>OZ024912.1:73176961-73436073 GCA_964017125.1 Flabesymbios commensalis | reverse complement strand
CATCACCCATCTAATCAATTTCCTAATGATTGGAAAACGGCAGTTGTTACACCACTTTTCGAGAAAGGTTCCACTGATGATCTCGGAAATTACAGGCCAATATCTATTTTACCTGTTCTTTCTAATCTATTGGAGAGACATGTGTTTAACTGTCTCTATGGATTTCTTGTTTGTCTTGACCTGTTAATTTCACGGCAATCCGGTTTCAGATCAAAACACTCGTGTGAGACTGGTCTTCATCTACTTGTTGATGGATGGCTTCCATACACAATAAGGGAATTATAGTTGTACTGTTCATTGATTTTTGCAAGGCTTTCTATATGGTTGACCAAGATATTTTGTTGAAAAAAACTAAAATTGTATAACTTTAGTCAGGATTCTAGGAGCTGGTTCACGTCTTATCTATCCAATCGACAGCAATGTGTATAAATAAATAATAAGTTGGTGTACCCCAGGGTTCTATTTTGTGACCATTGTTATTTCTTTTATTTATCAATCATCTACCTCTCGAGGATGGACTACATCTAGTATCACTCTTTGCTGATAGTGCCACCAAATCCACAGCTTCTAAAAATGTAAAAAGAAATCTCCACAAGAAAGTTCTGACAGTCTAATGCGGTGGTGTAGTATTAACCGCATGGTACCTAGCTCTGACAAAACGAAAATTATAGTAATAGGCACAAGACTGCAATATATTGACGTTAACAAATATAAATTAAATGTATTTCTTGGAAAAAGTAAGATAAAGCAGGTAACAGAAGAAAAATTATTAGGTTGTGTTGTTGACGAAAATCTCTCATGGACTGCTCAGATTAGGAAGGTTAGACAGACTGTTCTTTAAAAATTGTCGATATTGCGAAAAATAAAAAGATTTGTTTCGCTCTCCGGCCGTCCAACATTTTACAATTACTTTGCTAAGCCCCATTTTGCTTACTGTTGTTCAGTGTGGGGAACTGCATTTAAAAAATATATCAACACCCTGATAAAATTACAGAAAATGGCAGCCCGTTTAATTCGGTAGATTATACCGTCACATCCACGGAACTATTCAAAACTCGTAGGTGGCTACCAATCGATAAAAATGTTCAATTTCGTCAAGCCACATTAGTTTGTCAAGCCTCCAACTATATGACGCCTTGTTACATGACTGATATGTTCACGAGATCCAGTGAAACCGCACCATTAGTTTGAGATATGTTAGTAATAAAAAGTTATTCATTCCCAGAACGCACAGAAAAAGTTTTTAGGACCAAAAGTATGGAATTCATTAAGTACCCATAGCCGTAAATGGGCTCAAATATGTTCAAATACTTATCTATCGATAGTAATGTGCTATTTATTAACATGTTTGTATAAAATGTATGTATTTGTTTCATTTATCTCTGTGTGTGTTTTCGTTTGCATGTATTATTCATGTCGAGTATATCAGAATATAAATATGTTTATATATATATTATATAATTATGTTCCATATTGTACTCATATTTTGTTAGCCTTGAGGGCCCCAAGGCAGATGAGCTATATAGCTCATTGGGTTCACGCTCAGAAAATAAAGTTATTAATATCATTATCATTATCATTATCATTATCATTATCATTATCATTATCATTATCATTATCATTATCATTATCATTATCATTATAATTATTATAATTATTATAATTATTATAATTATATAATTATTATAATTATTATAATTATTATAATTATTATAATTAGTATAATTATTATAATTAATCTAATTAATCTAATTAACCTGATTATTATAATAATTATAATAATTATAATAATTATAATAATTATAATAATTATAATAATTATAATAATTATAATAATTATAATAATTATAATAATTATAATAATTATAATAATTATAATAATTATAATAATTATAATAATTATAATAATTATAATAATTATAATAATTATAATAATTATAATAATTATAATAATTATAATAATTATAATAATTATAATAATTATAATAATATAATAATTATAATAATTATAATAATTATAATAATTATATTATAATTATAAAATATAATTAAATTATAATTATAATTATAATTATAATTATTATTATTATTATTATTATTATTATTATTATTATTATTATTATTATTATTATTATTATTATTATTATTATTATTATTATTATTATTATGATTATTATTATTATTATTATTGTTATTATTATTGTTATTATTATTATTATTATTATTATTATTATTATTATTATTATTATTATTATTATTATTATTTGTATTATTTGTATTGTTTGTATTATTTGTATTATTTGTATTATTTGTATTATTTGTATTATTTGTATTATTTGTATCATTTGTATTCATTTGTATTATTTGTATATTTGTTATTATTTGTATTATTTGTATTATTATTATTATTATTATTATTATTATTTATATTATTATTATTATTATTATTATTATTATTATTATTATTATTATTATTGTTATTGTTATTGTTTATTGTTATTGTTATTGTTATTGTTATTGTTATTGTTATTGTTATTGTTATTGTTATTGTTATTGTTATTATTATTATTATTATTATTATTATTATATTATTATTATTATTATTATTATTATTATTATTATTATTATTATTATTATTTTTATTATTATTGTTATTGTTATTATTATTATTATTATTATTATTATATTATTATTATTATTATTATTATTATTATTATTATTATTATTATTATTATTATATTATTATTATTTTATTATTATTATTATTATTATTATTATTATTAATTATTATTATTATTATTATTATTATTATTAATATTATTATTATTTTATTATTATTTATTATTATTATTATTATTATATTATTATTATTATTATTATTATTATTATTATTATTATTATTATATTATTATTTTTATATTATTATATATTATATTATTATATTAATTATTATTATTATTCGGGAAGTCGGGGGAGGGACATGTGTCATCGAGAGGTGGCAAACAAGAGTCAGAGAGGAGATCGGGGCATTTAAGAGAGAGAGACAGCAAACATGGGGCAAAGAGAAGATCGGTGCATGTGAGAGCGAAAAACAAAAAAAAAGTGGGACAGAGAGGAGATCGGGGTATGTGAGAAAGGGAGACAGCAACCATAGGACAGAAAGGACACCGGGGCATGTGAGAACAGGAAACAGCGAACATGGGACAGAGAGGAGATCGGGGCATGTGAGACCGAGAGACAGAAAACATGGAACTGAGAGGAGATCGGAGCATGTGAGTGAGAGGCAGTAAACATGGGTCAGAGAGGAGATCGGGGCATGTGAGAGCGAGAAACAGAAAACATGGGACAGGGAAGATATCTGGGCGTGTGGGACGAGGAGACAGCAAACATGGGATAGAGAGAAGATCGGGGGCATGTGAGAAAACGAGACAAAAGACGTGGGACAGGGAGAAGATCGGAGCATGTGAGAGCGAGAGACAAAAACATGAGACAGAGAGGAGATCGGGGCGTGTGAGAACGGGAGACTGAAAACGTGAAGCAGAGAGGAGATAGGGGCATGTGAGAGGGAGACACAGTAAACATGGGGACAGGGAGGAGATAGGCTGGGCTTCTGCTAGCCGCTCGCCACGGTTATTATAAGCTTTAAAGAAGATTGTGGCGAAAGAAATAGAGTTAAATTTTCTCCACGTTGGCGAGAAGAAACATCATATTTGCCTCATAATAATCGCATACATCCACCCATTTTATCGGGTAGAATGTAAAAGCTACCTTAGTTGTTTTAATGTTTGGCTACCGTCGCAGATGCTAAAAAAATAATGTGATACATGATAAGGTGGATCCATGAATTTGTTCTGCCACATGCCTACTGCATCTTTATAAACTGGAGACATCACAGTGCGGTCAAACATAGCATTGTCACATAATGATATTTTAATGTCGGCATGAAGTCTTTGTTGCAGTGCCAGCAATAACCCAACATTAGGTCAACTTGCTGACTCGCTGACCTGCTGCACCTACTGTATATTCAGATCAGACCAGCACGTCTATTTATTACAGTGACAACGTGATGGCACAAGTAAAACATGAGTAATGGTCCATGTGAACACAGGTTGCGAAGCCTGAATGAACTGTAAATGAAGGTATGAAAACGATATCACACATTCAGAATTTCAAATAGACCATTTATCCCAAAGCACCTGAGGTCATTACATTTCTACCACAATAATATACGGAAAATATATATATTATATATTAATATATAAATATATATTAATGTCATTATTAACACTGTTTGACATTAAGAAGCGTTTTACTGACCTTAACTGACAGACATTTTTTTCCATTCTTTAGATTTACTTCATGTGGTTGACCTGTGACCTCAACTAATTTTATCTGAAGAATGGAAAATTTGTCTCTGTGATATCGCATTTGTAGTACCGTTCACACGAGTGGTGCCACCTGTGATGTGAACTATGTGGCTAATTTCTGGGCTTGATACACGCATGTGAATGTGGGATATAATCCTGCGTACTTACAGCTGCTACGAACGTCAGTTGAGTTCTGTGATCTGGCAGCGTTGAAATTGATGCTACCGCCGAGCTCGGGTCAAATCTGCGAGCTTAGTGTTTTAAAGTTTTAATTGGTGTTGAGTTTTCTAGAATTTGGTTGTGATCTCAAACATAATAAATTAGTAAAGGTGGGCAAACAGTTCCTAGTGTGGCTGAAGATGTGGCCAAATTAGAGTTTCTTGATAACATATTGCTAGAGGAATCCCAGCTTTGGGCATGTGAGCACGAGAGATAGCTATCATGGGACAGGGAGGAGATCGGGAGAAGAGAGAGTAGAATGCAGGAAGCAGTATAATCTGGCTCAGAGGACTCGGGAGGACGTGCTAATAAGACCAGGGGGATTGTGTCGTCGTGGGACTAGCAGGAACAAAGGCCAAGCAGAAAGGTGGCATACGTAGTGTATATAGACCAAGACAAAACACATATTTATCACGGGACCCGTGGCACTGCTGGGTCAGCAGCATATACAGTGATAAAATAATGTTTTACTCATAAAAAAACAATTATCCGATGATAGCCGTACAGACACACAGGAGAAATAAGAAGAATATTTATTCTTCGGTCGAATCATACAAATAAGATATCAAAATTATTTGATAAAGAGCAACAGCAACAGCAAAGGCTTCCTGGTATGCTATTAGAAACAGACTAAAATACAGTCAAACATATCCGAAATCTCTATGGAAATACAAAAAAATAAAATAAAAGAGAATAAATATGAAACAAATGGAAACACGATTTTTAAATGAAAGTTGCAACAACAATAATGAGTATTTTAACATTGATTTTGTCCCCACCTGTTGTAAGCTGTGCTATCGAGAAATAAGTGGACAGATAAAGCATCTGGTTCTGAGGAATAATAAGGGTGTGAAAATCATATTTGTTTATTTTGATACTAAACATTTGTGAATCTTTACGTTTAAGCACACAATTCATTCTCAATAACTATGATTTATCCTGCTAATAAAACAGAATAAAAACGGATATAGTCGTCCATAGCGCTTTAAGGGCTAACCCTTTCACCGCGGGGACCGTCTTTAATGGACGTCAGAATCTGAATCCTAAAGACGGTCACGCAGTGAAAGAATTAAAATATTTATAATGCCTGTAGAACCATAACATGGGTATTCAAACAAAGCGTCGAGAGCTAACTAAGATATGTATGACGATTTCAAATTGGAAAAACCCTTTGGTCTTCATGGTTTAATTAAATTGAACTCTTCAAGGGTTAATGGTAATGATGACGCCCTTGTATCATTGTGAGACATTTGAATGCTATATTACAATGTGGCACAGTTACAGATGATTAGCGTATAGGCGTTTTATTTGCGTATTATTAGCGTTTTATTAGTGTATTAATATCGTTTTATTAGCGTTTTATTAGCGTATTATTAGCGTATTATTGGCGTAGTAGCATAGATATGTTAAAGTTCAGATAATAAAGACACTGCAATTAATCGAGAGATCTTAAGTGGTATGAGCAAGCTGTTTACAAGTCCTGTAAATATAGGATAAAATTAATTGCCTATGCGATATAACATTGTTGGCCCTGAGCAGACATAATTAAAAAGACAATTCAACAATATATCATATGCAAAAAATACTACTAATTTGCAAAACCAATGGTAAAACTAATAAGTGTACAATAATTCAGCATACATGGGAGAAAGAGGAGAGCGGGCGTGTGAGAGTGGGAGACAGCAAACATTGGACAACAAGGATTCTCTGGTACCAAGACTGATACAGCTCAAAATACTGGTGATCGCGCAGTGTGTAGTCACATCCGTCTTTGTACAACAGGGGAGATAAAGAAGATGGTAAGTCACCAAACAAATCCTGCTCATTGGATTTGATATCAGTACAAATTTTAGACTCTGCAGGGAAACAGACATTCTATTTCTTGACTTTGCTTAAGCCTTTCATTCTGTACCGCCTGACCAAATAGTTTACAAATTTATTATGAAACATTTGTCTTTGGAATTAGCTTATTGTAGTGAATTGAATATTATCTGCTACACCAAGGTTCAATGTTTGTACATTATTTATGAAATTATATGCTGACGATGCCTAAATATATCGAAAGATAAAGTCAAGACAAGATATCCTTTTTCCACAGAAATATCTTAATGCACTGTTACCTTGGAAAGAAATTTAGGGAATACATTTCGACATATCAAAATGCCAATTTTTGTCGATATGTCGTAAAATAAAAATACATTTTGCCTACTTCATTGATAATAATATCTTATCCAGAGTAACTGAATTTTGTGTCTTAGAATAACCATCACTACTAATTTATCTTGGTGTGAGAATGTAAAAACTGTTTTATCAAAAACACATTCTATGATGGCAATGATAAATCTTGCTGTTGTCTTCAACATCTTACTATCTATCTTACCTTTGTGCTTCCGTCGAGAAAAAATCGACTTGTGTTTCTTATACAGCTACCTTAATGGTAGACTATCCTGTGATTATTCTAGTAATATTGTGAGCTAGTTTATCCGCATAATGGCCTCAGATCTGCTCAACAGGGTGTGCCATTCAAATTACATCTGTGTAAGGATATTATATATTATTGTTTTAAGTCTTTAAGATCAATTTTTACCACTCATTTACCTCAAGCGTGGTTCGAACCTGCACGGCAATTGCAAAAGGGCCAATATCTAACCATTCTGCCACGTCCCTCACACTGGTGATTACGAATTTGTTATCCACTCTCGGAGCTATGCGTCTGATCTGTCACTGTAATCACTGGAATATACCCTGACTCTTCAGCTGCGAGGGGATCTTATGTGGACCATTGATTGTGTATGGTATGTATTTATTATTTGACTATAGGTAAAACTCCACAATATATACTTCTATGAAATTTGGGTAATAAGCGGGTACAACAAAGTTTTCTCTAACATATTTATTTAGAATTCAGAACTCAGAACTCATTTGGTTTAAAACTGGATATCACACGCAAGAAAAATGCTTAAATATATTTCCCGGTATTGAATAACTTTTCATCATAAATTAAAATGAAATGAATGGGTTTTAGGCCATCTTTGTACGCACATCTATAGGCTAATCTGGGCCAGGGCAGAAATCACTGAAATATAATGGTGCTATTCTATGGAATTATGTTACAGATTTGATTGATCATTCGTGTAGTTTTATTACTTTGCAATTTCATCTAAACAATATATAGTAGCAATTTAAGTATAATTTTAAAATATTCCGGGTGTGTTATAATAGTCATTGTCCGTGTCTGTTATCAGACCTTCATATTTATATTTTCCATATGCTAAAAAAATTGGTATGTTTTTTTCTATCTGATATAATGTGTTTAATGTAATTATATTTCCAACGCATTAATAGTATTGTTAATAACGTTAGTTATGACTGTGTCTTATCATTTTTAGATTGTCAATATTGTAGACTATTTATTATTACTTTATTAATTTTTTTAGAGATCGTTAAAATATCATGAATATAGGCTTATATGTTTTTTTGTACTTTGCACATTTTTTTCCACAAAACCAGGTAATGTATTATTGTTTAATTTGTTGAGAACGCATACGCCACTGGGCGTCAGTTCTTTCTTGTCACTTATATGTCACTTAGCATATAATGTATGGATACGTTGTACTTATATTTTGTTGTTTGTTTTTCTGTGACAAAAAATTATTGAACTATTCAACTATAGGATACCCTCCTGAGGCTGGTGAGATAAATTAGATGACGCTATCTCTCGCTCACAAAGGCTCCCCACAATATTGAATCTTTACGAGTGAGCGAAGCAGAAACATTTTGTTTCTTTAAAACTTGTAAGCCAGAGTGGGGCTCAAACCCGCGATCTCCAACTTTCTAAGCAGGCAGCTTAAACCACAAGGACGAAAGCCATACGAACAGTTGTACTTACCTGTTAATGGAAGTAATGCGGCACAATGCAATATAATAATTATAATATAATGACTTCTATAGCGCCAGTATCTCTCAACAATATTGTAAGTAACATTTAATGTTTTACCAAACTATTTTCACCTAATAAAGTGCCTTATTCATATTCTTGAAATACAAAAATGTAGTTATTAATGTGGATATTACGTTTACACTAAGATAATTGTACGCCTATATAAATTGTATTTATAAGTTTTAAAAGTTGTTATTTTATCGCTGCTGTACGGTTTAATTGATTTTAACATGTTTGTTATTGTGTACTACCGTACATCTTTTTATACTTAAAATAGATCAAGTTCGTTGTGTACGACACCCTGGAGGCCAGTTTCTATTTAATTTAAGTCAATTTCCTTATTTCAATTGTCGTTTTTCATACAATCTGCTAGAGAAGTTTGAAAGGTGTTAGAATTGTATCTGTATTTCTTTTCACCATGGCTTATTGTTGACATCTTTGTGAATGAGCAAATCATACACCCTTAAATCAGCTGTTACATATAGAATAAAATAAGCAATAATCGTGCATTTTACAATCTGTTCTTAATAAATGGTGCAGGTTATACCGCATTATTTAACTTTCCCCACAACAAACGTGTATATACCCTGATAATATGTTACACGGGATACTTATACAATCACCAACCCACCTGCCATGCTGAACCCTTGCAGCGCGGGGATAGATTTTAAACGTCAGAATCTGACGTCTGTAGACGTCAGATTCTGACGTCTAAAGTCTATCCCCGCGCTGTAAGAGTATTAATATTTATAATGATCGTATCACCATAACATAGGTATTCAAATGAACCAGAAAACTAAGTAACTAGGACATTTTCGAATAGAAAACACCCTTTGGTATCCATGGTTAATATGCAAAATGTTCAGGGCTTTAATGGGTAATAAGTGGATAATTGGCATGCGTGTATGAGGTCAAACACGATGTATCGTGGTGCTAGATATTGGAAAATACAAATAAAACAGCAAATGGTGACTACTTGGATTTGTTATGGCATCAGATTCCACGACTAATGCACAGTTTTATTAAGTAAAAGTGGATATGTTGTTTGCAGGCAGGAAGTGACACACTATAATATCATTTTAAGTAGCCATGTTTACTTTAATAATATGTATGCACGGCATATTTTCGATGTGTGTACATATGTTTTAATTTTATTAATATATATTTCTATTTTGACTATTATTTTATTCAAGTAAACCAGTTTGCCCTTATATCACACGATGCTTGGGTGCACTAATTATGTGCCATAACGACCAAATCAACTAATTATTTATTTCACTATATGTACTAGTATGCACTCAATATGTATTATATGTTTTATGAAAAAATATAAAACACAGCAAGCTTTCAACTATTATAAGGTTGTGATAGATTTAATGACGTATCCCAATTACATATATCACAGACATACAGATATTTTATTGACATAAATACAAGTCATTACAGACTTATTTGTCATAAAAATATATGTACACGTATATACAAGTAAAGGGAACATTCAACTGTATTAGATCGGCTTCCTTATAACCACAATGCCCGCATTCCCGCACAAGTTACGATATATTGTAGGCTTTGAATTGATCCCGACCAATTCGAAGCCTGCGATATATCGTAACTTGTACGAGCATGCGGGCTGTGAGGTCGACTATAGTAGAAGTTATTGTATTATTGTGGTACTAATTAAGGTCATATCAACAGGTGATATAACTATGACTATCACAGGTGACACTGGTATGGGCCTACATTGAGACTTGGGTTTTACAAATCACACTAGGTTCCAGTCACTTGAAGTCGTGGATCGCGGTAGCGAAACACAACTTAAAGAGACTGAATTTGAATGAATATAATAGCTCAGTTTTCCACGGCTAAACACTGACTTTTGTCAACGCTTCTGTTAAATGTCACACGTTAATTCAAATAAGATAATCATTTCAGATATGATATGTGGAAAACTCTGTGGCTCTGTGTTCCTATCTGGACATCTATATATATGATATGTTGCAAGTAACCTCTGTGGGTGATACTTGTGTTTCTGTCTGGGCATCTAGACATTTGACATAATGATAACTAACATATCTGGACATCTAGATATATGATATGTAGTAGCTAACCTCTGTGGGTGATACTCGTATTCCTATCTGGGCATCTAGATATATGATAATTATATGATAACTAGCCTTCATGAGTGATACTTGTGTTCCTATCTTCACATCTACATATATGATAATTATATGATAACTAGCCTCTA
Source organism: Flabesymbios commensalis (assembly GCA_964017125.1). Classification (NCBI taxonomy): domain Eukaryota; kingdom Metazoa; phylum Annelida; class Polychaeta; order Terebellida; family Flabelligeridae; genus Flabesymbios; species Flabesymbios commensalis. Next base: position 73,425,299 of record OZ024912.1, on the reverse strand, counting down.
TGGGTGATACTTGTGTTCCTATCTTTACATCTAGATACATGATATGCTGTAACTAACCGCTATGGGTGATAATTGAGTTCCTATCTGGGCATCCAAATATATGGTATATGTTAACTACCGCTATGGGTGATGCTTGTGTTCCTATCTGGACATCAACATATATGGTATGTGTTAACTACCGCTATGGGTGATGCTTGTGTTCCTATCTGGACATCAACATATATGGTATATGTTAACTACCGCTATGGGTGATGCTTGTGTTCCTATCTGGACATCAACATATATGGTATGTGTTAACTACCGCTATGGGTGATGCTTGTGTTCCTATCTGAACATCAAAATATATGGTATGTGTTAACTACCGCTATGGGTGATACTTGTGTTCCTATCAGGACATTTAGATATATGGTATGTGTGAACTACCGCTATGGCTGATGCTTGTGTTCATAATTGGATGGGTGACCGCCTGGTGACTGTCAGGTGCCGTATACACTCGTGGGGCTCAGAGAACCGCGTAAATCAGATGGCTCGTCTGACTGACCTAGAGTTGGACGTAAAAGAACCTCAATGGACGTAGGCGCAGTTTCCATCCAGCGAGACCCCAGAAAATCCACAATGTGTGAGTACTTGGCACATAAGGCGAATTTGCTTGGAATGAAAATAGCTAGATGCGCCTCAATGGCAGCTCAGCTGTATATCTCTCAGGAGACTGAGTTGGAATTTGAATGATAACAGGCCTTGCCAAGTTACTCTGGATGTTCAGCGCTCTGAACAGCCTCCGGCTGGATACATGCGCTATATAAGATTTCATTCATTCATTCATTCATCTGGACTTCTAGATATATGGTATGTGTTAACTACCTCCATGGATGTTACTTGTGTTCCTATCTGGACATCTCGATATACTATATGTGATAACTAACCTCTGTGGGTGATACTCGTATTCCTATCTGGGCATCTAGATATATAACAAAAGGTAACTAACATATCTGGCCATCTAGATATATGATATGTTATAACTAACCTCTATGGGTGATACTCGTCTTCCTATCTGGGCATCTAGATATATGATATGTTGTAACTAACCTCTATGGGTGATACTCGTATTCCGATCTTGACATCTAGATATATGATATGTGATAACTAACCTCTGTGGGTGAAACTCGTATTCCTATCAGGGCATCTAGATATATATGATATATGACATAGTGTAAGTAACATATCTGGCCATCTAGATATATGATATGTGATAACTAACCTCTATGGGTGATACTCATATTTCTATCTGGACATCTAGAACACATGATGTATTTTCAAATTCACACAAAAGCTCAGTAAATGATGTGTAAACCTCACACAATGAATGTATCCAATATCCTTCCCAATAAAAAATTATCCACTACTCATACTTTGTTATTACTTAAATCTATCCAACAAGACAGGAATAACGTCTGATTATGATATACCAGTTGATATCACAAGTCTATCACACTGTGTTACAGTACACCCAGCTTGTCTATTATGACGGCATTCACGTGGGTTCTCCAGTGGTCCATCAGATCGACTCTAGCTGTGTGGGTGTGTGTGTGTGTGTGGGGGGGGGGGGTTACTATGTCACCAAGTAATCCACCCCCTCCCCCCATAACTTGTCCAATATCCTCGTCTCTACTAACACTTTGAGCGGCAGCCTCAACTACATTTTCTTGGCATCTGAAATATGATTTTTGAAAGATAAATCCCGTCTTCAAAAAGCGATATCTAAAGAAGACTGGCGTCTAATTTGCCAACTTTGAATAATTTTCACCCACTTAAAGTTGTGGATCGCGTCAGCGATCCACAACTTTAATTGGGTGAAAATTCCAGTAAATACTTCTGGGCCTGCAGGGTTAATATCTCCGTGCTGCTATTCCACAGAGCGGTTGTCCCACGTGGTTGACAAAGCTGTCACTGGGTCCTGCTTGTCCTCGCTTCAATGGCGGGCGATAAACTCCGTCAACTTTGTGACCTGCTGGCCCGGCAATCCATGTGCAGCTACCTCCGCGTTTGCTCACTGTTGGGCACAGCTTTAACCAGGCGACGGGCCAATGCTTCACATTTACCGGATTGACGCCCTTTTCCTCCCAAGTTCACGTTTCGGTGCCCACCATAACGTCCTAATTGGCAGCGGGACGAACCATGACATACCATACAATATTTATTGAAGAACCTCCAGTTAATTTCGGATAATATCCGTAGATCAATATACACGGGGATTCTGATGTGCAAAATCAAACAGCAGTAGAAGCTACCCGATGGCAGAAGAGAATCTTGCAGCTCAAAGACAAATAGCTGTAGCTGCTTATGTGAAAAGCAAGCAGTTACTGCTGTTTGTCTTTGCACTGCCTCATGCGATTACTCGATGGCAGAAGAGGATCTTGCAGCTCAAAGACAAACAGCAGTAACTGCACGTTAAAAAGTAAGCAGTTACTTCTGTTTGTCTGTACACTGCAGTTTGCCAGTACTCGATTGCAGAATAGAATCCTGCAGCTCAATGATAAATGGCAGTAACTGCTTACTTGAAAAGCAAGCAATTACTCCTGTTATTCATTATACATCAGAACAAAGGCAAACATTGGTACTCATCCCGGAAAACATGTCTAGCCAATGTTGGTTCAATGTGGGCCTATCGTCGGGGACGCTGGACCAACATTAAACCAGCCCTTTACTGAATACCTCGTGGTTATCGGGTTTGTACAGCAGAGCAGAGACCAACAACAGTAACCTCCCACATGAAAATTAAGCAGTTACACTGAAACATTAGTGGTGGCATTTTCACATAAGGACGGATGTGAGGCCTTTTTTTAGTGTGGCTCATTATGACATACATGTGGATGACAGCTGAGTATCAGATGTGAAATTACTTTAAAAAGTGTTATATCTAACAATTTCATTTAGGGATGATCTGCATTCTGAGAGCAAGTTAGAAAGCAGGACACGTTCTCATAAACTTTGGAGGCTGCCGTAGATTTTGGTGGACTTTGGAAACATATCAGAAGGTGAAATAATGATTTGATGTATTGGACAGTAATGCATTTTTCGGAATGTTTTTGACGATTTATAGTAAAACAAATCTACAAAAGTGTCCATTTGCATGCCAATATTTCGTGAGCGGCCATTTATTTTACATTGAGTGCACACAAAATATATCTCAAATCTTACATGTGTTTTCAAAGTGGTACAACAGCTATTCATAGAATATCTAGGCAAAACATAAGCCACTTTTAGCATAGGTAAATATACGCGAACTGTGAACTAATTCGATACGTCGCAATCATTTCACACTAAATTCCAAAGTGAGTAAAATTTAACCACTTTTTATGTGAATTACTGGTCGCCATATGCGCTTTTTGACGATTCTTTTGAAAGTAGGAAACATTGCTGGAAAGAGTATCACGCATGCCACCATGTTAGATAGAGAATCCGGATGAAATGTTAGAAAAACGTTTATGATGATTTCATATTGAATAAAAAACACTTTAGTCTACACGGTTTACACACTAATATGTAAGCATCGTAAGGGTTTATGACACCAGCGTGACCGAGGTTTAAGCGTCGTAAGGGTTTATGACACCAGCGTGACCGAGGTTTAAGCGTCGTAAGGGTTTATGACACCAGCGTGACCGATGTTTAAGCGTCGTAAGGGTTTATGACACCAGCGTGACCGAGGTTTAAGCGTCGTAAGGGTTTATGACACCAGCGTGACCGAGGTTTAAGCGTCGTAAGGGTTTATGACACCAGCGTGACCGAGGTTTTCGTTAAGGATTTAGGTAGCATAGCCACGTCCTATTGCGGATGTGCATTATCAAAATGGTTGTAAATATTTGAGTCAAAAAATTACAATATCTAACACTAATAATCAATTAATTGTCTTAGGACACTGAGAGCCACGAATACATGAGAACATTGCAAGGGTGCCTAGCGCAGACATCTTGGAAGTTTGTGCTTAACCCAGCAAACACAAAATATTTATAAGACATTTGTACAACGCCGGCTCAGCGTCGAAGACGTTGGTCCAACATTGTACAAATGTTGTACATACTGGAAGTTTGTGTTTAACAACAAAAGAATATTTGTCCAGCATAATTGTCTCACATCGATCACCATTATTTTTGACTTTCATTGCTTGTTATATATGTGCTCTGCCACAGAATAGGTCTGGTGCAATCTCATCCAGCATGTCGGGCGGGGCACCTAGGGTAGTGGTTAGCACCGCTGCCTTTCACGCCAGAGTTCGGGGCGCGGTTTCCGGTCTCGGCGGTTTGAAAGAAATAAAAATGTTTTTTCCCCATGCACGTGTGAAAATCAGTATTGTGTGGTGCCTCCGTGACCGAGCGAGAGGTTGCGTGCTCGGCCTCAGACCGCCAGGGCTCGAATTTCGAATCCTGTGTCTGGAGGACGGTGTCATCTCAATCATCTCACCATCCTCAGGAGGCTCTCCTGGCCCAGTTTAGCCTATATGTGCACATAGGTGGCCTAAAGCCCGATTCATTTCATTTCATCCAGCATGTCTTAGGAGACGATTGACCCTTTCAGCGCGAGAACCCACCATAGACGTCAGAATCTGTCCTCGCAAAGAAAGAGTAAAATATTTATAATGGCCGTAGACCCATATCTTTTAAATGAAGCGGAAAGAGCTAACTAAGACATTTATGATGATTTCAAATGATGATGTTAATATTTTAGCGTTGTGAGGGTTACCAGGAGAATAGAGGTACTAGCTCACATTGGGGGGGGGGGGGGTCCATGGAGAGGTCACCTACTTACCAGGAGTATAGAGGTACTAGCTCACATTGGGGTGGTCCATGGAGAGGTCACCTATAGAGGTACTAGCTCACATTGGGGGGGGGGTCCATGGAGAGGTCACCTACTTACCAGGAGTATAGAGGTACTAGCTCATATTGGGGTGGTCCATGGAGAGGTCACCTACTTACCAGGAGTATAGAGGTACTAGCTCATATTGGGGTGGTCCATGGAGAGGTCACCTATAGAGGTACTAGCTCACATTGGGGTGGTCCATGGAGAGGTCACCTACTTACCAGGAGTATAGAGGTACTAGCTCATATTGGGGTGGTCCATGGAGAGGTCACCTACTTACCAGGAGTATAGAGGTACTAGCTCACATTGGGGTGGTCCATGGAGAGGTCACCTATAGAGGTACTAGCTCACATTGGGGTGGTCCATGGAGAGGTCACCTACTTATTCGGGGTTGACAGGTTTGGTCAGTAGTCTATAAGATTATGAGAATACACTCGAGTCTATGAGAATATACTTTAGATTAGGAGAATACACTTTAGATTATGAGATTACACTTGAGACTATGCGAATACACTTGAGACTATGCGTATACACTTGAGACTTGAGACTACACTTGCATACCGACTGGGCTGGTGTGGCTGATTGTCTGTGAGAAACAGGGCCTTACAGAACACTTTTGAAAGAGTATAGGACTCCCGGTGCCGCTCTTCTGCCATAGCAGGATGTAGCATCCAGGTTTCCAATGGCCACCATATGGTGCAAAGGTCAAATCTGCAATACCTCTACATCTAGAAATTATCCCAACTGGGCTTCTACTAGATATGTTCCAAATCCCATGCTTTTATCAGTAAACCCACTATTCAGCTGAAATACATGCGCATGCCTTAATATTGAACTGTTTCCTCGATATTAATTTTGGGAACATCAGACCCATATGTCACATTGAATTTTCAAAGCATACTTAATTTACTAGCGCCCCAAATAATAATTTCAGTCTTACCTAGATGTGAAGAGGGCATATTGTCCGGAGTATTATTTTCCATCTTTGCAGAACAAGACATATTATTCACAGATTGGAAAATTATTCCCGTTTGTAAAATGCGGGTCCATATACACCAATCGCACCACATCTTAATGGGAATCGGACCAATTATATCTTCAATCATGTAAATAGATATATTACTGGTATTTATTTGCATATTTAACCTGGTGTTTCAAAGGTAAACTTGCCTAATTACCCTTAGATTATTTATTTAGGCCTACGCCATTAGCCTGCGTCATTTCGTAAATGCACACAATGATATATTCGGACTTGATTCTATCTATTACAACTGGCAGTATTTATCAACCCTTTGCCTGATAATAACGACTATAGTCGTTTTTACTCAACTCTATTAGCCGATTAAATCATTGTAATTGAGAGTGAAATGACAGTTTAAACATAAAGATTTGTATATGTTTGGTCTCAAATTAAACAAATATGAGTAATTTTCATCGCGGTATCGAGACACAACCTCAAGTGTTTGAAAATTTAAGTAAAATAATTTAGCAGGATAAGGGCCTGTCTCAGTGTCCAATCACGGCTCTGCGTCGTTAAGCATGTGACCCTTGTTTTCTCAGCGCCAAGCAAACGCCCATTTTAATTCTGCTGCGCGTGCTTGATGTCACTCATTCGGTCCGGTTGTGGCTCGTACCTCAGAGGTCTTTGTTCTGAATGGACGTGATGTCTGTCTGACACTTCGTTTCCAGACAGGGAGTATTCTGTCTCCGACAACACACTGAAGCCAGGCTGTTAAAATTGTGCATGTGAAATACCCCTCCATTGACCGACCTACATACGGCCACATGGGCGGGGGCCCTAGGGTAGTGGTTAGCACCGCTGCCTTTCACGCCAGAGTCCGGGGTTCGGTTCCCGGTCTCGGCGGTTTGAAAGAAACAAAATTGTTTCTTCCCCATCCACGTGTGAAAGTTAGTATTGTGGGGAGCCTCCGTGACCGAGAGGTACCGTGCTCGGCCTCAGACCGCCAGGGCTTGAATTTCGAATCCTGTGTCTGGAGGACAGTGTCATCTCAATCATCTCACCATCCTCAGGAGGTTCTCCTGGCCCAGTTTAGCCTATATGTGCACAAAGGTGGCCTAAAGCCCGATTCATTTCATTTATTTACATACGGCCACATATGCGCCACATATGCGCCAGCCAATCAAAGAACGCTTAGCAGGACTGCGTTTTATAAACCGTCCAATCACAAGCCTACTTTGATATGCTGAAAAGGAGAGTGAGGAAAGGTGACGTCAGCCCATCTGCACAATATAGCCCACGCAATAGCAGCGTCTAATGGTGGCAGTGTAGGGAGCTGGATGTTGCTAAAAGAAATTCAAACAAAATGGGGGCCGTTTATAATGATCATACCAGCTAGATTCGAATTTTGAATAGTTTATTTTTTCTTAACGTGACCCTGACATCTTATAGAAGTTGGGTGCACACTATTTTTTGGCATCTCAAATTGGTTGTACACCACTGAACAGTCGAATGCCAGCTGTGTTCTAAATCACAGTCATTTTATTTTATCTCGTCAACAGTGATCAATGGCTGTCTCAAGTCTTTCTAGCATTGTTCGCAGAGTTCACACATTTGGACCATGTAGCCTGAGCTCATCAATGCACGTTGAGTGATTTACAGCAGCAGCACCGACAGTTGGATCATGAGGGTGAAGGAGAGATGAGACTGGCTAACTTAATTAACCAATTTGCTCTTACATCATGTCACTGCTTTTGCTTGTATGCATGGCGGCATATCAGAAGATAATTCCAATCGTGGATAGTTTGTTTGATACTAAGAAAAATCATTCCCACATGGTATTGATTTAGGTGAATTTTAAGATCTTACTGTAGCCATCACAAGTTATCGGTGACTGATATGTATTTTGCCTCTAGCTCATTTAAAATACACAAAACACAACAAACAGCCCAGTCCATGTTCCGAATAAAAATATATGTCAGCTGTAGGCCCCTATGTTTGAAAAAAATAGGTAAAAAATATAGGTGTTGATATTTGATTTTTCCCATTTTATCTATATATACTCCTGTCACACTTGGTGTTTGTCGAGGTTTCATATAATGTTGTCATCCGGCAAATACGTCACATGTTCGGTAACGCTCGTTATATCCACCGGACATTCGGCTGTCCGGAATGTGTTCGTTCTTCTTCCGTATTAGATCCTGTGGATCCTTGGTGGTGTTGTTCCTTGCTCAGTCCGGCTTTAGTGGGACCCCAGCAAACACAAAACACTTGTATAACATGTATAAAATGTTGGACCAACGTCGAAAACGTTGGGCCGACGTTTTATGAATGTTATACAAATGTTTTGTGTTTGCTGGTACAGCGACAATAGCAATCGTTTGTGGTGGATTTTTTTTAATGGTGAAAATGATCCCAAACTGATGAAGGAAATTCTAGAGATGACATGATCAAGTGAAATAATCTCTTTTAATTTAAGGGGTTTAGTAATTCTTAGTCTTACGATGATAAATCAATCGTTCGTTTGTGCTGAGAATGTCAAATCCATGTTGTGTGCAGCGGAACATCACAGACAGTTTAGATAGTTATTAATACTGATATTAGAGCTTCTATTAATATGTGAAGAACACTTGCCTGACAGCGCACACACAATGAATCATCACAGTGCTCTAAATTAAAGTATAGTTGCCAATATACGAGGCAAAGTGTTTGATAGAACACTTCTCCTGACCCAATTTAGCCTGTGTGTGGCCTAAGGCCCGATTCATTTCATTTCATTTTTTTATAGAACACTGCCCGTAAGTCTCCGCGATTCCTGGACACGTGTACATCGTACACGAATCAGCATCGGTGTGATGTCCAAAATTAACATAAAAAATAATATACTTAGCCTATATATCTATTATTTATAGCGTAAATCATATGATAGGTAATAAGTAAATTTATAATTAATATGACAAAACGTATTTCTGGAAGATATAGCGTTAGATTCCAATTCAATGTCACATCAAACACATTACAAGGAAGATGACTACATGGTTTAGCAATGTAGCCGCTAACAAGGCACCAATTTGTTATACTCCTTTACGTTTACAGAATGAAATGATTATCCAGACAATTTTATTTATACATAGAAGATGTTACAAGACGAAACTAATAGGACTATGCAAGATTGTAACTGTAAGTACAGACATACAAAGATCCAATCCAACAAGATTCAAGTCATCTCCAAAATTCATTTGACAAAATCATATTATATAGTTAAAAAACTCATGTTTCCAAGCCAATTAATTCAAAAGTTAAAAATGCAATTTGTAATATGGTGACCATATTGGATTTCATGGTCCAACGGTCCAAGGCCATAAACAAACCAGCTAGACAATGCATCAATATTATGCTAAGTTTTATGTTAGTCAGTTGGTCAGAGGTGATCAAGGGGGGTTTCATCACGACTTGAGAGTGCATACCTAAAACCTTTTTTTAGTATGTCAAGGGGACTTCTGGGCATAACTAGCACCCGGTTGTCGGCTTGCAGGTGTGTGCATGAGGTTTTGAGGGGCAAAATACGATTTATTACAAAACCGCAAAAAAATTAATTCTGTGAGAATAAAATAATTTATTACAATTAAACAAAACGTTTTAAAAATGACACAGAATGGACCAGATGGGGACCGCTCTATAGTCCGACGGCCCATTGGTCCGACGGCCCATTGGTCTGACGACCCATTAATCCGACGGCCCATTAGTCCGACGGCCCATTAGTCCTCTGTAGAATAGTGTAGCTAATAATTTCGACCTTCATTAATAAGGAAATACAATATTGAGATTCCTTGATAATACCTAAAAAAAATTCAAACGGTGAGTAAAAATAACCAGCATCTACTGAAAAAAATATTCAGCCGAGCAAAGGTCTTCCAGGACCTCTCCCCAAGGATATCAAATGGTCGGTCTATTGGAAAGATTTTCTAAAAAAAATGAGGAGATGGGTGTATAAGAATGAGTGCATATTAAGCTACATTATTGCACATTCACACTAAACTATTTACCAATTTATAACCTCCTCAGGAGGTTGAGAACGGTGAATCAAACGACGCTGTCCTCCAGACATGGACAGAAGCTCTCCCAATAGGGGTGGGTGTGGAAGAAACATCACGCACCTTGACCCCGAGTTTCAGAGCGGGATGCGAGCCGGCGTGACAAGCATTTGGCGTAACCACTACTCGAATGTATCCACCCATCTTAGCAAAATACAATATAATCAGCCTGATAATGTAGAGTATAATACAGATTTATGCAAGGTGCGAGCAGAATTTTTTGTACAAAAAATATTATATATAATGCCTACTAGCTGCAATCTATTAAAGCCTAATTTTAGGTATGGGCGCTAGTAATTTTGTAGCATAAAAAACGGTTTTGTATTTTAAATGTGTGGCGATTCCAATGGATTATAATGATCACGCGAAATGAATCAAAACTTATTTAAACAATATAAATTTAGGCCTCGCTGGGTGTGAAACTTGATGCTTGATTAATTTGAAATAAAGTTTGGTGAAGTAATGGTTAAACTGTATAATGTAGGCCTATTTTGGTTGAAATATAATGCATAAGAACGTTGAGGGTTGCGCAGCGGAAAACTATGCAACTCATTTTTAGAAATGTATCACCTCCGAAAATCTAGGTATTTTTTATCTGTCTGTTGGATTACTTCAAACTTATACCGCGCATTGAACGGATCTGTATGAAACTGTTCGTAGAGATTTGTTTATGGCCAAGGAATAATTGCTTAAATTTTGAAAATGATCCGGATCAGGCCCTACTCGATCCGGATCCAGAATTAAAAAGTTTCCATAAATGACGTAGGCCTACATGTACATGATAACTTTGGAATACGATTAAATAACACGATTAAATATGTATTGTCATGATTATAGTCAGATTCAGATTAATAGGGTGAATAAATTTCACGGAATAATCAGTCATTTCTGAACTAATTTTATAAGATTTTACACACACTAGTTTCTAGTAATGCGGCGACTACGATGAAAAATATGAAACGAAATTGATGGGTTATTATGGGTTAATAGAGGGCTACATTTACTACAATCATGTTAAAGATAAAACATTTTAAACTACATACACTATTTGTCTATGATATTTTTTCAGGTATGTCCCAGTCATCACTAAAAATTTAAAATGTCATGAAAATTTGTTGATAATTGACTGAATCAGGGGAATTCATTCACTACGGTCAATGTAAATCTTGCTAGGGGCCTATAATCTATTTCGCAAGTGCGATTTTCGTTTCTTCTTCCTTGTTTCATCCTTTCCTCAGAATCGCCTCTTTCAAAACTGTCCTTTTCCACACAGAAAGAAAAAAATTAAGAAAAATGTGTACTCACTACTACTATTATGCTGTATTATCACTATATAGTGCCGTACTAAGGCAACATGCCGTAATTGCAATATTTTTTGAAAAATAAGTTCACAACACAAACAATCAGGCCTCGTATAATATTTTTCTACCCTAAAAATATTTTATTGATATGTAATATGAACAACTCCCAGCTATATCCCTATGATATTAAGAAAAAAACATTACATCAATTTATTAACAAAAACTACTGAATATGGTGCAATTACCCTTATCTCCGTTTTGCGCGACGAAAAAAAGTTTGGCTTATTATATATGTCCATTATATGTCAACATGTCCATAGACCAACATTGTGCTTTTTTTTTTAATTTGGTGTTGCGCATTTACCAGCTAAAAGAGAAAAAAAGACGAGATTTAAGATTAGACATATGCATGTCTAAAATAAGAAATACAGGAATAACTGATAAACAGGCTTTCGGTACACTTGCTACGTCACCACAGCAACCCAAAATGCAAAGACTTCCTTTTTGTCCCTTTAAATCACCATATTATAGCACAGGTGACTAACAAACTGACATTGACTAATTAATGTCTCACTATTGGCCTACTTGAGAAACCTCCCCACGTTAATATAAAACATAAATATGATAAAAACTCACTGAATTATGTTCCTATATTACCTTGTTTAGTAACATATTATTTTATTTAAAAAACTCCTGTCTGGTAATTTTAGGCATGACATAATTATTGTACATCTATACATTATATCATGCTTGGAAATGCATCGTTGTTTTTACTTATCAACATATTATATTGTTAATTCTACTTCACTGCGAATGAAAATTACCCTGTTTTAAACCTTCATGTGTAGGCCCTGTACAGTTCAAATAATCTCAAAACTCAATAAAATTCATTTCTGTATAGGTGTCTAATGTCACAGATAATACAGGCTGCGTGTGCAAGGTTGTTATTTAAAAATGATCAGTAGAATAAATGGATGGTCGGACTAATGGGCCGTCGGACCAATGGGCCGACGGACCAATGGGTCGTCTGTAGGACCAATGGGCCTTCGGACCAATGGGTCGTCGGACTAATGGGCCGTCGGATTATTGGGCCGTCGGACTATAGGACCTGAACCGACCAGATATATGTACAGTATCATTCAAAATGTAGCTTTGAGGAAATAAATCACATTTGTTCAGTTATTGGATCACAACGAAATTTGTAAATGGTAAACGGTTAAACCGAGTGCTTTCCCTATACAAGTTAAATATGTGCAATTGATCAAAGATCAGCCTATTTTTAGAACCAGTATTTTAGGGTGACAGTTATATAAAATATGCAGGATACTACTTTGTTGTGATATACCATATACTGTTCAGTCAAAATAATAATATTAAACTCGATAGTATAATAACACATGACACCTGTTAGAATGCATATGTACATGTAAAATAGATGCATAGAAATAAAGTTAGGGAGACCAGATAAGTATACAAAATTATCATAAATATAGATACTGTGGCATCAGCTTTTAAACACAAATACATTTTCAAAGCCGATTGTGCTTAACAAACCAATAAAATATGATAAACTAGTGGCCCATAGGTTGTCACTTCAAGAATGAAACACGACACTGTGCTCTTGGTATGTAACATACACAGAAATAACATATTAAAATGTTGGCAATTCAGTAAAACATTGAACTTCCATGTTTGAATGAACCATATTATCCATTATCATCCTTATTAGCAATTAGGAACAACCCGCCTGACGTCTAGCACAACTACACCGCGAATTAATACATATGCTTGCAGTACACATACAAGTAGACATAGCTCTTGGCATAAAGTAGGCATTAGCTGACATCTCAAGGGATGGGCAGTGGTGGATTCAGCGATTGAAGCCAATTTGTTTACTATAATTTCTAATACACACCACAGCTGACACAGTCATCCTCTTATGTGCTTTAAAGGGGTCCGGGTCATGCTCCTCCCGAAAAATGTCAAAATCTAAGGCTTGAAATGGTGCTTTCTGGAGCATACAAAATCCCAAATTAGTAGTGTTTTTTTAGGGATACTGAAGGAAGGGCGCCGCTCCCTTTGGATCAGCTACTGATGGGTTGCATAATTCGTTTGGGCTGATAATCCTTTTTTTTCTGGAGATGATATACCAAGGAGAGCAATATGGGCACAGCACAGACCTTAATAAACTGTTTTTGTACAAACATATTTTATTTTGCAATTGATAATAAACTGTTTTGGGTAAGTCGTCCTTTGTGGGTGTTTTTTAGGATCTGTTGATTTTTATCATAGAAGTGAATTGACTTCTATAGCAGTTGATGATAAAGAGATAATACGGTTTGATCACAAATTGCTCCGCTTCTCTTAATTTAAATCTGCTATTTGCAACGCTTGAATAAATAGTATAGTGGATGACATTGCAGTAGAACCTGATATGAGCAGCCACTCTTATGAGCAGCCAACCTGCTGTATATGACAGTGTGAGTTCTGGTAATGACATTACCGTATGTGTGGAGATATTGTATTCAACATCAGCATATAATGTCAGAATATTGCTTTACTAAGTGTGAATATAGCAATATAATTGGCAATACAGTAGTGAGCAAAACCTGCTGTGAGCACCCACTCTTAGGAGCCAACCTTCTATGCGAGGCCACTTGGTCTTTTCCAAAAAATGCATTTTGTATACGAATGAACTTCCTATGTGCAGCCACCTATAATAAAAGGCCATTTTAACTCTGTCGCAAGGGCGGCGTGATCAAGATCTGCTGAAGTCAGTTCGAGACGTTGCAATTGCAATCGTTTCACACTAAGTTCCAAAGTGAGTAAAATTTAACCACATTTTAGTCTCCTATCAAAGCCATTATAATTGCATGAAATTGCTGTATTGTGGATATACGTGACATTTAAATATCCATATAAATATGTTATTATATAATGTGAGATATTAGTAATATAATTGGGGGACGCATTGCATATTATAATGTTCTATATCAGGCTTGTTATATTGTGGAAATATGGTACTGTAATATCAGAATAAAATGTCATGTAAATATCAGAATGTCACTTTAATGTGATGATTTGGCATTATATATTATATGCTGACATATATATATATAACTCTCATGGCCTTAATGTGGCATAGATATAAGATGACACCAGGGCCATTTAAGGGTCATTTTAAGGTCAAAGTAAATAAACTTATTTTTCTTGGGTGGCTACCGAGGAGTAACATTGTTACGAACTTGGCCAAAATAATGGTTTAAAATAAGATTTTTGAAATTTTTAAAAAAAATAAAGGGTTTCTGCCTTTAAAAACCATGTTCAAGTATGGATTATTAGAGTATTATAATCATTTTAAGTGTTTTTTGGGGCTCAATAGGTGACTTCGAAGACGATGTATAAAAATAAAAAGATGTTTATTCTCAAAAAACTGGATTATAAGCATATTCGTGCTATTTTTTTTGAATGGTATGCTTGAATACAAAGTTAAAATGTTTTTTTTACTACTCCTCTATTGATCCATATTCGTTAGGTATGAAAAGCGAGGGATACCTATAAAGCGAGAGAGGATCAATAAGAGGCTTCGTATGGTAGTGTAATAGATGTATATGATGTATTTATCGATGTCACAATAAAATATATGCTTGTAGACTATTGTCGTTATGTAATTGTTTTGTTTTTTTTATTTGGGAGACAATACAGGTCCAGTTTTGTGAAAGAAAGAGACTCCGCTTCGTTTGAAAGTCTCTTTCTCTTTGACAGGCGGCTGTGAGCGACACCTGGTGTGTACCCGGTAATCACTCAGCCGCTCGCGTTCCTGCTAAAACACGAACATCACGTATGTATATGTATGTATCTAACGTTACCACTGGCGCACGAATTATTAGTAATCAACCGAAAATTAAAAAAAAAATAAGGAGCTATAGGGTAGACTACCTTTTAATTACAAAATTAGGACTAATATATTTTATTTATGTAAATGTAACGAAAATAATTATTTTAATCTCCTTAGTCACCAGAAGTAGGCCTATTCCTTCCTAAACAAACTGATCATGACTCGCACGCTGGCATAGGGCCTATTGTATCATGGGCGCGTATTTTCCGAACGCCGGCCACAAGAAAGAACACTGTATTTAACGTACAGGCTATAATACTATCTATAATATAATACTACAGGCCTAACAATACCTTGTAGCGCTCAAGATTACAATATAAACTGGTTTTATCTGGATATGTATGTCATTCATGAATATATATCGGCCCATACATCAAAGCTCTCTGTGTATTTAAGAGTCGGTCTAGGTGAAATGCAATTGAAAAGAAAACCGCCTAAAACAAAATTAACTTAACAGCAGATAAAACACCACCTGAAATGCAATTAACAACAACAGTAGATAAACAGCGTCCAAAATGCAATTGACGACAACAGTAGATAAAACACCGTCCAAAATGCAATTGACGACAACACTTCCTGAATTTTACACCTCAGATCGTGATCAACTGGCCTAATCCCCCCAGGCGAGACCAATTAACTGCCTTCATGCTAAAGACCACTTTCACATACGTATTTATTAAATGTTACAAATGCATATAGATATTTTTGGTTATATTTTCTTATCTGATAGATAGGTAAAGGCTAGCGCGTTGCCTGCGTGCAAACTACACACGAGTAGGCCTACCGCGATTGAAAGGAACATCATTCATAGTAGAAGGATAACATAAACTTTTACGTTTATCCAGGCTTCTGATACAATAAAGGATATATTGTATTCCTCAAATTCCTAAACCGAGTTTATTTAAGAGAACTATCAAGTACTGAAAACCCTTTTCATAATCTCGATACATTTGTAAGTAACAGGTATGGACTATATCTACAGTAGGCTACTAAAAATTAATATAAATGATACATAGACCTTATTGTATAGTGTAATTATTTGATATTTAACGTTACTTTCTTTTTAAAATAATATTAACGCTACTTTCTTTTTACAATTCTACGCTCCACCGCCAATGGCACCAAGCCTGGCAAAAAGAGATGCAAAAGAACGACGAAGATCACAACTGTGAAATAACAGTAGGCTGATTAAGAATGTGGATCATTTATGTATGATCATAATTATGATGACATTATATATGTCATATTTACACAGGACTAGCTACGGCTTTTAATTTTGTATTATATTGTATATTATGCATTTGTGTACATCACCCATCATGTTGAATGCTTGTTGTATGAATGTTGTATGTCAATAAAATATATATTATATTTACGCATAATATGTGTTATTGGGTTTTTGTTCTATAATTAAAATAATATACTACGCTGCTATCAGCGCTATCCTGATTGCTACAGTACTGTACACGGTCTGTCACTTGTGAGAACCCGTTCTATTCACCAGATGTTGGCCGACTGGGCATTCTGACAAAATGGCGGCGGCCGCCCGCGATCTTAATAATGTCTCCCTCATTGTTGTTATCGTTCTTTTTGTCAACTGTTGCAATAATTATAGCCGGTTTCGATACAGTTATATGTATATTATGATGTTTATAACATATATTTGTATATTTAGTTATAAATTGTCATCTCATATACACACATCCGGCCTCTTATTGATCCTCTCTCGCTTTATAGGTCTCCCTCGCTATTCAAACCAACCCAAAATATTGTCTTCAAGCATATTATGTTAAAGCTATATAACCTCAACTGACAACATTTATTTTTGATTTTTAATTGAGTGTTTTCTGTTCATAATAATGTTGATTGACTGGTAAAATTGACAATTTAAGTAAGAATTTGGCGGCCATTTTAAAAATACTCTGTAGCTCTATTGCACACACATGAAAGCCGACAACCGGTCGGGGTTTCATCATAAGAGGTCTGAGAATACATCTAGCAAGGTTGTACAGAAAAGTCGACACGAAAACCTTAAATAAGCTCTTTTCTGATCCCTGGCCAACTGACTATATGTGTGGTGAATAACTTTTTTTTAATTAGCAATAGTATTTGTCGCCCGAACAAGATAAATAATCAGGTCCCAGTATCTAGCTTGTTATGAAACCATAAGGCACGCTGATAACAAACGTTTCCGAGTCAATTGGTTCCAAAGTTGTTTACATTATATAACTGATGGGGGCTATTTTTTTTTGTGCATCAACATCTTTACGACGATTTGCGAAAAATATACAACCTCTTGAAATTTCGATATTGAGGGTGAGCATATAATCACGCATAATTATTCAGTTATAAAACTATGATGACTGATTGTAATTTCAAAAGTTTCTTATATTCTACTACTTAATGTATTAACATTAAAAAAACTATTTTAAAATGTATGTAGATACCAAAACAGAATTGTTTAAAAACGATAACAAGGCATATGGCGGTCATCCTAGATTTTTCAATCGTACAACTTTACATTATCAAGAAATCAAGCGTGAATGTAAGAGAACACAGCAATAAAATCGTATAATAATCTAAACAAAGCAGCAATGAATTTAAAGGATGGACAATAAGTGAACAAGATGATCTTAAGATTAGCGATGGAAACTTTATCATTTTAAATGGATAATAGCCGTCATCTTGGATTTTAACAAAAAGAAAACTTCCAAATTGTAAATGGACACGGAAGATGAGTTTGTCAAGGCAAAATCATTTGGAATAAACGCTAAGGTTGATGACGGCCATTTTGAATTTCATTCTCTAGCGGCATTATGCCTTTGATTTTGAGATATGACGTGTTGGAATATTGATGTCACATCAGGAATCAAACGAAAAACTCTCTTGCCCTGAATATTGTTACGGGCCTATGAGGCAGATCCTGGATTATTAAGGGATGGGACAATAAATGAGACTTTGTCATGACCTCAGATGTATTTCTATTAGAGCCACCTGGTGAGTGGTGAAAACTTACAAGGCTGAGTACCCGTCAACCTCCATCACAGGTTAAGCAGGCCTATACACACTTCGTTGACAATAGTACGGATTTATATCCAATCTGACATTTGTTCACATTTTGTTCCATGATAAATGAAAGTAATTAATCAACTAGTAAATCGCTTATCACATATTTTGTTAAGGTATCAAACCAAAACATTTATATTACGGCAGACCTCAATCCTGTGGACGTGGACCACGCTGCGCGTGCGTACCTTTGCATTATGCACCCAAAATTAAATGCTACTAGTCACATACGGAAATACCATTTGGCATGAATGATATCACTAATAGTCTTACTTCCAAAAACTGTTGTTACGCTGATTTCCCATTGAATTAGGAGATTCCGCCGATATTAGCAAAACATGTTTAATTTAACATAGCTATTCAACCGTTAATAACTAGTAGAATGTGTAGTGGATGAAGATGACAATAATAAATTCAGGCTTGAAAGGGTTAAAACATTTAACCCTTTCAAATTGAAACAAGTTATACCAATTTATGTTTCATTCTATGACTATTAGCCTCATATGCTGGAAGGGAATTGTTGACACAGTTAAAGACGAAGATAATTTTTAACACATGAAATTGTAAATATAGAAAATGGGTATGGTATAGGGTATAAAATAATAAAATAAAGATGATTTCATAATCATGTTTACAGCTTGTTTTTCGTCAAAAATTTGAATGAAATCACGAAGAAAACAACACATAATCACAATAATCATGCAACCTGGCATCACGACTAACATGTTTCTATGGAACCATATTAACCATATCAAAATGTAAAAATAGTTAATTATGCAAATTTAATTGGTGAAATACATTTTATTAATGATTAAACTTACATTTTACTTACATACAGTAAAAAAATGAGAAGGAGATCTGCGAAAGGTTTTTGACAAGTCGCTTCCACGCAGGCTACTGTCAGCTGTAACTCTTTCAAGTCGACCGATTTTAGAATCTATAAACAAATTCTGATGTCTAAAGTCCCCGTGCTGAAAGAGCAAAATATTTTTAATGGCTATTCAAATGCAGCAGAAAGAGCCAACTAGGACATTTATAATGATTTCAATTTGAAAGTAACCCTTTTCATGGTTTATACAGACATATTTCAGCGCCTCGAGGGTTAAGTACAAGTGAATGAAGTATTCATCACAATAATAGTTGGTTTGAAATTAACATGTGACGGCATGTGAAAGAAGCCAATATTTAGTTTAATATACTGCACTGTTCCCTGACAAGCATGGTAGCAAGAATATATCTTAATTCTTGGTGGTAGTGATATTATAGTAATTAGATTAATTCCTGACAACCTGGATTTGAAAAAGAACACATGTTTTCTTTCGGAGTCGGTTTTTAAGGTCTTATAACTTGAACAACAACGAGCGTTTCCGGATTGTTTGATGGCTGACAGACATTGAGTGTACACTGATCTACTGGAGACTAACGTTTCACATGGATAGCCAACGGCTTATATTGTTAGCGGGGAAGCACTCAATATGCTGGAGTATTTTTAAAATAAATATTTGCTGACTAAACTACATTATGAGATCCAGGCTAAGCTATTAAAAAAAACGACTATAGCGGTGAAAGGGTTAAGGTAACTACGTGCCCTACTCATGAAAGGGATAAGTGCTCATGGAGAGCGATACATGTATAAAGCTCAAAGAAAAACAAGGGTGGAATGCCCAGCAACTATCACTGATATTATAAGGGCAATACATCTGTATGTAAATACTATGTAAGAAAAACTAGCCTCTACGTCTCAATACCTCACTATACTAGCAACAATAAATCATGACTTAATTCGTCGCCTCGGAGCTAAAGGATCCTATCTGACACTCGTCAGAGTGGCAGATAGGATCCTTTAGCTCCGAGGCGACGTTATGTTGTTAGAAGTAGGCCATACTCAGATAATACGACCACTTCAAAGTCAGCGTAACGCTCTACAAAATATACAATTTATTAAGAATCATGTGTTTCGCTAACCAGTATCCTCAACCCTTGTCCTGCTGATCACGTTATTAATAGATCAAATCACTGATATTGGGGACAAAATGTGTGTTTAAGCATCAAGATCTCTTAATGTTTGATCGCAAATTAAACAAATATGCATAATTTTTAACCACTTGAAGTTGTGGATCGCAATAGAGAGACACAACTTCAAGAGGGTGAAAATTTTATTAAATTATCAGAATAAGGGTTGATATGAAATGCATGGTATATATGCCCCACGTCATGAATCAGATGTAAGCTACATACATGTATAGTACCATTAACGTTTATTACGTATATACGTCATGAATCAGGCATAAGCTAAATATAATACCCATAAAATGTATTACATATATACATCATAAATCAGGTATGACACTACATTTAACATGAATCAGGTTTACACTAGATTATGTACCTTTTAAAAATGACAACATAGACTGTGTGAGAGAGTAAAAATATAAAGTTTAATTTTATATATAAAGTTGTTCTACTTTTAATTATCTAAAGTGAAATTTTGTTTTTGTTTGACATTGGCATGAGAATTTCAGCTTTAAGTAAATGAAAGAAGCGCGTTTAAGCCTTTCAGCGAGGGGGGACTCATTTATACGTCAGAATCTGACGTTTAAAGACGGCCCGGGGTGATGGCGAATGATTGGCTAAATCACTCTGGCATGCGGTTGTGACCGCTGTCGACCTTCAAACTTAGAAATTGCAATAATGTTTTTTCATATATATAATAGCCATTAAAAACATTACGTTTTGATGCCAGAATCTTTAAAATTGATTGAGTATTGACAAAAGATATTGCCAATTATGTACATATACTTCATTTTTTCTTGTGATGCCATACAGTACACCCTCTACACTAAAATGCCGCCTAAAAAATAATTGTCACCACAATTTGATTGTACACACTACCTGGGGCTGTTCTAGAAGGCTCATGCTACAATATTATCAAGTCAAACCTTGGTTACTATTGGTGTTGAGATAAATCCGTTTAAGCGTCTTCAAGCTCCTGGACTAAATAATTTGATAGATATTCTGCTGAAAATATTAAAACACACTTATTGGTGATTGCTGAAAATAGCTCAACCAAGCAACCAACAAACATGACAAAGATGTACGAGCTCCGAGTGGAAATATTTTTCAAGTTCAAGATCACGGTTATCGACTTAAGAGCACTTATGGGCGAAATGCTATAATAATGTCCTATCACAGCAACATTTGATGTCTATGAGATTCTAGAGGTTTTACTTTCAGTTGTGCAATTTGTGTGAGTATGCCTTAAAAAGAGTTTTCTTGCTTATAAGAAAACATTGTTACATTTTTCCTATCATAATTCGCAAGGCTATTTTCCTCCCTGAAACTATTTATTGAATTACCGAATTTTTAACATACACGTGTACTCCATCAGCATTTTTAGGCATTCTTTGAAGATTTATTTTATGCACAACTCTCAACAATTATTTATTAATAGCTGGCCAAATAATGTTTTATTCAAAATAATATGCCCCCCTTCCAGATATCAAATGGAGCGTCCCCTAGCATTGCTCACTATCCACTGAACAAATTCTGACTTACTGATCTTCCTGATTAACGGGCTTTCTGACTATAACGATTTTCTGAGCAACAGGCCTTCTAACTAGCGGGCCTTCTTACTAGCGGGCATTCTGAGTAACAGGCTTTCTGACTCACGGGCCTTCTGACTAACGGGCCTTCTGAGTAACGGGCTTTCTGACTCACGGGCCTTTTGACTGACGGGTCTTCTGAGTAACAGGCTTTCTGACTCACGGGCCTTCTGAGTAACAGGCTTTCTGACTCACGGACCTTCTGACTAACGGGCCTTCTGAGTAACAGGCTTTCTGACTCACGGGCCTTCTGAGTAACAGGCTTTCTGACTCACGGGCCTTCTGAGTAACAGGCTTTCTGACTCACGGACCTTCTGACTAACGGGCCTTCTGAGTAACAGGCCTTCTGACTAACGGGCCTTCTGACTAGCGGGCCTTCTGAGTAACAGGCTTTCTGCCTCCCGTGCCTTCTGACTGACGGGCCTTCTGAGTAACAGGCTTTCTGACTCACGGGCCTTCTGACTGACGGGCCTCCTGAGTAACAGGCTTTCTGACTCACGGGCCTTCTGACTAGTGGCCTTGTGAGTAACAGGCTTTCTGACTCACGGGCCTTCTGAGTAACAGGCTTTCTGACTCACGGGCCTTCTGACTAGCGGGCCTTCTGAGTAACAGGCTTTCTGCCTCCCGTGCCTTCTGACTGACGGGCCTTCTGAGTAACAGGCTTTCTGACTCACGGGCCTTCTGACTGACGGGCCTTCTGAGTAACAGGCTTTCTGACTCACGGGCCTTCTGACTAGTGGCCTTGTGAGTAACAGGCTTTCTGACTCACGGACCTTCTGACTGACTGGCCTTCTGAGTAACGGGCTTTCTGACTGACGAGCCTTCTGACTGACGAGCCTTCTGAGTAACAGGCTTTCTGACTCACGTGCCGTCTGACTGACGGGCCTTCTGAGTAACAGGCTTTCTGACTCACGGACCTTCTGACTGACTGGCCTTCTGAGTAACGGGCTTTCTGACTGACGAGCCTTCTGACTGACGAGCCTTCTGAGTAACAGGCTTTCTGACTCACGGACCTTCTGACTGACGGGCCTTCTGAGTAACGAGCTTTCTGACTGACGGGCCTTCTGACTGACGAGCCTTCTGAGTAACGGGCTTTCTGACTGACGGGCCTTCTGACTGACGAGCCTTCTGAGTAACAGGCTTTCTGACTCACGTGCCGTCTGACTGACGGGCCTTCGGAGTAACGGGCTTTCTGACTCTCGGGCCTCCTGACTGACGGGTCTTCTGAGTAACAGGCTTTCTGACTCACGGACCTTCTGACTGACGGGCCTTCTGAGTAACGAGCTTTCTGACTGACGGGCCTTCTGACTGACGGGCCTTCTGAGTAACGGGCTTTCTGACTGACGGGCCTTCTGACTGACGAGCCTTCTGAGTAACAGGCTTTCTGACTCACGTGCCGTCTGACTGACGGGCCTTCGGAGTAACGGGCTTTCTGACTCTCGGGCCTCCTGACTGACGGGTCTTCTGAGTAACAGGCTTTCTGACTATCGGGGCTTCTGACTAAAAGGGTGTCACCATAAAAGGCGTGTGCCACGTGCCATTAAAACACACCACTACATTATTTTCTTTGTCCGACCACTAAATTCTAAGCCGGGAATGAAGAGTTATTGTTGATCAAGTACAGACCAATTATCATGGTAGGCCTATGGTGTTATAATCAGTCAGGTGTGACCAAGCTATTGATTATGAGGGATCCTCATTATGGTCGGATGTGTTTTAAGTCAGTTAAAAACCTCTGAGTTCTACATTTTTAGCTGTGGAAAAAGTCTGGGCCTGCGGCCTCGGCCTTTTCCACAGCTGAGAATGTAGAGCTCCTCGGGCTTTATCCTATACCTAATCGTGGTAATATAGACGACAAAGTCTTAGGTTTTTATGGTCCTTCACATATTATTCAATATCTTTTAATGTGCAATACCCTGACAATTAATCATATATGCTGTTATTATACTTCAATAATTACCGTGATATTATAATATCATCGCAGTAAAAGTTAGTGACGTACATTGACACTTCCATAGTTTTCAGATTATAATGTCATATCATATTGATTCTAAAGATATTTAGTTTCCCCCCCCCCCCCCCATTCTCATCTGAATCTTAGTACATGATATTGTTTTATTCAGAGCAGTAATGCAGAATATACTATTTATTTTTGCCCAAAAAACCTCATGTTTATAGGCTACAGATTGTTTGGCATTGGAATTAGGCGGTATGATCAACAGGTATTTATGCCCAGTCTCCCCCCGATCAAAGGATTATACCATATAGCGGGGCATAAAACAGTGTTAATTAAAGACACAACGACTCCAAGTGAGTGAGAATTCAAATTACGTCAAATACAAAATGTGCTAATTTAATTTGACGTTCAAATGGTTAATATGGCAAGGGTGATATTGTAGATAGTTAGAATTTTTGCTACAGCAAATTTGTTAAAATGACAATATTTTGTATTTGAAAATTGTGAGTTTAAGGTTTATATTTATGTGATGGACAATATATTTACATGTCTAGACGACTCAGTCGTCAGAAGGTCAGTCGTTAGTTCACCTATAGATCTGGTATTTTGATATGACGCCGGCAGATCTCGTATCTGACATTATACTATTGTCTGACCCCAGCAGAAATAACACACACGATCTTCTTGTATTGTTGGCCAAACGTCGACGACGCTGACCCAACCTTAAAACAACATTGAGTGAGCCTGTTATCTTTACTGTATATGATGTGTTCACACAATCCACCGTTACCCAGTGAATTTGAGCCATGCAATCAATGGAAACCCTTGCAGCTCCACCAGCAAACACAATAACATTCGTATAACATTTACATAATGGTGGACCAACGTCGGAGCCGTTTGTCCGACGTTGTATAAATGTTGTACGAATGTTTTGTGTTTGCTGGGTAAGCACGACTACAATGCTGAAATCTTTTTGTATTAACCATGGAGACCGAAGGGATTCTCACAATTTGGAATCATCATAAATGTCTTATTTAGCTCTTTCGGCACCACTTGAATACCTATGTTATGGGTTTACGACCATTATAATTTTTTGATTTTTTTTCAGTGCAGGAACGTCAGATTCTGATGTCTAAAGACGGTTTTCGACCTCAAAGGGTGGCTAGACTCTTGTCAGTTTTGATCAGTTTTATTAGCAGGTTAAATCACTGTTATTGGGAATTAAATGGATGTTTAAACATCAACATTTGCAGTTTGTTGGTCTCAAATTACTCCTGCTCGCCCAAAAAACAACATGCGTGGATCCAATGTTGGCTTAAGATTGGGCCATCGTCTCAGACGTTGAAACAACATTGAAAAAACATTTCTTCAGCGTCTTGTGGTTGACGAGCTACTTCAGCTTACTTCTTTTTTTTCTGGAAAGACAAATAGCGGTATGTGTTCACTTGTAAAGTGAACAGTTACTGTTGTCTACCATTTCACGATAGTACACCCCCACAAAAAACGAGATGCTAGCCCAATATTGCTGCAATGTTGAGCCAATAAAGCAATATGGGGCTAACGTCTCGTGTTTGTAGGGAAGAGACATTGAAGCAGTGTTTTTAAATGTTTGGCCAGCGTCGTAGACATTAAAACTGAATTTAAACAGCATTTGTTGAATGTTTGGTATTGTTTGGGACTTGTCTCCCAGTGTTTGTAGTGCTGGCTGGCTGAGACGTTTTCCTTGACGTTTTCCCTGCCATGAGGACCTACCATCAGGCTCTACCATCAAGCCATGGCTTAACCTCCCGGGATCGGGGTCTGTAGTCCTGGCACACGCGGACTGCCTCCTGCTCAGCGCCTCAGATATTATATCCATGTCTCTATGGCAACCGTGCGGAAGGCGGGCGCGGCCATAGCAAACCCAAGGCCTGACGTACAGTCCAGCCGTACACACTGCCAACACAGAGACATGAGCTGTATGCCCTGAAATACACAGAATATACAGATCCGTAGGCGCGTCTGAAGGGCTGGCATAAAACATCACAGATCCATGCCAATATCCTGGCTATGCCGCCAGTAACAACCGCGGATAGATAGCTATCCACGGAGCATGCGGGGCGACAATGTCAGACTTTACCTGTGGAAGGACATTGGAGAGCAGCTGATAGCATGAAGAAGGAATATCAATATGCCGTGCTGCAGGCAGAAGCCCGTGACGGTAATCAGAGTCAGGTATGTGGTAAACTCATCATCATACCTATAATGTGTTGATCTCATGTGCTCTGTCATAAAATGATAGATGTAGTAAAATAATGTCAAATGTCTTCAAATGACCTTGACCCAGTTTCCTTATTTGACAAGCCTAGTTTTTGGACCCGTATTCTCGTACAAGTTACGATATATCGTAAGCTTCCGAATGGTCGAGATGGCAATCTCGACCAATCGGAAGCCTACGATATATCGTAACTTGTACGAGAATACGGCCCCAGTAGCCCGGTGTAACACCCCAGATTATACCCCCCTTGAAACTATACCTGAGTAGATTCTGGGATCTCCCAGAATTTACCCGGGGTAGATTCTAGATTATACCACGGGGTAGATCCTAAGGGCTCCTAAAAACTCAAAAATTGAAGTCAGAAATTAATTCACATTTTACAATCACATTAGTCGACTTTTTAAATATTTATGACCGCAAAAACTCTCACCTAATTTATGGCTTGGGATGATAGAGGATTTGAGGTCTCTTGTTACCACTAGATGTGGTTTGTGTTTCTTCGTCACTTCATCATGTCGATTATTGAGTGTGCAGGTTTCAACAATACTGGGACATGTGAACATGTCAACATTGGAGAGGGTGATTCTGAATTGACAGCGACTAACAGTACCCTGACAACTTCGCAAGGCTCTGACACAGTGACCTCCATTTTTAAATGCAATAGTTCTAATACGGTCGAAAGTTTACGCCTGCTGAAAATGGCCTAGTATTCGTAGGCACTTGAAATATTCGTCTCAATTTCATGGCATCCGAGTTTTTTGGTAGGCAGCGCGAGTGTCGTTTTACACAGCTGGCTGTGGAGACAAAATGGAGGTCAGTGTGACTGGGCCTCGCGCAGTAAATGAGTTAGGCGGCCCAGTCATACCGGGTAGACTAACAGCTTGACAAGAATGAAAATGACCTCCCTCCCCCAATAATTCGTACTGACAGACCTGACCCATATGATGACAACCTATGTTAACCCCTATCCTGCTAAGTAATTTATTTACATTTTCAACCACTTGATGTTGTGTCTCGCTAGCGCGATCCACAACCTCAAATGGGTAAAAATTACTCATATTTGATTAATTTGCGGCTAATCGTTTACAAATATCGATGTTAAAAAGTCATTTTATTCTCAATAACAGTTGTTCGATTGACTAATAAAACGGATAAAGGGGATAAAAAACTAAAATGCTACCGCGATTAGCAGGCAAAGGGTTGAATTAACCCTTTCGTTGCTAAGCACGACTAACGATACAGCGACTAACAGCTTGACAAAAAATTTAAAATGACCTCCCTCCCCCCGATAACTCACACTGACAGACCTGACCCATGAGATGACAGCCTATGTTAGGATTAACCCTTACAGTGCGAGGACAGACTTTAGACGTCAGATTCTGACGTCTAAAGTTTGTCCCCGCACTGTAAGGGTTCAAATATTTATAATAGCCGTAGACCCATAACATAAGTGTTCAAATGAAGCGGAAAGAGCTAACTAAGACATCTATGGTGATTTTAAATTGAGAAAACGTTTGTTCTCCAAGGTTTATACATAAATATCCCAGCGTTGTAGGGGTTGGACCAGCATTAGGTCAGTTGCTTGGATTACACACACATGTATTTTAACTCTGAAAGCGCTGAAATATTTCATTATAAACAAAGAGACCGAAAGTTTTTTATTTGAAATCATCATAAATGCCTTAGTCAGCTCTTTCTGCTTTATTTGAATACCATGTTATGGGTCTTATAAATATTTTACTCTTTCAGTGCGGGGATCGATTTTAGACGTCAGAATCTGACGTCTATTGGCGTCAGATTCAGTGATGAACTGAAAAACTATAACTCAATATATATATATCCAAATATAATATTGCTTTATTTTGATGTCTACCTAGCAGATAATATTTATACATTCTGATTTTAAATATTATACATATGTGTGGAATACAATTATTTTATCTACATTTCCCATTTTTCCCTTGAGATAAGAATTGAATATAAAATAGACAAAAGCCAACCTTGGGGCCGAGAAGGCAAAGCGGGATTATAATCGTCATCTACACTTTACTAGTTAACCCTGATTCTGCTAAGTTATTTTATTTGAATTTTCATCCACTTAAAGTTGTGTCTCGCTACCGCGACTCACAACTTCAAGTGGCTGAAAATTACTCATAATTGTTTATTTTTAGCACAATTCGTTGCAAAACTTGATGTTTAGACACACGTTTTATTCCCAATAACAGTGATTTGATTGACTAATAAAACATATCTAAAACGAAAATAGTGGTGATCAGCAGGATAAGGGTTAACTAGTCATTTAAGTTGAGAGAGTTGAGTTGCCATCAGGGTGGCTCAGGGTGACACAGGGTGACTCAGGGTGACTCAGGGTGACACAGGGTGACTGGTATATAAGGCTACCTGATCACACGTGTCCAGAAGGACAGGCAGATTGTTAGACACACATATTCACCGGAAAACACAGATCGCAAGCAAGTTAAGATACAATAACAGCAAAACGTTTGACATATCAAGCTTAGGTAAGTCAATCATGATGGCAAAATATTATTTTATTGTAACTCAACGATCTGGCTGCTCTGCACGCACAGGGCTTCAATAGAAGGGGGTTACTACCCAGTATAAAGAATTGGGGAATTAGAAAATGCTCTATCCATTACCGGGGTATTACGAGAGTAACTTAATTATTTTACATAAAATTGACCAACAATTCAGTGATTCACGCATATATTATTTGATGAGGAGGTGATTCAGACTTATTCTTGATGACTTTGGCTACAATTGTCCACTTTCTGCATGAATATACCACCTAATTACAAGCCGGAAACCAATTAATCAGTGCTGTTAAATTGAGCTACCTCCGTTATATTAATATTAAAAGTCTATTAGGAGTAGACACTGCGCTATATATAAACGAACACACAAAAGCCCTCTCTGAAAAAATGGCAGGTATGAAAAACATAAATATATATATATTTGTAAAAAAAAATAAGAAGACTGTGACTTATGACCAAGACTTACTTACAGATTTAGGAGGGAAACCTATATAATTCACCAAATATACAGTGTTTGTCATAAAGAAAACTACTTTTCCATGAGAGGTTGTAAACAAAGTTATTAATTTGTTTGGGCGAGTTACAAAGTATTTAGCTAAATAATGTCTAAATGAAATTATGAAATTGAGCATTAAAAAATACAGTGGTATTTGTTATCAAGGACGCTACAAATATTACAAATCTCGTACCAGTAATAAACAATAGCCAATAGACAATATTGTTATTGCATTAATCAGTCAACTATAACAAATCAAGCACATTGCTGTTTTGTGCGATCTAAGAAACTACTTTAAAACATATAACATTGTGTGAACGTGTCGTGTTTGTTGTGGATGTGAGGGCGTGTTTTTGTGAGTTGTGTGACATATCTGTCGTCATCATTCACTGATCACTGACACCTGATGATCTAGGATATCTAAAGTGCTGAACCCTTACAACGCTGGATCATTTGTGTTTAAACCATGGAAACCAAAGGGTTTTTTAATTTTAAATCATCATAAATGGAGCTCCTTCCGGTTCATTTAAATACCTATGTTCATGGGTCTACAGGCTACAGCCATTATAAATATCTTATTTATTTCACTGCGTCTTTATACGTCATAATCTGACGTCTACAGACGTCATAATCTGACGTATAAAGACTTATAAAGACGGTCCCCGCGCTGAAAGGGTTAATTGTACGATAATATCACAAAATGCTTATTATCACGGATTAGTCAAGTCCCCGGACCCACATAACATAGACGTAAAATTCTTTGTTCTTTCCATGATTTTCCGTTTCAAGATTTAAATTTAAAGTAGTGCCTACAGTTATAGTGACTGGAAATATGTTCAGAAATACCGCAATTTTAATTAACCAGATTAACTGAAATAAAAACAAAAATTGACGAAAATTAAAAACAAGAGCATTCTTTTTGATGAAACAGCATTCTCAGTCTTGATTTGTTTTTGCATCAGCAATCCACAAATTAGGATGAGGATTTTTACTTTTCCTTTTTCTTGTTTCTCTCTGTCTGGTCGTACCCTACTCTTTCTCTTCTATTTTTAAACACGCATGCGTTTTGTTACAATCTTCAATATTTTTCGAAATGAAATCCCATCTAAAATTAAATTTAGCGTCACAATCGCTTATTGTAACCTAATAATCTTGGCCTCGGTTTTTGCCGACATGTCTCTACCCTAGCTTGAAGCCTGGCCTTTCTTACCAGAAAACCTGGCGCCCACAATATGTTCGCTCCTCTAGAAACGTGTGGCTTACGTGGCCATCATCACTTAACCCTGTATCCTGCCCTTTGAATTGCGACGCTGGTTCAGCATTAAACCAACATTGGTTCAACGTCTTGTGTTTAACGAAAGCGTTTCCAACAGGTTAATTAAAATGTTGATGTCCATTGGCCATCATCTGGGCCAAGGCTTATGGGTGTGCAAAATATCAAGTTGATCTGTTAATGGCAAGGTGGTCGACATAACCAAGGCATATATATGTTCTGTTTATATTTTATTGACTTTAATAAAAACCTTTGCAGACTTATTTGTCATAGTAATATATGTACATGTATGTATAACAAGGCTAGTTTGGTAAATCACACGAAAATAGACATGTTATCACATACAAAAGTAAAATCATGCAAAGTGCCATTGCCAAGATAAAACACTGGATATTTTGAAAATGTAAATGATGACTACCTAAAAAAAATGGCATTGCCAAGATGAGAAAAAAATGTTTCCCGCTCCAAAACCACAGATACAATAGCTACTATATATATGTTTCACAAATGATATGTAGTAGCAACAAATACACTATGGAAAGCGTAGAAACCTAAAAATACATACAAATATATAATGTTCTTGGAGTATGTAATAAATCCTTTAATGACATTATACAAATTATCATAGTTTCATGAGTACAATAGACATCGGTACTATATCATCACAATTGAAAAGCACCTGACGTGACATCACATTTAAATCACATAAGCCATTCCCGTCCCAGCACACGTACATCCCATATTGTTTTAAAGTTGGGTCAACCTCTCAGACGCTGGGCCAGCATTGAAACAACTCTGATACACATACCATTTTTCCTGGGATATAAAACAAATCACACAAAACACGGTAGTTTAGTTTACCTTGGGCTATTTTATGTAAACACGGTAGTTTAGTTTACCTTGGGCTATTTTATGTAAACACGGTAGTTTAGTTTACCTTGGGCTATTGTATGTAAACACGGTAGTTTAGTTTACCTTGGGCTATTGTATGTAAACACGGTAGTTTAGTTTACATTGGGCTATTGTATGTAAACACGGTAGTTTAGTTTACCTTGGGCTATTGTATGTAAACACGGTAGTTTAGTTTACATTGGGCTATTGTATGTAAACACGGTAGTTTAGTTTACATTGGGCTATTGTATGTAAACACGGTAGTTTAGTTTACCTTGGGCTATTGTATGTAAACACGGTAGTTTAGTTTACCTTGGGCTATTGTATGTAAACACGGTAGTTTAGTTTACCTTGGGCTATTGTATGTAAACACGGTAGTTTAGTTTACCTTGGGCTATTGTATGTAAACACGGTAGTTTAGTTTACCTTGGGCTATTGCATGTTGTTGATTAACCCTTAGAGCACTGATGTCGACTACAGTAGACATTCTGTGTTATTATTGGCACCTATATAACCAGGTGTTAAAAGTAAAATGTGCTTTTAATTTTGAAACATTGTTTGGACTCAAATTTCACAAATACCACAAATTTTCAGTCACTTGAAGTTGTGGATCGCGGTAGCGAGACACAACTTCAAGTGACTGAAAATTTAAATTGAATAGGTCGGTGTTCTAAGGAGTTAATATCTATCCATCTAGTCTACTTTCATTCGTTAAATTTGCTAACTTAGATATTGTTCTCTCTCTATCGCAATAACTGGAAAAATGTAGTCAGACTCAGCTTCGCTTATCGTTTATGTTGTTGAATTAATTTGTTTTACAGTCAAACATAATAAATACATCAACACATATTGGATTTGTGTATGATGGTGAATAATTTCCACATATAATATCGTAATCATGCACCCACTAACTCTACTGAATTATAAATGTGAGACATGGATCTGTAGCTGTGAGTAAATTCGATTTATTTTATTAAACAATAATCATGATAACAGTTTAAAATTGCTTGTTCTTAGAAATATACGGGTTATGCATTTATTTATTTATTTATCTGTAGAGGTATAAAGGTTTGTTTACCCCTTCTTTATACACCTGCGATTTGTCTCTGGAAATTTAAAGGGTTTTTTACTCCTTGTTTATGCACAAGATTATTGTGAATTTGTTAACCATTCTGTGTGGTTTAAAGGGTTGTTTACACCTTTCTTTATACGCATAATTCTTTTGTAAATTTGTTAACCAACCTGTGGGGTTTAAAGGGCTGTTCATCCCTTCTTTATACACGTGAGATTATTGTGAATCAGTTAACCAGCCTCTAGAGGTTTAAAGGGTTGTTTTCCTTTTTTACCCCTGAGATTATTGTGAATTTGTCAACCAGTCTGTGGGGTTTAAAGGGTTCTTTATCTCTTCTTTATACAACTGAAATTATTGTGCTTTTGTTCACCATCCTGTGAGGTTTAAACTGTTTACACTTTTTTTATACACGTGAAATTATTGTGAATTAGTTAACCAGCCTCTAGAGGGATAAAAGGGTTGTGTTCCTTTTTTTACACCTGAGATTATTGTAAATTTGTTCACCATCCTGTGAGGTTTAAAGGGTTGTTTACACCTTTTTTTATACACGTGAAACTATTGTGAATTAGTTAACCAGCCTCTAGAGGGATAAAAGGGTTGTGTTCCTTTTTCACACCTGAGATTATTGTGAATTTGTCAACCAGCCTGTGGGGTTTAAGGGGTTGTTTATCCTTCCTCATACAACTAAACCTCATACAACTGAAATTATTGTAAATTTGTTAACCAGGCTGTGAGGTTTAAAAGGTTGTTTACACCTTCTTTATCAGCGAGGATTCTAATTTTGTCAGATGAACTCCCGTCTCCTATTTGAACTTTCCTCGGGTGAACTGTATTTCGGCAAACGCGATACGTTGAGCCAATGCTGTGTTAATGCTGGTCTACCGTCTACGGCGCTGGCCCAACATTAACACAACACATCATTGGATAAACGTATCATGCTCACCGCGTTGCTGCTTACATCACCTGTTTATTGGGTGATTTTTATATACTCTGAACAAAGTAGCCTAATAATTTTAAAAATAAATAAGTTTAAAAGTTATTAAAAACTTACGTTTCAAAATGAATTCCGACATGCATTCGTAAAAAAAACGTGAACGCCGGACTAAGCTGTGCTTCAACTGACGCTCCGAAAATCGGGCAGATTAAACGCTGGGCGGATTGGCGGTGCACCTCGAGTCATCCGCTGATGTTGCCCAGGTAAGTCTTCAAACTAGTCCGACGACAATAGAGAATTTGACAATATGTCAAACGCTGGGATAAATGGAGACCTTAGGATATAGTGAGCGAAAACGGTTAATGCCCCACCACTCCACCCTATGTCATCATCTATGCATTAATATACATACTGCACCGTTTTTAACGTATTACAAAGTACCTTAAATGTCGGAAAAGGACTGTCGGAAATAATCTATAAAAATCATAATGGTCGTAGGCCCATAACATGTAGTTATTCAAATGAAACGGTAAGAGCTAACTGGAAATTTTTTTATTTCAATTTGTAAAAACCCTTTGGTCTCGATAGTTTATGCGTATCTCTCTACTTACGCGTTTGTGAGCTCTTTGGCCCTCGTCAATATGTTGATAAACGTTCGCGATCGCTGGACAATGCTGGACAATGCTGGTGATTTTTTCACCAGGTTGAAAATTAGACTACATACAGTATATGTTACAAAATATAAAAGACGTATCATATGGTCCTAGATTAGCCACCTTAACCCTTTCAGCGCGATGAATCACTTGGGACGCCAAATTCTGACGTCTATAGACACAGAATCTGACGTTCAAAGTCGATCCCCGCACTGAAAGAGTAAAATATTTATAAGGTATTCAAATGAAGCGGAAAGAGCTAACTAAGGCATTAATGATGATTTGAAATTGTAAAAAAGCATGAAAATATTTCAGCACTTTAACCATTACAACGACTGTAGACATCTGAAATTCTGACGTCTAAAATCGATCTCGACATTGGATGAGTAAAAATGTTTATAATGGCCGTAGACCTATACCATAGGTATTCAAATGAATTGGAACGAGCTAACTAAGACATTTATGATCATTTCAAATTGAAAAAAAAACTGTCGGTTTGTATAAAAGTATTTAAGACTGTAAGGGTTACGGGTTAAATGTATTATAGGCTATATGTACTTTATCATACTGTAAAACCTCTATATTCCTATTCATCTTCAGTTGAGAATTACACCTCAAAGGGAATGTAAGTGAGACACGTGACAATTGCTGTCAAAACCAAGTTAATTGCCGACTTTCAGAACAAACATTCACAAATAGTCAGTCACTTTGTTTTGAAAATAATTCTAAGGTCCTTCGTGACATTACTTCATAACACGATCTGGTTATACATCAGTGTTGTAGGGGTTACAGATAATTGTTGATGAATTTGGTGATTAAAAAAAAATATTACATATTTCAAGATATGTTTTACTATGTCAAGTTTCATGGGTGGAAATCGTTGATATTCAGGTCAACGTTGATGAAATATCGTTCACACGTTATAGATTATAGGTGGAAAAATGAAATATTGCTTGAAATTGTTTAAAAAATAGGCAGTCTGGGTATTCTGCTCCAATCTTGGCGTCTCACACCCAAAACCAGAATACTGTGTTTTGAATTAGTCTGAGATGATATTGTTCATAATATATGTGCTAGCTTTATAAGCATGATAAGGGTGTAATATAGTGGTGCTCCTGCATAAGACCTGGTAATCTGTATTCATCAAGTGATATACATCGGCTGCCAATATTGTAACACGATAATCTGACCGTGTATCAGCCTTATATGACGTAATCGGAGATTGTCAAAGGTGCATGCATTGTATATCCAATATATATAACGATATAATGTGATATATATCACATTCACATGTATATATAAAGTGCATACGTGATATAATATCATACATTAATATATATATTAATATGTACTGTAATCTTCCGAGCTTAGTGTAGCTCAGTGTAGCTTGTTCTCTAAATTTTTTTTAAAGTGAAATAGAATAAACTTTAGTATAAACTGTATGCTTATTATAATATATATAATTATTTATACACTAGAATAAGTCACTATGTTTTTTCTACATCAAACAGTGAAAGATATGGATCTTTCATAGTGAACCACCCACACAAAGCCAAAAGGCAGTATCTGCTCACTTCATTAAAGTAAGCAGGTACTGCCTTTTGGCTTTGCAGAGCTGTGCACATGTCTTGTAGTCATACCTACTGATTGCATTTTAAAGCGGCTACAATCCATATTAACCCTTTCAGTGCGGGGACCGACTTTACACGTCATAATCTGACGTCTATGGACGTCAGATTATGACGTATAAAGTCGATCCCCGCACTGAAAAAATAATAATGTATAATGGTCGTAGACTCATAACATAGGTATGCAAATGAGGCGGAAATAGCTAAGACATCACTGATGATTTCAAATTGAAAAAACCTTTTGTCTCCATGGTTTGCACATGAGTTGCAAGGGTTAACCCCTGATAATCCTATCAGTGTCAGCCACAGGGCGGCTGTGAGACATTAACAGCTCCAATTTGGTTGATCCAGGTCTGGTTATAGCTATAAATCCATGACGCCGTAAGGCGATATATTTCATTACAAGCAATACCACTTTATATCATCAGCAAACACGAGACGGTCAGGCCATGCTGATTTAATCTTGGCCCAGCGTCGGAGAAGGTGGGCCAACATTAAACCAATATTTCTGGGATAGTTATACGAAAAGCCAACATTACATCAATGATGGTTCATTGCTGAGGATATTTGCCAGGATACTTGATCGTGTACCTGTCTAGTTTGCTAGGCTTGCATCGGTTACATTAGCTTGTCAAATCATCTTGTTAGATGACATCATTCAGCAGAGAGTCATGTCGAGAGCTTGCGTCCTCACCCCCAGTTAAAGCTATTGGCCACTATTTGCATGGTTATTGGTATTAGTTGTACCCGAGTGGCCTCTGTAATCAGCGTCGTGTTTTCTGGGTACAGATGTGTCCCGCACTTCGTACACAGTGGACTACTCCTTTGACCTCGGACTATCACTGTGTTGCTATGAATTATCACAGAACATTAAAATCTTAAAATAAAAACGTATGTATGCAAACAAATAGAGGTCGACGCAATGTCACTTTGCTTTTTAATGGCTCTAGTATGATCTAGCATTGTTTGTAAATCTGCGACTTAGGTCTCATTTTGTGAAATGGCTCACATAGTAACCCAATAAATATTGTCCTCAAGGTTAGTGTTTTCCCTTTATTTTAAAGTTTACTTTCTAACGCAGTTTCCATCTTCAAGAATAATTCCCATAATAGATAGGCTACTACACATATGTCCAATGCTTGTAGTGTCTACCGCACACTATTATCAATTTATGTGGAATCTTACTTGGATTGAATGTTACTTGAAAACATATATATATACCTGTGTTATACAGACCTGGTGTTGTTTTGATAATGTAAGGTCATTTAAATGTTTTCAAAGTTTCAAAAAATCAGAATGGTTCTTCCCCGCTCACTCGTAAAGTGAGGTAGCGTGCTCGAATCCTGTTTCTGGAGGGAAGTGTCATCTCATTCATCTCATCATTAACCTATATGTGTACAAAGGTGGTCTAAAACCCCATTCATTTCATTTCATTTACAAGGTGTTTAATCGTATGATCGGGAAATTCACAAAAATGCGTTGCGGAAATGTTTATTTGTTTTATCCATATATGGGACTAGGATTGATATTCCACTCATCCTGCTCTAGATGTTATAGCTCTTGACGAAATCGTTAGATAAATAAACATACACGACACTAATTAACCCGCTCAGCGCGGAGATCGTCTTTAGACGACAGTTTCGGACATCTAAAGACAATCCCCGCACTGAAAAAAAATGTATAACATAGACTAGGTATTCAAAATAAGCAGAAAGAACTAACTAAGACAATTATGGTGATTGCAAATTGGAAAAAAATGGTCTTCATGGTTAAAACAAAAATATTTCAACGTTTACAAAATCAGATGTACAATTCACTTTTAATTTATTTAAACGCTATTAGCGTCGATAAGAGGTGCGATTTGGGATGGTTTTCCATAGCTATTAGTTATATAGTTATTTAATCCGTGTAATTCCTATAAAAGAAACATGTCTGAAAACCTATTATATATAGATGGTAAATTGGGTTGTATATTTAACCCTTGTGCTGCTGAAACCATATATATATAGTGTCAATTATTCTTTACGCCGAATACGATGCCAATAAATTGATAAATTAGTTATTTGTGGTAGATGCTCAACTAATCAAATAATACACTCCTTGCACGATTCTGCGATTAGGACCGATCCACCAGACTCCTTACTTTTTACTACTAGCTATTCCACAAAACATCGTTCAAACACTTAAAATACTAAGACTGTCAACAAGACCTGGCACGTCTAGAGCATCTCCCTAATATCTCTAGCGAAGCTACGTATATTTCTGTGAATTTGTATTAATATTTGTATTTTACAATTCAAATCACCCGCTCATAGCGTCTGCTTTTCATGTTTGTATACCGACAATATGCAGATTTATTTCTAAATATAGTTCTGCTGCGTGGCGGGGATATTCAGTTTTCAAGCATTAGCGAATTTGGTCAGTAGGCCTACTCAGCAAACTGGAGATGTTGACCCAATGCCTCTGTAAAGCTGGCCAGCGTCGCAGAAGATGGGCCAACATCACATCAATATTGTGTGTATGTCTCGTGTTTGCTTGGCCTCCCAAAAATATGGATCCTTTCCAGCAAGCACAATACATTGAACCAATGTTGGTTACCCGCTGTTCCACCGTCTAAGACGTTAGACCAACGTTAAACCTACATTGATTTAACGCATTGTGCCTGCTGGGTTATTACGTGATGAACACCTATTCCAAACAAACTCAACTCGTTAAAACAATATAGGTTCAATGGTGGATCAGCTTTGTAGACGGTGGGCCAACATTTGATCAGCGTTGGTTCAAAGTAATTAATTCCATGCTAATTCTACATGAACCATCCAATCTCTGTAAGCACGATTGTAATCGTTTGAAATGTTTCAATAGGCGAAAATATCGCTGTTACTGGAATTGAGTGTGTGCTTAAACACCAAGTCATTTAGTCATGAAAATAAATTTACTTTGCATCCACTTAAAACTGTAGTATCTGTATACGTACACTGATGAATAAAATCCACAATTTTGAGCGAGACATGCGCAGTTTACAACAAAATGTATGATCCCTTTTGATTTTATCCGCTCATGTACACTCAACACGTGTCAATGTATACATTTGTAACCACTGTTTTCCTGGGCCTGAATTACAATACTTCACAAAAACAATCACACTAAAAAACGTATATTTGTGGAGATAATAAATCGATATTTTAGACTATTTCAGGGGGCTGAATTTCGTCGATTGTTAGTAAAGATATTATAGATTTACTACAATGTTTACATATGATAACTCACACTAGAGTCATTCATGCCGACAAACCAAAAAAAATCGCCTTTAAAATGAGGTATTTTTACTCATTCCAAATGTGTAACGCAACGATACATTTACTTGCTCAGAACATTCAATTAATCTTAAGTAAAACGGTAAGGTTTGTATCTTCCCACATAAATATTGTGGTAGAAATAGACACCACTATGTCCGTGGTCAAATGAGGCCATACCTCTGCTGGAAACAGTCTTCGATCGTCAGTAAACAGGAGTCCCAACTAAATAGATAGTTCAGCTTTTAGTCACGGTGTGGCGTATTCTTATTGAAAAGGGTGTATTCATTTTCAAAGATGCTCCTATTTTTTAAAAAGATACATAATTTTCGTATTTTAAATCTGGAAATTACGTCAGCAATTCCAGCTATAGAAACAAATAGAAACAAACAATTCAGCAGCAAAAGGGTTAATATATTATGCACTGCGTGTTCTTAGAAGCCATTTTTTTTTATTATTATCATTTTATATGCATTTATTATTACTTAATATTTATTTATTATTATGTATTAGTTTTTATAATTAATGGGTTTTACTAGGAAGAGGATTCGTCTGATAGTGAGATGGGAGATGATAGAGAATGGAGATGTGATGACACACCGGCCTGGCAGAGAGCGGGGAGAGCTGTGTATATAGAAGTCAACCTGGATCATATAGTACATAATATACAGCTGATGAAAGCATGCTGTAAAAACCCAGCTGTAGGTGAGTCATTCAATATAAAAACCAGCTGTAGGTAAATCATTCAATATAAAAACCAGCTGTAGGGTAGTCATTCAATATAAAACCCAGCTATAGGGGAGTCATTCAATATAAAACTCATTCGTAGGTGAGTCATTCAATATAATACCCAGCTGTTGGTGAATCATTCAATATAAAACCCAGCTGTAGGTGAGTTATTCAATCTGAAAACAGCTGTAGGTGAGTCATTCAATATAAAAACCAGCTGTAGGTGTAGTGTGAGTCATTCTATATTAAACCCAGCTGTAGGGGGGTCGTTCAGTATAGAATCCAGCTGTAGGCAAGTCATTCAATATAAAACTCAGCTTTAAGCAAGTCATTAAATATGAAAAAAAACCGGCTGTAGGTGGGTCATTCAATACTTCAAGTCATTTATTAAAAAAAAACAGATATAGGGAAGTCATTTAATTTAAAACACACACAATGAGCAAATCTTTCAATATAAAGACCCAGAAGTAGGAAAACCATTCAATATAAAAAAACTAGCTGTAGTCAAGTACTTCTATATAAATCACAGTGGTAACTAAGCAAGTCTTTCGATATTAAAACACTGTAACAAAGTTAGTTAGCAAGTCATTCAATACAAGAACAAAGCTGTGGGCAAATCATCAAATATAAAACATAGCAGTAGACAAAGCATTCCATATAAAGCACAGTAGCTGGCATTCAATATAAGACCGAAACTGTGGGTAGTTAGGCCTTCTTCAATGTATTCTATATAGTAGAATCTGGAAATTATAGTTTATATCATGATTATATCAATATCAAAGTAATGTGTTGCCTATCTTGACACCATAGGTATATATTTATGTAGTACAGATACTATCTATCCTCACATGATGCTTTCACCTTGTGTAATTTTATACTTTAGAGGTGCAATTTAAGGCTGTAAAATCAACATAGTTTAAAGCTAGATATTCTAGTTTTTCCAGATCTCTTGTCATTTTGTACGGAAAATATTGCAGTTTAACATAACTTAAATCTCCTAGTTACATATTATATTCCTAAATATTGCGATATATGTTGATAATTTATTTGGCCTACGTATTTTGGGATGGCTAAAAATACATATGTGTTGAAAAGTTTAAATAATCATAATTAGAGCAAGTGCATGATTATTTTGCCTACTTATAGAAACTTTTAAATAATCATAGTTAGAGCAAATGCATGCTTATTTCCCCATCATGTGTTTAGGTATGATATGCGTGGTGAAGGCAGACGCCTATGGCCATGGTGCCATTCCTGTATCTCGTCACCTGAAGGCCCATGGCGCTGAGAGGCTGGCTGTGGCCACGGTGGCTGAGGGGGTACAGCTCAGACAGGCTGATCTCGCCGGACCCATACATGTACTAGGTAAGATCAGTGGCGGATCCATAGGGGAGCGCCGCCGGCGCCCCCCCCCCCCTCCTCCCCCCTCGTTCAGGGTCCCAAAAAAACACGACCATATTCGGACCGAAATATGGCGCCCCCCCCCCCCGTCTGGCAATTCCTGGATCCGCCACTGAAGATAACCCTGATTTGTATTTGTCTTTTTGGGCTGATTGAGTACCTTTACCCTTAACCCTTACAGCGCGGGGATCGACTTTACACGTCAGATTCTGACGTCTGTAAAGTCGATTCCCGTGCTGTAGGCCCTAAAGAAAAGATATTTCTTATGGGCGTAGACCCATTACATAGGTATTTAAATAAAGCAGGCAGAGTTAACTAAGACATTTATAATGACTTTAAATGACATTTATAATTTATAATTCAAATTGAAAAAACCCTTTGGTCTCCATGCTTTTTTCAAAAATATTCATCACTTCAGGGGTAAAGTGTTGTTATCGTGTAGGCCTATGTACATTTTTTCCTTGATGTCAAGCGTGGTAAGGGTGCCGGTAACCTGTATTTGAGATCCTATTAATGTAGCCTACACAATTTTATTTAAAACTACATATTTGTACAATTTTTGTATATATTGATGTATATAACGCATCATAAATATTATCACGATATCTAGTTGCCTTTTGCTGCGATATTGCTGGAATAGGCAAAAAGCTACGTAAATCAGTATTCACTCATTGTTATGTACTATTACAGGTAATGTACAGGACTGGGAGATGTGCACATGTGTACAGTACTCACTGATACCCACCGTGACGTCAGCATCGGCAGTAGATGGCATGGCACAGGCTCTGACCAAATACAGGCATCAGATGGTCGGCACACATAACTCATTACACCAAATGTAAGTAGTATAGTAATAGTACCAGTTAGTCGGCACACAAACTCGCTACACCAAATGTAAGTAGTAAGTCTCAGCTAGTCGGCACATATACTCGCTACACCAAATGTAAGTAGTAAGTCTCAGTTAGTCGGCACATATACTCGCTACACCAAATGGAAGTGATAGTAGTCTCAGTTAGTCGGCACACATACTCGCTACACCAAATGTCAGTGATAGTAGTCTCAGCTAGTCGGCACACATACTCGCTACACCAAATGTAAGTAGTAAGTCTCAGTTAGTCGGCACATATACTCGCTACACCAAATGTCAGTGATAGTAGTCTCAGTTAGTCGGCACACATACTCGCTACACCAAATGGAAGTAGCAATAGTCTCAGTTAGTCGGCACACATACTCGCTACACCAAATGTAAGTAGTAATAGTCTCAGTTAGTCGGCACATATACTCGCTACACCAAATGTAAGTGAAAATAGTCTTAG
Organism: Flabesymbios commensalis; assembly: GCA_964017125.1. Lineage (NCBI taxonomy): Eukaryota > Metazoa > Annelida > Polychaeta > Terebellida > Flabelligeridae > Flabesymbios > Flabesymbios commensalis. The sequence continues at coordinate 73,383,071 of OZ024912.1, read as the reverse complement.
ATGGTTGTCACACAATAAATCGTATTAGGCCTCCTTGGTGTGTTTTTATCCCTGGATATGTAGATATATCATATCCGTCCAACTTTAATACATGTATTCATTAAGTAGTATACCGGTATTAGAAACTACTTAGTGGACTTTGGCCATATTTCGTGTTCTGAGACCTCATAAAAGCTAAGCTTAAGCCTAATTAGCAGCTTATCTCGTGTAACTTTCTAATACAATCTCTGAACAGTTGTTGCGCATGTGAATAGATCGATTCACATGACGTCTATCATTATTTGATTATAGAGATGAAGGTCTTCCACGTGGCACTGTACATATCATTATTTGATTGTAGAGATGAAGGTCTTCCACATGGCACTGTACATATCATTATTTGATTATAGAGATGAAGGTCTTCCACATGGCACTGTACATATCATTATTTGATTGTAGAGATGAAGGTCTTCCACGTGGCACTGTACATATCATTATTTGATTGTAGAGATGAAGGTCTTCCACATGGCACTGTACATATCATTATTTGATTGTAGAGATTAGGGTCTTCCACGTGGCACTGTACATATCATTATTTGATTGTAGAGATTAGGGTCTTCCACATGGCACTGTACATATCATTATTTGATTGTAGAGATGAAGGTCTTCCACATGGCACTGTACATATCATTATTTGATTGTAGAGATGAAGGTCTTCCACGTGGCACTGTACATATCATTATTTGATTATAGAGATGAAGGTCTTCCACGTGGCACTGTACATATCATTATTTGATTGTAGAGATTAGGGTCTTCCACATGGCACTGTACATATCATTATTAGATTATAGAGATGAAGGTCTTCCACGTGGCACTGTACATATCATTATTTGATTGTAGAGATGAAGGTCTTCCACATGGCACTGTACATATCATTATTTGATTGTAGAGATTAGGGTCTTCCACATGGCACTGTACATATCATTATTTGATTATAGAGATGAAGGTCTTCCACGTGGCACTGTACATATCATTATTTGATTGTAGAGATTAGGGTCTTCCACATGGCACTGTACATATCATTATTTGATTATAGAGATGAAGGTCTTCCACATGGCACTGTACATATCATTATTTGATTGTAGAGATGAAGGTCTTCCACATGGCACTGTACATATCATTATTTGATTGTAGAGATTAGGGTCTTCCACATGGCACTGTACATATCATTATTTGATTATAGAGATGAAGGTCTTCCACATGGCACTGTACATATCATTATTTGATTGTAGAGATTAAGGTCTTCCACGTGGCACTGTACATATCATTATTTGATTATAGAGATGAAGGTCTTCCACATGGCACTGTACATATCATTATTTGATTGTAGAGATGAAGGTCTTCCACGTGGCACTGTACATATCATTATTTGATTGTAGAGATTAGGGTCTTCCACGTGGCACTGTACATATCATTATTTGATTGTAGAGATGAAGGTCTTCCACATGGCACTGTACATATCATTATTTGATTGTAGAGATTAGGGTCTTCCACGTGGCACTGTACATATCATTATTTGATTGTAGAGATGAAGGTCTTCCACATGGCACTGTACATATCATTATTTGATTGTAGAGATGAAGGTCTTCCACGTGGCACTGTACATATCATTATTTGATTGTAGAGATGAAGGTCTTCCACGTGGCACTGTACATATCATTATTTGATTATAGAGATGAAGGTCTTCCACGTGGCACTGTACATATCATTATTTGATTGTAGAGATGAAGGTCTTCCACGTGGCACTGTATATATCATTATTTGATTGTAGAGATGAAGGTCTCCCACATGGCACTGTACATATCATTATTTGATTGTAGAGATGAAGGTCTTCCACGTGGCACTGTACATATCATTATTTGATTGTAGAGATGAAGGTCTTCCACGTGGCACTGTATATATCATTATTTGATTATAGAGATGAAGGTCTTCCACGTGGCACTGTACATATCATTATTTGATTGTAGAGATGAAGGTCTTCCACGTGGCACTGTACATATCATTATTTGATTGTAGAGATTAGGGTCTTCCACGTGGCACTGTACATATCATTATTTGATTGTAGAGATGAAGGTCTTCCACATGGCACTGTACATATCATTATTTGATTGTAGAGATGAAGGTCTCCCACATGGCACTGTACATATCATTATTTGATTGTAGAGATGAAGGTCTCCCACATGGCACTGTACATATCATTATTTGATTGTAGAGATGAAGGTCTTCCACATGGCACTGTACATATCAAGGTGGACAGCGGGATGTCCAGGAATGGCTGTCAGCCGCATCAACTACCAATACTTGTTCAAGTAAGTAAAACACATACATATATGTGTATATATATATGTATACATGAGTGGATTCATAGATGGTCAGTTATTTAGGTAAGCTCAATTATAATGTATTTCGTTGCCATTTCTAGGGGTTAAGTCGCCCGCATGCCGTCAGCGGAACTCAAATCTTACGGTTCAGATATGGAATGCTTGCTAATCCGTAACACGTTGTGGATGGTGGCTTTTGCTACTGTAACTACAATTGACTGGCCCTAATTAGGGGAAATCAATTAGGTTGATTGAAATGCAAATGCCCCCCTCTGGTCCATGGTCTATAGACACTAGTGCAAATATAAAGTTATAGGTTATATATAATTATATTTAGATACCATCATTTTCCCATGTAGGTTAATATCTAGATACATGTAACTATCACATCTAGGTTATATCTAGATACATGTAACTTGATGCTTTAGAAAACAATAATACAAAACCATATTGGTCATACATTAAGTCCTTGAGGAATGACAATAATGGGGTGGCCCCTATTAAGGCGGAAGGTAAACTATATAGTGACCCTACCCAAAATGAAAACCTTCTAAACAAACAATTTCAATCTGTATTTGTCAAAGAAGACAACAAAATTTCTGAACCAAAATAGGTGATACCACTGCCCCTACTATTGGTGATCTGAGAATTACAACTAAGGGTGTTAAACAGCTATCCACGCTCAATATCAACAAAGCTAGTGGGCCCCACCAGATCCCCAATATATTTCTAAAACAGACAGCAAAAGAGTCTGCTTCTGTTCTTGCAGCTCTCTTCACTCAATCATTACAAACTGGAAATTTACCGGATGATTGGCTCTCTGCCAACGTTAGCCTAATTTTTAAAAAGGGTTATAGGGGCCTGGCATCAAACTATCGACCGGTCTCCTTCACATGTGTTTGTTGTAAGCTCATGGAGCATATATTGGTAAGACGCATGTTAAGGCATTTTGATAACGAAAACATAATTTCAGACAAGCAGCATGGTTTTAGAAAGGGTCACTCTTGCAAAACCCAGTTGATTACTACCGTAAATGCTCTGTTTGCATCAGCCGATGTGGGGAACCGTGTGGATATAGCCATCCTGGATTTCTCCAAGGCAATCGACATGGTCTCTCGTCGCAGACAGATGTCCAGACTAGATCATTATGGTATACGAGAAAAGATCCATTAATGGATTTTATCTTTCCTTAACAATAGAAACGAAAAGGTCGTGATTGATGGCTATAGTTCGAATACAATTTCTGTAGACTCAGGGGTGCCTCAGGGATCGTTCTTGGGTCCAATACTGTTCTTGGTCTTCATCAATGACCTGCCTGATCTCGGTAAATCTCATTGTCGCCTGTTTGCTGATGACTGCTTTTTGTACAATGAAATTAAAACTTTAAATGACTCTTTGCAGCTACAAAAAGATCATCAATTACTTGAAATTGGGCTGAGGAATGGGGTATGAAATTTAATGCCAAAAAGTGCTTTATAATTTCCACCGAAAAGGGGGGGAATCCCTTTTTTCTACACCCTAAGTGACCATATTTTGCAATATGTTGGTACAAACCCATATCTGGGCGTCACACTTTCTGAAGATCTGACATTTGATGCTCATGTAGGAAACATTACCAAAAAGGGCAGTAGAATGCTAAGTTGCATACAAAGAAACCTCAAGGGCTTTCCATCACGCTTTAAGGAGCTGGCATACCTGACATTGGTCAGATCTGGCCTGGAATATGCGTCTGTTGTCTGGGACCCGCTCATGCAGAGGGAAATCGATCGCCTCAAAAAGATCCAGCGCAGGGCGGCACGCTTTGTCACCAATAATTACTGGAGGGAATGTGGACTCACCTCGACCCAATTGATTGACAGCCTAGGTTGGGATAGCTTGCAAGAACGCCGCAAAACAGCTAGGCGTTGCATGCTCTACAAAGCAATTAATACAGAGGTAGCCCTCTCGATTGATATGCTGTGTAGACCTGACAGTAGAACAAGGGGCAGCACACAAAATTTCAAAACCATTAAAACCAAAAAGATACGTTCTCAAATTCCTTCTTCATTAGAACTATACCGGATTGGAACAAACTACCATCTGATGTAAAATTGGCGCCGACCTTCACAGCCTTTAAGGCTGGATTGGAGAAGTCGGAATAAAAAAAAGTTAACTACCCATGCGAACCTCTCCCCGTGGCGCGATAGCACACACAAAGTGCTCCTGTCACGTAACTTTCAGATTCAGATACGCAGCTGGTGGTTAGACATAGAAAATAGCCGAAGGTGTTTGTACAGGAACAGTTATAGGTGTGTGAAAAACCTCCAATCCATAACATGACGTAGCATTGTGGTAGATATCGACTCGGACTGTACAGGAGGTCTGGTGTTCTACCTTTTATAAGTACTTAGGCTTACATCAAATTGCTACAGCCGGGATTAGCGTGGGGCGGGCTGGTACACGTATAGACCGCCATGTTTTACTGATAAGGATAAAGACGCCACACGTTTACCTTATGTAGGTTCAGCCCCTATGCTGCCCAATTACTTAGCACTATTTTTTCATACATTTGAAGCTGGAATTGCTAACGCAATTTCCAGCTCCAAATGACGTAAACTAATTATATTTATGCAGACATATACGTCTTCAAAATTTTATTTTTAGATCAACTAAGCATGTGCCAGAAAATATTTCAGCCATTCGAGTTACATTTATTTGGTCCGACATTAATGCTGGGCCACCGTCTGAGACGCTGGCCCAGTATCAAATCGACAACAACTAAACGTATCGCGTCCTCTAAGTAGATCCTGGTTCTAGGATATGACACCGACGTCGATAATCCGACAAAAACGCGATAGTAGGCCTATATGATAAAACTGACATAAAAACTTTAATAGTAGAGAAGGGGATGTGGCACATTAATGTTAGATAGGCGATCACGTTATTGGCAGCCTCGTCGGCTTAAGGGTGGGACCAGTGTATAGAAGCTAATTTCGCACAGGGCAACGCGCTGCGCGCTCCTTCGTTATACTAGACAAATATTCGCATTGTAGAGAATAAGAATAAAGCAATATTGATCATATGACCGGTGTGTTCACACAACAATACAACAGTGGCACTGTGCACTGAACAATAGATTTGTACATCTGTGGCAAGGCCTATAAGAGGCGCCGTGGTCAACTGTCTGCCAAAAATGTTTTATATGACCTCATCCTACTTAATATAAATAGGCTAAATGGTTATTTTTAGAATGTTTCTGGGTGACACGATTTTTTATCAAATTATATGCAAAATTAAGATATTACTGAATTGTTACAAAACATTGCAGACACAATTTGTGAGACCACGTATCCCAAGATAATGCGGGACAGAACATTTGCAATGACTTTATTAAATAAATAAGCGTATTGATACTCTCATAGAAGGTACATATTATATGATGTAGTATAATATTTCCATCGTATTTCTTTAATATTGATTATGTTACAGATTTAAACATATTAATAGCAGTGATTATAGTATACAAATATGAATATATGATGCCATTACTATGGTCTCTACATGTTTTACATGTTTGTTTGCTGTACATAGAAGGTAGATAGTTTCTCATATCCAGGGTACATGCTGGATTTTTAATAGCAAGTGATTGAAAGTCGTTGCATTTGTATTGAATGGATCGTTTTTTCAACGCATGTATTATCATCCATGTGTGCCTATTCAGAGCTTACTTCACTTTCATCAGATGGTACTGTAAACATAATAGCACATATTGCCACAATTTCCTCAGTTTGTACGGAAATTAGTCAGGTGTTGACGCTGCTTTCAATGCTTGAAAATTAAGCAAATCTTTGCACTCTTTGGAACATATCGATGACAAAATTTACACAAGCATGACATCAGATTTGTATGATGTCTTTTTTTTTGGTTTTAGGGTCATCAGATTTGTATGATGTTTTTTTGTCTTAGGGTCATCAGATTTGTATGATATTTTTGTTGTTGTAGAGATAACAGATGCGTATGATGTTGTTTTTGTGTTGAGAAATATCAGATTTAAATGGGTTTTTTCTGTAAAGATATCAGATCTGTATGATGTTGTTTTGGTTGTGGAGATATCAGATTTGTATGATGTTGTTTTTGTTGTGGAGATATCAGATTTATATGGGGCTTTTTGTATAGATACCAGATGTGTATGATGTTGTTTTTTCGTTGTAGAGACATCAGATGTTTATGATGTTGTCTTGATTGTAAAGGTATCACATCTGTATGATTTTTGTTTTTGTAGATATCAGATGTGTATGATGTTGTTTTTGTTGTGAAGATATCAGATTTATATGGGTTTTTTGTATAGATATCAGATGTGTATCATGTTGTTTTTGCTTTAGAGATATCAGATGTGCATGATGTTGTTATCATTGTAGAGATATCAGATGTGTATGATGTTGTTTTGGTTGTAGAGATATCAGATGTGTATATTGTTGTTTTTGTTGTAGAGATATCAGATGTGTATGATGTTGTTCTGGTTGTAGGGATATTAGATGTGTTTATTGTTGTTTTTGTAGTAGATATATCAGATGGTTATGATGTTATTTTTTGTTGTAGAAATATCAAATGTGTATGATGTTGTTTTATAGAGATATCAGATGTTTATGGTGTTGTTTCTGTTATAGAGTTATCAGATGTGTATGATGTTGTTTTCTGTATAGATATATCAGATGTTTATGATGTTATTTTTGTTGTAAAGATATCAGATGTGTAGGATGTTTTTTGTGTAGAGATATCATATATGAATGATGTTGTTTCTGTTGTAGAGTTATCAGATGTGTATGATGTTGTTTTTTGTGTAGATATATCAGATGTTTATGCTGTTAATTTTGGTTGTAGAGATATCAGATTTGTATGATGTCGTTTTTCGTTGTAGATATATCAGATTTATATGATGGTTTTTTTTCTGTTGTGGAGATATCAGATGTGTTTGGTGTTTCGTTGTTTGTGGAGATATCAGATGTGTATGGTGTTGTGTTGGTTGTGGAGATATCAGATGTGTATGATGCCGTTTTTTGTTATAGAGATATCAGATATGTGAGTGTTTTTTGTGTAGAGATATCATATATGAATGATGTTTTTATTGTTGTAGAGATATCAGATGTGTAGAATGTTGTTTTCTGTGTAGATATATCTGATGTATCATATTTTTATGATGTTGTTTTTTGTTGTAGATATCAGATGTGTATGTTGTTGTTTTTATAAAGATATCAAATTTGTATGATGTTTTTTTGTTGTTTATATCAGGTTTGTATCATGTCGTGTTGTTGTAAAGATATCAGATGTGTATGATGTTGTTTCTGTTGTAGAGATATCAGATGTGTAGGATGTTTTTTTGTGTAGATATATCATATAAGAATGATGTTTTTTCTGTAGTAGAGTTATCAGATGTTTATGATGTTGTTTTCCGTGTAGAGATATCAGATTTGTATGATGTTGTTTTTGATGTTGTTTTTCGTGTAGAGATATCAGATTTGTATGATGTTGTTTTTGTTGTAGATATATCAGATTTGTAGGATGTTATTGTAAACATATATGATGTGTATGGTGCTGTTTTTTGTTGTAGAGATGTAAGGATCTTGACGTGCCTATAGAGGGCATCTTCTCTCATATCGCTGATCATGAGGATCCAGCGTTCACAAACGAGCAGGAACAAGTGTTTGAAGCGTGTATCGAACCTCTCAGGTTGTTATTAGAACACACATTGTACATGTTACTGTCTAACGCCCAAATATGTTTAACATCACTAAATCTACGCACCCTCAATAACATATTACTCGACTAATCGGTGTAGTGTATTACAGAGTGCTGATATCTTATTCGTTTGTAATGAACTTGGAAATGAAATGACATCCCGGCATGTTATATTCCCACCAAGCGTATCGATAATGAAACTAGAATCCTCTGCAAAAAGACATCATAAGATTATCTGATTAAGTCTACAACATACTATCACACTGAGCTGGTATATGTACATTGAATATCTCCGTATATTAGTCGACAGCGTACGTCTAAATATTTGATTTACAAAAAATTATAGAATGTTTTTGATCACCTGCTATATTATTTTTTTATGCAAAAATACGCAAGCCAATTCTCCTCCTCTTGGTAAAGGAAAGCTCTTTTTCATTTTCAATTATTTTCAAATTTGAAAATACGCTGCGGACCGAGAACTCCTGCTGAATACGAGTAATGTGCACAAAAAGACACAAGTCTTGATGCATCAAATTAACCAATGAACTGATCTTTGAATATTGGCATAATCAGTTTTTTATTCTGGTTAAAGATGATCAAAACATATAATTTATTCAAAGTTTGATATGTGGTGAATGAAGGCTTCCTCACAGGGATGGCAGGAGTCGCGAATGGTCCTTAGTAAGTCTTTACAAATTTTGGTGAATATTGGAAAAAATCAAACCATATACAACGTCATCTGCTAGAGAACTTATCATTTTGAATTGTATTTTATTCCAGAATTGTGAAAAAAATATGTATTGCATTTAATGGATATATTCTGATTCGGAAATTTTATTTAAAATCCTGGCTTCAAACTGAAACAAACGACAATAATCAAACGGTTAAATGAAAGGTGGTAGCAGTTGTAATATACATATAACAAAATGTCGCGTGAAGAATAACGTGTGGTTACCGCGAATAGTAAAATAATATGAAATGGATTTGACCCCGGTGTCTATTGAGTTGGGTGACGTATGCCCCAGGCTGACGGGATAATGCGGCTATTGTATTTTTATTGTGGCTATATCTTGACAAATGGAAGGCTAATATACAATAAGAACATTTATACAACTATACATTGATTGCCAATAATGCACGTGAACGATCAATATATAATAGTAATGATACTTGTAGCTTATGTGTTTGTAAGAATCAAATTTTGTGATAACAACATTTCCTAGCTATTAACCATTAAAACGAGAAAATATGTTTGTATTACCCATGGAGACTGAAGAGTTTTTTGAATTTTAAATTATCATTAATGTCTTAGTTAGCTCTTTCCGTTTGCTTTGAATATGGGTCTACGGCCATTACAAATTGTTTAATCTTTTAATGTGGGAATCGACTTTAGAGGTCAGAATCTGATGTCTAAAGGCGGTCCCCGCACTAAAATGGTTAAACTAGTCTAATGAACCTGACCAAAGCTTTGATCAATATCTATTTGTTAAATTGTTAAGTATGGCAGCTATAAACCAAGTAAAAAAAATTGTATTGATGTATGTAATCTGATGCGATTAGATCATAGAAATATAGAATAACAATATAAGATTCAATTTATATAACATTAATGTTCGCACAATGTTTGACATAGTTGTCATAGTATCTTGTATAAAGGTAACCTTTTTAAAGAAATATAATAGTCGCATTGTCCAGTCGACCTTCCACACGTTCAACAGTCTATTTGCAATAGGTTCGTTAGTTTCATTATCGATACCGACTTGAAATATTGAGCCACGACGCGTTTTGTTTATTAGGCAGTGACTAGACTTGTATAGTTTGCTTTAGTGTATTGGAGAAGATTTATGTCATGTTCTTTTCAGATGCTGAATTTGCCATTTGGTTGCTGATCTCACATCTGTTAAAGGTGTGGCTGTTGTATTGTATACAGGCCATGCGTGAGTGAGTTCACAATAAGGTCTTCACACCATCACCTCCATTTACACATCCACACATACATGTTAACCCTTAAAGCGCTGGAGTAATTTGTTAAAAAATATCGCAACCAAAGGGTTTTTTTACCTTGAAATCATCATAAATGTCTTAGTTAGCTCGTTCTGATTCATTTGAATACCTATGTTATGGGTCTACGGCCATTAGAAATATTTTTTGCTCTTACATTGCGGGGGTCGACTTGAGTCGTCAGAATCTGACGTCTACAGACGTCAGATTCTACGTCTACTGACGTCAGATTCTGACGACTAAAGTCGATACCCGCGCTGTAAGGGTTATTATTCTGAAAAAAAGTACATAGTAAATTATGGTTATTTAAATACGTTAAAGTAAATTGATGTATATATGTTCCACCCTCGTGGACACCTCGACTATAGTCATCGTGTTAACATTGCGAGCGTCTTTTAATTTAAATATTAGCCTTTTACCCGCTGATCACGATCAAAGCCGTTTTTATTCCGTTTTATTAGCACTGATATCGGGAACAAAATGTGTGTTTAAACATCAAGATTTGCAAATGTTCAGTCTCAAACTAAACAAATATGTGTAATTTTCACCCGCTTGAAGTCGCGGTAGCGAGACCCGACTCAAGTGGGTAAAAATTTAAAGTGTTTAATTTAGCGCTTGATGGGTTAACCCCTTTAGCTTATTCGAATGTTCACCCACTTGAAGTCGTCTCTCGCTAAGTTAACACTTTAAACAAGAACTTTATAAAGATGGAAAGGGTCTTCAAGCATTCTGATTTTAAATCCTTAGCATTTATTTTGACTGTCGCTCACTTATCTAGATAAGTGGAATCGAGATTAAGTAACTTGGCTGTTAATTTTCTGGAAATAGAACATAACAAGTTATGGATATTTCGATAAAATCAAAGTGAATTGATGTAGATTGTAACCCCACCCTCCTTTTCCACTTATTCAGAGTTACATATTTCGCCATGTCCCGGGTCTAATGAACTTCTACCACTGCACTGTAAACCTACCCATATTCACCAGCATGTATAACACTGAAGATTTCCCTATTAAACCTGACTAATTGCTCCCATATAACCACAGCCCAGTCCGCGAGCAACAGGATTTATAAGTGATTTACTTGACTCTAAAGCAGAACGCGTAGAGAAAACTGTAAGGCAGGCATTTTATTTTCTTTCTGGCATGTCTGGTAACACTATTTTTCATTAGACCTTCAATTTTGCTTAATATTTAATTAAACGTCAATCAATGCTCATAAAACAAAGCGTATATCGTGTGTTGTTGTTTACTTTGCAGACAATATGGTTATGTGTATCATATGTCGGGATCGGGGGCTATTATACAGGGATATGGTACTCAGTATGACTACATCAGGCCGGGAATCTCCATGTTTGGCGTGGCCGGTACAGGTGAGTGTAAGACGAAAGAGATAACATTATTACCTCCACCTTTATCAGAGCTGTGTCTAGGGCCAAGGAACGCTTGATTAGATTTTTGGAATGATCCAGATCACGACCCGGATCCATGGTACAGATCGTAAGGTTTGCTTGATAATTTTACCTGAGGTGTGTCTCGGGCCAAAGACCAATCCATTAATTTTTGGGGATGATGTTCAGCAGATACGGATCAGGATTACGATCATCAATTTCCGAGGAGGTTTACAGTCTCTGACTGACTCACGGTCTAGTTATTATTATCACTGTGATCACCAGGTGGGGCCAGGTGCTTGTACGCTGCTTGTACATAGAACTGCTTTATCTTATTAGCTATATCCCTGAAAACGATATTGAGATATAGCCTACAGTGAAATAACTGCTTTATCTTATTAGCTATATCCCTGAAAACGATATCGGGGATATAGCCTATATTCCTGAAAAGCCGTCTCCGATCCCTAGGTTGTAGACCTACACCAGTTATCTTCACTGACACTAATTTCAGCCAAGTTTTTCAATATGTTGGTCCACTGTCCACATTGTAAACCAGCATTGAACCAACCTTCTGTAACCCAATCCGCAACAAAAACGACTGATAAATGAACAAAATACATGACTGTACAGGATCTGTGTGTCTGCATGTCAGTGTAGCACATCGAAGAGTCGTAGCTATTTAAATATTACCAAGAATATATAACCATATATATGGTTAAATATTCTTGATATTACATATATTCTATAATTGTATGTTGTTTATTTCAAAGCAACCGAGTAGTTTGTGAATAAGGAATTTAAATAAAATTTATTGCATTTATTGCAGTTGATCACATCCAGAAATTTCAACTAGATGGTTTCCAATGTAGGCATATGTTTTATATTCATCCTAGTAGCGCGAAGAGTCGTAGCTAGTTGAATATTACCAAGAATATATAACCATATATATGGTTAAATATTCTTGATATTACATATATTCTATAATTGTATGTTGTTTATTTCAAAGCAACCGAGTAGTTTGTGTATAAGGAATTTAAAAAAAATGTATTGCATTTATTTCAGTTGATCACATCCAGAAATTTCAACTAGATGGTTTCCAATGTAGGCATATGTTTTATATTCATCCTAGTAGCGCGAAGAGTCGTAGCTAGTTGAATATTACCAAGAATATATAACCATATATATGGTTAAATATTCTTGATATTACATATATTCTATAATTGTATGTTGTTTATTTCAAAGCAACCGAGTAGTTTGTGTATAAGGAATTTAAATAAAATGTATTGCATTTATTGCAGTTGATCACATCCAAAAATGTTAACTAGGTGGTTTCCAATGTAGGCATATGTTTTATATCCATCCTAGTAGCGCGTAGCGATGAGTTATAGCCAAAATATGTCAAAAAAAATAAATGTTATGTTTCGTTCAGAGAAGTACATCCAGAAAATTTTTGTAAATTTATTTCAAATATATACATGTTATATTTATTTCAGTTGAACACATCGAGGAGTTTGTAGCTAAGGGGTTTCGTCCTGCTCTTGCCATTAAAGGTGTCCCCACCCTGGTGAAGAGATGTCATAAGGGCCGTAAGGTGGGATATGGTTGTACATACACATGTGACCAGGATATGTGGATAGCCACCTTCCCCATAGGGTACGCTGACGGCATCTGGAGGTGTCTCACAGGGAAGGGATACGTCATACGAGATAGGACAGGTGAGATGTAGAAGCGATCACATAGAAACAAAGTAATTGTGGCATGACGTAGATTTGTTGTACGTCAATACCACGTAGCTTCAGATTGGAAGCAATCTTATAGAAAGACTATGATTGTAACATGAAGTAAGCTCATTGTAATCCAATAACACGCAATTTCAGATTGGAAGCAATCCTATAGAAAAACTATAATTTTAACATGACGTAGGTTTATTATAAGTCTATGTCACGCAGCTTCAGATGTGAATAAAAATCTACAAGATAATTCAGGGCAAAGTCAATTCACGTATATCATTCAATGTCAACTTGTACATAGTTTATTGGACGTGAATACTTTCCTCGGTATTTTGATTACAAATGATATCAGGCCTATATCAGTATATGCATTGCATGATTTGAAGTTTGATTACCTGGTGCAATTACCACCTTCGAACAAAACTGATAATTTTAAAAGACTGGTAGTATGACAATTGAGTTTACTGTATCTCAATCGAAATTTCTGTTTATTAAACTATTTTAATGTTGATTTAAATGTTGGCGCCGTGGTAGGGCAGTCTACATATTTTTTATGACACATTGGTTTCTGAACCGAAGAATCCCGGACTGGATGTCCGCGAGTGTTTTTTCTATTCACTCGTCGTCTCTAAACAGTAATGCTAGCTAGATATAAAGAGACACGGTGCAGCAAAAGCAGTAATAATCAATAATAAACGTGATAAATAAACATGAAAGAAGAAATAGAGCATTGAAACTGCTAACATTTTATCCTCTTATTATTTGTATTTGTTTTAGGTCAAAAGTGTCCTTACGTGGGACGTGTTTCGATGGACGCCATTACTGTAGCTCTACCATGTGAGGTGTCCACTGATGAGACGTTCACCATTATGACTTCAGACTTTGACCCCGTGACCTCTGTCATGGGTATAGCTGGCATGGTGGACACAATACCTAATGAGATCCTGGTGAAGCTGTCCAGTAGACTGCCTCGGCTCTACGCCTCTAACTCATCAACCCAATCCTCTCCCAACCAAGTCACCCCCTCCCTCAACGTGGACTTGCCCAGTGACTCATCCTTGCAGCACGTGCGTTCATCCTCGCCTCTGTCACTCAAGAGCTCCTACCAGGATCTTAATGGCGACACCTTGGAACGCCCATCTGAAAACCATGTGGGTCTATAGTGAATAATTAAAGAGAGTGTTATGGTGAAACCTTGGAACCTTCATCTGAAAACCATCTAGGTCTATAGTGGACAATACCCAAGACCTTACATACTGTAATGGTGAAACCTTGCAGCCTCCATCTGAAAACCATGTGGGTCAATGGTGAACAATAACCAAAACCTTATATACTGTAATGGTGGCACCTTGGAACCTCCATCTTAAAAAAAACCATGATGACTCATTGGAACATGCATCTGAAAACCATGTGGGTATTTAGTGAATAATAACCGAGACATGGTGACACCTTGGACTATGAATAACAGAAAAATAACCAAGATCTTAATGGTGACACCTTGGGACCCATGACCTTGAAAACCATGTGGGTATATAGTGAATAATAAGCAAAATTGTTATACTGCCACCGTGGAACGCCCACCTGAAAACCATATGTCTATAGTGAATTAACACAACTTTTATGGTGATACCTTGGAATCTCCATCTGAAAACCATCTTGGACTATAGTGAACAATAACCCACACCTTAATCATGGTCAATGGTGACGCTTAGAACCTCTATCTAAAACTATGTAGGTGTATAGTGGACAATAACTAAGACCTTGGTGATGATAACTTTTGAAAGACCTTCTGAAAACAATGTAGTTCTATAGTGAGAAAAGAAATCAATTACGTTCATAGTAAGCAGTGACCAGGGACCCAATTCACTGAGCATCTTAACGATCAAATCTAACTTCTATTAGAAAAGCTAAAGACATCCTCATGTTTTTAATGGAAGTATGGCAAGTGAAGATAATCTTTTTTTTTTAGTGGGATGATTTCCAGAACCTTAATAAAGCATGACACCATAAAACGTCCTTTTGAAAGTCAAAATTGCCGTAACTGCAGAACAGCTGGTACTGTTGTTTGTGCATCATTAAATCTGTGTAAACAATTAACAGGAATTTGATGATGACACCTACTTGAAACGTCCTTCTTCAAATCACGTAGGTCTACAGTGAAGACAAACCTTTTCATGCAATGCCCGTATATACGGTTTTCAAGCCAGATTCTAACCTCATAGAATTGATAAAGTTGTTTGTCATAGATGCTCAGTTCATCAAATAAAATTCAATTGTTGAGATTTTATTTTTCCTAAATAACCATATAATTCATCATTTAAAGCTGGAAATTTCGCCAGCAGTTCTAGCTTCAACTGAATGAAAAATAGAATCAAACAATTCAGCAGCTCAAGGTTTATTAATGGTCTCTTGAAACGTACAGCTGAAAACCTTGTGGTCATGAAATGGCAATATCAAACAATAGTGAGAGATTACTTGAATAATGAACTGTTCACGTTTGCACGGCCATGCCTACCATAATCCTTTTGAAAACCATAAGGGTATAGCAAACAATGCAAGCATAGATATAATAAGGAAACAAATAGGAGTTATAGATAATTATGCTTACAATGAATGAGTTATGCAAAATGTGGTCTTAGCTGATAACAATTTATATAGCTAGAGCAGCTTACTGTCATTACATACATGTCCTGTGTGAACAACAGGAAAACTAGAGGCATGTTAAACAAGGACATTAGTGTCAGGCATAGGAGTCCACGAACCTTAGACTCGCTAAAAACCATGAATGTAGTACTAGGTATGTCCTTCATAATCAGCATGGTTACATGCTAGTAAAACCTGACCGCGATATATATTGGATCTCATAAAAAATGTTACTGTCTTAACTATTAACAATAATGGTCTGAGGTCATAGGTTTGCAAATATCAAAGGAACACATGCACGAACCAAGTATCGTTGCCCAGGTTGGCGCAAGGGACACACCCTTATTTTTTGCCTAATACTTTCAAAAAGCTTAAATATGCAAAATAATTCTGGGAGCGTGCCCTAAAGCCCCATCGCTTCCTTTTTACAGATCCTAGCTCCGCCCATGAGAAGGATACATACAATGCGATCTCAAGTTATGTTATGAAGGTTTATAGGATCATACAGATAATATGTAATGATATGTTCACCATGATACATGTCCCTTGGACTTTAATACCAGCATAGCCGTATGCAATAACTAAAAACGTATTTTATCCTGAAACTGCGGGACATAATGAATCTCATGACAAATTAGCCGAAATGTGTATTTGAACATCAAGATTTACACATTTTTGGGCTCAAATTGGACTTGAAGTTCTGGGTCGCGGTAGCGAGACACAACTTCAAGTGGATGAAATTTGCTTTATTAATTTAGCGCTTGCGGGGGTTAACCATGGAATATAATAAGCAATCTCTGGTTTAACAGAAACAAAGGAATGCTATTAACCAATGCATAAACATGCAACAGACAAAATATATTAGAGCTACCATTCTGAGACATACAGTATGATCTATGGTTACTATTGCAGCTATTCAGAACACAATCTGGCTCCTGTATATTATTGGATAATTATCAGCTTCAGTTAAAAATGTTAAAGTTAAAATTAGGACTCAAAGCGCAAAAGCATGCATCGCTTAAACCCCTCCCCCCCTCCCCACCCGCACAATATGGTCGAGAATTCCAGTTGGTCAGTGTATGTTTCCTTTTATGGGTTAGATAAACCGCTATGCTGCTTTTGTATGATCGTTTTGTAAACCTAATACGGGTGAGCTAAATGTAAATTATTTGTGTCCTATAACTATAATTTAATAATTGTACAGTTTGATTTTTGTGATTTCAACTTTACATTGTTGATTTGCTGTCATTAATATTTATTATTAAAATTGAAATACCACAGGAGTCGTTTGTTTTCATCATTGCGACATTGTCCATAGTCCATTAGATATCACGTGACCAGGTGAACGGTGAGCTAATTCAGCATTCGTAAATCCAACAAACACACAATAAATGGATAACATTTATACAACAACAGCCCAACGTTTTCGACGTTGGTTGAACATTGTATAAATGTTATAAAATGTATTTGCTGGAAAGCCTGTTCATTTCACCACACTCCCCATATGTAAAGATCAAATGAAGCCACATGCGAAAATCACTGACGCCTCTACTGCTTATTTGTTACGCCCTCAAAAAAACCCTAATCAAGTGGATTATCAATGGCCGATCTCCGCGTTTAGTCATTCTAAACCAAATGATTCTGCTCCGGATGCACTTTTGTGAGCGAGTCCTGTATGATTGAATTTGGTGGGTCTACAGCAGGTCATTCATTTACATGAGATCTGTGTGCGTGCGCGTGGTCCGAGTGGGTGTGCACATTCATTTGCATGTATCCGTGCGTGATTATTGGGATGATTAAAAATCCCAATAAGCTGTTTGTTACATGTATATATATATATATATATATGTATATATATATATACCGGTCATATACATATCTGAATCGGTGAGGACTGCTTACTGATACCGACACCTACACTTTGTTGTTAATATTATTGTTAATAACAGACCTGTGATAATATTATCAATACGTCTATAGATTGACCCTTTAAGTTCGGGACAGTCTTAGAAATTCTTAAATTATTTGTCAGCCATCAAATAGGCTCCTTGTTACGTTGACCCATCGGACAGGCACTCGATCGAGGCAGAAACTAATTCCCCCCCCCCCCTTTCCCCAACTCTGTTTCTTTATTACGGAGATTATAGTGGCCCTATAGACTGATATCAGCACCACACCAGATAAGGCCCGTGCACTGTGGTACCTGGCGACTAGATAACAGTTATGTTTGGTTACAACATACAGTAAGCTATCTAGGTGTTGGCTAATTACGTCAAAGTTTAGCATTCAGTCAGATTACGAGACAGTCAGCTCATTTTTGATCCATATGAGTGCCTTTGAGAAATAAAACATTGGCGGTAGGCCTACACATAACTAGCGCTTTCACAGTCGGTGCTGTTATTATATTGAGACTTCATGGATTTGTCTAATATTTGATTTACGTCAGCATCAAAACATACACTATTTGTAGCCAACTGACGGATTCGTAGACCTACTGAAATATTTAATGGTTGATTTAGGACTTCTGATACATGGTATATGGTTTAGTATAATCCTAATTAATAAAATATAATGTCATCTGTTCGAAGATTTAAGGCACCAAGTATGGATCACAACAGTACGAATGCTGAGGATTCTCAATCATGTTCAGAGGATGAACAAGTTGACTCTAATGCCAGCGATTCAACCATGGATCAACATATTATGTCACTTAACGGAAGTACTATGGATAACCAGTTATTAAATCGCAGGTACAGAGGAGCAACAATGCAGCAGCCATTAACAGGATCCAACATGGAGGAGTATCCTTTGCAAACCATGCCACCCACACGACAGTCATTACCAGCATTTACACAAACAACACTAGAACAGCTGCAACCAGCATCTGTGACATCTTCCTCACTTCAGCTATCACCATCCTCTGCCAGACGTACACTGCAACAACCCCCACCATCATTCACGACCTCCACAGTGCAGCAATCATCACCATCTTTCAGTGATTTAGCGATGCAGCAGCACCCAGCTTCACTGAGCTCCATGCAGCAGCCAGCTTCACTGAGCTCCATGCAGCAGCCAGCTTCACTGAGCTCTATACAGCAGCCAGCTGCACTGAGTTCCATGGAGCAGCAGAGATCGATGTTCACTGCATCATCTGCCATGGGCTACACTCGATCCCCATTCACAGCTGATTCTGACCCTAAACCATACAAAGCCTCCTCTGCCATGGAATCCTCACCTTTCACAGTTTCGTCAGTCATGGAACCACCTTGTAGGCCCACAGCAATGACTCAACAGTCTGTACCTTATACAGCTTTTTCTCCTTCTCCTGGTGACCTCAGCCTCCCACCTCCAGGTGGTGAACCACCTCATTTCTACCCCAGCAACACCTACGTTAACTACAGTAATATCAACCCCACGGCTGTGATCTCAGTGATCGTAGTGACTCTGGCCACCATGCTGTACATCATCTCCTTCAGCTGTCCATACTGGCATGAGGGTAAGGATGACTCCCTCCTTCTCTACTCTGGAATCTGGCAGAGCTGCTGGTGGGAGGCTCGTGTTGATGGGAGCACTGGGCAGATGGTGAAGGAGTGTGGATCTACTGGGGCAATCATCAATGACGGTAAGACAGGATGTCATGACAAACCTTCATCCCTTTATGTCACTTCGCTATTAACCCTTAAAGCAATACAATATTGTTGTATAAACCATGGATACCAAAAGGTTATTGCCAATTTGAAATCATTATAAATGTCTTAGTCAGCTCTTTCTGCTTCATTTGAATGCCTATGTTATGGGTCTAGGACCATTATAATTTTTTTAATTCTTTCAGTGCGGGGATCGACTTTAGACGTCAAAATCTGATGTCTATAGACGTCAGATTCTAACGTCTAATGTCGATCCCCGCACTGAAAGGGTTCATTTCAACAAAATAAATATTACTCCTTCATGACAAAATATTCCAAGGAATGATAAAAAATGTTACATCTGTCTTTTATTTTGTTTTGTTAAGTATCTAAGCCCATTCCATAGCCCCCAAATCAAATCGCTTTCAATTCTATGTCACAAATGGAAGATTCAAATATGATCACTGGTTTAAGTCACTTCAACGCAGAAAAACATATTGTGACGAATTGCAAAATTTATGTAACATTATGCTTACTATGTGTACTTACTGTATTTTTGTTTTATGCTAATTTTTGTACGGGCTATAGGCCTATCAAATAAATTATTCGTATTCGTATTCGTTAAATGCAACTCCTTTTTAAAAAATGCGTTGTGCTTTTCGCCTCTTAACTCATATTTGTGTTATGACCGTGTATGCTTAAACCTTATGCAATTGGTTTTACATCCATTATAATATAAAAACTATATAAATACGTATTACTTATTCTATAAATACATTTCCATATTATATAAAAGTACGTTGTAAAAGAACGTATTAAGTATGCAATAGTATCATTTAAAAGCATAAAGGTAAATAAAATAGAATTAGGTGTTATTAAACGTATATTAGTAAAAAAAAAGGTTGAAATCATAACTATGCATTAAAAACACACACACACACGCCTGAAATCGACAAGTACTTGTCCACGAATATATATCATTACAAGAAAAAGTGTCTTTGAACTTGTTATAATTGAAATTGTCTGACTCATCAACAAAAATATTAAGAGAATGATCCACACGCAGTTCTGTTGGTAACTTGTTCCATAGGGTAACAATTCAATTAGAATAATACCCCGTATATGTCGCTGTTCTTGGATTCGGTACATACGATTTAACATGATCAGGAATATTACTAGAAAAATTTGTTGTAAACATTGATTTAAATATACTTTAATGTCCGCCATTTCTCTTTGAAATGAAAGTGGCAAAATATTCATCTTTACACAGCGCTCTTTGTAGTTGAATGGAGGATATTGCATGGCGTATCGTTTAAAATTTCTCTGTATGCGCTCAATTAAATCGATGAGACTTATAAAAAGGAGACCAGACTGGAGAGGAGTATTCGGCTACTGGTTTTATTAGGGCTTTGTATAGCTTTAAAGTGACTGACACGGGTCGCGAATTCCAGCGTTACGTAATCACGATTTAAACACATTTTTTGCGATTTCAACACGCACTGCCTGAAGGCAATACTAAATGTATTTTGTTCATATACACGTATGACATGATATGACATTTCTCAACAATACTACAGCATGCATCAACTAGTTTCATTGCCAATATAGGAGTAACAACCTCTGGGATTCCCGTTACGTAATCACATGGAAATGGAAGCGTAAAAAATTGCTATTTTTCAGATTATAAAAAACAGCTGCAATATTAAAGAAATTAAGAACTTTTTTAGTCCTATATTGTAAGTAATCTATTGTTGAGTACGAAAAGCACTATTTTTAACAAAATTGCTCACTAACATGTTTCCAATGAATAAATAACATTGTTACGTAATCACATTTCTGTGCGTTACGTAATCACCAGTGGTGTTTAGTAGTTAACTATATAATATTGATATGTTAATAACTTAATAACTAATTGAGCTCAATTAATTTTGTTTTCTCCATCTAATGTAAAAACCTTACAGTAGGCCTATGCAGGTTATTATGTGTTTTTATTGCAAATTTTCGAGTAAAATATAATTTTGTTCAAAATAGAATAATTTTAACAATTTAAAAACTGGACAAATCCAATATGGTCGCCATTACCTGATGACACTGTAAATGTATTTGTTTATTTAGATTGGACTCACACATGCTCCTAAACGTTAATAATCATATTTAATTCGATATTTTGGACCTATTTACTATATTTAATTTTTTTTTTTCAATCGAAAATTTAAGATGGCCGCTTTGACCTAATTTTCAATCATGAAATCGATTAAAGGATTTTACCCGTCTCAAAAGTGATAAAAAACAAAGGTTATATCTGACCCCTGTATGTAAACGCATTTTTTTACACAATAATTGAATTTGAGATAAAAATCAACACAATCTCTGTCTGACATATTGTGACCTATTTGTCATGTATGTGATTACGTAACGGTGATTTTTGTGATTTCGTAATGCCCACTACTCTCTCTGATTCGAAATAACTCACACAATGTAATATTGATATAACTATATGCACAACACTCATATGTCACCTCCTGCAGCTCCTTGTGGGTACTATTGCAACACAGAACGAATAATATGGAAAATTACATGATGATTGCATAATATTTGACATTTTTGTGATTACGTAACGGTGAATTTTGTGATTACGTAACGGCATTTACACTGTTCACAAGCGACCTAGTACAAAATAAATGTGATAAAGGTAACCACAACATTCATATTTTAGCTCACTTCAGTGCTTTCACATAATTAAAAGCAACACATAAAAAATTATATTCAAAAGTTTAAATTTTCGTTACATAATCACACAGGGTCATTTGTGTTTCTCCCACAAAACATCAGTTTGCTTGTTGCGATATTTTGTAGAATATAAGTTGAGTACTCAATATGGTAGGATTCAGGATGATCTAAACTGTCACGGCTACGATATAAAACATCTAACATAGTTTTATTGATCAATCAAATTATTGAGGTTGAATTAAAATAAGACACCTCAGAGAATTCGACTGCAAGCAAAAAAGCGCATTTTTTCAAATCCCATAGATCTGAATAAGGTCGATTTTTTTCGTACAAAAAATAGACGGTTGATAATTTATTTTTCCGTACACAAGCTTCAAAATGATTACTTGGCAGAGAAAGCATTTCAATGGCGAAATGAGAAATTTCATTTTTATGTGTTTGGTAACGTTTTTCATGGAATTCACGAGGTGCTTTATAACCAACTTCGCGCCGTATCACGCCATTTACTTTATTACATGTATTAATAACGTTTTTTATATGTACATTATGTGTCAAGAAGCTGTCAACAGTATCACCTAGGGCACAAAAAGAAGAAACATTTTCTAATGGTTCACCATTAATCGTGTAAGCAAACTTAATGGGATTACGATTCCTAGTGAAATAAATAACCTTACATTTCAAAGAGTTAAAATTGATCTTCCAATATTTGGACCACCGATAAAGTTCATCCGAGTCATTTTGCAAAGACAATCGTTAATATCAACAATTCGTTAATATCAACAATTCGGATATATCCAGTTGCGCAGCCATGTAATACAACACGTTAGTTTCGGTTACTTACATGTAGATAATCTCTTAAACAATGGAATAATTTTCCACTTAACTAATAGAATAATTTTTTATCTAAACATTTACCTACATCTTTGCAAAGGATTTATAGAATCAATAATATTGTCATATAAACACTTTTGACACTATACATAGTAAAGATATGGGTCTATAATTACAGATCTGAGATTTATCACCCTTGTTATAAACATGCACCACGTTACCTTGCTTCCATTGAGCAGGTATACAGCCAGAATTAAAGCTTCTCGTATAGGTGCCAGCACAGTGGCACACTTCTTAAGCACATGAGATGACAGATTGTCAGGTCCACACGCCTTATGCATATTCATGTCATATATAGCATGCATTATGTAATATTTTAGCAATGTGTTCTTGTGAAAATTCAATAAAAGATAAATCAGGTCTGATAGAATTCGTGTCAGACAAGTTACCGTTATAACTATTTAGATCAGAGGTAGCAAAGTCAGAAGTGAATACAGATTTGAAATAATCGTTGAATAAGTCAGCTTTTTTCTTGGACTGTTATTTTTTTTCTTAAAAAAAATCCCTGCACTTATACCGTTACTCAGATCATTAATAAAATTGTCACATTTATTTACTAAATCCTTTTTGAATTGATTTCGTGACTTTTTAAACTTAGCCCAATCTGAATTTCGTCTATAATTTTCGTTTTAAGTAAATCCCAGCTTTTTCATAATTATAAAGATATCGGGCAGGCCCCTCTATGAAGAGTGGTTTGAAGTGCATGGAAAACTAGAGAACAGTATGTTCGGTTGAAAATTTACATGGAAATTCGTGGACATTTCCCAGCTTCTCCGACATATTGAAAAAAAAAGCAAATATATCTCCTGTGCAATTCGATATAATATTATTAATCTGAACTTGACCAAAATCTTCCATTAAAGAACTAAATTTATGTTGAAATTCAGCTGCATAAGGGTAACCTTACAGTGCGGGGATCGACTTTAGACATCACAATCTGACGTATATAGATATCAGATGCTGACTTCTGAAGTCGATCGCACGCACTGTAACATGTGTAAGAGTAAGATATTTCTAATGGCCGTAGACTCATAACATAAAGTGTCCAAATGAAGCAAAAAGAGCTGACTAAGACATTTATGCTGATTTAAAATTGAATAAACCCTTTGGCTTCCATGGTTTGTATAAAACATTCAGCAGCATGAGGGTTAATATTGCATAATACGAGTAGTTCTTTTTGGTATATGTTGAGCTCAGTTCCATCCCGTCATTGTAGATCTGGTAAGTTCGCGTGTTCAAATTTTCGCTAATTTATGATTTAAGGACTTTTCATGAAGTTTGGATTTTGCGAATTTTCATTTTTCTTTAGTAGCGCTATTATATTAATAATTTTCGTGATATTTTTTAATTCGCGAATTTGTCTTTCGCGCGAAATTCGCGAAAATTAAAACCTCGCGAATATTACCACATTTACAGTATTTTACTCTTACAGTGCGGGGATCGACATTAGACGTCAGAATCTGACATCTATTGCCGTCAGATTCTGACTTCTAAAGTCAGATCCCTTGCTGAAAGGGTTAATCATGTAATTAACTCCGTTTCCATAAATATTGTTAGCTGATTATCTTGTGGCGACCGCACTTGCAGATTATCGCGACCGGGTTCGAGCCGGACGGAATCACTGATTGACGAATTAGTGCTTCCGCCCGGCTCACGCCACGTGCGGCCCGGCCGCACTCTTCCACTCTGAACCCGACCTCCACGGAAGGTAGCCGCGTGGCTGTATAGCCGCCTCTGCCGCACGAGACTTAGTAGCACACACATATCTGACAATGCCTGCATGAACTTGGAATGAATAAAGAACGAATAAAAAGAATCATCTATTTTGACTGAGTTTCTACACAGAACCAAAAACCATAAACTACAAATTATCATATGCTGCGGCACTAGTGACAAGTCTTAACTTAGGTATTCAAATGAAGCGGAAATAGCTAACCAAGACATTTATGATAATTTAAAATTGAATAAACCCTTTGGTCTCCAAGATTAAAATAATTGTGAGACTTATTATTTGTTTTATTGCAGCTTGGAGTGAGAATTGGGTGGAGGGGACACAGGCTACTATGACAATAGGGCTGATCTTTATCATATTGGCCGAGCTGCTCACCTGTGTTTATGTGTTTGTACCGTCCCTCAGGGAACAACAAGTGTTACCATTCTCTGCAATGTGCTCTGTATTCTGTGCTTGTGAGTAAACATATATGACAACGCCATTATAGTCGTTATAGTGTGTCTGACGGTGGAAAATTATCCAAAATAAAAGTTAGCTTTTCGTTGATTACGTTGATTAGGCCTAATCAATGACAAGCTGATGTTTTCGGGATATGTGAGTCTATGTGCGACCGAAAAAGAAGCTCTGGCATTTAACTGTAAATAAAAACGATTTCGGTTTACCAGATTTTGAGGCACTATTATGAATTCGCAAACAAAATTAGGTCGCCAGCTTGCGGTCATTTTGATTATCTGTAAAAAGCTGAAAATATAATTAGGTCATCTCCATTATACCCATGTGTAACTTCACATAAAAAATGGAGAGATCCAATAATTATTTTTTCAAGTTATCGCTTTTATTCTTTGACCTTGACTTTTGACCTATAACATTGACCTTTGTTAAAAAAAAATCCGCAGGAGTTAAATGTATGTATTAATTGTGAATTCAATCTATTGGGCCACTTTAGCGTACAAGGAAAAGCTGTCGCGGCGTACGGCGGCGTCGCACGAAGGGGATGACAATACACCTTCGGGCCTAACGGGCCTAACGGGCCGACGGGTGAAACGACTAACGTCATGTTTAGCGCTTAAAGCGCTTAACCTTTTCACTACCATACATGACGGAAATTTCCGTCGTCATTCGTCAATGAACGTAACCATAAAATGACACAAATTTTCGTCAAATATATACTACATTTATGTATTTTTCGTCATTTGAAGCTGGAAATTGCGTTAGCAATTCCAGCTTCAAATGACGAAAAAATAGAACTCCTACACTAGTATATCTGGATCCTGGCATGCACCCCGGCCTGGAAGTCAAAGGGTTAAAGGTGAATGTGTCATGTTTGTTGTGGAGTCCCCAGTTCACTCCCTGTCCCCTGATTATAGTCCGTGATAACAGACCCCGTCGTAACTTTACCACAATATGTTATTATTTTTCAGTTTGTTTTGGTTTAATCACGGTGATCATATACGGCGCCCGTACTGGATATGACGAGGAACTCCAGGATCGCAGGTTGGACTGGGCCTACTGGATCGGCGTGGTCGCCGTCATCTTCGCCTTCATGGGAAGCTTCTGTTTGTTTGGGGAGAACTGTGAAGTCACCAAGATGAAGATGGTAAAGAGAAGAGAGACACTGTCACCTAACGCATTACACGTGAGGAGAGGGGGGCAAGGCCGCATACTGCCCTCATAATAAATACTTTTTCGTTTTAAGAGGTCAAAAGTATGTTTTTGCTGTAGCACAAAATGTTATTTTGCTCAATGTTCGCCATAGAATCTGACAGTTTCAACTCCTATTGTTGTAGTGCCCTAACTGAATGTAATGTTCCTTCATAGGCCTACATGGTAGGGGAGACCGGGGCTAGTTCGTACAGAGGTTAATCAGTACAGTGCCCATAATTTTGACAGTAAATGTATTTTTGTTCTGTGCTGCCTCCTAGTGAAGGACTGTATCATTACCCTTGACTTCATGTTCGAAGGTTTTTCTCAAAACAAATTATGAAAAAGTAAAAACACTTTTTCATTTTGAAGGGTCAAAAGTAATTTTTTGCTGTCGCAGAAAATGTTATTTTGCTCAATGTTTGCCATTGAACCTGATAATTTTAAGTCCTATAGTTATAGTGCCCTAACTGAAGTTAATAATTCTTTATACGTGTTAGGTTGCCTTTTATGATGTTGGTTCTAAATATAGAAATTTTCAAAATACGTCCATGTGGAGTTTGTTCGAACAAAGAATAAATGAAATGGGGTTAGTTCGACTGTACAAATTAACCCCACAAAATATCTGGCTCATCCAACACTGTTCAGACACACCCCATCCCATGTTCGAACTAACCTCGAGTATGGGGTTTGTTCGATCAGTGAAAAATCTACCTTTAACATGTTTTTCCGACTCTACTTTGTTTTCAATTTGAGAATAATGTATGTTAAAAATAGCATCTATAGCTGAATACTTCTGGACAAAAATATAAGTCTCCTAGCTTCATCATATAAAAAATTAAATCATTTTTTCAAAATTTTGTTCGAACTAGCCCCGGTCTCCCCTATAAATGTTGACTTCTACGATGTTAGTTCTGAATAAATATTATTTTTAAATAGGGGCCTACGTCCATGTGGGGTTTGTTCGAACAATGGGGCTAGTTTGACTGTTCAGATTAACCCCACAAACTATCTGGTACATACAACACTGCTCAGACTCAGCCCACCCCATGTTTGAACTAGCCCGAAGGGTGGGGTTTGTGCGAACAGTGAAAAATCTAACCTTATCATGTTTTTCTGATTCTATTGTGTTTAAATTGAGAATAATGTATGCTAATAATAGCATCTATAAGTAAATACTTCTGGACAAAAATATCAGTCTTCCAACATTATCATAATTTTGTAATCATTTTTTTTATTTCGTTCGAACTAGCCCCGGTCTCCCCTACATACTGCCCTCATAACGAACATCTACAGCTCTACACGTGGGGAGAGGGGGACATAATAAACACCATAACAGTTATATATTATACCTGAGGATACGTGGGTGAGGCAGCACAATAAGCCATAAAAAACAGATTCAGCTTCACACGTGAGGAGATATGAGCAAGGCCGCATATACTGCTAAAAGATAAATTAATATGTGCTTGAATGGTTCAGAGCTAACTTGGCTAATTAAACATACCACATCCCAACTAGAATTACGCTATGTGGCATTACCCCAACAGAACACAAAAATGAATAAACTGCGGAGCCCTGCCACAACCATATGAACAGTTTCATTTAGCGATTTGATTACTTGAATATTTTTGTACAGGTAGGCCTATATATGACTGGATTTTTTCATCATTATTTTGCAAATCTGCATTCTCAAGAATGTTTTAAATTTTTATTGTAAGTTGAAAATTCAGTGAGAATCATAGCTTCGAATGGATGGGAAATGAGAGAATAATTGTATAAGGCATAAGCCTACCGGATACTTAGGGTATTAAGCTTACTGTGATAAATGTATAGTCATCTATAGAAGACCGTTATATGAGTGTGTTTACATAGCGTTATATTTGTATATCAGTATTCTATAGTTTTATTGGTGTGTGTTATCTGCGATGCGTATGTTGTACATCTACAAATGCACAAGTGTGTTAGATATTGTAGTGTGCTTTGCTGTGAACTATAACTTATGCATTCAAAGTGGAAAATGCCAACACTGCACCGTACCTATAGGCCCAATATGTGCCTGAAAGTTTACAACATTTCATATGTACTAAAATGTTAGGATCCTTTTAGTCCTACATAATTATGTGCCTATGACAATCTGATTGTAATGTGCTCTACTTTTATGCATAATCCAATCAAAACTTGTTTGCATTTTGAAAAAAATGAGTTTAAATTATTTTGTTGATTACCATTTATTTTATGTACAAAATGCTAATAAAAAATAATCTTACGTTAAGATGTGAATGATTACTAAACCCAGCTCAGCCCTTAATTAGTAATTAGTACTAGCTGATGATTTCAAAAGTATCGGGTATCTAATCAAATGCAGTGGCGGATACAGCGGCGCCCTTCCCCTTTCAGGGTCTTAAAATAAAAACAAATCATATGTGTAGCTGTTGTGTGTATTATTTATTGTAAAAAAATTAGCGCCCTCTGCCTGGCAATAATCAAGTGGATCTGCCCTATGTTGGCTCAATGCGGGTCACCGACACGATCCCAGAATTAAGTCTTCAAATTATTCAATTTCACGTGTTTACTGGATTAGTGCTCATCACATGGACTGCTTGGAACACGAATGAATGAATGAACGAACGAACGAACGAACGAACGAACGAACGAACGAACGAACGAACGAACGAACGAACGAACGAACGAATGAATGGGGTTTTAGGCCACTTTGTGCACATGTAGTTTAAACTGGGCCAAAAGGACCTCCTGATGATGATGAGTTGACACGTACAGCTCTAGACACAGAACCTCCTGATGATGATGAGTTGACACGTACAGCTCTAGACACAGAACCTCCTGATGATGATGAGTTGACACGTACAGCTCTAGACACAGAACCTCCTGATGATGATGAGTTGACACGTACAGCTCTAGACACAGAACCTCCTGATGATGATGAGTTGACACGTACAGCTCTAGACACAGAACCTCCTGATGATGATGAGTTGACACGTACAGCTCTAGACACAGGACCTCCTGATGATGATGAGTTGACACGTACAGCTCTAGACACAGAACCTCCTGATGATGATGAGTTGACACGTACAGCTCTAGACACAGAACCTCCTGATGATGATGAGTTGACACGTACAGCTCTAGACACAGAACCTCCTGATGATGATGAGTTGACACGTACAGCTCTAGACACAGAACCTCCTGATGATGATGAGTTGACACGTACAGCTCTAGACACAGAACCTCCTGATGATGATGAGTTGACACGTACAGCTCTAGACACAGAACCTCCTGATGATGATGAGTTGACACGTACAGCTCTAGACACAGAACCTCCTGATGATGATGAGTTGACACGTACAGCTCTAGACACAGAACCTCCTGATGATGATGAGTTGACACGTACAGCTCTAGACACAGGACCTCCTGATGATGATGAGTTGACACGTACAGCTCTAGACACGGGATTCAAAATTCGAGCCCTGGCGGTCTGAGGCCGAGCACAGTCACGGAGGTTCCCACAATATTGATTTTTTTACGCGTGAGCGGGGAAGAAACGCTTGGAACACAAACACGTAGGGGACAAGAAACCTACATCGGTTTAGGGTTATTAGTAAAAAAAAATAATTTTGGACATAAACGACACAGACGGAATAAAATAATAAGTTACTTTGTGTAATAAAATTATAACTAGAAAGTGTTGTTCGGAAACGAACACGAAAGCTGCCCTACGTTATCGATCAACCACTATTTTAAAATAGATTGCTCCCAAAAGTTATTCAGGTCAGAAATTCATAGATAAGCTATCATGCAAGATTTACGAGATAGTGACCGTGTGGAATACAGTAAGCAGCCCGCCTCGGCGAGGGCTGCTTAATGATAAGCATACAATCACAACAGCCTTATATTTTTTACGCTACAAATAATTCAATTATTATGCAATTAAAATTTCGTATAAAATATAACCATTGTAACCTCTGCCAAAGGGGTTTTGTTTTTGGTCTTGTTTGTTTGTCTGACCATCTGTCTGTCTGTCCGTGAGCAAGGACCCACCCCAGCAGGCATGGGATGTTGAACCAATGTTGGTTTAATGTTGGCCCATCGTCTGCGACGCTGGGCCAACATTAAACCAACATTGGTCTGTGAGCAAGATTACTTACAAAGTAATGATCTAATTTGTATGAAACTTTTACCAGCGGGGTGGCTCGGGCCATGGAATTTTGGGCGGAGGTTTACCATCGAAGTTAGGGAATTTGTTTCTCGGAGCTAAATGGTAAAATCTTTAAAAATATCCAAGTAGCCCAATTTTTATTTATAAGGATTGTAACATTTCATTTTTCCACATAATTATCCTCCGTCGAACGAAGCTTGGAGCGGGGGTCATGGTGTCACCTCGGACGTCCGTCTTTCCGTTTCCGAAGCATATCTTTGAAACCCATGGGGGATTTCTTTCATATTGTACACACATATCACTTAAAGGTGTTAATGTGACTTTTCGAGGTTATGACCTTTGACTTACCTTTTGACCTACATCTTTCGGCCAAAATAGCTTTATTTATTTTAATATTGCTGATATCTGGCAAACCGTGTCAGAAAGGTGGACCATAGATTACTATAACACAAAATGTGCGGTTTAAGGAGGGATATACCCTGAGTGAAAAAATTCAGCTTGATCAAATTCACAATGCCGACTTGTGAGCTTTTGTGGCCATTATTAACTTTTATTAAACATTTCTGATAATATCTATGAAACCGTGCCCTAGAGCTGCACCATTAGGCCCACCATAAAACAAAATGAGAGAATTTTATGGAAGGATGCACCCTGACAAATGTCCATTCAATCAAATTTTAACTCGGCCATTATTTACTTTGATATGCATAATATCTGGAGAGGCGTGCCAGATAGCTAAACCATTACTACAAAACCAAATGTGCGGTTTGGTGGAGGGATATGCTCTGAACAATTTCAACTCTGATCAAATTCACAATGGCTGACTTGCAGCCATTATTGACTTTAATATGCGTGATATTTTGCAAACCATGCCAGATAGCTAGACCATTACTATAAAAAAAATATGCGGTTTCAGTGAGGGATATGCCCGGATAAAATTCAAGTCAAGAAAATTCAAAATGGCAGACTTGCAGTCATTATTTATGTGTAATATCTGGTAAACCATGCCAGATAGCTCCACCAATAATAAATCAAAATGTCAGATTTTATGGAAGGATGTGCGCTGAAAAATTAAAACTCGATGAAATTAAAATTATTTACTGTAATATGCATAATTAATATCTGGGAAACCATGCCAGATTAGACCATTACTGTAAAACAAAATTTGTGATTTTATATTTCATGAAAACTTCATCAAATTCAAAATGACCGACTTGCAGCGATCATTGACGTAAAGACAAGTAATATACCGGTACATTGCAAACTGTGCTAGATGGCTAGACCTTTACTGTAAACAAACTGTGAGGGTTGAGGGGGAATGCGGGGGATTATGTTGTTAACGATATGGGTCGTGGGAGAATAACATAAAATTTCTTTCAAAAAATATTTATTAACAATATGAGGTACAATTGTCATGAGTATGCTTGCTTGCCTAATACGTGTATAATCAATAGAATAAACCTCGGCTAACACCATGAAAACACATATGTCTCTAATAAATCTCAGATAACACCATGAAGTATACATAATTTTATGTCTGTAATAAACCTCAGATAACAGTGAAGTGCACATATGTCTGCCCAATAACAATACAGTGAAGAACACATTTGTCACTAAATCTCATTGAGGAATACACTTTTTCATTGTCAAATCAATCAACTCGCCATGAAAACAAATAGGTAAATCTCGTGAAGAATACATAAAATGTGTCAAACTTACATCGAATATTGCAATGTAGTGTTAAACAATGTTGCAAAATAGCGCTCCGGAAACTGTGAATCAATAATAAAAGTCACAACATAAATGAGCAATGGGCGGGTAATGAAAATTTGAACAGAGCAGAGCAGAGTGCTTAGTGGAGAACATAGTAGGAAAGAGCAAAGAAAAGTAGAGAGAAACATAACAGAAAAGGACAGAATACATTAGAGCATAATAGACTAGAGAAAAGAGCAGAACATAGTAGGGCAGATCAAAGCAGAGCAGAGCAGGGCAGAAATAAAATAACAAAAAAGAAAAGAGCAGAGAAGACAACAAAAGAGCAGAGAATAACAAAGCAGAGTCGCCCGAAGCAGATTGGGCGGGATTTTACACTTAGGATTATTGTTGTAAGATGGTAATATAAAAATCAATACACTTCACTGATTGAAACAAATCAGAACTCAGCAAATTATCTAATTGAAAATGAATAATACTTCAGATCTTGTGAACACAGTTACAATAAAAAATATGTTTACCTCATCACAGAGAAATAAAAATTCATGTAGAATAGGAGATAAAGTATTATTTTGAAATAATATAAACATGCAATGTAGGCAAATGCTCAGCTGAAGGTTATATAAGGCTGATTGAGCGTCATAGCCACGTACAAAATAAAAGTCACCTTTAGTGTCCCTCAAAATGGAGAAGAGTATAAATAAGAAAAAAATATACATATATCACAGTATCAAAAAACAAAAATAGATTGCTTAATAATTCTATATATTCAACTGATATATAGTAAGAGGAATATTTTTTGATGATCACGAATCTACAGATGACACAACAGTACAAGACAGAGTAGCCAGCTAATAGAGCTGCTCGTCTTGTCAAGTCTGAGACAATGACCCGACATTAAACCATCACCTGCATGCGAATGTCAATATATTTTCAATCAATGTAAGCTTCGAATTTTTAGGCAGTTTCCACCTCATAATACACCTTAAGTTAAGACGAACAACCTCCTTCTTTTCATTGATAGTTTAATTTTCTATTAATCATTTAATTGCTAAGTGTGATTATAGTCATTTTAATCCATTTTATTACCTGATTATTCCACGCGAAATGAGTGTTTAAACATCAAGATTTGCAAATGTTTTGTCTTAAATTCAACAAATACAGTCATTTTCACCCATTGAAGTGTATGGGTGGCAGTAGCGAGACACAACTTCAAGTGGATGAAATTTAAATTATTTAGTAAGATGAAAGGAAATCCACAGACGCCATATTTCTATGATTCAGTTATTTATTATAAGGCCATGATACTTGAATCATATCTTTGGATATTCCTTTATCTTACTCATTTTTACACGATCCAGTATCACATAATGGGATCCATCATAGGAGTGTGATGAAGCGGCTAATAGTCCTACTGGCTAACTTTTACACCTTTATTATTAAAATTATCTAATTTAGCGGTTCAAGGGTTGAATCCAACATACATCGTTTTATGTGAGATGACACACCCGGAGGTATAGCTGCAGATTATATTAATTATTATTAATATAAACCTTTAATCACTAGAGCTTATTATTTGCAAGGTTCACCTTACAGGAGTGTAACTGATAATGCATAGTTTACGTCACTTGGAATCATTTCTGTGGAAGACGCTTTGTAATATAATTGCTCATATCATCCTTTACATATTAACCCTTGTACTGCTAAATTGTTTGTTTCCATTTTTCATTCATTTAAAGCTGGAATTGCTAACACAATTTCCAGCTCCAAATGACGAAAAATGTTTATATTTATAAACAAATAGACATGTCCAATATTGAACTATCGCATTAACTAAGCATCTACCAAAAACTATTTTTTCAAATTTGGTGATATTTTTATTGATCTGAAATATGCTTGAAACTACATATATACGGTTCCAGTAGTACAAGGGTTAAGGTTAATACAGACAAACGACAAGAACAATATGGTGATTGGTGACCCAATTCAGCTTAACACTTTAAACGCTAGTCACCATCATAGTCGCTTTCTATCATTTCATTAGCCAAATCACTGTTATTGGGAGACATCAAATAATATTTGCAAATGTTTTGTCTCAAATTAAACAAATGTGAGTGACTTTCACCCACGTAAAGTTGTGGGTCGCAGTAGTGAGACACACCTTTGGGTAAGTGAAAATTTAAATAAGACAACTTATCAGGCAAAAGTCCAATCAATATTGGATGGGCATCTTGTGTTGCTGGATATTAACTAAAAAGTATATACCTAGCTGGTAATTTTTTTTCAAGTAAATGCCTCACCTAGCGCATGCTACTGAATATATATGAGTAGTCTGTACTTAATAAACTACTTGCCCTCTTGGCATAATACAAATGCTGACAGAGAATATTGCTATAATATTTCCATATTTCCGTCATGTTACATATATCATGCATACTGCAGCTGGTGTGTCGGTTATCATGAGTTTTAGCTTGTGACCTTAACAATTTGATCTTCTCACTCCATTGAAACAGACAAAGTCATTGATATAACAATAAATAGTAATAAATAACAGACCTATATACACGTGGATTGGAGAATAAAACATGATGAAGTTCGTGACTTCTAATCTTTACAATCATATAACAGAGTTTATAAAAATGTAATACTATTAGATATAATAAAAATAAATAAACAAAAAATTATGAGAACATTTGTCCAAAATGAAACAAATTAAAGAGACAAATTATTTTGAATGTAGGAAAAATACCCATAATCTCTTTTGATATATCATCTGTAGTGTCAGTTGGGCAAAACAAAAATGTAATCATGTGGACATAATAACATACTGAACACGAAGCAAAATGTGGTACTTATTGCAGGTTGAAAATAGATTATCTCTTACTTTGTGATTTAATTAACAATACAGAACGCAGCATTCTGCAAAATCTGATGTTAAATAATACCCAGATAAATTGGATAACTTTTAGAATGATATCTTAATGTCACATATATGCAGAGGATGCAGTATACCCTGCTATGCCATCATTATATACCATATAATACATATATTAAAACATAGTGCATTAAGGTATGCAGTTGAGTATTGTCATGTTTTGCTGATTATAAATATATTCCCAATTAATTGTTACAACTTAAAATATTGCCAATAAATGTATTGCCGATGAGTGTATTGCCAAATGACATGCCACGTTATAATATATTGCCAATTAATGTACTGCCATTTGATGTACATGTATTGCCTAGTGTATGTATATCATATATATTTCTGACATAGTCTTTCTACCTATCACAAATGAGGGGAAGACTTACATGTGTAATTGACTTTTTTTGTCTTTCACACATAAAATATAAAAAACTTGTTTGAAATCAGCTTAGTAGATAAAGTTACTGAGGCTGTAGTTTTAGTACCATGAATGCATTACGTTTCATCTGATATGATTTACGTATGATGTCTACGGCCTCTGTATGTGTCACTCCATCCATGCTGTGACCATCAACGGCCAGTAGCTGCATACCAGCCTGCAAGTAGCCAACCAAGATTAGTGCAATCAACTTTAACCCTTACAGTGCGGGGATCAACTTCAGTCGTCAGAATCTGACGTCTGTAGACGTCAGATTCTGACGACTAAAGTCGATCCCCGCACTGTAAGAGAATAAACCCTTTGGTCTCAAAGGTTTTTTATAAAAAAATTCAGCGCTTTAAGAGTTAAAGATAACTGGAAACCATTCATAAAAATAGTAGTTATGATATTAGGTATTTTTACCTTTCAATTAATTGATCAACAATAAAATATAAACTACATAAATTGTCATCAAACTGTTCTCTTTGATATACAATTGTGTGTTTCCCGTGACTATATGGAATGCATACATAGATTTTTTTGTGGATGATCTCTAAATGATTTAAATGTGTTAGTTCAGCATCATCAGGACCGCTATCCTATTAAGTTTATTTTGCCTGAGTGTGTGTCCTATTTAGGGGAAAGAGGGGTGCTGTGTGTGGGAAACGGTTGACATTTCTGCACAGCAGTCCTTGTGAACATGTGCAATATAACGTTTGAGGTCCCTAGGTTAAGTACTTTCGTGTTTAAGAAATCTTCAGAAAAAAAGATATTCATGAATATATTTGTGTTTAAGACCTTAAAGGGTTTTGGCTGGAATAATGTTGGGCCAGCATCACAGATTGGCCCAATGTATCTTGTTAAATCCGGGTAGTGCCCTTTCAGGGGTAAAGTGTCACACGTGTGGCAGTCAGAGCAAACACGGGACAATCACCCAATTCTGTTTCAATGTTGGGCCAGCGTCGAATACGATTGACCGGCATTGAACCTGCAATGAGCTGCGTCGCTGGCCCAACATTTGACCAGTATTGGGTGTGTAGGCCTACATTGTGTGTACCAGATACATCGTATAGACACGTACACCTGTACACTGACTTATCAGCGATGGTGGTGGAAGGAATAGGCCTACACGTTGAAGATATACTTGTCTCCTTGGTTCTTTCAATAATTAATCCTGGACATTTAGGATTCTGGCCTATGAGGAAGATCAATACAGCTATGTTCACAAAATATTAGGCCAATTTTTTGTCTAAACCACTCATACAGACTAAAGTAGGGCCTCTGAGGTCTGGAACTCCTTTTCTAGTTACCAATGTCTTAAATCTTTTCAAATTACTATTTACCTTAATGGTTCCTTCTATTGCTGTTGCTCCATTGGGGAAAACCTTTTGTATGAGGACATTGGGTTGTGTGACACTGTTACTGCCTCCAGATATACTCAGCCCTATACAAATATGAAAATACAATAGTAATGTTAAAGGCCCTGTGACGTGATTTCAGTTCATCAATATAAATAAAGTATATATCACAATGAACTATCTCATAACATAGCGGATTATTTTAGTCCACTAATTATCAGTTGTTTTCAAAAATAAAAACTGAAAATGTGCATATTTCTTGGGCTGTGCGGATCTCCCACCTTATGACACACAAAAACCGCCCATTATTGAATCTAAATTAACATTGAAACTGCATCGGGTATATGTTTCATGTTTCCTGTATTTGTACATGAGCTGAACTAGATTTCTATTCATTTCAATATGCTCGCACCGACAGGGTGAACAAGGGGCGAGTGAATGCTAGACGATGGCCAGAAGCGGACGCGGTGATGGTCAACAATTCTAGTGCTTCACCTGTATTCAGGCAGCGTTGGACCAGCGTTGCGTGTTGACTTTGGTCAGTTTGATAAAATCATGCAAATGCAATACATCATCAGCTACATGTAGGCCTACATGTACATGTAATATAAGCAGTCAAGCATGTCTCCACCTTTTGACGTCACGAATTAGCTCCACCCCCTACTTTTGCCTTTGGGAAAATCGTTCCCAGTGGATTAAAAATGGGAGCTGAGCACTCTAATATTTAAAAAGTGATCTAAAATAGTATGAAATATGACATTGTGCAGAGTAGGTCCAAGGACTACATGGGGCCTTTATTCTATCGAGATATACTCAGCTCTATCGCGTTAATAAATTCTTGGCTCTATGCATATATGAAAATACAACGATAATTAACGTTAATCTATCCAGATATAGTCAGCCCTATACAAATAGGACAAAAACAATATCATTAGTCTCTCCAGATATAATCAGCCCTATGCGAAGAAAGAAAAATATATAAGGGTTATACAGGGTTTGTACCCCTTTGGCAGAACAAAATTCAAGGCCCAAAATAGGTTTTTCAAGGCCCCACGCAAACCAAGTAAAACATTAATACAAACATTCGAAAAACAAATTTTGTTTAATAGCAAGCATGTAGACATGTAGCAAGCCCACTTCTTGACTCCAGAGAATAAATGAATGACCACTGTGAATCTTGGCTGTCATTAAAACCTTCTATGGAATGGCTTCTTAAATTGCGAAATAGCTTTCAAAATGGTTCATTTTCAAGGCATTACAAGGCCTTCAGCAAAATTCAAGCACTTAAGCTTTTCAGGCCCCGTACAAACCCTGGTTATAGGAGGTAACAAGAGAGCTTAAGCTATCGATATCCACAGACATTAATTAAATTCAATAATGGCAACAAAATGGAATGCAAAAAAATTGGTCGAAGGTCATAACCCACAAAAGGCACATCTACATCCCTAAGGGATGTGTGTGTGCAATATGGAAACAATACAGCTAACGGTTTCCGAGATACCATCCGGAAACAAAACACGAACAAATTTACAGATTTAATTGATACATGTGAGCTTACCTAGTGGTTTAATGGATTTGTCTAGGACAACTGTTATCACATCATAATCTATGGTTGTGTTAACATGTACATGATCGTCTTCGGCTCCGGCTGGTGACATTCTATCTCCTGGGAACATGCCCAGTATGGATGCAGCCACCTCTGGTGTCACTGGCTTGTCTATCATAGAGCTGGCCTCAGGTGACACGTCTAACATAGGGGGCGCTATATCTGGTGAGAAGTGATTATCTCTCATATGGCCCGCATGCGGTGACATCTCCGGTACTGGGGATGACGTGTCATCTTCTATTGTCTCGTTAGCAAATATGATGGTGTCCAGTTGACGGTCACTGCTTGGACCACTATCTTTCTGACCTCTCCTTAGAGGACTGTACGACGCTGGCGTGAAGATGTTTACTTGAGGTGACACATCAATCACAGAGCGTGTACTGGGCTCAGATCTGTGTACAGGCACCTGAGCCTCCCGAGGACTGCTGTCACTGACTGACAAAGGCGGGCTCTCAGATGGGGGTGGTGGTGCAACAAACACATTCTGGTACTCCGCACTCCTGGCTTGTTCAATGTGTGTTTGTGGTGCCTGGTGATGGCTATTGCTGGCCTGTTGTGGCTGGCTGTATGAGAGAGAGATGTGATTTTCATGTGGTTGAGTATTGGATTGCGAGGCTTGGCGCTGGTATTTCATTGAGTTTCTCAGGGAACCATGGGTCTGGTAAGCTGTGTCAGTTACAGAGGGACTCACATCATAAGATCCCTGCCTGCTTTCATCGGAGGAAGAGGTTCCTGCCGTTGACAGTCGATCGTTTACATCCCCCTCTTCATCAGTGACCAGGGCATCAAACATGTTGAGAGCGGCCGCCAATGACGCAGCCGCTTCTTCCTCAGCTTGCTGACTTTCTTCCTCACTGAGAGGGGATGCATTAACAGATCTAAAAAAAACTATAATTGTTAACTGTTGTCCTGCTTGTCTACATTCTCGGTGAAATGTCCAACAAATTGAAATACAGCTGAATTTATCAAGTAGTTAGTACCTTTAGTAGATATTCAGTTACAGGAACCTAGGTGAAAATATAAAATTGAGGAGATGTCTAATTTTATAAATAGAAATAAAAAACTTTTGAAAATTGGAATAAAAACAAATAGTTCAGAAAGACCAAGGTAAAAATCAAATAACTGTGTCTTATAAAAAGAAAGATGTCATAACAAACTAGTTAAGTTGATTTATTCAAAATCATAACATACCTATCTCAGTAAGCAGGAAAATGTAATACTCAAATACATGTAAATAAATTTGATATCACCCTTAACATTAAACATGTTAAAGATTGCCCTTTGCATAGTAGTTTGTAAAGGCACCTCCAGGTACAGAAGGTGGTGGTATAGTAAAAGACTGAATGTCATTATTACACATGTCCTACTGAATTGTTGGTGACTATTTCTCATTCACTTAAAGCTGGAATTGCTGACGCTATTTCCAGCTTCAAATTAATGAAAAATAGTACTATTTTTGAGAAACAGACATCTCCCAAATTGAATTATTTGATTAGCTAAGCATCTACCGCATGATATGTTACACATTTTAGCGGTGCTTTATTTAATTTGAGAATGTATATATATATGGTCTTAGCAGCACAAGGGTTATTATTACGGTGATTACTTACTCTTGGTGTGTGTGGTTAGTAAAGCCGCCTGTGGGTAGAGGTGGAGGTGGTGGTATGGTGTCATACTGAGGGGACGGGTTAGATCTCTCTGAGTGAGTGTCGTGTAGAGCAGATGTGCCGTTCTCATACGTGCTCAGATTCACTGTAGACACACTGGAGATGCTGCCAGTGTACAGTGCCATTTCCTCGGGGAGGTCACCACACGAGGCACTCAGCCCACCACCCACATCAGCGTACACACGAGAGTTACTCTGTCGTCGCTGGAACTGAAGGGAATGTCTGGCATCAGCAGAGTTAGGCATCACTATGTCATGTATATCACCATCGCTAGGAATGCCTAGAGACTTTATTCTCTCTATATCCTGAGAACTAGCAGGCTGCCTCTTGGCGATTGGTCGGAGATCACTTCTAGATCGAGATCTTGGAGGCTTTGGTGGTGCTTGCTTTTGTTTCACTGCAAAACAATGCATTAGAAGAATTAGATAATCAGCCCTTACACAGCTACTGTAAGCACGGCTATATTCGTTAGATAATCAGCCCTTACACAGCTACTGTAAGCACGGCTATAGTCGTTAGATAATCAGCCCTTACACAGCTACTGTAAGCACGGCTATATTCGTTAGATAATCAGCCCTTACACAGCTACTGTAAGCACGGCTATATTCGTTAGATAATCAGCCCTTACACAGCTACTGTAAGCACGGCTATATTCGTTAGATAATCAGCCCTTACACAGCTACTGTAAGCACGGCTATATTCGTTAGATAATCAGCCCTTACACAGCTACTGTAAGCACGGCTATATTCGTTAGATAATCAGCCCTTACACAGCTACTGTAAGCACGGCTATATTCGTTAGATAATCAGCCCTTACACAGCTACTGTAAGCACGGCTATATTAGTTAGATAAACAGCCCTTACACAGCTACTGTAAGCACGGCTATAGTCGTTAGATAATCAGCCCTTACACAGCTACTGTAAGCACGGCTATAGTCGTTGCATATATAATAAGAATGTGTTTGTTGTCATTGAAATAGCTTGGTATTTTGTAGACAAACTAAAACATTATAATTGGCAGGGAACATTTTACCAGACACAATAGTTTTATCTCCATCTCAAAAAGCCTTCAAAACTGCATTTTTCAATATGACTGCAGTTTCCCCTCACAATCTTTTAAATTTAAACTGTTTTTAATATGCACTCTGTTGGCAAGCTACTCTTTTCCCTTTGTTTATTTTTGTTAGTAGCTCTGCCCATCAACTGTTTATGCACCAGTACTCACACCAGCCATATAAAGTAAACAAACTAATTACAACCAATCCTATGGATACCAAACCTTTATGCAAAATTTGCAAGCAAACACTTCCACCCAGAGTAACCAGCCCTGCAAATTAAAGTTATACTCTGCTGTGCAAAGAAGAAGAAGAGGTGGTTGATTTTCTCCTCATTTCTTTTTTATTTATTTCCATTTTACGCTTTTCCAAATGAAACTAAATGACCTTATTTTAACCCTTTAACCACTAAGAACGACAATAGTCGTTTTAATCGGTTTTATTAGCCGATCAATTCAATGATATTGGGAATGAAAGAAAGACAAATGTGCAATATATCTAATAACAACCTATTTCAATGAAGTATATAAAAAAGGCAATGGTGCAGGTTTATAGTCTGATATCAAGTCTGAAAATTTATGTTCCGACATTACTAATATATCAGATATTCAAACGAAGTAGCAAGAGCTAATTCTGCCAATTTTTGAAAGTGATATAACCATTTCTTTCTGGGATTCTTTATAGGATTATTAAAAATATAACTTAGGATTTAGAAACCTTCTACAGAAAATAATAACATATTAGGTACCAGTTTTCACAGTTGTCCTCTGACCAACCGTGAGTACATTAGGTGAAACAAATGCAGGCCGCAATTTCTGTTGTTGTTCCCTCGTCATTTGATCATAGTGATGTATATCACGCTCTATGATACATGGCCTGTAAACAGAAAAAAGTTGTGAAAAAAGTGCTGCCAATATTATAAGAGTCAACATTATCAAACAGTACAGCCAATAATATAGGAGTCAACATTGACACAGTGCTGCCAATATTACAAGAGTCAACATTAGCAGACAGTGCTAGCAAGAAACAATTTTACAGAGAAGTAAATTACAAATATCTGTGTAAGTTATCAATATGCATAGATCTCTACTTTTACATACCATATATATTTTGTTACACAAACATATCACTTGCTTGTTTCTATGCTTACCTGATTTTCTCTAGAAGAACCAGTTTCTCAGGTGTATCCAGGATAGCAAACAGTGGTAACATGAGACCCGACAAATCATGAATCGTTTCATACTATAAAAAAAATCAAAGTTAAAATATCCTAGCATGCAGCATTATTGTAGACTTGGTAAAAAAATATTACATAAAACAAAAAAAAATGATACATTCACTCCACTAGCCAACTTTTTCACTATTCTTTATTTAAATGTATGTTGCACAACCTTAAAGCAAAATTATTTTGGGAAAACAATATAATTTGTGCTGTGGTTTAACCTAAGCTGTGAGATTAGGCCCTAAAGTTTCAGTCCATATATTGAATTGTTGTTTAAAGTTTCAGTTCATATATTTGCTTGTTGTTTAAAGTTTCAGTCTGTCATTCTAGCGCTGTTGGTTTCATCTGAGGAAAGTGTAGTTTGTTAACTATGATCTGAGGTTCCCTCCAGACATCTGATGTCGACCATAAATACAGTAGATGTCTTTGTTTTCATTAGATTTATAAATAGTTATAAAAGTTATATTAAAGTTTTAAAAAAGTTCAAAGTTTTTAAAAGTTAGTTGTATTCTAAATCTTTGACACACACACATCCGCTGTGTCTTAGGCTATTTATTTTATTTAAGTTGATTTACAGATTTTTTCTTAAAATTTGTTGTTGGCGGTCAAAATAAAAATAAAATAAATGGTCAAAGACAAATTATTTTTATTTCTCAAATCACAAAAAGTAGATGTCGGAGTCGACAAAAAAAATAAAAAAATAAAATTACTAAATTTCAAAAAGTTTAAGATCTGGTTATTTAATAAGTACGGTAAATGTGAGTTGGGCCTCAATTCAAAACAGCTACTGGAATAAAAACATCTCACACGGAAATAGGTAGGCTGCGCAAACTAGCTGCGCAGTTGTTCACTACCGTTGGCCAGCTCAATATGATTTTCGGAAGAAGAACAGTTACTGATCGGCAGAAAATAAATAAATATAAACTTAGCTGATTTATTTAAATGTCTGCATTTTTTTCTATGTTCGGTCGGGTATGAAAATCGCTAAATATAAAACGCATGGCCTAAATGTCACAAATCCCAGCAATATCCAGTCACTTGAAGTTGTGGGTAAAAATACAACTTTAAATTTTCAAAAAGGACAATATATATATTTTTTACTTACAGAGTCAATATGCCTAAGAATTGCTGCCATCTCATCCTCATTCATCAGTTCACTGGCTGCTTGCTTTATGGATAAAGTCAGAGAATCATTACCAGTAGCACCATCCAGCCCAGGTCTAGA
This sequence comes from Flabesymbios commensalis, assembly GCA_964017125.1. Taxonomy (NCBI): domain Eukaryota; kingdom Metazoa; phylum Annelida; class Polychaeta; order Terebellida; family Flabelligeridae; genus Flabesymbios; species Flabesymbios commensalis. The sequence goes on along the minus strand of OZ024912.1, from coordinate 73,339,252 downwards.
CTTCACACCTGAAAGCATAGCAAAAATTGTTATATTAAACATATAAAATCAATTTCTCTTTAGAATCATAAATTTGAAAAAAAAAAAAAAAAAAACTAACCCACTTCCATATTGATAGTATTTTGAGGTATGCATGTGATCAGTCACATTGTACGTTTTATAAAGTGAAGAAATGCCAAAATATTGTAAGATTATAAAAAAAAAAAAAAAATTATTTTTTATGGAATTAATCAATAAGTAAAATAGATATATACATGTAAAAATGCACATTTTATATATAAAAAATAATCATCATTTGAACATGTAAGTGATACCACATTGAATTTCAATTTTAAACTATTAGAGATGATAGCAGATATAAGTGTTATACACTGGAGATTATACCACAACCTCCTGTATAAAATGACCAGTGGCTTCACGTGCATATTTACAACATAATGAAATGAATATCAATATTGATGATTATGAAGAGTTTTTTTATATTCACGCTGTAGGTCAGCAATGTTGATGTGAAATTTTCTTTTTTGCAAATCTAAGAATTATTAATTAAATTTTAAATTAGCACCTCAAATTTGTATCTAAAATATCCCCCTCTTATTTACATAGAGCACTGACAATATTTTAGAACACTGACATTCACCCGTATCCTGCTAAGTAAATTTCACTCACTTGAAGTTGTATCTCGCTACCGCGACCCACAACTTCAAGTGGCTGAAAATTACTCATATTTGTTCAATTTGACACCTATCTTTTGCAAATCCTGATGTTTAAACACACATTTTGTTCTCAATATCAGTGATTCAATCAACTAATAAACAGGTTAAAAACGACAATAGTCGGCATTAGAAGCATGAGGGTTAATGAATATGCACTGTCAACATAATTCATTACCACTAATCAGTAGATCACCATGTATTATATTAGATGGATTCACAGCCGGAGAAGGGTGATTATAAATTACTTACAGCATTTTGAATACAAACCTTTATCTTTTTTACGCAGTGAGAAATTAATCGAGGTGAGTGGTTTTCTTGAACGGTTTCTTTTTCCTTCAGTCCCTAACATAGAAAACATAAAAAACATGAAAAACAATATTAATGAAACATAGCAACAGAAACAAAGAGGTGAAAACAAATAAATTGACTCCTAATACATATAGTTTAATCAGAGAAAAGAGAGAAAACTTATACCTTTCTCATATATTCATATGTTTACATGGGGGTACAAATGGAGAAGAATCAAAGCGCTGCCATATTCATTTATCTTGCTAAGTCCTGCTTTCACACTGCAATTTTTGCAAAATTTGACAGCTTCAAATGAATGACAGTTACCATCTACTTCTAAAATTAAACCCGATACGTTACAATTACTTCTTTATTTGAGATCTTCCACTGGATATGTGATTACTTCATTTATTATATTTGTTGTGAGAAATAATTGATCATTAATATCACACTGGTAACATTGCTATGTCATTGTCACAATAAATATCCCTTGAATGACATAATTGAACAATATGAAAACTTTCAGATCATTTAAAAGCCTATGGTTATCCTAATTCAGGTAATAGCAATAAGCAAGTTAATGTACTGGCCCAGTAAATTGGGAAAGTCACTGGCCAAGTAAAAAAATTAACTGGCCCTGAGTCATGAGGGGGCGGCGGCCACAGCAAGCACACCAAATTTTTTTTAATTGTTATTCGTTTTATAATTTATTAGCGGGCCAGTTAATTCTACTAGTCCTCCAATAAATATCACTTGTCCTTATATGAATGAATTTTTTTTTGCAAAAGAAAACAAATAGCATGCAAGCACTGTAATAAAAAGATGTCTTCAATCTTCAATTAGCCAACTGCAGTGTTCATCATCATCTTACTTCGACACAGACTTTGTCAAACCCTCAGCATGCACATAGCTGTGCAGCAGGGTACTCGTCCATTGAAACTGAACTCCTTCTTCCCAGATTGTTAGTCATCTCGGCTATCGAACGGGGCCAATTTTAAAACCTGATGTCAATCTAACAATTTTAATGTCACTTCTACTTCAATTTTTGCCTGTTTGACGGTTGAATAAAAATCTGGTAATTTTTGCGTGCCTAGATTTTCGCGAGTTTTGTGTGATTTTGTGACTTTCTGCTAAGTCTAGAATTTGCGAATTATAGATTTTGATGATAGGTGGCACTATTATAATAATTTTCGCAATATTTTTAAATTCGCAAATATTGAAACCTGGGGAATATTACCAGTTCTACTGTATACAGTTTCAAGCAAATATCGGACTAAATAAAATAAAGCTAAAATTTGTAACATATCTTTTGGTGGATGCTCAGTTAGTTGAATAATTCACTTTGGGCCATTTTTTTCATAAAAAATAGTATTTTTCATTCATTTGAAGCTGGAAATTGAGTTAGCAATTCCAGCTTCAAATGAGTAAAAAATACTCACAAACAATTCCACAGTACAAAGTTAAAACCACCTGAAGTTGTGGGTTGTGGTAGTGAGACATAACGTCCAAGTCAAAGTGGTTGAAAAATAAAATTCTATATTTTAGTGCTTTAAGAGTTAAGATGAGGGGAGATCATGAGATATAAGTATCATATTATCACCATCATTATTCAAACATATGATTACAAAATAACACAAATTTAGTCCAGCTGGGTTGATTTTTGGGCGGTATGGCAGGAAAAACTGTTTATACAACTTTACTAAATTGTCCACTAGTACCAGTAGGCCATTATCAGAACATGGGGCTATGAAAAATCATAAATACTGTAGTCCAATTTTAAGAGAATAAATTGGCAAGTAAGATGGCATTAAATAAGATGAAAAAAATCAGATGTATAAAAATAACATTGTTCATACATCTTTGGGCAATTTAAAAATTTAAAAACTGACCATCAAATACAGTTTCCCCAACAAATATTACTGAACTAGTTCAATGTAAACCCTTAGAGCGCCAAAATATTCATCTATAAACCAAGAGAACAAGGTTCTTCCATAGACGTCATATTCTGATGTCCAAAGTCAGAACCCGGGCTGGAAGGATTTATCTGAAAGAGGCTTAGCCAACCCACGACACACCACATCAAACAGAAAAATAATAATTTAATGGTGAGGCAACATATAAAAAACACACTTTTCCCATATTTCAGAGGGAATGCCTACTTAAGGCTCCTGTTTCAAGAAGCATTTTTAGAATCAAGTAAACAGAAATTCTAAAATATTCCATTTTTAGTTTTGTAGTTCACAATAGTTTAGTAAAACCACAACCATGAACACCATGAACAGAACGAACCATTCCCTTAAAATATACCTTTATCAAGATCTGATACTCCGAGTGTTGCTCGAACAGCTTCAAATTGTTTAAAATCATACATTTTTAGGTAAAATTACAACATGCTTCGGATGCAAAATGTAATAAACCTACCATTGTAAAATTTACAGAATTAGAAGTGAAAGTCTGCCATGTACATCTAGTATGTGATTTAATAAAGATATTTATGCATTAAATTTTCACTAGTTTTACATGAGCAAAATAGTAAATTTGTACATAAGAAAAGCTTTTACATGAGAAAAATAATAAATTTGTACATAAGAAAAGCTTTTACATGAGCAAAATAGTAAATATGCACATAAGAAAAGCTTTTACATGAGCAAAATAGTAAATTTGTACATAAGAACAGCTTAAAACAAAATATGATTATCAGTTGAAAAAAAAAAACGGAATCAATTAAATTGGAAAAATTCATTCAATAGATCTTTATTAAATATCAATTTTAGGCTCAGGATATCAATAACAACATTATTAAAGGAAATGTCACAAAGTTGTAAGTTATTTTAAAATTGAAAAAATAATCACCATGTGAAACACTTCTGAATTTTGATCTTGATTTACTTCCAAACAGTTTTTCTGTAAAAGTACGAGACCTCTGAGATCCAGTAACACTGTCATCTTCTGAAATTTACAAAAATCAACAAATTAACAGGATCATTTTTGTATAACCCATAAAAACAAAAGTTTTTTTTTATTTGAAATCAACATAAAAGTCCCAGTTAGCTCTTTCCGCTTCATTTGAATACATATGTTATGAGTCTACGCCCATTATAAATATTTTAATTCTTTCAATGCGGGGGCCGTCTTTATACGTCAGGATCAGACTTTTACAGACATCAGATTCTGACATATAAAGACGGTCCACGCACTAGAAGGGTTAATACAAATTAAATAAAAACTAAGTTGTTTTAATTACAAGATGATGACGGAACAATTTATACAACATAATTAAAAATATGGTTTAAACACAGCTGCTTACACAGATAATTATTTTATTAATCTAGAAATTATGCTTACACAAGCACATAATTATGATCTGAATATAGAAATTATGCTTACACAAGCACATAATTATGTTATGAATATATAAATTATGCTTACAGTAGCACATAAATATGCTCTGAATATATAAATTATGCTTACAGAAGCAAATAATTATGCTCTGAATATAGAAATTATGCTTACACAAGCACATAATTCTTTTATGAATATAGGAATAACGCTAACACAAGCACATAATTATGCAATGAATGTGGAAATATAGAGATTATGCTTACAAAAATCACATAATTATGTTATGAATATATAAATTATGCTTACAAAAGGACATAATTATGTTATGAATATAGAAGTTATGCTTACACAAGCACATAATTATGCTCACACAAGTTATGTTCACACAAGCACACATGTTTTATGCTATAGAATTGAGCACATAAATAATCACGATAGGCACCATATTAGTGCCACCTGGTGAATACAATGTGAGCTTGTCGAAAATCTGACTGAGTGAAAATGTCAGAATGATTATTATTTAGAATTACATAACTATATGATTTCATCATATATTTTAAAGAAAAATATGTTATGAAATGTCATATCACTCGACATTGAGAGTGTATTAAAACCAAACAGCTCCTTTATAGATGCTAAAAATAACTTTAAAAAAGTGAGAAGATTTTGACTTGAAAACGTGACAAAATAAATAGATTGTGTACACCAGTGTAAAAATAGGGGGGAAAAGGGGTGTACTATACATACATTATATACAATGTATCCACATATACTGGTCATATATATACTGGCCAAGCTGGAAAATATGTACTATACATAGAGTATATACAATGTATACACATATACTGGTCATATATATATTGGCCAAGCTAAAAAATATGCAAATTGTATTAAGTATTTTGTATAATAGAAATGCAGGTAATTATTAGAACTACTCGACACCTAAAGGGTGTGTAAATTAAGTGTTTCTTACCATGCATCTTGTGATCGGGCACTGATTTAGAGAGCTCAGGATATTGTTTCCTGGTTTCTAGCTCCATGGCTCTCACTGCTATAGTAGACTTTGGTGTTTTTTTCTGCTGGCTTTGCTGGTTCTGGGGTCGGGGTGGTAGAGGTAGGGTATTAGATGAGGTTAATGGCTGAGGGACCATCATCACGTCCGTGTGTCTGTGTCTTAACACCTCCTCATCAGCAACATCTGTCTGCGTGGATACATTGTTATCTACAAAGATCAAACAGTTATCAGTGATGAGCCACATCTGTCTGCGTGGATACATTGTTATCTACAAAGATCAAACAGTTATCAGTGATGAGCCACAATAATTAACCCCTAACCCTTTGACCGCCGGTGCTGATTATATTTGTTTTCTACTTTTTTTATTAGCACTTCCCCTATCAGCTTTCAAACATATTGAAGATAGATTGCAACATTAATCAACAAGATTTGAAAATAGTCCACATCCATTCAGTCAAATCTGAATAATTTTCACTCACTTGAAGTTGAGATCCATGAAGTTGTGGATCTCGTCAGCGAGACACAACTTCAAGTGGGTGAAAATTGCAATTGAATAATCTGGCGGTTAAAGGGTTAAATCGCAAAAGCGGAACCATAGTCAATGACTAACACTAAACCGTTACAACGCTGATAATTTTTTACATAAACAATGCAGACCAAAGTTGTTTTTTTCAATTTGAAATCATCATGAATGTCTTAGTTAGCTCTTTCCGCTTCATTTGAATACCTATGTTATTGGTCTACAGTCATTAGAAACATTTTTACTTTAGCAGCGTGGGGATAGACTTTAGACATCAAAATTTGACGTCTACAGATGTTAGATTCTGATGACTAAAGTTGATCCCCGCACTGTAAGGGCTCAACCGCTAAGCGGGACCATAGAAGTTTTTTAATACGTTTTATTAGCTGATAAAATCACTGATATTGAGAATAAAAAGTTCGCAAATATTTGGTATCAAATTAACCAAATATGAGTAATTTTCATCCACTTGAAGTTGTGGAAGTTGTTAGTTCATGACTGAATAACACATTAATTGTGATTTTGAAAGAAAATTTACAATACCATAGAAATTAATTTTCTGCATATTAAATAAAAACTGGAACAAATTCCTACCATAATCTCTTCAGGTATTTTGCTATGAAACTACTGCCCACCCAAGACATTAGGACAATTTAAATAGCAACCTTATATAGAGCAATGGCAGCAATATCATTGTAACAAAAAATACGTGATGTACAAAGGTTTCTGAGATATCATTAGAATAGATTATGATGTATTGCATGAGGGAGACGAAGACATTAAAGGGATGATCATTAATTGGGGGAGGTTGTCTATACAGGAAATGCCTATATGGTGGACACGGCCTGGTGCCATCAGGTGACACCATCCCCTGCTGAATCATAGATGCCTATATGGTGGACACGGCCAGGTGTCATCATGTGATGCCATCCCCTGCTGAATCCTAGATGCCTATATGGTGGACACGGCCTGGTGTCATCAGGTGACACCATTCCCTGCTGAATCCTAGATGCCTATATGGTGGACACGGCCAGGTGTCATCATGTGATGCCATCCCCTGCTGAATCCTAGATGCCTATATGGTGGACACGGCCAGGTGTCATCAGGTCATCAGGTGATGCCATTCCCTGCTGAATCCTAGATGCCTATATGGTGAACACGGCCAGGTGCCATCAGGTGACGCCATCCCCTGCTGAATCCTATATGGTGGACACGGCCAGGTGTCATCAGGTGATGCCATCCCCTGCTGAATCCTAGATGCCTATATGGTGGACACGGCCAGGTGTCATCAGGTGATGCCATCCCCTGCTGAATCCTAGATGCCTATATGGTGGACACGGCCAGGTGTCATCAGGTGATGCCATCCCCTGCTGAATCCTAGATGCCTATATGGTGAACACGGCCAGGTGCCATCAGGTGATGCCATCCCCTGCTGAATCCTAGATGCCTATATGGTGGACACGGCCAGGTGTCATCAGGTCATCAGGTGATGCCATCCCCCTGCTGAATCCTAGATGCCTAGATGGTGAACACGGCCAGGTGCCATCAGGTGATGCCATCCCCTGCTGAATCCTAGATGCCTATATGGTGAACACGGCCAGGTACCATCAGGTGATGCCATCCCCTGCTGAATCCTAGATGCCTATATGGTGAACACGGCCAGGTGTCATCAGGTCATCAGGTGATGCCATCCCCTGCTGAATCCTAGATGTCTATATGGTGAACACGGCCAGGTGTCATCAGGTCATCAGGTGATGCCATCCCCCTGCTGAATCCTAGATGCCTAGATGGTGAACACGGCCAGGTGCCATCAGGTGATGCCATCCCCTGCTGAATCCTAGATGCCTATATGGTGAACACGGCCTGGTGTCATCATGTGATGCCATCCCCCTGCTGAATCCTACATGCCTAGATGGTGAACACGGCCTGGTGTCATCAGGTGATGCCATCCCCTGCTGAATCCTAGATGCCTATATGGTGGACACGGCCAGGTGTCATCAGGTCATCAGGTGATGCCATCCCCCTGCTGAATCCTAGATGCCTAGATGGTGAACACGGCCAGGTGCCATCAGGTGATGCCATCCCCTGCTGAATCCTAGATGCCTATATGGTGAACACGGCCAGGTGTCATCATGTGATGCCATCCCCTGCTGAATCCTAGATGCCTATATGGTGAACACGGCCAGGTACCATCAGGTGATGCCATCCCCTGCTGAATCCTAGATGCCTATATGGTGAACACGGCCTGGTGTCATCAGGTGATGCCATCCCCTGCTGAATCCTAGATGCCTATATGGTGGACACGGCCAGGTGTCATCAGGTCATCAGGTGATGCCATCCCCTGCTGAATCCTAGATGTCTATATGGTGAACACGGCCAGGTGTCATCAGGTCATCAGGTGATGCCATCCCCTGCTGAATCCTAGATGCCTATATGGTGAACACGGCCAGGTGTCGTCAGGTGACGCCATCCCCTGCTGAATCCTAGATGCCTATATGGTGAACACGGCCTGGTGTCATCATGTGATGCCATCCCCCTGCTGAATCCTACATGCCTAGATGGTGAACACGGCTAGGTGTCATCAGGTGATGCCATCCCCTGCTGAATCCTAAATGCCTATATGGTGAACACGGCCTGGTGTCATCATGTGATGCCATCCCCTGCTGAATCCTAGATGCCTAGATGGTGAACACAGCCTGGTGTCATCAGGTGATGCCATCCCCTGCTGAATCCTAGATGCCTATATGGTGGACACGGCCAGGTGTCATCAGGTCATCAGGTGATGCCATCCCCTGCTGAATCCTAGATGCCTATATGGTGAACACGGCCAGGTGTCATCAGGTCATCAGGTGACGCCATCCCCTGCTGAATCCTAGATGCCTATATGGTGAACACGGCCAGGTGTCATCAGGTCATCAGGTGATGCCATCCCCTGCTGAATCCTAGATGCCTATATGGTGAACACGGCCAGGTGTCATCAGGTCATCAGGTGACGCCATCCCCTGCTGAATCCTAGATGCCTATATGGTGGACACGGCCAGGTGTCATCAGGTGACGCCATCCCCTGCTGAATCCTAGATGCCTATATGGTGGACACGGCCAGGTACCATCAGGTGACTCCATCCCCTGCTGAATCCTAGATGCCTATATGGTGGACACGGCCAGGTACCATCAGGTGACTCCATCCCCTGCTGAATCCTAGATGCCTATATGGTGGACACGGCCAGGTACCATCAGGTGACTCCATCCCCTGCTGAATCCTAGATGCCTATATGGTGAACACGGCCAGGTGTCATCAGGTCATCAGGTGACGCCATCCCCTGCTGAATCCTAGATGCCTAGATGGTGGACACGGCCAGGTGCCATCAGGTGACGCCTTCCCCTGCTGAATCCTAGATGGTGAACACGGCCAGGTGTCATCAGGTGACGCCATCCCCTGCTGAATCCTAGATGCCTATATGGTGAACACGGCCAGGTGTCATCAGGTGACGCCATCCCCTGCTGAATCCTAGATGCCTATATGGTGAACACGGCCAGGTGTCATCAGGTGACGCCATCCACCTGCTGAATCCTAGATGCCTATATGGTGAACACGGCCAGGTGTCATCAGGTGACGCCATCCCCCTGCTGAATCCTAGATGCCTATATGGTGAACACGGCCTGGTGTCATCAGGTGACTCCATCCCCCTGCTGAATCCTAGATGCCTAGATGGTGGACACGGCCAGGTGCCATCAGGTGACGCCATCCCCTGCTGAATCCTAGATGGTGAACACGGCCTGGTGTCATCAGGTGACACCATCCCCCTGCTGAATCCTAGATGCCTATATGGTGGACACGGCCAGGTACCATCAGGTGACTCCATCCCCTGCTGAATCCTAGATGCCTATATGGTGGACACGGCCAGGTGTCATCAGGTGATGCCATCCCCTGCTGAATCCTAGATGGTGAACACGGCCAGGTGTCATCAGGTGATGCCATCCCCTGCTGAAACCTAGATGCCTATATGGTGGACACGGCCTGGTGTCATCATGTGATGCCATCCCCTGCTGAATCCTAGATGCCTATATGGTGAACACGGCCAGGTGCCATCAGGTGATGCCATCCCCTGCTGAATCCTAGATGCCTATATGGTGGACACGGCCTGGTGTCATCATGTGATGCCATCCCCTGCTGAATCCTAGATGCCTATATGGTGGACACGGCCAGGTGCCATCAGGTGACGCCATCCCCTGCTGAATCCTAGATGCCTATATGGTGAACACGGCCAGGTGCCATCAGGTGATGCCATCCCCCTGCTGAATCCTAGATGCCTATATGGTGGACACGGCCAGGTGTCATCACGTGATGCCATCCCCTGCTGAATCCTAGATGCCTATATGGTAGACACGGCCAGGTGCCATCAGGTGATGCCATCCCCCTGCTGAATCCTAGATGCCTATATGGTGAACACGGCCAGGTGCCATCAGGTGATGCCATCCCCCTGCTGAATCCTAGATGCCTATATGGTGGACACGGCCAGGTGCCATCAGGTGATGCCATCCCCTGCTGAATCCTAGATGCCTATATGGTAGACACGGCCAGGTGCCATCAGGTGATGCCATCCCCCTGCTGAATCCTAGATGCCTATATGGTGGACACGGCCAGGTGCCATCAGGTGATGCCATCCCCTGCTGAATCCTAGATGCCTATATGGTAGACACGGCCAGGTGCCATCAGGTGATGCCATCCCCCTGCTGAATCCTAGATGCCTATATGGTGAACACGGCCAGGTGTCATCATGTGATGCCATCCCCTGCTGAATCCTAGATGCCTATATGGTGAACACGGCCAGGTGTCATCAGGTGACGCCATCCCCTGCTGAATCCTAGATGCCTATATGGTGGACACAGCCAGGTGTCATCATGTGATGCCATCCCCTGCTGAATCCTAGATGGTGAACACGGCCAGGTGTCATCAGGTGATGCCATCCCCCTGCTGAATCCTAGATGCCTAGATGGTGAACACGGCCAGGTGCCATCAGGTGATGCCATCCCCCTGCTGAATCCTAGATGCCTAGATGGTGAACACGGCCAGGTACCATCAGGTGATGCCATTCCCTGCTGAATCCTAGATGCCTATATGGTGAACACGGCCTGGTGCCATCAGGTGACGCCATCCCCTGCTGAATCCTAGATGCCTATATGGTGAACACGGCCAGGTGTCATCATGTGATGCCATCCCCTGCTGAATCCTAGATGCCTAGATGGTGAACACGGCCAGGTGTCATCAGGTGATGCCATTCCCTGCTGAATCCTAGATGCCTATATGGTGGACACGGCCAGGTGTCATCAGGTCATCAGGTGATGCCATCCCCTGCTGAATCCTAGATGCCTATATGGTGAACACGGCCAGGTGTCATCAGGTCATCAGGTGATGCCATCCCCCTGCTGAATCCTAGATGCCTAGATGGTGAACACGGCCAGGTGTCATCAGGTGACGCCATCCCCTGCTGAATCCTAGATGCCTATATGGTGGACACGGCCAGGTGTCATCAGGTGACGCCATTCCCTGCTGAATCCTAGATGCCTATATGGTGAACACGGCCAGGTGTCATCAGGTGATGCCATCCCCTGCTGAATCCTAGATGCCTATATGGTGAACACGGCCAGGTGTCATCAGGTGATGCCATCCCCCTGCTGAATCCTAGATGCCTATATGGTGAACACGGCCTGGTGTCATCACGTGATGCCATCCCCTGCTGAATCCTAGATGCCTATATGGTGGACACGGCCAGGTGTCATCAGGTGATGCCATCCCCTGCTGAATCCTAGATGCCTATATGGTGGACACGGCCTGGTGTCATCACGTGATGCCATCCCCTGCTGAATCCTAGATGCCTATATGGTGGACACGGCCAGGTGTCATCAGGTGATGCCATCCCCTGCTGAATCCTAGATGCCTATATGGTGGACACGGCCTGGTGTCATCACGTGATGCCATTCCCTGCTGAATCCTAGATGCCTATATGGTGGACACGGCCAGGTGTCATCAGGTGATGCCATCCCCCTGCTGAATCCTAGATGCCTATATGGTGAACACGGCCAGGTGTCATCATGTGATGCCATCCCCCTGCTGAATCCTAGATGCCTATATAGTGGACACGGCCAGGTGTCATCAGGTGATGCCATCCCCTGCTGAATCCTAGATGCCTATATGGTGAACACGGCCAGGTGTCATCATGTGATGCCATCCCCTGCTGAATCCTAGATGCCTATATGGTGGACACGGCCAGGTGTCATCATGTGATGCCATCCCCTGCTGAATCCTAGATGCCTATATGGTGGACACGGCCAGGTGTCATCATGTGATGCCATCCCCTGCTGAATCCTAGATGCCTATATGGTGGACACGGCCAGGTGTCATCAGGTGATGCCATCCCCTGCTGAATCCTAGATGGTGAACACGGCCAGGTGTCATCATGTGATGCCATCCCCTGCTGAATCCTAGATGGTGAACACGGCCAGGTGTCATCATGTGATGCCATCCCCTGCTGAATCCTAGATGCCTATATGGTGGACACAACCAGGTGTCATCAGGTGATGCCATCCCCTGCTGAAACCTAGATGCCTATATGGTGGACACGGCCTGGTGTCATCATGTGATGCCATCCCCTGCTGAATCCTAGATGCCTATATGGTGAACACGGCCAGGTGCCATCAGGTGATGCCATCCCCTGCTGAATCCTAGATGCCTATATGGTGGACACGGCCTGGTGTCATCATGTGATGCCATCCCCTGCTGAATCCTAGATGCCTATATGGTGGACACGGCCAGGTGCCATCAGGTGACGCCATCCCCTGCTGAATCCTAGATGCCTATATGGTGAACACGGCCAGGTGCCATCAGGTGATGCCATCCCCCTGCTGAATCCTAGATGCCTATATGGTGGACACGGCCAGGTGTCATCACGTGATGCCATCCCCTGCTGAATCCTAGATGCCTATATGGTAGACACGGCCAGGTGCCATCAGGTGATGCCATCCCCCTGCTGAATCCTAGATGCCTATATGGTGAACACGGCCAGGTGCCATCAGGTGATGCCATCCCCCTGCTGAATCCTAGATGCCTATATGGTGGACACGGCCAGGTGCCATCAGGTGATGCCATCCCCTGCTGAATCCTAGATGCCTATATGGTAGACACGGCCAGGTGCCATCAGGTGATGCCATCCCCCTGCTGAATCCTAGATGCCTATATGGTGGACACGGCCAGGTGCCATCAGGTGATGCCATCCCCTGCTGAATCCTAGATGCCTATATGGTAGACACGGCCAGGTGCCATCAGGTGATGCCATCCCCCTGCTGAATCCTAGATGCCTATATGGTGAACACGGCCAGGTGTCATCATGTGATGCCATCCCCTGCTGAATCCTAGATGCCTATATGGTGAACACGGCCAGGTGTCATCAGGTGACGCCATCCCCTGCTGAATCCTAGATGCCTATATGGTGGACACAGCCAGGTGTCATCATGTGATGCCATCCCCTGCTGAATCCTAGATGGTGAACACGGCCAGGTGTCATCAGGTGATGCCATCCCCCTGCTGAATCCTAGATGCCTAGATGGTGAACACGGCCAGGTGCCATCAGGTGATGCCATCCCCCTGCTGAATCCTAGATGCCTAGATGGTGAACACGGCCAGGTACCATCAGGTGATGCCATTCCCTGCTGAATCCTAGATGCCTATATGGTGAACACGGCCTGGTGCCATCAGGTGACGCCATCCCCTGCTGAATCCTAGATGCCTATATGGTGAACACGGCCAGGTGTCATCATGTGATGCCATCCCCTGCTGAATCCTAGATGCCTAGATGGTGAACACGGCCTGGTGTCATCACGTGATGCCATCCCCTGCTGAATCCTAGATGCCTATATGGTGGACACGGCCAGGTGTCATCAGGTGATGCCATTCCCTGCTGAATCCTAGATGCCTATATGGTGGACACGGCCAGGTGCCATCAGGTGATGCCATCCCCCTGCTGAATCCTAGATGCCTAGATGGTGAACACGGCCAGGTGTCATCAGGTGATGCCATTCCCTGCTGAATCCTAGATGCCTATATGGTGAACACGGCCAGGTGTCATCAGGTGATGCCATCCCCTGCTGAATCCTAGATGCCTATATGGTGGACACGGCCTGGTGTCATCACGTGATGCCATTCCCTGCTGAATCCTAGATGCCTATATGGTGAACACGGCCAGGTGTCAACAGGTGATGCCATCCCCCTGCTGAATCCTAGATGCCTATATGGTGAACACGGCCAGGTGTCATCAGGTGATGCCATCCCCTGCTGAATCCTAGATGCCTATATGGTGAACACGGCCAGGTGTCATCAGGTGATGCCATCCCCTGCTGAATCCTAGATGCCTATATGGTGGACACGGCCAGGTGTCATCAGGTGATGCCATCCCCTGCTGAATCCTAGATGCCTATATGGTGGACACGGCCTGGTGTCATCACGTGATGCCATTCCCTGCTGAATCCTAGATGCCTATATGGTGGACACGGCCAGGTGTCATCAGGTGATGCCATCCCCCTGCTGAATCCTAGATGCCTATATGGTGAACACGGCCAGGTGTCATCATGTGATGCCATCCCCCTGCTGAATCCTAGATGCCTATATAGTGGACACGGCCAGGTGTCATCAGGTGATGCCATCCCCTGCTGAATCCTAGATGCCTATATGGTGAACACGGCCAGGTGTCATCATGTGATGCCATCCCCTGCTGAATCCTAGATGCCTATATGGTGGACACGGCCAGGTGTCATCATGTGATGCCATCCCCTGCTGAATCCTAGATGCCTATATGGTGGACACGGCCAGGTGTCATCATGTGATGCCATCCCCTGCTGAATCCTAGATGCCTATATGGTGGACACGGCCAGGTGTCATCAGGTGATGCCATCCCCTGCTGAATCCTAGATGGTGAACACGGCCAGGTGTCATCATGTGATGCCATCCCCTGCTGAATCCTAGATGCCTATATGGTGGACACAACCAGGTGTCATCAGGTGATGCCATCCCCTGCTGAATCCTAGATGCCTATATGGTGGACACGGCCTGGTGTCATCATGTGATGCCATCCCCTGCTGAATCCTAGATGCCTATATGGTGGACACGGCCAGGTGTCATCATGTGATGCCATCCCCTGCTGAATCCTAGATGCCTATATGGTGGACACAGCCTGGTGTCATCATGTGATGCCATCCCCTGCTGAATCCTAGATGCCTATATGGTGAACACGGCCAGGTGTCATCATGTGATGCCATCCCCTGCTGAATCCTAGATGGTGAACACGGCCAGGTGTCATCATGTGATGCCATCCCCTGCTGAATCCTAGATGGTGGACACGGCCAGGTGTCATCACGTGACGCCATCCCCTGCTGAATCCTAGATGCCTATATGGTGGACACGGCCAGGTGTCATCACGTGATGCCATCCCCTGCTGAATCCTAGATGCCTATATGGTGGACACAACCTGGTGTCATCATGTGACGCCATCCCCTGCTGAATCCTAGATGCCTATATGGTGGACACGGCCAGGTGTCATCATGTGATGCCATCCCCTGCTGAATCCTAGATGCCTATATGGTGGACACGGCCTGGTGTCATCATGTGATGCCATCCCCTGCTGAATCCTAGATGCCTATATGGTGGACACGGCCTGGTGTCATCATGTGACGCCTTCCCCCTGCTGAATCCTAGATGCCTATATGGTGGACACGGCAAGGTGTCATCATGTGACGCCATCCCCTGCTGAATCCTAGATGCCTATATGGTGAACACGGCCTGGTGCCATCAGGTGATGCCATCCCCTGCTGAATCCTAGATGCCTATATGGTGGACACAACCAGGTGTCATCATGTGATGCCATCCCCTGCTGAATCCTAGATGCCTATATGGTGGACACGGCCTGGTGTCATCATGTGATGCCATCCCCTGCTGAATCCTAGATGCCTATATGGTGGACACGGCCTGGTGTCATCATGTGATGCCATCCCCTGCTGAATCCTAGATGCCTATATGGTGGACACAACCAGGTGTCATCATGTGATGCCATCCCCTGCTGAATCCTAGATGCCTATATGGTGGACACGGCAAGGTGTCATCATGTGACGCCATCCCCTGCTGAATCCTAGATGCCTATATGGTGAACACGGCCAGGTGTCATCATGTGATGCCATCCCCTGCTGAATCCTAGATGCCTATATGGTGAACACGGCCAGGTGTCATCAGGTGACACCATCCCCTGCTGAATCCTAGATGCCTATATGGTGGACACGGCCAGGTGTCATCATGTGATGCCATCCCCTGCTGAATCCTAGATGCCTATATGGTGGACACAACCAGGTGTCATCATGTGATGCCATCCCCTGCTGAATCCTAGATGCCTATATGGTGGACACGGCCTGGTGTCATCATGTGATGCCATCCCCTGCTGAATCCTAGATGCCTATATGGTGGACACGGCCTGGTGTCATCATGTGATGCCATCCCCTGCTGAATCCTAGATGCCTATATGGTGAACACGGCCAGGTGTCATCATGTGACGCCATCCCCTGCTGAATCCTAGATGCCTATATGGTGAACACGGCCAGGTGCCATCAGGTGATGCCATCCCCTGCTGAATCCTAGATGCCTATATGGTGGACACGGCCAGGTGTCATCATGTGATGCCATCCCCTGCTGAATCCTAGATGCCTATATGGTGGACACAACCAGGTGTCATCATGTGATGCCATCCCCTGCTGAATCCTAGATGCCTATATGGTGGACACGGCCTGGTGTCATCATGTGATGCCATCCCCTGCTGAATCCTAGATGCCTATATGGTGAACACGGCCAGGTGTCATCATGTGATGCCATCCCCTGCTGAATCCTAGATGCCTATATGGTGGACACGGCCAGGTGTCATCATGTGATGCCATCCCCTGCTGAATCCTAGATGCCTATATGGTGGACACAACCTGGTGTCATCATGTGATGCCATCCCCTGCTGAATCCTAGATGCCTATATGGTGGACACGGCCAGGTGTCATCATGTGATGCCATCCCCTGCTGAATCCTAGATGCCTATATGGTGGACACGGCCAGGTGTCATCATGTGATGCCATCCCCTGCTGAATCCTAGATGCCTATATGGTGGACACAACCTGGTGTCATCATGTGATGCCATCCCCTGCTGAATCCTAGATGCCTATATGGTGGACACGGCCAGGTGTCATCATGTGATGCCATCCCCTGCTGAATCCTAGATGCCTATATGGTGGACACGGCAAGGTGTCATCATGTGACGCCATCCACCTGCTGAATCCTAGATGGTGAACACGGCCAGGTGTCATCAGGTGATGCCATCCCCTGCTGAATCCTAGATGGTGAACACGGCCAGGTGTCATCATGTGATGCCATCCCCTGCTGAATCCTAGATGGTGAACACGGCCAGGTGTCATCATGTGACGCCATCCCCTGCTGAATCCTAGATGCCTATATGGTGAACACGGCCAGGTGTCATCATGTGATGCCATCCCCTGCTGAATCCTAGATGGTGGACACGGCCAGGTGTCATCATGTGATGCCATCCCCTGCTGAATCCTAGATGGTGAACACGGCCAGGTGTCATCATGTGACGCCATCCCCTGCTGAATCCTAGATGCCTATATGGTGAACACGGCCAGGTGTCATCATGTGATGCCATCCCCTGCTGAATCCTAGATGCCTATATGGTGGACACGGCAAGGTGTCATCATGTGATGCCATCCCCTGCTGAATCCTAGATGCCTATATGGTGGACACGGCCAGGTGTCATCAGGTGACGCCATCCCCTGCTGAATCCTAGATGCCTATATGGTGGACACGGCCAGGTGTCATCAGGTGATGCCATCCCCTGCTGAATCCTAGATGGTGAACACGGCCAGGTGTCATCAGGTGATGCCATCCCCTGCTGAATCCTAGATGCCTATATGGTGGACACGGCCTGGTGTCATCATGTGATGCCATCCCCTGCTGAATCCTAGATGCCTATATGGTGGACACAACCAGGTTTCATCATGTGATGCCATCCCCTGCTGAATCCTAGATGGTGAACACAGCCTGGTGTCATCATGTGATGCCATCCCCTGCTGAATCCTAGATGCCTATATGGTGAACACAACCAGGTGTCATCATGTGATGCCATCCCCTGCTGAATCCTAGATGCCTATATGGTGGACACGGCCAGGTGTCATCATGTGATGCCATCCCCTGCTGAATCCTAGATGCCTATATGGTGGACACGGCCTGGTGTCATCATGTGATGCCATCCCCTGCTGAATCCTATATGGTGGACACGGCCAGGTGTCATCATGTGATGCCATCCCCTGCTGAATCCTAGATGGTGAACACGGCCAGGTGTCATCATGTGATGCCATCCCCTGCTGAATCCTAGATGGTGGACACGGCCAGGTGTCATCATGTGATGCCATCCCCTGCTGAATCCTAGATGGTGAACACGGCCAGGTGTCATCATGTGACGCCATCCCCTGCTGAATCCTATATGGTGGACACGGCCAGGTGTCATCAGGTGATGCCATCCCCTGCTGAATCCTAGATGCCTATATGGTGGACACGGCCAGGTGTCATCACGTGATGCCATCCCCTGCTGAATCCTAGATGCCTATATGGTGGACACAACCAGGTTTCATCATGTGATGCCATCCCCTGCTGAATCCTAGATGGTGAACACGGCCAGGTGTCATCATGTGATGCCATCCCCTGCTGAATCCTAGATGCCTATATGGTGGACACAACCAGGTGTCATCAGGTGATGCCATCCCCTGCTGAATCCTAGATGGTGAACACGGCCTGGTGCCATCAGGTGATGCCATCCCCTGCTGAATCCTAGATGCCTATATGGTGGACACAACCAGGTTTCATCATGTGATGCCATCCCCTGCTGAATCCTAGATGGTGAACACGGCCTGGTGTCATCACGTGATGCCATCCCCTGCTGAATCCTAGATGCCTATATGGTGAACACGGCCAGGTGTCATCAGGTGATGCCATCCCCTGCTGAATCCTAGATGCCTATATGGTGGACACGGCCAGGTGTCATCATGTGATGCCATCCCCTGCTGAATCCTAGATGCCTATATGGTGGACACAGCCAGGTGTCATCAGGTGATGCCATCCCCTGCTGAATCCTAGATGCCTATATGGTGAACACAACCAGGTGTCATCATGTGATGCCATCCCCTGCTGAATCCTAGATGCCTATATGGTGGACACGGCCAGGTGTCATCATGTGATGCCATCCCCTGCTGAATCCTAGATGCCTATATGGTGAACACAACCAGGTGTCATCATGTGATGCCATCCCCTGCTGAATCCTAGATGCCTATATGGTGGACACGGCCAGGTGTCATCATGTGATGCCATCCCCTGCTGAATCCTAGATGCCTATATGGTGGACACAACCAGGTGTCATCATGTGATGCCATCCCCTGCTGAATCCTAGATGCCTATATGGTGGACACGGCCTGGTGCCATCAGGTGACGCCATCCCCTGCTGAATCCTAGATGCCTATATGGTGAACACGGCCAGGTGTCATCATGTGATGCCATCCCCTGCTGAATCCTAGATGCCTATATGGTGGACACGGCCTGGTGCCATCAGGTGATGCCATCCCCTGCTGAATCATAGATGAAACAATGAAATAATAGTAAAGATTGTAAATGCTATCATAAGGAGAATACAAGGATAATTAAATCTACCTCTCTTTATTTCTTCTTCTCCTGGCAGATGTAGAATATCTTCATCACCTCCATTCTGGTTGAAAGCATTGAGATCATGAGCAAAGGAATCGGCGGAGAAATCTCTCAAACTCAAATGTTCTGCAAAGGAATCTGTGACAATGTCTCGAATGCTTCTCTCCTCCGGCATTACCTCAGGAAAGATATCAGAGAAGATCTGATCAGCTGATAAGTTATCCAGGCTGAGACTGAGCATGCTCAGAGCCTCAAACTGTGACTCCTCGGGAAACTCATGTAGCGTGTGCTGCGACACCACATCACCGTCATTCAGGGGCAACTCAAACTGACTTGTCGTGTCAACTGCTATAGACTTCTTCTGAGGAGATGAGCCTGAAACAATTAGAAAAAAATAGATAATGCAACTGGGATTAATTTTCAAAATATTTTAACAGCAGAATAATACTTTATCTTAACCCCTTGAGTCACAACCGCACTTAAAAGCGTGCACAATACATAAATAGTGAAGAACAAACATTGCCATGGATAACAAATATTCCGGTAAATTAAGTATCTGTATATTCCAGTCATTGTGACTGCTAAATATTGTCACTTTGTTTACCACAGTGATAGAGTAACACTTAGAGGAGTAAGCTAACATCATATTTTGCATAAAAGTTTGCCAAAATAAAGGATTAAGCCTTTCAAGCCCTAATTTACCATAGTTATCCTCATCCACTACAAGCAGCGAATTGCTGTCGCAATTCTCGACTTGTAGTGAATGAATATGATTTGAAGTAGGTGAAAAAATAAAGCAAATTGCTAAGTATTGGTAAACAAATTTCATAGAAATTTTCTAAAACCCCTAGTTGTACAGGAATTAGGTCTGTTTTCATGAATGTAAAATAATGCTTTATTACATCGTGAGGACCTTTAACCCTTTAAGCCCTCAAGATGCATTAAAGCATCATTTTACATCCCTGAAAACAGACTTTATTTCCTACAACCAAGGGTTTTAGAAGGAAAATTTCCAAGAAACTGGTTTACCAATACATTCCAATTTTCTTTAATTTTTAAACCACATCAAGTCATCTTCACCCACTGTAAGTCAAGAATTGTGACAGCAATTCGCGGCTTGTAGTGGATGAAGATGACAATGGGAAATTCAGGCTTGAAGGGGATTACACACAGAGATAGATGATTTGTTGTAATTATCCAGCAGTGTTTTCTAACAATGCATCCAGAGTTTTTAGCTGTACAAAACTTTAATTACTTAAAGTTGTGTCTCACTACCCCGACCCACAACTTTAACCCTTTAAGCCCTCAAGATGCATTACAGCATAAGAAGACTCCCTTGAAAACAGACCTAATTTTCTTACAACTAAGGGCTTTAGAATGAAATTTTCCATGAAACTGGATTACCAATACATGTCAATTTTCTTTAATTTTTGAACCACTTCAAATCACCTTCATCCACTACAAGTTTAGAATAGCTACAGCAATTCGCGGCTTGTAGTGGATGAAGATGACAAGGGTAAATTCAGGCTTGAAAGGGTTAAGTGGGTGGAAATTACTCACATTTGTTTAATTTTAGACCAAAGATTTGCTAATCTTGGTGTTTGAACACTCATTTCATCCCCAATAACCGGGTAATAAGAAAATTGAAAGCGATTATAATTGTGCATAGCGCTTACAGGGTCAATGTATTATAACTTTTTTCTCGATTAAAATGCAGCGAAAATATGCTATGTGATGCAAAATGTGACTTGGGAGATAAAAGGGTTAACCCTTTTAAAGATGAAATTTTTAGCTCAAGTACGTACAAGAAAAATACACAATTCCAACAACAGTGGTAGTGTAAACATTAAGTAAAAAAATGATTTGTGATTAGGAGTAATTATTTTACCCCTTAAAGTTTTGAAATAGTTTTGTATGATCCATGAAGGACAAAGGAATTTTTCATATTGAAATCATCATAAATGTCTTAGTTAAGTTTTTTAGCTTCATTCGAATGCCTATGTTATGGGTCTACGACCATTATAAATTTGTTATTCTTTTAATGCGGGATCGACTTAAGACGTCAGAATCTGCCAGCACTGGAAGGGTTAACATATTAGTTATCAAAACTGTGATGAAATATATTTAGTTTTGGCCGGACAAGAGATAAAGATGATCAATTTGATGTTTGAAAAGATTTTGGTACAGCAATCTAAAATCAATCTAAAATTTAAATACCATTTGTTGTGTTTACTGTAGAACCTGCTATGAACAGCCACTCTTATGAGCAGCCAATCTCCACTTGGCCATTCCACAAAATGGCATTTCCTATACAAATGAACCTCTTATGAGCAGCCACCTGCCCTCAAAGGCCACTTTTCCTGTGTCACAAGGGTGGCTGCTCATAGCAGGTTCTACTGTATATGCAAATTTTCTAGTCATACCAATTTCTTATTAAAAACAGAAATACTGCATTAAATGTACATAGTTCACTGGCAGCTAGTGAATTCAATTCATAAAAATAGAGATCTTACATAGTTAATTGTTTAGCTTGACAGTCTGTTAGAGTATAGAAAAAGAAGCAAGCAAATTACACTGAGGAAGAATAATTTGCTAATGAACTATGATAAAAATTAGTTGATTTTAGCTTTTACAGCTTTTTTATCAGCACTTTTTAGTAAAATTGTGTAGACAGTCAAGAAATAATTAAACAATTTCTCACATGATTTTTATTCAATGTGAAGCTTAGCTATTCAGCAGGGATCAAATAGATAAAAAAAGGCTACCTGAAACTATGTATAATCAGTTGGGGAAAGATACCATATACATATAATGTAGTGTAAATATTTCATTTACACAGACGTGTAAATCCATTTTTGTGTTTGCACATTTAGGTAAATAATTTTGTCTCAAGGTCTATACACCTAATGAGGTATAATAGCTTAAAAAAATGTCAAGGCTTTTCAATGCAGAAATTTCCCCTTTTTAATACCACCGCAAACATGCACATTTCCCCTTACATACACAATGTGTAATATTAGACTGACCATTGGCAGGCCATGAATCTGTCATACACTGGGCTGTCATAAATTGCAGTGCTGATTGGGGTTCAGCTGAATATACAACAGTACCAGCATATTACTTGTACAATAAAGGAAATATGCGTGCATATTATGTGTATAATGCCAACCATTCCCATCATTCATATATGCTGGTGACACTTTTCCCTACAGAAAATTCAAAAGTTTTCAAGACCGAAATCCATATTGTGGTTTTCAATCCTTTTTGAGGCCTTGAAGACTAAGGCTTAGAAATCAATGTTTTTCAAAGTTTTTATAGGCATGTAAATAAACGGGATTTGCCTGTATAACAAAATAAAGGACTTTTTTATTTATAAACCTTAACATGCAAATAACCGGGAAAACTCCCAACTCTCAAGAATTGCTTACAAGAGTTGGGATATTTCGGAATAAATAGAGAACTACATTCTCGCAGGTAAAAAATCATGCTAGATGCAAATTCATTCCTTGTATTTCTACAAATACACAACAGAAGAAAAAAGCCCTAATGGTTTTCGACTATTCACGTAATTTAACATTTTTTAACTTTTCCTTACATTGCCAATGGTATTTATAATTTTCATTTCTTCTGCAATATGAATTTATTTATAAAACCTTCAAAACACTAAACTGCATCCATTCTTAACAAAAGCTGTATATATTCATGGCCTGAATGTACAGTATTTACAAATTTATGTAAATTAAATATTTACACAATTGTATGGCATCACTCCTAAACTGATAATCATAACATAACTACAAATAGTCACATACTCTCACAGACACAATACACATGGGTTGCGAGTTGCGGTAAAATCTTAACAAAACTGTTAATTATGACAAATTTTAGTAAAAGAAATGATTCAATAATTAGTCTTGGTAGATATGATAACTTAATTAATTGGGCAGCATCATAGGCTTTTTATTACACCAGACAAAGAATAGGTGAAATTTGAAAACTATATAAGGCCACACAAATGATCTTTAGATGCCTTGCAAATGATTATATCTAAATGATGGGTGCTTGCACCTCTAAATATACAAAAGATGTGGAGAATTTTGGAAAATAACAAAAAGAATTGCAATCACATGACAAAAACATGCAAATTTTCAAATGTTTACGTTTTCAATTAACTTCATTTATAAAAAAAATTATTGACCACTATGGTTGTTAAAATTAAATTGTTTTTTTTGCATTGGCGTACATGTACTTGTTATCAAGAAATAATAAAAATATTGAAATATATAAATATATACAGCGATAATTTAAATTACTTTTTCTAAAAAAAAGCAGGCTAAAGATTTGTTGAATACAAATTTTTACAAAAAAAGTTCATGAAACCAATTTCCTAGAAAGTGTCCACTCAACTAAAGATAAAAATGATGTGGCCTTCATTAACCAATTTTATTATTACAAAGTATCACTATGGGTAATAGTAATGTGATTTTAATGTCTTTTAGTAAAGCGGTGATAAACCACTTTTAATCTAAATAGAAAGGTAATTTATTTGGATGATAAATGTGTCTGTATTATTTATCACGTGAAAGCAGAATTTTGCAAAATGAACGTTTTTTTACCATAATGCCATTATGATACGTGTTATAAATCATTATGGATCCTTTGGGATTAAACGATCATGATGCAAAATGTTAAATATGTGTCTTTGAACATAAAGTAAAGAATGATGTATATTATTTAATTACAAGTCTGCTGAATAAAAATTGATAAGTACCCCCTTAGAAAAATTATACCAAGATGATGATTCAACATGGAAGATAACAACAAACGAGTCATTCAGCAAGTGAATACAATGACGTATAACAGACGAACAGATGAACAAATGGAGTTAACTAGAAGCTGAAGACATCTCAAAGCATTGAAATGGGAAGCATTCAGTTCTAAAATATGTTAACACTCAGGATTTTAGTGAAGTTAGTAGTAAATATGTTATTTTTAAGGGTGGTCAGAATGCTTTACTAAACCTGATTTTGCTGTGTGTCTGGAAATCTGTAGAAAATTAATATCAACGAATATCAAGCATTGTGAGACGCCAAACATTTTATATACAGTGACATCTATCACATACATCTCAACCCTCAACCTTTACAATGCTGAAATATTTTTGTATAAACCATGGAGAAGAAAGGGGTTTTTTTAAATCTGAAATCTTCATGAATGTCTTAGTTAGCTCTTTCATTTGAATACCTGTGCTATGGGTCTACCGACATCATAATTTTTTTTTTGTATTTCAGTGTGAGGATAGTCTTTATACGGCATAATCTGACGTCTACAGACTTCAGATTCTGAGGTATAAAGAGGGTCCACAAGCTGAAAGGTTAAAGCATTAAGTTACTTCAAAATGTACAAATGTGAATAAAAACATGTGCAATTTAGCTAAATTAATGCACATTAATCTTTTTTTTTTTTTGAAAGACACACAAAGACTAGAGATGGTTATAGAACTGATCATCACTTGGGTGATTATGCTGTGTGTTTCAAATAATAGGCATCATGACCAGCATTATTTCATCCTTTACCCGTCGGTGCCGCATATATTCGGGTTTTCATTTTTTATTAGCACATTAAGTACCAACTTTTAAACATGTTAAAGAAAAAATGTGACATTAATCAGCAATATTTTAAAACAATTGACCCCCATTTTGTCAAATCTGAATAATTTTCACTCACTTGAAGTTGTGGATCGCGTCAGCGAGACACAACTTAAGTGGGTGAAAAAGACAGATTAAATAATTTGGCAGTTGAAGGGTTAAACAAAATTATTCTAAAAACCCAAGATTTTAAAGGGAAAAAAACTCAAAACAAAAGTGAGCCAGCTTTTTTCTCTGCATTTTATGTTGTGTTTCCTCCCTCTTCCCCCCACCTGGAATTTCAATAGTTACTAATCATGAAACAAAGCATTAATTATGCCTGGCCTCATGTACTATAATACATGTACACCAATATAACAAATTTGATCTCCGGGACACCGTGTATGTACCAAATGTGACATTGCACAAAGATATATTGGCGATGAATTTCATTACTTGTTCGTATGCGATTTTTTTAAGACAGAGAGAATAGAACTCCTCTTAAAACAATACCATACAAGTCCATCTACATTGAAGCTACACTCGTTGCTGAATATTACGTCCGGTAATACACTCAGAAATTTGCGCACCTTTATATCTAAAATTATGAATAGTTTTCAATTCAACTGTAATTTAATAATTACATAATATGTGTTTACTCCACATCAAAATCATTTTAACTACTTATTGTGTATATAGCTAAATCGAGAAGGGTTGCATGTTCACTATTTTGTATTAATCATGTATATTCCAGCTTTGCCTGGCACTGCATGTTTTAAAAAAAAGACAGCTGTAATAAATCACTTGTTCACTTGATACAGTAAAAGTTATTCTGCATAATGTTCCATATAAAGCTACACCACATAAAAGTTCACAATGTATGCTGCAAAAAAATTGCAATTGAGATGACAAAATATTAGTTGCAACACTCAATGATGAAAATATGATGAAAATATTGATAGCTTTTCCATTGGAACTGTGATAATTATAAATAACTGTCACCTTGTGTGATAGTTTGAAAAACATATTTTGGATGGTTAAACACTTAGTGCATGGGCAAGAAAAACTTCATTAATTGCAGATGCTGTACATAAATGCAACAAAAAATGTACATGTGTGACGTATATATAATGACAGTGTTTACGACAGCAATATTAAATAAATCACTAGATTCTCAGGATCGCTTGACAATTTTTGTTAACTTTGGGGAAAAATTCAAGTATAGTATAATTAGTAATAGTATAACCGTATGGTTACTGTACATCTGTATCACAACTGTATAAAGACTATTTTTAAAGAAACCGATTTAAAAAAATTACCTATGATATCTGTTTGTTGTATTGAAAAAAAAACATAAACTGATGGATTACTATGAGATGTCATTTCTGACCGAGCTTGATACGCCAATTAGTCGAGAATAAATATATATCTCAGTGACGTGCAAAGACAGTGACACCAAAATTCTGGTAATCTCGTCTCAAGCTACACGATGTCTGGAAGTATCAAACCCTTTTTCAATTTTAAAAGTGGTTCAAACTGATATTATTTCATCTACTCAAAAGTTATGGGTCTCAGCTTTGAAAAACAAACTTCAAGTGGCTGAAAATTTCTAATTTATCGCCTAAAACATCAATTGAAAAGTTTCTGAGAATTGTGATAGTAGCCAAGTGTACAGAACACAATAAACATTCACAAATAAAGCAAATTTTACCAAAGTCCTGTCTCTGGTAGGTTCCTGTAATGAATTGTGTCAGAGAAAACAAGAAGGATTAAGAGAACAATCCAGACAAGACACAGGTATAATAACAATATAAAAAGTAGCAAAAGTAAAATCACATTGCAAAAGTGTGCAGTCGCATTGATTTTGAAAAACACAATCAATTCCAGATATTTCAGCGATGTAAGGGTTAACCCTTGTCTTGCTAGGCCCGCATATACGGTTTGAAGCAGATATTAAACCAAATAATAGGAAGACGTACATTTTCAAAAACTAGAGATATTTTTTGTCATTTGAATTCCAGCTACTTTTAATTGATGTAAGCTATTATTGATACTTTTGGACCACATTATGACAGATCAATAACAAATTGAGCCTCCTCTTTTCTAGCTATGGCATATAATAAAGTATTCACACTACATAAAATACTCATCTCTTCATTTTCAGAGTGTGTTAACGTTGGTATACATTAGAGCACCCAATTGTAAATTAAAGTGCAATTAATTGTGTACATTTTAAATAATCAATTTAAATTCCTTATTACACCCTTGTTCAAATTCAGAAGTACTTATTTCTACACGCCAACATTTTCATACATGAAGACCTGCATTCTGGATTTTGTCCCACAATCATCTCAATACCACAATAAATATTATACCAGAAAAAACATACTGTGTTTTGTATGCTGAAAAAATCAAATTGACCTACGTGTCTTAGTGATGGTGCCTAATGTTGTGTCTAGCCAGCGGTACTCAGCATATATTTCTTTAAAGGCTGGATATCTGCCAATGTCCTATGAAAAAAACAAATATAAGGGTACAAATTGAATGTCATGAACACGATAAATGAGTGTGAGAAGCAATTTTGCGCAATAAAATGTATGAAAGAATAACATCAGATAGCACTTTAAAAAAGGAGAACTTCACTTGCTTTCTTTTCATCACCATCTTGCACAGGTAGAAGAACTATGTACACATGAAAATTTCTGGTACATATATTTGTCCATACTGTACATGAAACGATCAATAAGTGTACATATATACCTCACTCAGATAACCACATAAATTACCCATTTATTTTACCTAAAGTCCAACCAAAAAGTTGTAGCATTGTTGTTGACAATCTGATGCAACAAAGACCCCTATTCTAAAGTGCAAGAGAAACAGTAACCGCTTATTTGAAGTGTAAGCATTTACTGCTGTTGGCTAATCCTTATGCTATTGAATTTTTAGTTCTATTTTTTATTCATTCGAAGCAGGAATTGCTAACACAATTCCCAACTTCAAATGACGAAAATCATTTGAATATATGAAAAATAGCGATCTTGAATAATTAATTATTGGATTAACCAAGCATGTGCCAAAAACTATTTTGTCAAATTTAGTGATAAAAATCAGATATTTATATTGATCTAAAACATGCTTGAAACCGTATATAGGTATATATACGGCCCCAGCATTCAACCCTTTTAGTGCGGGGCTGTCTTTATACGTCAGAATTTAATGTCTGTAGACGTCAGATTCTGATGTATGATGACGTCCCCCCACTGAAAGAAATAAAATATTCATAAAGATCGTAAACCTATAACATAGGTATTCAAATGAACCAGAAAAACATAATTGATGGTTTTAAAATAACACTTAAAGTGCTGAATTATTTTTGCATAAACCATAGGGAGCAAAGGGTTTTTTTTAATTTCAAATCATCATAAATGTTTTAGCTAGCTCTTTCGAATTCATACGACCATTAGAAATAATTGTATTCATACAGCGTGGTGATCGACTTTAGACGTAAAAATCTGACGTCTACAGTCTATCCCGGCACTGTAAGGGTTGAAGAAAACCTTTAGTCTGCATGGCTCATACAAATATAATCCAGCCTGTAAGGTTAAGTGTAACAGTAAGCAGTTATTGCTGTTTGCCTTCCCAGTGTAGTATACTCACTCTGACCGTCATCACAAGCTGCGGAGAAGATTTGATAAAATTGACAGCCATAGTGTGTGTTACACCTGAAAAATCCCTGCCATTCACCCGTATGATCTGGTCACCAACTCGCAGGCCATGATACTGGGCTAGCCCACCAGAATCCACCCTGAAAATAAAAAAAGCATTTGTAGTCAGAATTTATAAGTTCAATATTAGTGTGCAAAAAACAGGAGAGACAAGATGAATGCAAGATCGAAATTTCTTTTATATTAAATATTCTCATTTACTTTTCCCACATGTAAAAATTTACAAAAGAATAATTTTCAAACATTAAATAAACTTAAATTGCTCTTATATAAGACAACAAACAAACAATATAACTACCAGTACATGTACGTGTATTACCATGACCCATCACAAATAACAAAAATACATTATTGAACACTTTAACTATATTTAGATATATTATAAATGATCTATTACATAAACTGTCAGAAAACGATTTCTAACATATTAATGAGTAGTCCGAGGCTGCTCATAATAGCCAGATTTAAGTAATTCATAGTAATAAGGCCTATTCATCATTGTTTCTGGATGATTACTTTAAAGATATTAACATATTATATATATTTTACATATTCACGATGTAGGCCTACCTAGAAACATAGACACCAATACCATATTCCATTCCTCCTCGAATGTTGAACCCCATATGTTGTATATTATGATGAGAGGAGATATTAAGGCGACGTTCTATCACGTCCTTGTTATCACTGGGGTCGTGAAATGCTCCGTGGTCCTTGTATTCTCCGTCAATCAAAGCTCCACTTGATGAATCATACCTACACAATTAGACAAATTGATCACCTTATTTTGACAGTATAAATAATAAACACAAGATGTTTCAACTCTTAAAGCGCAAAGTTGAATAATTGAATTTAATTACTCATACTTGCTTAATTCCAGACTAAAACATTTGCAAATCATTTCGTTCCCAACAACTGCAACTTAGCCCTTTCAAGCCTGAATTTACATGTAGTCATCTTCGCACTTGTTGTGGATGAAGATGACTTGAAGTGGGTGAAAAAATAAAGAAAATTGCCATGAATTGGTAAACCAGTTTCATGGAATTTATTGTTTCTAAAGCCCTCGGTTGCAGGAGGATTAAGACTGTTTTCAGGGATGTAAAATGATGCTTCAATGCATCATGAGGATTTAAAGGGTTAAAAGGCTAATAAAATAGATTTCAAACACTATAGTTGTACTTAGTGGTGTAAGAGTTCAAACCATTTGCCTGTTCGAAAAAACTAATTGAATATGGTTGAAATGGTCATTGAAAGTAATAATGAACAACCATGATGCTAAATGATTCTTGTTTTTCAATATGTTTTATCTTGAGTTTCAGCACGGTGAGTGGTCTTGAGCTGCACACCCAAATCACAACTGAACACACCCTATAATTCATATCACACCATGTAAAAAAACATTACGGGCGTGCATCCATCACATTTATATACACACCTAACAATTTTGCATCACATCCTGAACCCTAAATTCTACCGAACAAGACTACATAAGTCCAGGAGCTCCCGCTCCGAATTAGAATTTGATTTAAGCAATTTTGCATAGGGTTATTAATGTAGTCCTAGTCTAGGTCAAAAATCAAGACGCAAGACAAATAGGTCTAAGAAGCCCAGTCTAAGAGTAAGATAAGAACTAGACAGTCTGTCAGAGATTGCAAACCTCCATTGAAATTAATGATCCTAATCAGTATCCCAGTAATGGTCTACCTATCTGGCATGGTTTACCCGATATCAGGCCAATCGAGTTAACTAATAGCTGATTTACGGTCATTTTGAATTCGATATAAATTAGTTAAAAACTTAGGGTGCATCCTCCCCCGAAACCTCAAATATTGTTTTATAGTAATGGACTAACATCTAACACAGTTTATATTGGGCATGTGAAAGTAAATAATGGCCGATAGAGGGCCATTTTGAATTTGATCAAGTCAAAATTTTCCAAGATGCATCCTCAGCTGAAATCTCACATTTCATTCTATAGTAATGGTCTAGCCATCTAGCACGGTTTACCAAATATCGCCCATGTGAAAGTGAAAATGGCCGATAGGAGGCCATTTTGAATTTGATCAAGTCAACATTTTTCAAGATGCATCCTCTCCTGAAATCTCACATTTTGTTTTATAGTAATGGTCTAGCCATCTAGTACGGTTACTAAGAACCGGCTATGTGAAAGTAAATAATGGCCGATAGGCGGCCATTTTGAATTTGATCGAGTCAATTTTTTTCAAGATGCATCCTCTCTTGTAATCTCACATTTTGTTTTATAGTAATGGTCCAGCTATTTAACACGGTTTACCAAATATCAGCAATGTGAAAGTAAATAGTGGCCGATAGGCGGCCATTTTGAATTCGATTGAGTCGAAAGTTTTTTAAAGGCATCCTCTCTCCAAACGTCACATTTTGTTTTATAGTAATGGTCTAGCTATCTAGCACGGTTTACCTGATATCAGGCCTATCGAGGTAAATAATGCTGATTGTCGGCCGTTTTGAATTCGTAAGTTAAAAATTTTCAGGGTGCATCCTCCCCCGAAAACTCACACTTTGTTTTATAGTAATCAGGTAATGGTCTAGCCATCTAGCACGGTTTACCAAATATCAGCCATGTGAAAATGAATAATGCCGAAAAGGCGGCCATTTTAAATTTGATCAAGTCAATTTTTTTCAAGATGCATCCTCATCTGAAATCTCACATTTCGTTTTACAGTAATGGTCTAGCCATCTAGCACGGTTGACCAAATAACGGCCATGTGAAAGTGAATAATGGCCGATAAGCGGCCATTTTGAATTTTATCGAGTCTTATTTTTTCAAGATGCATCCTCTCCTGAAATCACACATTTTGTTTTATAGTAATGGTCTAGCCATCTAGCACGGTTTACCAAATAACGGCCATGTGAAAGTGAATAATGGCCGATAAGCGGCCATTTTGAATTTTATCGAGTCGAATTTTTTCAAGATGCATCCTCTCCTGAAATCACACGTTTTGTTTTATAGTAATGGTCTAGCCATCTAGCACGGTTTACCAAATAACGGCCATGTGAAAGTGAATAATGGCCGATAAGCGGCCATTTTGAATTTTATCGAGTCGAATTTTTTCAAGATGCATCCTCTCCTGAAATCACACATTTTGTTTTATAGTAATGGTCTAGCCATCTAGCACGGTTTATCAAATAACGGCCATGTGAAAGTGAATAATGGCCGATTGGCGGCCATTTTGAACTTTGACAAAATGATTTTTTTCAAAATACATCCTCTCCTGAAGCCTTACAATTTGTTTTATAGTAATGGTGTAGATATCTTGAGCGGTTTTCATGATATTCCACAATATCAGGCCTGTCGAGGTGAATAATGGCTGATAGGCGGCCATTTTGAATTTTATCAACTTCAAATTTTTCAGGATGCATCCTCTCCTGAAACCTTACAATTTATTTGTTATTAATGGTGTAGCTATCTACAGCGGTTTTCATGATATTCCGCAATATCAGGCCTGTTGAGGTGAATAATGGCCGATAGGCGGCTATTTTTAATTTTATCGACTTGAAATTTTTCAAGATGCATCCTCTCCTGAAACCTCACAATTTGTTTTATAGTAATGGTGTAGCTATCTTGAGCGGTTTTCATGATATTCCGCAAAATCTTTCAGTCGGATTTACCGATGTTATAAATTAGGTCAAAATGCTGGGTCAACTTCAAGGTCAAGGTCCAAAAACCTGGAAAGGCACAACTAGGGACCTTAGAGAACATGTATGTGCAATATGACTGTCATCGGCCCAGTACTTTTCGAGATCTGCTCCGGAAATGAAGTGCGCGTCAAAACGTCTAAATAGGTCATAGTTCTGAACCAGAAGTAGGTCAAAGTTCAAATACCCCAAAAAGCACAACTAGACCCCCTAGGGGTGTTGTGAGTAAAATTTGAAGATAATCGGACAAGTACTTTCAGAGATATGCTCCGGAAACGAATTGTTTACGGACGGCCCAATGGCCCAACGCCCAACGGCCCAACGCCGTCACATCATCATTTTCTCCTCTGCAACCTTGCGTATTGAATTCAGATTAAAAATATTTTAACCCGTCCATTAGCCACCTGGAAGTAACCCACATACCAAAAATTGTTATCCTAGCTTATTTTCTCACAAAGTTATAGGCAAAAGAAGAGGCCAAAAAAAAACGGAGGTAGAATCCATAGCTCCCTTCGCTCACCTACGGTGACGGCGGGAGCTAATAAACTTATATAGAAGTTACAATTACTGAAGATGTTGAATTAATATATTGGAATTGACTACACTGACCATGAGACTTTCTCTTTGGCTGAGCGAAAAGCAGGAACTCTGCCCATTCTCCGAAGTACAATTTTCAATCTGTGATTTCCTGTTAGTACCTTAACAGCACCACTCGATGCAATACTATCAAAACTCACTCCATTCACCTCCAAAAGATTATCTCCGACCTTCAGACCAGATCTTTCTGTAAAAAAAATGCTTGTCAAATATATTTTTTTTAAATTAAAGGTACATTGTATTTGAAGCAAGGTAAGAATATAAAAAAGTTCTCTAAATAATAAACAAAAGGAGTAAAATGAAACTGTGTCTCTATTTCTAAGCTTGGCATATATGAAAGATATATTGAAGATATACAAGCAAAAAGGATGTGAAAAAGCATACAAGCGAAATAATTATCAAACAAAATTTTACTTTTAACCCTTACAGCGCTGGGATCGACTTTAGTCGTCGGAATCTGACGTCTGTAGAAGTCAGATTCTGACTACTAAAGTTGATCCCCGCACTGTAAGAATAAAAATATTTCTAATGGTCGTAGACCCATAACATAGGTATTCAAATGAATCAGAAAGAGCTAACTAAGACATTTATGATGATTTCAAACTGAAAAATATCATTTGGTTGCGATGTCTTTTACAAAATAATTCAGCGCTTCAAGGGTTAAGATACAAAATAGCATACACGAGGTGACTTTATTCAGTAATACCTAAAATCTGGACACAAGTGAAAAAATGGTCTTAATATATTTTTGGCTTCACAATACAAAATGTCATTCGACATGGAATTTTTTAAACAATGCAAATTGTGGCTGAAGTCTCGGAAAAGAAGGATCTCTCAAGCAGGGGTATTTATTTAACTTTTCACATCAATAAATCTACACTGGCGCCGTATAAATACTGCCCCCCTATGCTCAGAATCTTACACTGAGAATGGTCACAAGGTAATGCAGGCATCAATCGTTTGAAATTATAAGTTAATTTACTAGATGCATAGTAACTGTGATCACTCTTTGTGAATCTCGATATTTTAAAATGTGTAAATTTGGAACAAAATAGCACAGCTGTTGCTACTACTGATAAAGCATGGTTTTACACAGCTGTTTTTGCTTTTGTTTACTTTTAACAGGTGATATTGTTGGAATTCTTGTAAATCTCATAAAATAGAGTGTGTGCAAAAAAACATTATAAAATATATATTTGTTAATCCTTGTTAGTTTTGCAGAAGCTCAGGCATTTTATTAATCGGGACGTCATAAAATGGGAAAATTTTGCCATTTTTATATCAAACACAGTAAAAATATGTACATAGATCCAGAAAATTGTAATCTCATAAATTTCAAGATTCTATAATTACAGTGTATTTAATTAGAGTGTATCACAGGGCATAACCCTTACTATGGTGAAATAGTTTTGTATAAACCATGGAGACCAAAAGTTTTTTTCAATTTGAAGTACATGTAATCATAAAATATCTCAGTTAGCTCTTTCTGCTTCATTTGAATACCTATGTTAAGGATCTACGGCCATTATAATTTTTTTTAATTCTTCCAGTGTTGGGATCGTCTTGAGACATCAGAATTTTCACTTCTGTAGATGGTCCCCGCACTGAAAGGGTTGACAGATATTGCATTATATTTTTTGACTCATTTGGATCCATACAGCGATGCAAAATTACCTGTATTTTTTGTTTTTGATACTGGAATATGAAAAATCACACATAAGCGTATATACCGTAAAATTTCTAATTGTAGCCGCGGCTTTAATTAGAATGTAAAGTCTCATTTTCCAGTGCCGAATGCTAAAAGTCCACTTGCGGCTTCTATTGGAGGTTTTGTGTGAAAAATTAAATCACCGCACGTCTATCACTCTGAGGTGAGCTGCCGGTAGAACCCAACCCTTCAAGTCCAATGGTCAAATAAAGATATGGCCTATGAATCAATTTAATGCTGTCATTAGTCCGAAAGTTTATAAATTGTTTTGTTTTTTGCTATCGCTAATTTAACATTTTTTACGATACAATAGTATTTAATTGTTCAGACGACGTAATAAAAAAATACGCCATGAATAATTATATAAATAGTAGGCTAATGTCTATAACACATGTGAATGTCTGCAGTAATTCAGTTGAGTGTTGGGTTGGTATACAGCCATCGCGGCGCCGTGTAAACACGTCATAATTATGCTATATACAGCCTTGTCAGTCAGCAAGCACACCCCTCTCCAGTCTTGAATGCGTGAACCTGTCATTCATGTTATCCAAGCAAACACAAAAGGTTCAGCCAATGTTGGTATAATGTTGGCACCATTGAATCAGCAGCTCAGTTGACACGCGCTGCCAGTCCCACCGCCCTCCCCTAATGTTGATCAGCTGTCTGGCGTGGGAAGAAAACTACTTTGACACACTGTTTATGTAGGCCAACCTCTGTTCTGCAGACAGTGATGCTGGCTTGACCGTGAAACAACATTTAGTCTGCTCTTTCTGTTTACCTGTATCATGTGTATGCATGGGTCCCGTGGGTTGATCACGACAAATAACTATTGGAGTGTATATAGCCTAATATATAATGTAATTGTCATTTGTATTTTACAATGGATATTTATTTAGGCCTACATGGGCCTACGTAAACAAATAGTTTAAAATCAACCCAAAACGATTTCAATCTCCTAGACCAGTAAGTAGGCTTAACATGGCAACAACTGTAGCGCATTACCCGCCTGTCGTCACACATGTATGATGAATATAACGCCTCATGTCTGTAAAGGGTTAGATCTGGGCTTATACAGCCTGTGCTCCGTTGGCGTGGTTTAATAGCGTAGCTAGCAGCACGTTTTGATAAACACCTGGTCGTTGTCCTTTCAAGATACCGACCATTTTAAATAGATTTAAAAAAAAAAGGTCCTTGACAAATCTCAAAAGTCGCCCTGCGGCTTCAATTGGAGGTTTTTCAATTAGGAAACTTCTGTCAAAAAAAATTGAAATTTTTTGAAAGTTTGGGGGGCGGCTTCTATTAGACATGCGGCTACAATTAGAAACTTTACGGTATTTGATACAAACATAACTAGACAAATTATCTACTACATCACGATATTGAAGCAGACTTTACCACTGGTTACAGACTGGATGTGATAAGTGTTAGCTACACATTCAGGGCCAGTCATTTGATTATAATGGATGCTCCAGCATAAATTTTTATCATACATTTTCAGAGCATTGATGACCCAGTTTCTTAGAGACCACAGCAAATAATTTGTTCTACAAAACTGGATTACCAGTTCTGAAGCAATGCATGGGCCAAAGCAATATCATCCATAACAAAATTGATAGGCCTATACCAACATATTATTTTTATATCATTTGCCTATAATTATGTAGCATATTATTCCCTGGATTGACATCTATTTATAGAAATATTATTATTTGAAATAATTTTTATATATTCTTGTGGCAGATTTTTTTAACTAGCTTTAAAAATACTGTGCAAGCACTCAAACACCCCTCGGCTGATGCAGTGACACTAAATGTCCACAAATCAGACACAACAGCTTCGAATAATAGAAGATCAATGATAAAATCAAGATGGCCCCGAAAACCTATATATGCCAGGTTTAAAGGCATTTAACTGAAAATAAGAAGGATTTATTAAAATAGATAAAACCAAAATGACGGCCATAGTTTCGTTTTCGATCTCACATGAAAAACGGACGATGCTAATAAACTCGCAGACTCCGAAAACCTATATATACCAGGTTTCAAAGAAATTCTGAACGAAAAATCAAAAAAAATTTAGTCGCCAGGTGGCAGCCATTTTGATTATCGGAGTAAAGCTGAAAATCTAATCAGGTCATCCTCATACTCATGGGTAACCTCACACACAAAATTGAAAAGATCCAATAATTATTTAAAAATCAAGATGGCCGCCATTGCCTTGTTTTCAGTCGCACATGAAAAGAGACAATGCCAACAGACTCGCAGACCCCGAAAACCTATATACCAGGTTTCAAGGAAATTCTGAAAGATAAGTAAAATATACGTAAAAAAAAATTAGTCAGTAGGTGGCGGCCATTTTGATTATCGGTGGAAAGCTGCAAATCTTATCAGGTGTTCTCCATACTGATGGGTAACTTCACACGAAAACTTAGAGAAAAAATGGATTCAGAGATCCAATTATTATTCTCATAAACAATAAATCCTTGACCTTTGACCTTGACCTTGGGAAAAAAATTGCTGAGAGGGGCTGAAAATCATCATCACAACATGTTTACAGTAGCTATCATTCTTCATCTCATCTATCATTTATCATCTATTCTTTTTTATGAATTATTTTTCAATGATCATTTCTATTTTAATTTTGTAGCATTTGTTGTGTCAAGGAGAACTACAAGTAACTAACTACTTGTTATGTCAAGGAGAACTACAAGTAACTAGTTTCAATAAAAGACAAACCTGCGGCAGAATTTCTTTGAACTTTGCTGGTAAAGATGCCGAGGCCGTGTTCAGATCCACCTCTGACACTGAAGCCGAGGTTCTCTGCCCGTGATCTTGTCAACGTCAGCACCAAAATATCACCTTTCATGTCACTCAGCGCTTCTGATACCATAGGAGCTACAGCTAACAAGACAAACAAACCAGGTGATAAAGCCAGTAAACAAAAAACTATAAAAAAAGTCTCTACAGTGTTGATTTAGTAACCCATAGCACAACAACTTACAAAAAAAAAGTTTTATTAAATGATTAGAAATTTCAAATCCTTGTATATTGACAATTTAAAACCAATATTTTTCTAATGTTTGATCATGACAAAAAAACAATTTTAATCAATTTATGAAGCTTTTAAAATTAAGGCAAGGCTATTTGATTTACTGGTCCTTTATTGTGAAAGAAAATTTTTGACTGTTTGTTGTTCATTCTCTGAATAAATTTATACTTTTACTTCTCTGGACCTTATAATATAATTCTGGGTGGGCGCTATAGTGAAATGAAGTTAGCCACAATCTTTGGCTGTGGCTAAAGGGACATAATTTCACGTCTCTGATCTCTGTTTTAGGCGAAAAAGGTCCAAATAAGTTCAGCCACAAGGGAAATCTTTTAGCATTTGGCAAAGTGGCGAGTGCTAGCGCTCACCCAGTATTTCTTTCAAATGCTGGTTCATTATCAAGATGCTCCTACCATACTTTCTGATGCATAACCCGCTACTATTTACTCCTTGGAAGGCCTGGTGCGGGCTTGTAACAAATGTGGGCTACACATGTACATGATTGAAGTTTAAAATTCTATATCATGTATATGGTCAAATATCTACTGCTGTATACAGGGCCCGCCCTACCCGTTCGCGATTTCACCTTTGACAATGAAAGACTAGATTTGGCTATAAGATATTACTACCTACTGGCGAAAATTGTGGCTGCTGCCGCTATGACACAGAAAACCGAATAATTCCGATGTCGGCGCAGACTCTTTGTCGATCAAGATATCTCAGGGCCACTCAGTTTATTTCATTGAGCTGAAAATGTATAGAACCATTTCACTAATATAGACTGCCCACTATCTAAGTTTGTAGAAAAATTAAATGAAAAATGAGCTAAGCACCATCCGATTAAAATAGCCAATTAAAGAACAATCTGTCAATCAAAAATTACGAAGTTGGCAGGTATCCCTTTGTCGTTCGAGATATCTCGGCCATTAATTAATTAATGTCGCTCAAAATTTAAAAAATCCTTCTGCTAATACCGTTTGCCCACTATCTGAAGATAGAATGAGAAAAAAGCCAACCACACACCAATCCATATTGACCCGTAACCATGGCCCTGCCTCTAGACTGTACAAATCGCTGCTGGGCAAACCAACGGTTCTGTTTTAAAAATTACTGTTCATTTTAACGGCCTAAAATCGACCCCTACATTCATTTGAGTTCCACTAAGTACTAGTACACTGTACATATATTTCATATTAAAATTAAGCTAAGGTGCATGTACAGTTATGGATTGGGTATTCTTGCAAAACAAATCAAGTCTGAGAAAAGCAATATACACCCTCTAAAATGCCCATTGCATGCACCAGAGATCACCTTTTATTTCCAAATAATTACCATGTAGTTCAAATTAAAATTATGCTAAGGTGCATTCATTTATAGATAGGGTAGACTATTAAATTGTTGATAAAATCAATTCTGAGAAAAGCAATATTCCAACTCTAAAATGCCTATAGAGTGCACCAGAGGGGACATTTTATTTCCAAATAGTTACCAAAACATTTTTTTCAATGCATCGCCATACGGCTGAGGCTAACAAGTTACAGATTTAGCTAAAGGTTTTCTCATTTGGCTAATTACTTGGCTTATAATGTCTATGAGCCAAGGCTGGCCCTGTGTATATCTCCCCGTCTTTCATGCAATTTTTTTTCTGTTCTTGTAGGACCATGCGGACAGGCGGTCATTCGGGTACGTGGGAACTAGCGGTGGATAGCCACTACACACATACCCCCAACGCTCACAGGTTAACTGGAACACGGTAATCAGGTAATGTATCATTGTAGGTGTGACATTTTACTGCCATGGGCCGCAGTTATACTGCAAATAATTTACCATCACATTTCATTTTTGAATGTTCTAATGTGAGTACAAAGATATATAAATTGTTTTTTGTATCTAGATACATTGGAATGATAGAAATGAGTCAGTAAAAATATGAATAAACTGGTATTAAAAAGACAAATGCTGCAGACTTCGGAGAGCCTAAGGGTGTTATATTGTCTTGTGTGAGGTATGTGAATATGTGATGGCATTGTATACTATTGCGGTACCGGCAGGCCTAAACTACAACACACAGGGTTGAATGTGATAACAGCCTTGCGTACATGCTCTGTAAAACGCTAACACTCTCTGTGAGTTGATTTACCTGTATATTTTGCTCTGAGCTGTGGAGTTGCTGGCAATGATAGAGCTCCATGAGTGGACACAGGTTTTTTCTTGGGAAGTCTTCCTAGAGATGCAGTGACCCCAGCAGGATGCCATGGATGTGCCATCTTGTGGTACGGAGCCAGTCGATCATAGCGTGCTAGGTGATTGGACGGAATGAACTGCCGGATATCCCTGAGTAAATCTAGTTTTGCCGGTGTATCAAGCACTGATAATAGTGACAGTACTAATCTGTCTATATGTCTGGTGTGCGACTGATACTCACGTAAAGCACCAAGTAGGTACTGACGGTCATTTATTGTCAATAAGACATGTACATTATGCTGAAATTTATTCATTCCTTGGTGAGGGTAGGATTTGTTAGACATCACCTCACTCACTCCATCACTCATGATACTATCAGCATATAGACTCAGCATGTCACTGTTGGCAGCCATCTTTAGTGACAACACTGCACACTTATGAATGGTTACTGCAAAATTACATTTTAAATCATGATAAAAGAGAGCTCTACAGTGTGCAGTGAAAATACTTTAATCTTCACCTTGTTATTGTTCATATTGATTCACAATCTGGAAAAGAAAAGAAAAATACTTGAGGAAAAAAGGCATTACTTTATGTTATAATGCACTCTAACAAAATGCCCAGATCACTAATTTGTTGGATCAAATCTCTTTCAGTCAAAATTCTTTCTCAGTCAAACCCATAACGAAAAAGATCAACAATGCTGTTAAACTACCATTCTACAATTAACTCTCAAAATTGCGGTCATGGTGACAAAGCCGCTAATTTTAGACATTTTCAAGTTAAACGAATAACCTACAACACTGTTTCCCACATATTCTTGAATACAAATAATAGATTAAATGTGGCATCACAAGTGTTGACAACTTCAACAAACCACTGTTTATTGGTAATTTAACCCTTACAATGCTGACCAGTATATTTTTCAATTTCAAATCATCATAAATACCTTAGTTAGCTCTTCGCGCTTCATTTAAATACCTAGATATTATAGGTCGACCTCCATTATAATTTTTGGTAATTCCCTCAGTGTGGGGATCGACTTTATCTTTGAAATACCTAGTTATTTTTTTGAATTACTGATATTCCTATGGGGAAAATATCACAGGAGAAAAAGGGGTTTAGGAGTTACAGTATAACTTGTCTTGACCGGTCACCAGTTTGAATGGCCACCTCCACTCAACAGTCACCATTTGAAGTTCCAAATGCATTTTCTGTATAAATGACATCCAATGACCGGCCACCTCCATAACGCAGCCACAGCCAGTGATTTTTTAGCAACAAGTCATTTTTTACCTCCAATTACCGGCCACTATATATCGGCGGCCACTTTATGTCAGCCAATATAATAAAATCGACAGACATTGCGGCGAAAAAATTATAAGTGCTGGGTAATTTTTGCATAGATTTTTGTAATGTAGGACACGGCCTGTGATTTTCCAGGATCAAATCAACATTTGACCCCCAATTACCGGTCAATAGGCATATGATGCACCACACGGTACCCTGGGGTACCAAATAGAAATCCGCCATTTTGTTTAATTATTTAATTTATTTTTCAGGGCTGTACCCTGGGTAACAAAAATTGTAAATAATTTAAAAAGAGGGAAAAAATAGATGTGAAACGTTTTTAATTTGCAAAATATTCTTGTTTTGGGGGCATTTTCATCACTAACGACTATTGGTAAAACATCTTTCAATGTCGGAACCTGTTGCAATGCAAATTGCCGCCGCATTCACCAGGTGGCGCTGCAAATTACACGGTACCCCGGGGTACAACGGTACCCCGGCGTGTTGCATCATATGCAGCAGTGACACCAGGCCTAGAATCAGACGTTCAATCAAGACAGCTATTGTGTTTTATTATATTTTCTAGCTTCTTGGCGCTAAACAGTCAAGTACCAGCGTCAAACTACAAGGCCCATGTCTTATAGATAGAGAACCTTTATTACGGTTGGTGATTCACAACTCCATGAACTGATCAAAGTACCAAATCCATACATATTATTCGAAATATATTTTATTAATATAATTTAACATAATTTCATAAATGCATCAATATTTAATATCATTTTTATGATGTTTGAAAAATTGTAAGGAATGATTCCTGTGATTTTGTAACATGAAAAAACGCGTAGAAAACTGAGAAATCTGTGGAATGTATAAATATGAAATGTAAATATTATTATTGTTTTAGCGCACAGGTTTGAAATC
Source organism: Flabesymbios commensalis (assembly GCA_964017125.1). Lineage (NCBI taxonomy): Eukaryota > Metazoa > Annelida > Polychaeta > Terebellida > Flabelligeridae > Flabesymbios > Flabesymbios commensalis. The sequence continues at coordinate 73,296,810 of OZ024912.1, read as the reverse complement.
TGGATGTGAAATGTCATTATCTGTAAGATCATAGCAAAGAGGAAAATAACAATTTGTTGCAAGCATGTGTTTTAACACGTTACATAATTAAATTTCTTACTCAATTAATCTCTGTTGAGCCATAAAATCTAGTAGGTTTCAAAGTGTTAATTAGCCCAGACTGACGGGAAGTTAGGCAAAACCCCACTCTATTACTGCAGTAGACAGGAGGATCCAACTCAATGCTGAATCAATGGTGGCCCGCCATCTGCGACGTCGAGCCAGCAACAACCCAACAGTGGGTCACCGTGCCGGGCTCAATGAAAAGGCATTTGCCCATCGCTGTGCCAATGCCAGGTGAACAGCTCATGATGCTGGCCCAGCTTTGAACCCAGCGTTGTTCTTTTCTCCTTGGAACGGCGAGCACACCTTTTACTGCTTGGCCAGAGTATAGTCAAATTTATTGACACTTCTGATGCCTTATCCGGCCACCTATGTCAAATCTCTAAAACTTTTTTTTGAACAAAAACGAGGCGTCCTATGAGCGGCCCCCTGTCTTGAACGGCCACATTCGACTTGCATTAGTGGTGGCCGCTCAAAAGATGTTCTACTGTATCAGCAAATAGGGGCATGGTAAATGCTTTGGGCGTTTGTCAAATTTAAGCTAATTCTCTATCTTTATTAATTACCCATTATCTTTGAAAGGGCTAATATGTTTAGCCCCACCTGGTAATCTAAGTGACTGAGTGGTAGTAGCATAAGACCGTAATAGAATACAATCTTCAAAAAAATATATTTTATTTATTTTAGTTACTGCTATGCTTTTAGGGAAAATCATCCCTAGACTTACGATAATTGATTAAGAAAATATACATAATTATACTATGTATAAGAAGGTAAGATTTTCTATCCCACAATGATCTGAACCAGTTAGTTATCTAATATTTTTATAAATTTGTCATGGTTCAAAGAATCAATACAATAGTTAGTAAATTGTACAAACTTTGGAACAATTATTTTAAAACTTATGACGTCTTGGGTACTGAGAAACTATATTTGACATTGTATCGGAACTCTGAAGAGCCTCCTAAACTGTATGGTACAACTAATTGATAAAATACACAAGGCCAACACACCCCTTCGCCTTATTGCAGTGTTCAGCACAGACAAGAAATAGGTAGGGACATTTGTCCCACTACCCCGGAAAAAAAGAAGACATTGACATAAGTGCGTGAATGACGCCCAGTGTTCAGCACAGACAAGAAATAGGTGGGGTCATTTGTCTCACTACCCTGAAAAAAGGGAGACATTCGACCTCTAAGTGCCTAATTGACGTGATATCACGGCCTGTGCTGAACACTGAGCACTATTGTGTCTTGTAGGGGCATAAGTTATGATGCAGACTATCACCTAGCATCTGTTCTCTTACTCTTAGTGAAAAGATTCCAAAGTGTGAAAAACAGTGGGGACTTTTCAAACAGCGAGCAGGACTAGAAGTATCACCAAGCCAAAAAATGTATCACCAAGCCAAAAACTGTTCTCCAATGATGTAACAGCCCTCTTCACCAGCGTCCAAGTAGTCAAGGTCCTCCAGGTCATTATACAACTAAACTAAAGGGGGGTGATACTTTATCAGAGCACTAAGCTCTATCAGTACAACAGTTGACTGAACTGATAGAATTTCGTTTATTTACTTCATAAGATATGGTGTCTTTATCATGGGATCCCCAGTGTCGTCTATAGTGGCTAATTTATATGTGGAACACTTTGAGGGGACATCCCTCTCAATGGCTGAGTGTGCATTACTCATGTTACTGGGACTCCCCCGCCTGCCAATGCGAGTGAGAAAAAGAATGGGCGAGTCCATATATGACCAAATTTCCTGTTTTTAACATACAAGTCCTTATTTTTTGTTGAAAGGGTGAAAGATGTAATCAGTTTTTCACCCTGCCCTCTGCCCTCTGTGTTATGTAGACAACACCTTGGCGAAAGATTAACAAATTATATGCAGTGGAATCACTATCTCAACATATTAACCCCTTCACTACCATACATGACGGAAATTTCTGTCGTCATTTGTCAAGTTACGTAACCATACATGACGGGAATTCCCGTCGGATTTACTATAGTTACACCAGGATCCCTGGATCCTGGCATACAACTATAAATAGAATAAAAGACAGATCAGACGTCAAGCCCAAAAGACACAAGACCCCGAACTTAAAAATCTATACAACCAGCTAGACACGCTAGTCAAAAAAGCAGTACAAGATGATAAAAGAAAAGAAAGGGAAAAAACCACTAAGCTCCTAGACGAAACCAAAGATTGTAGATTATATTGGAGAACTATCAATAATATAAACGGGAATAAATCAAAGGGTGTCTCAAAACCTATTATTCAGGAAGATGGCTCCTTAACAAAAAATGACCTTGAAAAGGCCCACACATTTGCAAAAAGCTTAGAAAAAATACATAACACACACGAAGGAGATATTTTCGACAAAGACTTCAAAATTAAAGTTGAAAATAAAATCGACCAAAACTCCAACCTATTTTCACCCCTTAGCGATAAAAAAAATGAGCCAGGGGACGACAATCCAATCATGAGAGAAATCACAGTATCTGAAATAAAACTTCAATTAAATAAAACTAAAGGTAAATCAGCGCCAGGCAATGAAATGAAATGAATCGGGCTTTAGGCCACCTTTGTGCACATATAGGCTAAACTGGGCCAGGAGAGCCTCCTGAGGATGGTGAGATGATTGAGATGACACTGTCCTCCAGACACAGGATTCGAAATTCGAGCCCTGGCGGTCTGAGGCCAAGCACGCTACCTCTCGGTCACGGAGGCTCCCCACAATACTAACTTTCACACGTGGATGGGGAAGAAACAATTTTGTTTCTTTCAAACCGCCGAGACCGGGAACCGAACCCCGGACTCTGGCGTGAAAGGCAGCGGTGCTAACCACTACCCTAGGGCCCCCGCCCCAGCGCCAGGCGCCGATGGAATAAAGTATCCAATTCTCAAAAAATGTCCAAATATAGTTTTTGAAAATCTAGCACATATTTATAACCAATGCCTAAATATCGGTTACTTTCCGAAAAAATGGCAAGAAGCCACAGGTACAATGATACCCAAACCTGAAAAATACCAGAGCTCCAGATAATTTTTTGGTTTGAGGAGTATTTCACTCATTGAAATGGGTGATGAGGAGTGAAATATGATAAAAAAAAAAACGAGGAGTATTTTTCATACAACAACATGAAAGCTTTATCTGTTTATTTACATCATTTTTTCTTACAGTCACATAGTTCTTTTCACGTAAAAAATACAATAATCGTTTCATTTTTCTGGGGTTTTTTACTTTGATGGGTAATTTAATAGTTTTTATGAGTAATATTACTCCTCAGATTTTCTATTAATGAGTATTTGCTGTTTTTACATGCGTATTTTACTCATATACGCATGTTATCTGGAGCCCTGAAAAGACCCAAAAATAGTCACAAACTACAGGCCCATAAGCCTACTTAGTTGTGTAGAAAAACTTTTCGAAAAAATATTAGCCAATAGAATACGAAGTAAACTAGAAGAAGAAAATTTCTTTAACTTATGTTAGATAGGGTACAGAAATAAAAGGTGCGCAATGGAACATGTACTAAGACTAGTAGACGATGCCCAAATAGCCCAGACAAAAAATCAAGTAGGAGCTGCTGTCTTCATAGACGTAGAAAAAGCATTTGATTCAGTATGGCACGACGCCTAAAATACAAGTTAATGAACAGTAACCTGCCTCGAAAAATAGTCAGACTTATGGCATCATTCATCACAAACAGGAAAATAGCAGTAAATATAAACGGAACAATATCTGACCACATCCCACTAAATGTGGGTACACCTCAGGGCTCAGTCCTCAGCCCTCTTCTCTTTTTAATATATGTAAATGATATACCAATAGATCCACTAAACAACAATGTCAGTGTATCACAATTCGCTGATGACTTAGGATTCTGGACCTTTGCCAAAAACGGCAGAATAATTCAATATAGATTGGCAAAAACACAATCAGATTTAGAAATATTGTGCCCCAAATGGAGGATAAAACTGAACGCGAAAAAAACACAATTACTACTAATCAGACAAACAAAACAAAGAAATCTAAGCATAAATCTAGAATTATTTGGTGAAAAATTAATAAATACAGATAATACAAAACTCCTTGGAGTTACACTAGAAGAAAATTTAAGCTTTAAAGCCCACATAGATGATATGGCAAAAAGAGGACGAATGCGCCTACAGTGTTCAGCACAGACAAAAAATAGGTGGGGACATTTGTCTCACTACCCTGGAAAAAAAGTAGACATTTGACCTCTAAGTGCGTAATTGACGCCCAGTGCTCTGCACAGACAAGAAATAGGTGGGGACATTTGTCTCACTACCATGGAAAAAAAGGAGACATTTGACCTCCAAGTGCGTAATTGACGCGATATCGCGGCCTGTGCTGAACACTGCGCCTAAATCTATTAAAAATTTTAAGTGGGACTACATGGGGCTGTAAACCACAGACTCTCATGAGACTGTATAAGGCATATAGTAGGCCAGTATTAGAGTACGGCGCTATAGTTATGCTCTCAGCTAAAGACCAAGCTATTAAAAAACTCCAGATTATTAAAAATAAAGCTATTAAAATAGCATTCAGATTACATCCACGATCCAGGACCAATAAAATTCATAAATTGGCTGTGATTCCACTGATAAAAACCAGGCTTGAAGAATTATCCACCAATTTCATCTGTTCACTAAATGAAAATTCAGAATTATTTAAACAACAAAATATAATTCGTGCAGCACGAATAAAAAGAGGTCACAAAACCCTACTAGATAAACTCCAGAATATTTATAAAGAACATCATAATTGAATTAAATATTACTGACACTGCATGATAGTCTGTGTTTTAGACAGAGGGGTGGACTGGCGACTGCTGCCTGAGCTGTCAGTTAAGGTCAGGTCTGTTTTGACGGCAGCGGCAAGGCGAGACGAGCTACAAGACAACAGACAAATTAGTCACTAAATCAGTGTCGGGCGGATGTCGGCCCAACGCTTACAGCGTTTGGCCGGCATTGGATCGATACCCCCCAGCTGGCCTGCGGCGTATCCACACACACCAGGCGGGCATGTCTACGGCAACTCAGCAGTCCCAGCAGAAGAACGCAAGACTTTGGGGTGGTTGCGGGCCAATGCATTGGACCGCCGCCTCTACGCGGACACAGTGGCAACATACCAACCATCATACCTGCCATCAGCTTGCATACCTGCACAATCACACTATACAGCATGTAAAAAATACACGCCAAGACGGCAACACAACAGGCACCTTGAATTAACACTCTGACACCCAAATCAAAATAAACACAAATATCAACATGACATACACTATACCGGTGCTCAACTTATGATAACCCTCAGGTTGTTAGAGCGCTGGTTGGGGTATTTTAATACCCTGGTGGCTTTGAAAAGAATTCTAAAACAGCGCAAGTAACTTGATTCCACAATCAAGCTAATCCGCTGCTATTTCTGAATCTTTATTATTCCAATTACACCGTACAGTTTTCGGAACTTTGGCAATCAAATCAATTCAAATATTTTCATAGCTCTCTTGGCTTCTACTTGGCGGGCTAGTGTATGTGACTGGCAACGGATTGGTAAGTGCATCAACGCCAGGGTTCAATTTAGATCAAATCAGTTCGTATTAGATCAACCATTGAGCAACGAAGCATGGAATGAGTACCGTCCTCTAGCAATTACTGCAACAGTCGACATTTCTAATGTCGCGCTGTATTAAGCCAGTAGCAGGGTAGATTTAACCAACCATGCACACAGCTCAATGCAAAAATTTGAAATTAATTATTTTTACAACAGACGGGCCACTAGCCCTCTCATTTCAAGCGATTCTTAGACATTCATAATCATATGGAAGTCTAATCAAAGAACTATATCAATGGAATGCTAGCTTTGACCGTTTCCGTGGGATTTCTGTACATCGATCTCCCGTCCAAGCAGACAGCGCCAGTCGGGTGATTGGCTACTTCCGGTTTCACTGCTTACACTGACAATACGGTGTATTTTCATCATGGATGCTGCATGTTTTAGCCCTGAAATTCATCTTTCTGATATATTTGAGGTATGTAATTTGATGTATAATATTATTTTATTTACCATATTACAATTTTAATTAATTATGTTTCCAATATTAGCGATATTGCCTCGAATTAGCCATGTTTGTACACACTCCCGTACATCGCCGCCCACGACGCCGTCGACGGTCAGTCAGTCATGCCAGTAGGCCGGTAGGCACAGCCTTAACTCAAACCGTGTCCGCCTCGCTGGGACCGGGGGTCTTACCTACATAACCTAGCCTCCTACCTATGCCTATTAAAATCCTGGATCCGCCCCTGCACTGTAGTTGAATATCAAACTCACCGGCTGACGTAGCGCAGAGCCAGCGCCGCGATATTGTGAGTTGACAGCTTCACAGCTTTGACAGCTACTGCACTGTGTTTGTAACTGTGTAGTCTAGAAGTCTGTCCGACGGTGACAGTGGAGCCTGTGAAGGATAGGGCATAGCCATAGGCCTAGTCCAAAATGAAAGTTAGCTTTTCGGACTGCAATCAGTCAATTCTCAAGCAATTTTCATGAATTTTTGTAAACCCTATTTTCTAGTCATTTGGCATTGATTTTAATTTTTTTTTTTATTATTTAGATGCAAATTCAAAAAAAATGTGAGAGGGCCCCCAGATGCCGCGAAAATCCCCCTTCCTTTAAACCCTGGATGCGCGCCTGAATTCCCATGCCTTCTGCGGGCATCCCGGCAAAGCTGTGATTTTTTTTATACCTGGTCTTGGGATGCATTCCGAGAGCAGGATTTATTATTATTTATTTATTATTATAGGCCCCCTATAGTATATTCAAATAAACAAGTCAGAATCAGAAAACATGATAAAAGAAAAACTACATTGTGTCAAGGATCTGTTTTCTTCCACTGCTGTCTAGTTAAAAAAATAGACCATTTGACATGTAAATGTCTAGTTATGATGCTCCTCTATAACATGTATAAACCCTTTTTAGAACTTCATTCTGCTTTATTCTCAGAATTGCGTTACAAAAATGTCATGTCAAATGGTCTAATTTTTTTAATGCTGAATGGAATTTTGCTAAATTTTCAGGGTTGTTGCCAAAAGACTAGATAGACTAATAATGATTACAAAATTGTGTGACAATTGCTTGAGAATTGACTGACTGATATTTATTTCACTTAATTTATCATTTATTTTTTTGTCTACAAAGTTGGATCTCAAACTAGGCTTTAACCGATTAGTATTGATGCAGGGGTAAAGAAGGCTTTACAAATTTAAGCGTGATAAATTTTAATGATGTGGAGCGAAGCTATCAGGCAAATTTTTTTTGAGAGCCATCAAATATTTATTTAGCGCATGTCCTTCACACAATTATTTATTTCATGAAAATTCAGTCTCAAAATAGTTATTTTACCCTTTCATCCCTGAATTTACCATTGTCATCTTCATCCACTACAAGCCGCGAATTGCTGTCGCAATTCTCGACTTGTAGTGGATGTAGATGACTTGAAGTGGGTGGGAAATTGAAAAAAATTGCTGTGTATTAGTAAACTAGTTTCATGGAAATTTCCATTCTAAAACCCCTAGTCGTAGGAGAATTAGGTCTGTTTTCAGGAATGTAAAATGATGCTTTAATGCATCGTGAGGGCCTAAAGGGTTAAAAATACTCTAGACCCCTACCCCCGTAGTGTAGGACCACCGGATATATATAGGCCCTATGCTAAAAGTAAAATATCCAGAGACAAATTTCGTACAAATATTTCGGATGCCCAAATTAGTGGGGTTTATAGTATAGACTATAGTGTATTATGATTTTTTTAGCTCCCGCCGTCACCGTAGGTGAGCGAAGGGAGCTATGGATTCTACCTCCGTTTTTTTTTGGCCTCTTCTTTTGCCTATAACTTTGTGAGAAAATAAGCTAGGATAACAATTTTTGGTATGTGGGTTACTTCCAGGTGGCTAATGGACGGGTTAAAATATTTTTAATCTGAATTCAATACGCAAGGTTGCAGAGGAAAAAATGATGATGTGACGGCGTTGGGCCGTTGGGCCGTCCGTAAACAATTCGTTTCCGGAGCATATCTCTGAAAGTACTTGTCCGATTGTCTTCAAATTTTACACACAACACCCCTAGGGGGTCTAGTTGTGCCTTTTGGGGTATTTGAACTTTGACCTACTTCTGGTTCAGAACTATGACCTATTTAGACGTTTTGACGCGCACTTCGTTTCCGGAGCAGATCTCGAAAAGTACTGGGCCGATGACAGTCATATTGCACATACATGTTCTCTAAGGTCCCTAGTTGTGCCTTTTCAGGTTTTTGGACCTTGACCTTGAAGTTGACCCAGCACTTTGACCTAATTTATAACATCGGTAAATCCGACTGAAAGATTTTGCGGAATATCATGAAAACCGCTCAAGATAGCTACACCATTACTATAAAACAAATTGTGAGGTTTCAGGAGAGGATGCATCTTGAAAAATTTCAAGTCGATAAAATTAAAAATGGCCGCCTATCGGCCATTATTCACCTCGACAGGCCTGATATTGCGGAATATCATGAAAACCGCTCAAGATAGCTACACCATTAATATCAAATAAATTGTAAGGTTTCAGGAGAGGATGCATCCTGAAAAATTTGAAGTTGATAAAATTCAAAATGGCCGCCTATCAGCCATTATTCACCTCGACAGGCCTGATATTGTGGAATATCATGAAAACCGCTCAAGATATCTACACCATTACTATAAAACAAATTGTAAGGCTTCAGGAGAGGATGTATTTTGAAAAAAATCATTTTGTCAAAGTTCAAAATGGCCGCCAATCGGCCATTATTCATTTTCACATGGCCGTTATTTGGTAAACCGTGCTAGATGGCTAGACCATTACTATAAAACAAAATGTGTGATTTCAGGAGAGGATGCATCTTGAAAAAATTCGACTCGATAAAATTCAAAATGGCCGCTTATCGGCCATTATTCACTTTCACATGGCCGTTATTTGGTAAACCGTGCTAGATGGCTAGACCATTACTATAAAACAAAATGTGTGATTTCAGGAGAGGATGCATCTTGAAAAAATTCGACTCGATAAAATTCAAAATGGCCGCTTATCGGCCATTATTCACTTTCACATGGCCGTTATTTGGTAAACCGTGCTAGATGGCTAGACCATTACTATAAAACAAAATGTGTGATTTCAGGAGAGGATGCATCTTGAAAAAATTAGACTCGATAAAATTCAAAATGGCCGCTTATCGGCCATTATTCACTTTCACATGGCCGTTATTTGGTCAACCGTGCTAGATGGCTAGACCATTACTGTAAAACGAAATGTGAGATTTCAGATGAGGATGCATCTTGAAAAAAATTGACTTGATCAAATTTAAAATGGCCGCCTTTTCGGCCATTATTCATTTTCACATGGCTGATATTTGGTAAACCGTGCTAGATGGCTAGACCATTACCTGATTACTATAAAACAAAGTGTGAGTTTTCGGGGGAGGATGCACCCTGAAAATTTTTAACTTACGAATTCAAAATGGCCGACAATCAGCATTATTTACCTCGATAGGCCTGATATCAGGTAAACCGTGCTAGATAGCTAGACCATTACTATAAAACAAAATGTGACATTTAGAGAGGATGCCTTTAAAAAACTTTCGACTCAATCGAATTCAAAATGGCCGCCTATCGGCCACTATTTACTTTCACATTGCTGATATTTGGTAAACCGTGTTAGATAGCTGGACCATTACTATAAAACAAAATGTGAGATTACAAGAGAGGATGCATCTTGAAAAAAATTGACTCGATCAAATTCAAAATGGCCGCCAATCGGCCATTATTCATTTTCACATGGCCGTTATTTGGTAAACCGTGCTAGATGGCTAGACCATTACTATAAAACAAAATGTGTGATTTCAGGAGAGGATGCATCTTGAAAAAATTCGACTCGATAAAATTTAAAATGGCCGCTTATCGGCCATTATTCACTTTCACATGGCCGTTATTTGGTAAACCGTGCTAGATGGCTAGACCATTACTATAAAACAAAATGTGTGATTTCAGGAGAGGATGCATCTTGAAAAAATTCGACTCGATAAAATTCAAAATGGCCGCTTATCGGCCATTATTCACTTTCACATGGCCGTTATTTGGTAAACCGTGCTAGATGGCTAGACCATTACTATAAAACAAAATGTGTGATTTCAGGAGAGGATGCATCTTGAAAAAATTAGACTCGATAAAATTCAAAATGGCCGCTTATCGGCCATTATTCACTTTCACATGGCCGTTATTTGGTCAACCGTGCTAGATGGCTAGACCATTACTGTAAAACGAAATGTGAGATTTCAGATGAGGATGCATCTTGAAAAAAATTGACTTGATCAAATTTAAAATGGCCGCCTTTTCGGCCATTATTCATTTTCACATGGCTGATATTTGGTAAACCGTGCTAGATGGCTAGACCATTACCTGATTACTATAAAACAAAGTGTGAGTTTTCGGGGGAGGATGCACCCTGAAAATTTTTAACTTACGAATTCAAAATGGCCGACAATCAGCATTATTTACCTCGATAGGCCTGATATCAGGTAAACCGTGCTAGATAGCTAGACCATTACTATAAAACAAAATGTGACGTTTAGAGAGAGGATGCCTTTAAAAAACTTTCGACTCAATCGTATTCAAAATGGCCACCTATCGGCCACTATTTACTTTCACATTGCTGATATTTGGTAAACCGTGTTAGATAGCTGGACCATTACTATAAAACAAAATGTGAGATTACAAGAGAGGATGCATCTTGAAAAAAATTGACTCGATCAAATTCAAAATGGCCGCCTATCGGCCATTATTTACTTTCACATAGCCGGTTTTTAGTAACCGTACTAGATGGCTAGACCATTACTATAAAACAAAATGTGAGATTTCAGGAGAGGATGCATCTTGAAAAATTTTGACTTGATCAAATTCAAAATGGCCTCCTATCGGCCATTATTCACTTTCACATGGGCGATATTTGGTAAACCGTGCTAGATGGCTAGACCATTACTATAGAATGAAATGTGAGATTTCAGCTGAGGATGCATCTTGGAAAATTTTGACTTGATCAAATTCAAAATGGCCCTCTATCGGCCATTATTTACTTTCACATGCCCAATATTTTGCAAACTGTGTTAGATGTTAGTCCATTACTATAAAACAAAATTTGAGGTTTCGGGGGAGGATGCACCCTAAGTTTTTAACTAATTTATATCGAATTCAAAATGACCGTAAATCAGCTATTAGTTAACTCGATTGGCCTGATATCGGGTAAACCATGCCAGATAGGTAGACCATTACTGGGATACTGATTAGGATCATTAATTTCAATGGAGGTTTGCAATCTCTGACAGACTGTCTAGTTCTTATCTTACTCTTAGACTGGGCTTCTTAGACCTAGTTGTCTTGCGTCTTGATTTTTGACCTAGACTAGGACTACATTAATAACCCTATACAAAATTGCTTAAATCAAATTCTAATTCGGAGCGGGAGCTCCTGGACTTATGTAGTCTTGTTTTATTTGCCATGCACTGTAGGCCTATTTTGAAATAGAAATATATAATTATAGCTGTGAATACCCCAAGAATAGGCCTACTTTTAATTCCTCATAGTTCTGGTGATGCTGATGCTAGATGTAAAGATAATCTAGATCCTACTTGATTTATTTCCTAAGCTGATGTCAAAATCATATCTGACATATGAAATAAAAAAAAATCATTAAAAAAAATATCTGACATCTGGTTTGGACCCAGACAGATTGTTGACTATACTGTATCTGTATTTTGAACTATCCACATATTTTATGACAACAGTAAGCTTGTTGGATGTCTAAAATTTCCCACTAATAATGTGTTTTTTTTTGTTTCAGGAACTACTCAGTTACAACAGTATTACACCACCTGCTCTGGAAGTTTGACTGGTCATCTTCCACTACCCTGTGCTGCTGATATTACAGTCTGCTCTTTACATCATTTTAAAATACAAACATTGATATTCAGTAGAACAAATTAATGTGAAAGCCACAACCACCTGTCTGATCAGTGTCTTTGTACATTGGTTAAAAAATAAAATGTAATAAATGTCTGAATGGTTAGAGATATATTAGCAGTGTCTTGTATATATACATGTACATATATCTCTCTTATTACTATGACAAATAAGTCTGTAATGACTTTTATTTCTGTCAATAAAATATCTGTCTGTCTGTCTGTATATTAACCCTTTCACCACTGAAGTCCGTTTTTGTGTGCTGAATGCTATGGCATTCAGCACACAAAAACGGTCTTCAGTGGTGAAAGGGTTAAACAAGAAAATTATATAGGCCTATATGGCTAGACTCAAATTGTCACTGCAAAAACCATAATGTATATTATCAGGTTCAATATGAGAGGTTAAAAACTACTGGTACTTGATATTAGAATATATTATGTCTAGGCAAAATTGAAATATATCATTTCAACCATTTTGGAAAGCTTCGCGGTTCCATTTTAATATGGCAGTTTATTCCTTGGTTGGTTTTCTAAGATTTTGTGTTTATATGTGTTTCACAAATTTTGGTAAAACCTTTAGTTTAATAAAATGACCAGCTTCAGAATTTAAAAAAACCCTGTGATTATCTGCTATGTTTTAATAGTTAATTGTCAAGATTAGTATCAAGTAAATTTTGAAAAATGGGTATAACAAAGAGCATATTAACTAAATAAATTGTCCAGATATACAAATATAGTGGTACATGTAGTGACATAGATTTTAAGCTCTCATAATGTTTTAAAAATATTTCATAGAATATTCATGTCCCACATTTTATGATTTATTTTATTATAGGCCTAGATCTACATAAAAACTGTTTTTGGCTAATGTATAAATGTTATATATATTCATATACAGTTTATATTTTTTTTATTATACTTTTTATTTTTATCACACTGACATTTAGTATCATATTGAGTCTCTCTGTCAATGAACATAATAAAAGTTTTGTTATTATATTGATTTTGTTTCGTGTATTGTATTTTTATGATAATTATGATTAAAATGTGCATGATTTACCTGTATTTCTATCACTTGCCTTGGTACTCACATTTTGTTTTTCAAATTTAGGACACATATGTGGTCGGAAAAAATACAGTTTATATAAAGCCTGAAACATTCCAACGCGAGCACGTAAATTATGAAAAACACTTTTTTATCATTTCAAACGTGAAGGCGTATTTTCGCCTTCGATTTGGTTTGCTTTAGCAGTGAAATATATACCGGTAGGCTGTTTGATCCTTTTCTGGATCACTTTCACAATGTTGTTGTTGTTTTTATATATTTTATAATGTAATAAGCTTGTATACCTGTATACAGTGTCTTCAACTGAAGTGGTCCACTGCCAATTTTTACCACTGCACTTATAAATTGTGAGCATTTCTTTTTCACCTTATAGGCCTAAAATAGCAGTAGTCTGAATTAAGTTGTTCATTTAAATTTCAAATGAGTTATATTGTGCCCCATGTTATGATAGGCCTACAGTGACCACTTTTGTGAAAATATGTTTCTTATCAGCCAAAAGCCTGAAAATTGTGTAAAATTATGTGGAATCAGTTTATTTGACATGTATTATAGGCCTAGTAAATTGACATTATTACATCCCTTTATAAAATTAAATTAACTCAATATATTTGCAACAAAAAATGTCAAATAGGTTCAGGCTTAACTACTGAAATATTCCATACAATAAATTATTATTTTTTCTTCGCTCGGCATCACCATGGGACTATAGCCCACCACTTAGTTTTAGTCATGGTTGTCAAACAATCTAAGCTTGCCCTGTTATTGATAGTCTATAAATAAATTTAAAGTGAAAACAATAAAAGTTAAAATTGAATGAACCTGACAAGGTTTGCATTTCAAGGAGACTATGACCATGATGACCCTAACCCAACATTGATCCAGCATTTGTCCGGTGACACTGCAGTGGTAGGCCCCCCACATGGTCATGGACCTGTCAGCTTTTTAATGATATTTAGATCTAGACCTTAGGGGCCTTGCAAACTTCAAAAAATTCCAGACATCCTAAAATTTGGATAGAGCTCACCCCACCCCCCATCCATTTTTTTTTTTTTACCAATAATCAAAGATTTTAATTTTTTTTGGTTTTCCAATTTTCTATCTAAAATGGCCCTGGGCCCACCCACCCACTTCCAAATTTGTTTTGGATGTTTGGATTTTTTTTATCTTTGCAATACCCTTAAATAGTATTCACAGTTAGTGATTAGGGCTTAGGCTTGTACAACTTCTCGGAAATGTCTACTTAAGACGTCTGTAGGCCTACTAGGAGAAGATTGAAAGACTGACTGACCGAGAGACACTGACAAGTCACAATCATTGACATTGAGACATGTTCAGAATGCTGGCGTATAAAGTGTGGGCGCCCACAGAAGTGGCTGACAGTGACAGTAGCCTGAGTAGGGCCTACAATGCAGTGACTGTCAGAGACAGTGAGAAAAGTGAGCGAGTGAGAAGCGGCAGTCACCAGGTCACACTGACAGTGGCTGCCCAGCCGCTCAACAGACAACAGGCTAAAAGCCAGGGGCATGGCCAGGCAGATTTCACCGCACACGCCGTCGCTTGGTGCTAAAATTCAAAGTAAACCTCGGTTGACAGCGTGTTAATTTTGTATATTTAGCACGATCATATCATATTACATGTATAATGACTGCCAGTTGTCTCGATAATTTATATATAGTGACAAGTTATTAAAAAATAACCATATACCGTAGGACTTGTTTACTGTCATGACTGATGACAACTTTAAACCGGAAATAACCAATTACCCGGTTTGTGATCGGCCAATGGACTCAAGTTCACTTGTGCGAAAGCGATGTTAGCATTCCACTGTTCTAATTCTGTGGTCTAATTAAGCTGCAAAATTCTTTTCAACTGCTTTTCATATCCAGAGAATTAAATTATAGTTCCAGATGGAGATCAGAGATACGAGGATA
Source organism: Flabesymbios commensalis (assembly GCA_964017125.1). Taxonomy (NCBI): domain Eukaryota; kingdom Metazoa; phylum Annelida; class Polychaeta; order Terebellida; family Flabelligeridae; genus Flabesymbios; species Flabesymbios commensalis. The sequence continues at coordinate 73,281,666 of OZ024912.1, read as the reverse complement.
GCAAATGGCTTATTTCAACACCTCTTTCTTTAAACGACCCTTGGAATCCCAAGGTCATCAAATTCAATTTCAGCTTTCCAGGTTCCAGTCCTCCTTTACACCCAGACATTTTGTATACAGAAGGAATTGGTAGGCTAAAAAAGACTCACTAACAAGAGATCCTAATGCCATTATCTCACTCTCAGCACCCTTCGGGTGCTAGGGTTCCACACACAATCTACTGTAAATAAACTGCCCATATCAGCCATGTGTTTTCTTCATTCACTGATCACGCTTCGCCAGTCCTTGTGAACACACCATAACCCGGTTACACGTACTCAGGGTTCCCCACAGAAAAAAAAATCATCTGGTTGTTCTCTCAAAAATATTAACTTAGCGCGCGCGAGCAGCTTAACCCTTACACTGCTGCATAAAATTTGCAGCAAGTGTGGTTGCCCACTAGGTAATATCTGGCATGTTTTTTCTTAAAAAAATGTATATCTGATGAACAACTGACACTAAAAGCCAATAAATTACAAAATCAGTCACTGTCAGTTAGCCATCTTTAAAATGCAAATGGAAGGACACCACAAAACAGAACTAAAAAAAAAAAAAATTAAATGAAAAAAAATTATTATTTTTTTTTTTTAGAATTCATCCGGTCGGGCAGCCGGGATTTTCGGCACTGCACAGTGGTGAATCCTGCGTACTTCAATAGAAGTACAGACCATGAGGCATGTGACTCCATAGCAAAACTTAAATAGCACATTCCTAATTTTCCAGACATAGGACTGCTCTATAAAGTGGTGATTTAATATTTCAAACTATCTTTTCTAAAGTCCATTATTTCTTTTAGTTGGCAATAGATATTATCTCCTTCAAATAAATGTTTACCTCTTGTTGCACTACCAGCTTCACGGTTGAAAGCATGGCCTCTAACAAAGTCAGAACTCCTGTAAATTTAGTAGCCTGATTATCACTGGATAGACTCTGACTACTGGATCAATGAAATAATGTGTTGCAAATGAATGGGGACACAACAAGTGAGTGCCCTATCAAGCCAAAATGAGGCTGTAGGCGTACTTCGATCGACGTACGGCACACCTCAATGAAAGTACGTGCTTCAAACGAGGTACGTAGTTTAATCTGCGGTCGGCCCCCACGAAAAACAGCAATTTATTGTATTCATATTGAAACTAGGGCCGAAGGCCTCATGTAGCTGGGGCAAAGGGAAATACTACAAATAGTTCACTTATAAGGGTGTGTCATTCAGAATGGCATACTTGCTCATAACGGCATGCCCTTATATGCGTATCAAATCTGTGATTTTGATAAAATTGTGATGTTTTACTGTTGATCGCAACACACGTCATGCAACGGCGACAACAGTAAATGAATGAGGAATGTTGTGTGCTTATTTTATCTATATCAAGACTGCTATCAATCATTCAATGGATAATTAAATGATGCTCATCCTCTTGTCACAGCTTCACCTTGACTGAGGTTGGAAAAGTCCCAATTTTAAGTTTGTCATGTCCGACCGGCAACAACTTAAGGTTGGCTATTTATCGTATATCCCCGTGTATAATGCGATGTTTTTTCTTAGCTATTCATGTCACAAAAAGGCCCCTCGTATTATACATAGATGTAGAATTTAATACAAATTTTTAGCTCTCTAGCGGTAAGTTCAGCGGTAAGTTCTCTAGCGGTAGAACGTATCTTTAAACATAGACCAGTCAGCGTGTTTGGTAAGCAGGCCTTAACCAGGGGTCTGGCCGGACGAATGGTTGCCAACTGGTGGCTTCGTCACTTATTGTCCGAGTGATGCTTTGGTTTCTGTATCCATGTTGGAATTTGCAAATTGAATAAAAAATTGTCTGACTGTAGTGTTTTGTCGGTTTCGGCTAATATGCGGTGGATTTTGGTATTTAGTGAGACCCTACAACCCAATTTCACAAAATTGACAAATGACAAGTCACAAACCATCATGTTTACATTTTACAACAATAAACAATGTGAAATATTTCATTATTGTGGATAACCTGTGGCCTACCGCTTAATGCGCTATTACTGTATTAGGGCTATCCAGCTGAATTAAATATGCTTATATATGACACCGTTACACGATTATTTTACAATATTTTTGACAAATTCATGGATCAATGTGCCTGCGGACATGTCAACAAATCAATCATGTTTGATTGGCTGAGAGAAATAGGTCAAATAGCTCATGTAAAAATAGAAATTGCAAGTTAATTATGGTAGGTCTAATTGTTTTTATAATTGGCCTACCGTACTACGTGCAAATAGACCTTCTATGGGTAATAGGTTTCTCTTCTCTTATAATTAGACAACTGCAAAAATTAATAGGGCCTAGACTACTGAAGTATGTATAAAAATAACATGAATAGACCCAGCATATTAATTTATAGTCTGTTCGACGGTGGAGGATGACCCAAAATGAAAGTAAGCTTTTCGGTATTCAGTCAGTCAGTTTTCAAGGGATTGTCACGAAATTTTGCAACGGTTATTATCTAATCAATTGGCAACAACCCTGAAAATTTCGCGAAATTCCATTGAGCATTTCAAAAGTTAGACCATTTGACATCCCAGCTAACACAATCATGTTTTAATGATCTTTGAAATTATACTCCAGCAGCACCTCCTATGTGGAGTATCAGGCTGGAGGGGGGAAAGGGCTGGTAGACTTAGTCAACCAGCTGACTCTTGAACGCTGCCACAGTTTTTGATTCTATGGCAGCTGCCGGAAGAGAATTCCAATCAGGGATAATTCGATGCCAAAAAGAATTTTGTCCCAGTGTGGTGTTAGCTCTAAGATGTTTATAGGCCTGATTGTGCCCACCACGTGTTCTTCTGTCCGCTGGGATTAAACGGTCATTGATAGGAATTTCGACTAGCTCATTTAAAATTTTGAACATGCTTACAAGTCTAGAATTTTTACGTCTTGTTTTCAAGTCAGTCCAGCCCAGGTTCTGAAGGAGAGATGTCACACTGGCTGTTTGTCTATAATTCTGGGTGACAAATCTTGCTGCTGATCTTTGAATTTTTTCTAATTTATCAATATCTTTTTGTCTAAAGGGGTCCCAAACTGCTGAAGAGTGGCCTATTCTAAGGATGATCTGACCAGGGAGAAATAGGCAGTCTCCCTTAGTTTAGGGGGACATGCCTTCAGGTGATGTTTTAGAAACATTTCGGGAAACATCACCGAAACGTTTCTAGAGAATATCACGAAAATGTTATTTTGTGGAGTTTTTAACATATTTTGAAAACATTAGACTATTATAAAATGTTTGCAAAACGTTTTAAAAACGTCCTTGAAAAAATTCCACAAAACGTTTTAAAAAAATTTAAAAACGTTTTAAAAATATTTCCAAAAAACGTTTTAAAAAAGTTTTAAAAATATTTCTATGAAACGTTTTAAAAATATTTCTATAAAATGTTTTAAAAACGTTTTTAAAACGTTTCCATAAATTTTTTTAAAAACGTATTTAACCCAGCTAATACAAAACATTTTAAAAACGTTTTAAAAACGTTAAATCCATCCAAAGTTATACTTTTGTTCAATGTGAGTTAAACAAACAACGCATGCTAAGAATTACACAGAAAAATGCTGCAAACTCAGGCGCAGATCCAGAGGGGGGAGGCGCACGCCCACCCGTTTTCGCACCAAATTCTTTAAAAAGTCCCCTAATTTGGCCTAAATATATGGTGATCACGTCGGGACCACCAGTATGGTGGGATGGAGAGCCCCTCGCGCCGAAAGTACCTGTAAGTGACCGTTGGAATCTCTAGTGTAGGGTCGCAATGGCGGACGAGGGAAACTGCCCAATCTTCACCATTTCAACACAAACTTCCTTCCCCGTCGAGTCGACGGTTCCAAATATATCATAAAACTCTTTCTCCACTTGTCATGTTTATTCGTTAGACATCTGGCAACAACAAAGCACAACCTCCGCGCACGACACGCCTTGTTTGACTCAGAGAGAGCAACCTACGGCACGTCCGTAGTCGCCGAGTGTGCGGGAAAAGTACCAAGACCGCATGGGCTGCAATTGTGTGCGCCCGGCACCAAGGTACGGAAACGAGGCAGTCATCCACAGCTTCTCGCGACCGGGAAGCCGGGGATAACTGCCACATAAACTTAACCAAGTAAGGATCCTACATTACCCCCGGGTGAGTGATAACGTAGGACCCAACTGACGTGTAGGAGACTGCTTCGTGCAAGTAGCGGGGTTGTAAAAATTTGTAACCTCGGCGGGGGCTCGCGAATGCGGCGCTACATAAGTTTTGTCTCTGTTAGACAAGTTGACTTTAACATCTAGTTGCTTTGGGACTGTGGCCAATTTTTGACTGCTTCTGACTGCCGTCGACTTTTTCGTTTTAACACTCGTCCCGTTGGACGTCGGAGTGTCCGCACTACCAGTTCTAGGTGGACCCTGTGGATTCCTACTAGATGTCCTGGTAGCCGTCGATTTCTGTGGTTTGTTTGGCGTTTTACGCTGTATTGTCGTACCTGTCGTAGGCTCGCACTCGAGATGTGCGGGTTTAATGCGATCTAAAGAGACCGTCTCAACCTTGCCTTTAACTAGGATTTTCATTACTCTACCACTCCTCGCGCCGACCTTATATGGTCCGTCGTAAGGGGCGGTCAGAGGCGGCGCAATTGCGATTCGGCGCAAGAATACATGAGTAGGCTACATGTAGCTATTTCCTTGAATTGGAAAATGTTGTGTTGTTGTGTATCACGTGGCGGACATAGACGGAGACGCGACATGGCCACGCGTAGCTTGTCTGAATAATTCTCCAAATCAGTGTTAGCGTCGACGGTGTACTGTTTAGTAAACTCTCCTGGGAGTCTAAGGGTTGTCCCGTATATCATCTCGGCAGCAGACCTGCCTAGTCTCTCCTTAATTGCGGAACAAACTCCTAAAAGCACAGCGGGTAACGTGATAGTCCACGGGTTCGGTGACTCGTGCGCCATAATGGCGGCTTTCAATTGACGGTGGAAACGTTCGACCATGCTATTCAACTGGGGGTGATAACTCGTGGTACGATTCCGAATAATCCCGAATTGATTACACAAACTATCCCACAATTTGGACTCGAATTGAGCGCCCCTATCAGTGGTGATAGTGGCTGGAGTACCATAACGTGCTATCCACCCGCTGAAGAAGGCATTGGCGACCGTTTCGGCTCTAATATCTACCATAGGTATAGCTTCGGGCCAACGTGTAAACGGTCGACGCAAGTCAGTAGATATCTAAAGCCATCAGCATAGGGTAAAGGTCCGACTATATCTATGTGGACATGATCAAATCGCTCGGTAGGTTCAGTTACCTTTCCGAAAACTGGGGTGTTGTACGTGAAACTTTAGCAGTCTGGCAACCCTTACAGGTACGACACCATCTAGCAATATCTATATTCATGCCGTGCCATACAAATCGGGTATTAATGAAAGGTTTGGTAGCTCTATGCGATGGGTGGCCTAAACCGTGTAAGTTTGAAAAACTTTTCGGCGAAATTTCGCGGTGAAGTACGGCCGGTTGTGTCCCGTGGACACATCACACCAGATCAATTGATTATCGAACGATTTTGATAGTTTGAACTTCATAGTGGATGTAGTCGAGTGTCTCAAACGCGTGGATTCCGCGTCATTAGCTTGGTCGAGACTTAACTCTTTATAGTCTATCGCTGGTCCATCATGTATCGCAGACACTGATGGTCGTGACAGCGCATCAGCGACGAAATTTGTCTCGCCTTTTACATATCTAATATCGGTGGTGAATTCAGCGATGAAAGCTAAATGACGTGTTTGTCGTAGGGACGCGCGCTCAGTCACGGATGACATTACGAATGTCAACGGTTTGTGATCTGTATTAACGAAGAAATTTCGTCCTTCTAAATTGTGTCTGAAATGTTTAATTGTGGTGTATACCGCCAAAAGCTCACGATCGAACGCGCTGTAGCGTATCTCTGCTGGGTTCAGCTTCTTGCTGAAAAACGAAAGTGGCTGCCACATACCATTTAAAAATTGCTGCAACACGCCACCGACGGCGACATCACTAGCGTCGCACGTGATGTTAATCTGAGCCGTAGAATCCGGGTGCACCAGAAGCGTAGCGTTTGCCAATATTTGTTTTGACTCAGAAAATGCTGACTCTGCATTTTTATTCCACTTCAAATCGAAATTTGACTTCGGTGACAGTCTGGTATGTCCTTCGTTGGCAGCTGTCAGTAAATTATTGAGTGGTGTCAACTTCGCAGCGCAATGCGGTATGAAACGGTGGTAGTAATTCACAATTCCCAGATATCTACGCAGTGCTCGTTGCTTTTCGGGCTTAACGAAATTAACAATCGCGTCAACGGCGCTGGGTAACGGCGAAATTCCTTCGGCACAAACGTGATGACCTAGAAAACTTAATTCAGTTGTACCGAACTGACACTTTTCAGAACTAATGATAATTCCGTATTCGGATAGTCGGGCAAAAAAAATTCGTAGATGTTTCTTATGCGTTTTATGATCTGGGCTGGTTACCAGTAGGTCATCCAAATAGACAAAAACAAAATCAAGTCCGCGTGTAACGTGGTCTATAAAGCGCTGAAACGTTTGACTGGAATTTCTTAGACCAAACGTGTTCTAGTGAAATTAAATAAGCCAAAAGGTGTAGTAACGGCAGTCTTGTGTATGTCGAACGGTTCCACCGGAATTTGGTAATAAGCTCTGACAAAGTTGATCTTCAAAAAAATTTCGATCAGCCTAAACGCTGTGTGAAATCTTGTATATGAGGAATCGGATAACGGTCCGGTACTGTCTGTGCGTTTAAACTATGGTAGTCCCCGCATGGTCTCCAATCGCCGTTTTTCTTTGGCACCATGTGAAGCGCTGAGGACCACTCGCTGTCGCTGGGTTCAATGACCCCTAGTTTTATCATCTCATCAAACTCGCGTTTTGCGGTAATCAGCTTATCGGATGCTAACCGTCGTGGTCGTGCAAACACTGGGTGTCCTTTAGGCACTATCTTATGTGTTATACCGTGTTTAACGGTCTCACCCTTTGTCGTAGGGCGTGTCAGTTCCGGGAACTGGCCGAGGAGTTTTGTGTACTCGTTCTGAACAGTGTCTACTCTGTTCAATGACAGTGGTTTAATCGATGACAGTGAAGCGGCAATAGCTAAACCTGTACGCATGTCCCGGAGACATCGGCTTCTCAAGTCTACGAGCAAATTATAGTGGATTAAAAAATCAGCCCCGATTATGGGTTGCTGCACATCTGCCACTATGAACGTCCACGGATATTCGCGCTTTAAGCCGACATCGACGACGCGTTTACAGTTGCCGTAAGTATGTATAGTACTGTTATTAGCTGCCACCAGGGGGAGACTGTCAGCGTCCGAAATCCCGTTAGCGGGAGATTTCGGCAAAACACTGACATCTGCGACATATAATAACTTAGAGTGAGATAACTTTGGAGAACTAGCGTCCGCGGAGTCATGTCGCGTCTCAGTTATACCGCCAGATGCAAGAGTCGCTACCTTGCTCTGGCTTAGCAGTTTAAAGAAAAAGCGCAGGGGCTCCTGCACGTGCGTGCCTTATCACCGAAAGTCTGGTGAAAATAGCAGACAGGTGCATTAGCCGTATCTAAGGTTTTAGCGGCTGAATGTTTTTTGCATTGTCCTCAGCTCTGGATTACAATGTAGCAAGATTTTGTTAAAAAGATATAACAATATTGGATAATTATTGTAAATTTTGTGCCCATTATAATGTTAATTTTGTGAGAGAAATATAAAACTAGGACAATCATGTCAGTATATACATGGGAAAAAAACACTGTTGTTTTTTTACCTTGAGCCAACGTTGGCCCAATGTCGGCAAATACACGAAGGATAGACGTCTAGCTGACGGTGGGCTGACGTTGACGTTGTGACTGTTGGCTTTCTTGCCTGTAGCCAACGTTGGCCCAACGTTGCATATGCCACTGCGACCATATGCCAACCATTGCCAACGTTGGCCCAACGTCAGCTTGCTTAAATAATATCCCAGCAAGCACTCGTCCCCATGGTCCCAACCCTGTGTTAATGTTGGGACTGTGTCAAATATTTTTGACACATTTATAGGCCTACGAGTTTCCATTGAAATATTGTAAGTGTCATTTTATTACTCCCAAATAATTTGATTCACAAAATTTTAATTAAATAATTTGTAATAAATGATTCGGAAATGTAGACAAAATCTGCTGATTCGACGGATTTGTATTGATATATATTGTAATACCAAGGAACCATTAAAAATATCCCCATGATATTTTTGAAATGTTTGTCCATAACATTTGGCAATAATATTTCTAAAACATTTTTCAAACATTTCCATAAAAACTTAGTGTCAAAATATTTTAAAAACATTTTCATAAAACCTTAGTGTCAAAATATTTTTAAAACATTTTTAAAACATTTTCATAAAACTTAGTTTCAAAATATTTTTAAAACATTTTTAAAACATTTTCATAAAACCTGAGTGTCAAAATATTTTTAAAACATTTTTAAAACATTTTCATAAAACTTAGTGTCAAAATATTATAAAAACATTTTTGAAACATTTTTAACATTTCAGTGAAATGTTTTAATAACGTTTTAAACATGTTTTTGCAAAATGTTATGAGTAAAACCTTTTTGAACCCTTTTCAGCATTTCTGTAAAATATTTTAATAACGTTTTAAACATGTTTTTGCAAAACGTTATGGCTAAAACCTTTTTGAAACCTTTTTAAAATGTTTTAAAACGTTTTGTGTTAGCTGGGATGTAACGCATTTCTGAGAATAAACGGGAATGAAAGTCGACCCATGGAAGTTAATGGGTTTATACATGTTATAGAGGAGCGTCATAAATAGACATTTACTACATGCCAAATGGTCTAACTTTTAAACTATACAATATTTTTTACGAAATTTTCAGGATCGATGCCAATTAATGACTAGAAAATAGGGTTTACAAAATTTCATGAAAATTGCTTAAGAACTGACTGACTGGATACCGAAAAACTAACTTTCATTTTGGACCATCCTCCATCGTCCGACAGACTGTAACTGTAGGCCCTACTAGACCTTATAAGGTGCGCTTTTTGCAGCTACACGTGGAATATGAGTGATTGTTCCATGTGGAATACAAGTGGAAAACAGGTTGAATGCAAACACGTTTCACGTGTTTATATCACGTGTTCTCAATGTGTTAATGACACCTATAATACATATGAATAAACCACGTGTTTTCCACCTGTTAATGTCACCTATATTACACATGAATAAACCACATATTTCCAAGTGTTAATGTCACCTATAATACACATGAATAAACCACGTGTTTTACACTGATGTAAATAAAGTGAAATATAAAATATTTAATTGTTTATTTAATTCATCATTCCTGCACTTCCACCTCTGAGATTTATCTGATCTGAAACATACATGAAATCACAAGTCAAATTACATTATTATTTTATCATGGACCCAACAAACTGGAAACCATCCACGACGACATATTAGAGGCTTCACGCGCTAGACCACATGGCCGCGGCGGTCTTGGTAGATTGTGCAATCATATCAAATACTAGCTGTGCACAGTGATGCTGGGCCTATAACCAGATGGCGCACATGTATCAAGCTCGAGGTCTCACCACGCTATATGTTTCTCGCCGATTTCTCAGTCAATTCTCAACTGATTTTGATGAAATTTTGCCAGGATTGTTTTCGGGTCACGCGGCGACTACCGTGACGTTTTCATCAAAAAAATATTATATAGTTCAAAAGTTAGACAATTTGATATGTAATAAATTTGTAATTATGACGTCCCTCTATAAACCCATTAAGCTGGTTAAGGTTGTTTTTAGCCCTGAATTGTATTACATGCCAAATGGTCCAAGTTTTTAGCTATACAATATTTTCCGATGAAAATTTCACGGTATAGTCGCCACGTGACTCGAAGATAGTCTTGCCAAATTTCAAAATCGGTTAAAAATTGGCTGAGAAATCGGCGGGAAAAACTGTGGCGTGTATTATCATCTCACCACACATAATACCCGTCCCATAGACTTAGGCCTACTCTCTTGTCCCTAATAGACAAACCGGTTCGTTTGTTGAGACGGCGGCCTATTTTGCGAACAGGTTTGTTTGTTGTGGTCAGGCTCGTTTATTATTAGTATTTGTGCTGCCGATCATTGAATATGGAAGTGAAATTTGGTCTGCTGGTAATAAATTAGATATTATAGATAGATTTCATGTTAAATATATTTTGAAGCTAAGACCACAAACAGCAACTTTAGCTGTTCTTGGGGAAGTGGGTGAATATCCAATACCAATAAAACTAGAGTTAAGAATTACAAAGTATTGGATAAGGTTATTGAATTTATCCAATGAAAATATTATGCCAAAAAAGATGTTTATTCAATTAAAATCACTCGATGTTATAGGATTCACTACATGGGTTACCCACCTGAGTAAACTACTAGAAAAATAAAGTCTGATTGCCCTTTTTGATTTAAATTATGTTTCAGCAAATTTATACAAAAATATTAAGATTTCTGTTACAAGATATTTTAATGATAATTTTCTTTCGTCATTACAGGATGACAAATATTCAAAACTTAGATCATATAATTTTTTTAAATATAAATTGGAGTATGAAAACTATTTGTGGCTTAATATACCCAAATATAGAGTGGGCTTGTGTCGATTAAGAACAAGTTCACATAATTTAGAAATTGAGAGAGGGAGGTACACAGTACCAAAGACTTTATCAGAAAATAGGCTGTGTAATCAATGTGAACATAATTTGGTTGAAGATATAAAAATTATTTTACTTTATTATGTCAAAAATATGAAATAATCATACATAATTTATTATCAGTTGTTTGTAATTTTATCAGTGGATTTGAAATTTTTCCTGTCATTGATCAATTTAAATGTATGATATCAAGTCAAAATGAGCATATTATTTTAGCCTTAGCCAAATTTTGTAACCTAGCTTTCAGTGAAAGGGTATAAACATATATATATATATATAAATGTGTTAAGTTATGTTGTCACTATTAGGATATATATATATTATTTATGCTATAATAACTAATATATAATACAATAATATATAATACACATATACAAGTATTATATACACATATACATGTATAATATATATTTTCAAAAGTTTATATGTCAGTTTGCTATTTTATTAGTGTATAAAACTATTATACTACATTAGAATATTATTATAATATAATGTAATGTTAATATTGAATATTTAATTGAATTAATTATAGACTCTGTAATTAATTTAATTATAGACTCTAATCACAGGAATCAATGTTAGGAAAATTTGGATGAAGATGAGGGTTATTTATTTATTTGTTTTCAACATGCAAGAAATATGAAATAATCAGACATACTTTATTTTCAGTTGTTTGTAATTTTATTATCGGATTTAAAATGATTTATTTAAACATATTAGATCTATGTCAAGTCAAAAGGAATATATCATTTTAGCCTTAGCCAAATTGTGTTACTTTGGTAAAAAGCGTACAAAACATGTATAAATTACATTGTCATTTTTAAACATGTTCAAAGGTATAATTATTTATGTATTATTTATGAAACAATTACTTAATATATATTAAGATACATTTATATCCACTGCAGTTATCATATACTTATAATGTATTATACCGAATTTTTGGACTTTAATTTCAGTTTTATTTTCAATTGTTTGTAATTTTATCCATGAATTTAAATTTTATTTATAATGTCAAGTCAAAATTAGCATATTATTTCAGCCTTGGCCAAATTTGTTTACTTCAGTAAAACTAAAAGGGTACAAAACATGTATAATTTATATTGTCACTTCATAATTATTTATCTATTTTTTATGATACAGTTAAATATTAATTATATATTAAGATATACATGTATTTATATTCATTGAAGTTACTATATATAAGTTACTATATGACTATGTATTTTTTGACTTGTATGTTAGCTTGACATTTTGTTGAAAGTCAATAAAACTATTATTATTAAAAAAACTACGGGGCGACCAGAGTCGCCCACAGCTTGGTGTATTTGGGCGATTATAGTCGCTCATAGCAGTGTAAGGGTTGATACAAATTCGCTTCTAGTAAATGTATTATGACCCATACTCTCAGGCCACCCAGCTGAGCACTCTTGAAAAGTTAAAACACACACGTGGAATACACATGAGAAGGAACTAAATCTAGGCTGAACCATCACATGATATCCACTAGATACGTGTATAGGTACACCAAAAGGATCCATGTGAAAAATACACGTGGAAAACAAGTGAAACAAAATTAGGTGGCATTCTTCACATGATATCCATCTGATATCCACGTGGACTGGTACACCATTAATCCACGTGAAACAATTCACGTGGAATACACCTGAAAATTTACACCAACAATCCACATGAGAAATGCAACGTGAATTACACGTGAAGAAAATAAGCCTCAAACCTCACTTGGTATCCACCAGATATACACGTGGATAGGTACACCAATAATCCATGTGAAAAATACACATGGGAAACATGTGAAACAAAATAGGGTGGCCTTCTTCACATGATATCCATCTGATATCCACGTGAGCGGGTACACCATCGATCCAAATGAAACAATTCACGTGGAATACACCTGAAAAATGTACACCAATAAAAAATAAATAATGCTCAAACTTCACTTGATATCCTCATGTAAATCAACACCAATAATACACATGAATAACTCCACGTGGAATACACCTGGATTTTTAGTGAAACAAGTGTCCACCAATTTTCCACCTCAATTAGACGTGGATTTGTTGCTGGACTCTCATGCCACCAACAGCTGTAACCCCGGACTCTTTTTGTGACATTTCAGGCTAGTAGCTCATTTCATTGGTTCAATCTTGTTCTTTTATTCTTCATGCCTAATTTTATTCTAGATAATTTCTAAATACGTTTTTTTGTTACACTGAATTTACTATATATATTTGTTCTCCTTAATTTTACTCAAAGTAATTTTGTTGCCGGGAATTATTTCCTGCCTTCTGGGCCAGTTCAGGTCAATAATTTTTCTCATCATTAATTTATTTTAACTCAGTCTAATGTCAACTGCCGTATAAATACGGCAGTTGTTGCTGGACATTAAAGCCACCAACAGCTGTCACCACAGACTCTTCTTGTGACATTTCAGGTTCCGCCTGCTTGGTAGATACGTCCCCCGGACACTGTCTTCCTCCATGATCCAGGATTGGACGCAGCTGCTTGATTCAGTATAGATCCTGTGTGGCGGTATCAAAGAGAGGTGGTATTAGCGTATCATCAGTGTGTATAGAGTAAGATTAATGATGAACTATTAACAGTTACTTTTTGTAATAAATGCAGCCTATTGCTAGAGCATCGATCGTGTGTGTGTTGTTAATTGTCATGATTGTACCCACTTCTGACGAACCTGCCTGAACCCGGGTTACAATTTTATTGCAGCAAAGGAATGAAATACAACGCATATTATTAGCTCAATTGGCCGTTTATAGCATTAAATATCATGCCTATCCATTTGTTGAGTTAGATAGGGGTCACCCTTGTTGGTACAGATAGTCAGAAGTCGGAACCCAATCTCAAACTTGTTCTAAGTCTTTTACCATCTGGTTCGGCGGTTGAAGGTAAAATCAAATAGGATAACTAGGCTATATGAAGTTCATTTGTTCACTTCAGTTTATAGCAACATTGCTAATCATAGTTTGCGGTGGGGTGTGAGATCTGGCCATAGGCCTATTAGCCAACTCTGCACTTCTTAGAGCGGCTCGTCTATTCGGTTCGACTGCATGGTTAGAAGTGACGAAATACGCGCGAAACAGTGGCGAGGGTAGGAATTGGCGCAAGTGAAACTCGTCAGTCTCAAATCTCACCCAGCCCGCTCGGCCCAGATTGAAGTTGGCCGAAATCACCGCTGTATCCTGAGAGTGCACATGGGTTAAAAAACGTATCAAACGAACGGCGAATCGCCTGTTCTTGGGGTCTGAACATTGAGGATTGCAGTTTATAAATAGTGTAAAAAAATGTATATCTATTTTTATCTATATTTATATCAGTTTTCCCTTATAAAAAGTGAATAGTGAGGCGAAAAAATGGGTAAAAAGGTAATTTTTGGTGAAGTGGATATTTCTAAATAAACTTTGGGGTAATGTTTGGACTGATGTTAAATATTGATATGGTGAAAAGATTCTGCCTTTGAAAATGCTACATTTAAAAAAAATCTCACAATGTGGGCAATGCCCGAAATATTTGAGAGCAGGCTATAGCTACCATGAAACTATCCCTTCAGAACTTGGATCCGCCTCTGAATATAAATATAAATATCAAGGTTGTACAGGGAACTGATCGAGTCAGACGTATTAGTTAGATTATTTTTTTCATTCCATAAAGCTATTTTTTGCCTGTTCTAAATAGACATCAATCAGAAACATCAATGAATGTGCGAGACTAATGAAACAGTGATATATAGGCCTAATGTGATAATAAACATTTGCTATTAGAGCTGACAAAAACAAAATGCATAGGCTCTCCTATGGAGAATAATAACGTGTTTTTTCTTGTTGCACGTGTAGTATGGACATACGTGAGCAAGTTATGAATTGCAAAGAACTATATTTGTGCAGGAGGGGGGGGGGCAGTGTTTTTAATCTGTCGTCATGTCGTCAGAATATACGACAAGCTTTCCACCCTGATGAAAAAACATTCTATTCTGACGACAACGATATATACCAAGGAAAAAATATATATTTCTCAGTGTTCCTTTTGTGAAAAATAAGCTAATTCAAAGCTTGAAATGTACCTTAAGATATTGTGGGGATTTTTCAGTGCATTTACTCCCAGCAAAGAGGTAGGTGTGCTATAAATTGGAGCGGCCAGCTTGAAAGTCACTGTCGAAACCATGCATGGCTGTCATCACGTTTCAATTTTGATTGCTGTGATCAAGACAGCGTCCGTTTGACAGCCCGGGTCCTTCCGAAAGGTCAGTCGGAAAAAAGGTATGTATAAATGAAAGACAAGTTGTAAGCATTGACCCAGTGTCGAGCCAACGCCTTGTTCCTAATACGAACAAGTAGCGTTGACCAGGTGTTGAGCCAACGTTTTGTTCCCATTGCAGGTCAGAGGCGGTCAGCTATTGCTGTGGAGGTGGGTCAAAGTACAGGTGGCATACTAGCCGGAATGTTGTTGTCTTCACAATCGTTGGTGCGAACGCTGGGCCAGGATATGGAGATGGTGGACCAGCGTTGTACCAACGCGGGACACAGAAGCATTGATGTGGGCTGTATTCAGATGGTACAATAATTGGGCCAACACAGTGTGTTGCATGTCGTAGTTGGCGCGATGCCAGCCCAGCATCTTAAGGTGGTGGACCAGCATCGTGCCAACGCCTGGTTCAGATGGTAATGTGACATCTACGGTTGAGAGGTGAAAGAGGGTGAAAGAGGTGAAAGAGGGTATACAGCCACTATAGTTTTGGCGCAATACTTCTCTTTCACCTCTCACTTTTTCCAGCGATTATGACTTGGCTTAAGATTTGTTTTTTTTCCTTTTCTATATGTAATGTAGAGCAGCAGTTGCCTGTCCCCTGTGTTAATAAAACTGTATCAACGTCCCGTGTCTGCTGTGTAATTATATACATGCTCGCATGGTATCTGAAAGCGTATTTAAGTTATTATTTTGACGTTTTTAAAAAGGCATGGTAACAAAGAGTTTTTAATTATGTATATGGCTATTCATCATTGGACATACTTCTTATAAATGATTGATTATTTGGGCCATTAAATGGATATAAATATCTAATGCGTAAATTTTGTTAAGCGGAGCACCGTAAGAAATTATGACTTTCATCTTTTTCATTGATCACTAGCTTCCATTAACCGCTGTATCAGACTATTGAGAAAGCTGACTTTTTACAAACATTTTACTACAACCAATTTTTTTTAAGGTGGAATCTGTAAAGTATTTCTTTAATTTTAATTGACAGACAGTTAACGTTATTTTTATGTACCATCATGTTATATGCTTCCCTGACATACCTCAAATCAATCATTTTCAAAATTTTACACCAATGCTTTAAATTAGACAATATTCAATATATGTGCAATTTCAATCTTTCTGCATCACTGTGATCCATAACATTGGGAGTTAATATCACAATAAAAAATCTCTTCAGTGCAAGCAGATGAACATTTTTAATAGCTGTTGTTTTACCACTTATTCCTCAAATTTCTTCGCCATTTAACAGTATTGGTTTAATTTGGGTAGGCTATCAAATACATTAGGAAAAACATTTAAGGAAATGTTTGGAGCATTTTGTAACTGTATCAAGGCGTATGAATGCAGTCTTTGCTCTTGTAGCTAGATAATTCTGGGTACAAGTGTGTATTAACATCATGGAAAACACATTACCTAGATAGGTGCATTCCACTATTACATTTAAAGGTGTATTATTTATAAACCACTTCTTGTGTGCGGCCAAGTGACCACTATTTCTAAAGACCACTATCTTAGATTTCCCAGTATGTATGGACAAACCCAGCAATTCTAAAATTTAAAACAAGATATTATTTTTTTTTGTTGGAGCCCCTGGACAGTGTCGGAAATATGTGTTGGTGGATCATGCATTGGTCCGATGTCAAGCCATTTTCTACGCCTATGGCCAACATTTCAATGGAACTAGGGCGGTGTGAGCGTGCACTATGTGGCCAGCAAAAAGCACTGACCAGTATTAATTGGATGCTGGCCAGAGCCGACGACGGTGGACCAGCGTTGAACTGGCATTGGATTAGTGTCGCGTTGACTTGCAATGAACACAAAAATCAGCTGAAAATTGTGCTGAACATTGAATAGAAGCCAAATCACGGCACAAAAACATATCCTAAGAAATGAGGTGAGGTATATAGTTGGTGGGGGGAAATAACGATAAGGTTGTTCAACCACAGACTTAGCCTTAAATCCTTTATTCTGTTTTAGCATAGGCATATAGGCCTACAACAGCCGACATGTAGGCCTACTATAGAATAGTTCAGCAAAGTCTAGTAGATATTTCCCTGGAAAAAATCCATATAGGAGTCAAATTTATTTGATGAAAATCAGAGAGAAACACCTTCCTTAGCCAGTATAAAGAAAACACCTTCCTTAGCCAGTATAAAGAAAACATCTTTCTTAGCCAGTATAAAGAAAACATCTTCCTTAGCTAGTATAAAGATACTACAAGAGCTACAGTGGAATTTAAACATCTACAGACCACAAATTAGTACCCAGTAAATCATTAGTACAGTAGGCCTAAAAATGGCACAAAATCAAATACAATAAACCAGATATTACACTCAAAATAGAACGACTTCGTGAAGAAAACATTGCCTAGCGAAGCCATTTATTACAATACTGTATTACTTTAACTGGACAATAAAAATATGTTTAAACCAATAGACCATTGGAAATAAGACATACAACGAGAAATCCAAAGAATTTATCCAAGAATACAAAAAATGATGAAACACCACAAGATGAAAAGACAAAAAATTGTGAAGCTCTCATGAAGCTTCAAAAATTATTAACAGAAGAAATGAAGCAGTCAATGTATTTTCCGATCTACCCCACCGCGGGGCAGTCTAGGGTGGGGGATTACCACTGGGTATACCTGCAGTGGAGCAATTCTCTGCCTGGGGTTTGCGGTTTGTTCAAGCCCCTGGGGTGTTGGGGTTTTCTCAGTTTTTGTCCCTAGACAAGGATCACGGGACTTTTCTGGCATTGGAAAATCATTCTGACTTTTCAATGGACCTGGTTTCCGTTTTCAGTGAGAGGTCCGTTTTTTTCGAGATTCTTCTCCCACCGACGGGACTGTTTCTCCCTCCTCCTCAATGATAAAAAAGTGGATCTAAAAATTGATTTCAAAGCTGATTCACAACCTTTTCTGTAGGCTACTAGGCCTACTATAATGCAGTAGCTTATTCGTCAACGCCAATTATTATAATTCTTCAACATAGTAGGAAGGTAATGGGAGTGGGTGATTGTGTCAGACATGTTCAAGGTGATGAAAATGGGGTGACGGCCGTCTGCCATGTTCAATTAGGTGATGGGAGGTGTGCCGAGGTGTCATCCAAGTTTAAGGTGATGGGAAGGGGGTGATGGGCGTCAGCCATGTTTAATGTATGGAAAGGGGGGGTTAGGGCCGTCAGCCATGTTTAAAGTAATGGGATCTAGGTGCAAGGTGACGGGTGCCAGCCATGTTCCAGGTGATGGGAGGGGGTGAGAGTCGTCAGTTATGTTCAAGGTGATGAAAGAGGGGCGATGGGCCTAATTCACGTTTAATGTGATGGGAGGGGTGTGAGGTGTCAGCCATTTTCAAGGTGGTGGGAGGGGGGCTGAGAGCCATGTTCAAGTTGATGAGGGATGACGGATTAACAGAACAGCGAAGATTTCAGCAATCGGCTGATATGCCAAAAATAAAGCGGACAGTGTCTGGATATTCCACATTGTGTGTCTGCAACCATCAGACTATGGGCAAGGTCAGAAATGTATTTCATACAAATTTACATTTTGATACCAGCTACGCATATATATTACCAGTGTCTATGCATTTCAGGACCACGTTTAAAGATTTATTAAACGAACATTGAGAGCTGGGAATTTAGACAGAATTGTACTAAGTAGGCCTACTATAGCAGTTTATTACCAATTATGTAATAATTGTGTCATAATACTAATTTTTAATACTAATTTAAAAGCTACACAATGAGGGTATAGGCCTAGCTGTCGTTACACAATTATTATTATAAATGATCAGTTACAAATACACACCATGCAAGGGGTATTGACAAAAACTGTGCCCCTAGCTGGTAGTGGGGACTTTTTGTGTTTTTGGAACACCCAAATTGCAAATCCCCGCATATGATACGTGTAGTCTACAACCCACACTTTATGGAGTCAGGTAACCATACAGTGCTAGGGTCAGTTGAACCATATGCTGGGGTAGATTGACTGACGGCATGCCTCAATAATCATCTGCCCACCAGGTCAGTCATATTGTTTTGCAAGAATGTCTGATCTAAGAAAAACTTTTCTAACAAATAATGTGTACAAATTATATAAACAAGATTCCTAGCCTGGATCACTTCTGCAATATTATGTCTACAGTCTTCCACATATAGGCCTACCTGATTCAACGATTTTCACTTTATGCTGGAAAAACACTATTTTGTTGGATATTTTGTTCATATATGCTGGAATCAATCCACAATGCGCACCAAAATATCTTACTTCATGTGTTATTCAACCGGTCGCTCCCACTTTTACTTTCAGTGAATTGCCAACGAGGATCAGGAGGGGGTAGATCAACTGACCCGAGAGATCAACTGACCCCAGTATCCCCTAGAGTTCACTGAACATGCCGGTTAAACCTAAAGTGACGAATGTAGGAACACAACACTTAACTAGGGCCAAAGGCCTCATGTAGCTGGGGCAAAGGGAAATACTACAAATTGTTCACTTATAAGGGTGTGTCATTCAGAGAAGCCCGCCCCCGGGAAATCTTTGATTTTCAAAGCCTTTTTCCTGCAATCTGAGGCTTATTGGGCACTGTTTGTACCTCAGTGTGTAACCAGTTTTTTCGAGGGGGGGTTTAAACCCCCCAAGTCACCCCCTTGGATCCGCCCCTGTCTGGAGTTCTGGGTTGACTGTCTTGGCCAGTGTCTGTACATGCTGATTCTTTTTCGGTCGGTTCCCACACTTGTAGCCCCCTATTGATTCTATCTTCTTGATTCTTTGATTGTTCTAAAACATTAGATGTTTTTTTATTTTTGAAATATCTGGACTGTTCAGGTAGTATATATAGTAACCTATGTAGATGTATTACTGCATGATTTACAACAGTCCTCATTCTAATTATAATTTTGCAATACATATCGATTTCAAATCGATTTTAACGTGTAAAAATGTGGATTGGGCGATAATATGACAAATTCTGATATTATCGCCCGATCAAGCATTGTTTTCGGTCAGTTGGTAGACCTAACCTGGTAGCAATGAAAATGTTAAAAGTTAGAAAGTGGCAAAGGGTACGGGAGTGGGGAAATAGGTGGATGCTCGCTTCTCCAGGCCCGTGGAGGCTTAGAGTCGCTGTAGCCCTGCGGAGCAGGTCACCACAGTCTGACACTGACAGGCTTTGTGTATTCGGCTGACGCAGACGACACACGCGACATGTATGTATCCAGTCAGTCAATTCTCAAGCGATTTTCACAAAATTTTGCAACCATTATTATCTGATAATTTCTCAGCAACCCTGAAAATTTCATGAAATTCTATTTAGTATTTCAAAAGTTAGACTATTTGACATGTAGGCCTAACGCAATTCCGAGAATAAACCGGAATGAAATTTATTGGGTTTAGACATGTTAGTGAGATGCGTCATAAATGGATATTTACTACATGTAAATGACTATTCCAGAATGGAACAATCTACAGAAAGAAACCCCTTAGCGTGATAGCCGAAAGGCTCCTGCTACGTATAAAGAAGAAGAAGAAGAAATGGTTTAACTTTTGAACTATCCAATATTTTTTTATGACATTTTCAGGATCGATGCCAAATGACTAGAAAATAGGGTTTACAAAATTTCATAAAACTTGCTTGAGAATTGACTGACTGTATACCAAAAAGCTAACTTTCATTTTGGACCATCTTCCACCGTCGGACAGACTATAGACTAACTATTCATTGTAATTAACTATAGTCTATACCCTGGGCCACATTCAACCAGTAGCGCATGGTTTTTATTTATTTTTCCATCAATTATCAACCGATTTTCATGAAATTTTGTAGTCCTAATTTCTCTAAAAATTTCGTAAAATTATATTCAGTATTTTAAAAGTAAGACCATTTGACATGTAGTAAATTGAATTCATGACGTCCCTCTTTAAACCCAATTAACTAATTCTAGAATTTTATTACATATCAAATGGTCTAACATTTGAAATATTCAATATAATTTTTTGAAATTTTTACCGACGTAAATGTATTAGTTGAAAATTGCCTACAGGTGCAAAATTTCAAGGAAATCGGTTCATAATTGACGGGGAAATCGACGAAAAACATGAGCTACAGAATTACAAAAATGAATGTGGCCCAGGGTATAAGCGCACCGTTTTAATCAGTGGAAACTCGTAGATAAACTGATGTGTTTTAATTAACATGTGGTTATTTTGTTCTTTTTAACGTTGTAAATTTAAGATGAAAGAGCTAATGCATCACAAAACTATTTAAGCCATGTGGCACACATTTTTATCATAGACACACATAATATATAATAGAATTTTATCTAACAAAGATTTGCTGGTAGTTTATGATAAATAACACTCAAGTCAAATATATATATAAAATTGAGCGATATAAGGTACTGGGGGTGAGCGATATTATGAGTCATAACCAGCCCTCGACAGTAATGATTGCCCAGGGCAACTGAGCTGTTACTTCGGGCATTACATGTGTATAAATGCTTGCCCGACGGGCAAGCAAACCTTGGACTAGAGAGGGGTATACCCGGCAAACATAAGGCGCTGAGAGAAAGTTGTTTTAATGTTGGCCTGTCGTCTTTGACGTCTGCCCAACGTTAAGACAACATCGGCTCAACGCCTCATGTTTGCTGGGTAAGTGTTCAAAGAGGGGAGGGAGTATACCAGCTACCAGCCAACCTCCCTATGCCACCCCCCCCTCTCTCTCCTAACACCTCCGTCGACCTCCTAGGCTAACATCGTGCCCACACAGCTCCCGGGAATATGACGTGCTGCAGAAAAGGGACAGTCTAACACATTATTTATTTCTGACAGCAACAGTGTTGGTGCGCTTGACAATCTGTAATTAGTATTGATAACATTCGCCAGGTGGATCTCATTTTTCATATATATCAGTATCAACTAAATATCAATACACCAGGTGGCTCTGGTCTGAATGACACAATGACATTAAAGGTGTAGTCAACTGTCAAAATTCGCGGGACAAGGGTCCCCAGAATGCAATAGTGCCCGTGAGTAGGCCAAGGCCCTATTCCATAATAATACTAAATATGCGTTTCATACCCAAAGCCTCATTAAGAGCAAGTTCTCAAATCACAGCAAGTTCATATATACTTGAGCGACATCTATGAGTTAATAATTCAAAGCCCTTGGCCTTTGCCCCTACTTGGTCGCCTACTTGCAAACAAACTGACTTTATTACTGCGGGGATTTGGAAACTGCTTGACCCCCAAGCTTGTGTTGTCACCCAGTAAACACAAAACATTTGTATGACTTTATGCAATGTTGGACCAATGTCGAAGACGTTGGGCTGACATTGTATAAATGTTATACAAATGTCTTGTGTTTTCTGGGCAGGAGGACTTGCTCTCAAACATTGTACATTTATCTAATGTTGGTTCAATGTTGGGCCAGCGTCGCAGACGTTGGCCTAACATTAAAACAGCATTGGATCAATGTCTCGTTTGAGTAGTATCTTGTAATCAGTTCAGTGGCTATATTAATGTCGTCAATCTGTACTCAATAGGCTACTGTTGGCCTACACTACACGTTTTGCAGCTGGATGACTCTTTAATACATATTTTGTGCTAAGAGATCTTTATTTGTCACCACCTGGTTATTAACTATGTAACTACAAGTTTACATCCAATTGAGATGAAAATGCGCAAAATATCAGTTATGTCTTCCTAACTTTACATTGTTTTAAAATTGGCCCACGATGGTCTTTTTAATGTTGAGGGATATCCCTCAAGAAAAATATTGATTGAAAAAAGCACATTTAAAGCAGTATATGAGTATGCACCTCCCCAGGGTCCATTAATTTTATGGTAGGCCTACTTCATTTTAACAGGTAACACGATTGAAGAGTATCACCACTAAGAGCATAGATCCAGTAGGACTTTAAAAATTTAATACACTGTACAGTATGCTAATTTTTTCGTTTACTACACATCGTTAAATCAACTGCCTCGTGAATGAAGATGAGAGATGAAGCAGACATGTCAGGGAATAATTTGTCACTATTGGTTCGGTACACTATTAGAAGAAAATGCTACACAGTTTAAAAAGTAAATTTGTTTTTTTGTCATGATTAATTGCCACACAATTTGTTTTGGAGCTAACTTTCCCTGTATATGTATCAATTCATATTTCATCAATCCTAATCTCACTTTTAGTGTACTATACTACCAATCATAATAAATCATATAAAACAATCCGCACATACTGAAGAAGGGGAGACTGAACCACCACGGAACTTCCAAAAATCCGAGAAAAACTCGGAAGTGGGTGGGTGGGTCCAGCCCCAACTCGGATTTTGCTTTTTTTTTGATTTTTTTGTTTTCTCTTGTTTTTTGTATTGTTTTAATGTTTCCAAATGTTTCCAAAAAAAATTAAAAATTGGATAATGGAGTGGGTGGGTGGTGTCTGACCAATCCGAGTTTTTCTCGGATTTTCGGATTTTTTTAACTTGACAAGAGCCCTTAGTGCACCATGGGACAAGATATGCATGTCTGACGCAAGTATATTGTGATTCTGGCGTCATGTGGCAAATAGAACCAAAATAATAGATTAAAATTTTTATTCTGCTAGTAATGGCTCTGGGACTTCCTCGGGTCTGTTTTTTACCTTGCATTTTTTAATCATGAATATTTAGGGTGGGGGTCAAATAATACTTCAATTTCATATGATTTTGGGATACCATAAAGAATTCAAAATATACACCCAAGAGATATTAAACAATGTAAGGTCAGCTAGGGTGGGTCACCTTGAGACAATGTCACAAGGTGCCCTGAAACTATATCTGCCAACATTTATTTCGGGCATAGTTGATTGTTTTTTATTCTAGCTGCTGCATCTAATATAAGATAATTTCAGTCTTCAGTTACAAGTATTAGAAATCATAATTGCAGCAATAGAAGGTAATCATAGTACATAATTTGCCATGACAGGTACCAGGTAAGGATAATCTGATATTTGTACCGGGTAATCATAATCTATAAAATAAATTAGATGTAATCATAATGGTGATCACCAATTGTGGTCCACCCCAACACAGCGCAATGGCTCTTCCAATATACGGTATACCCCTGCCATTACTGCATTGGCAATCAAATTTAATTGCGGAAGCCTCTGAGGTTGAGATTTTCATAATTAGTATTATTACAATGCAAATATAATGTACACTAGTTTTAAGGCCTTAGCCAAAACTTTGGCGGATGCCTATTGTCGTCACCAGGCGCATCCGTCCGACCGTCTGTCTGTCTGTCCGTCCGTCTGTCCGCCACTTTTAGCACCATAACTTGTTTCGCATAACTGGAATGCACATTAAACTTCACATAGAGGTTAATCATGACGAAAGCTTGACTCATTTCACATTTGACCTTTCAGTGACCCCTATGACCTTGACTTTTTTCAGATCGACAATTTTTCTCAACAACGCAATTCACTCAACATTTTTTAATGTATCGCTCCGAAATTTATACCATACATCCATTTCAAGATTTGGACAAAAATTAGGTCATGGCGGCCAAAATAGCCGATTATCGGCCATAGTTTTTTTAATATGCGTAATATCTGGAAAACCCGACTTGATAGCTAGACCATTACTATAAAACAAAATGTGCAGTTTCAACTAGGGATATGCTCTAAGAAATTTAAACTTGATCAAATTAAAAATGGCCAATTATCAGCCATAATTAACTGTAATATGCCTGATATCTGACAAACCGTGCCATATAGCTAGACCATTACTACAAAACAAAATGTGCGGTTTCAGGTAGGGATATGCTCTGAAAATTTTCAACTTGATCAAATTCAAAATGGTCAATTATTGGCTATAATCAACTTTAATATGCCTGATACTGGACAAATCGTGCCAGATAGTTAGATGCTCTAACCTTCAAAATTGGCATAATTAAGGCTCCCCCCTACCAGGGGGAAGCTTTTTGTTTTTACACGGTTTTGTGCGCCGACAGCGGCGGCGCACATGGATGGACTTTCTATACCATGTCACCCTGATATACAAAACCGCTTTTTGTATTCATTTGGTGTTTAACATACTAGATACAAGTATTAAGTCCTAGGCTGCATCAATTTTTTAAAAAGTTCGGGAAAATATCCAGGTCATGGCGGCCATTTTTATTCTTTTTCGTCCAATTAGGACCTTGTCACCCTGATAACTTAAAAGCCGCTTATCTGATATACTCAATATTCAAAATACTGCATAGTAGTATTAATTCCTAGCCTCCATCAATTTTTCAGAAAGTTAGGGAAAATATCCGGGTCATGGCCGCCATCTTTAATCTTTTTTTCGTCAAATTAGAACCTTGTCACCCTGATATCTACAAAACCGCTTTTTCGATTTACTTTGTGTTCAACATCCTGGATGCGAGTATTAATTTCTAGGCTGCATCAATTTTTCAGAAAGTTCGGGAAAATATTCGGTCATGGCGTCATTTGTACACTTCTTTAACTTTTCTGATCCGAAAAATAATATGATTTCAACTTTTTTAAGTTCCGGATATTCGGTCCATATTTGCATAAATTCAAGATGGCGGACAAGAAACACAAACGTGCACAGGAGAAGCAAAGTGAGTCATTGTCTCAACCGTGTGCCATCATCCTTTACGGCGAAGGGGCAAAAATGGTTCACTTTTTAGGGTAAAGATAGTCTTTTTTGCTTGAGAAAAACACATAAAATTTCAAATAGCCAACAAAACTCCACATGGATAATTCATTAAATCTATTCGCAGCATTCCTACATCAGCTCTTGGAACAAAATTTCATTATATACCAGTCCAATAAATACTATAAAACGAAATGTATGGTTTTAGTGAGGGATATATATATACCCTCTAAATGGCATTTTCCTGAAAATAAAAAAAATGCAGACTTGCGACCATCATTGACTACAATATCTGTAATATACACAGTAATCTTTGCTAGATAGGTGGATCATTGAAAATCAAAAAAATATTCAAAATGACCGATTTATTACGAATCTCACATTTGACGTTAATAATCTTGCTTTGTGGGCGCGATAACTTCCCATGTATCCTGCTCAAATTTGTAATATGCATGTTACTCATAACCAGTTCTTGGACAATTTTAATAATGTTTTTCACTTTAAAACGATGATTATAGGCTGAGGCCTATTTCCGTCGCTGACGGACCTTGTTCTTGTAGTCCAGCCATGGTTCAATGAACACATGTGA
Organism: Flabesymbios commensalis; assembly: GCA_964017125.1. Lineage (NCBI taxonomy): Eukaryota > Metazoa > Annelida > Polychaeta > Terebellida > Flabelligeridae > Flabesymbios > Flabesymbios commensalis. The sequence goes on along the minus strand of OZ024912.1, from coordinate 73,255,376 downwards.
TGCTTGGCTTTACTAAATCTGTGTTATTCTTGTAGTTTAGCGATGGTCTATTTCACGTGTGATGCTTGTGGGGCCTCGTTAAAGAAGAATCAGGTAGAGAAACATTATCAGTTCCAATGTAAGAGCTGCTCTGTTTTATCCTGTGTGGATTGTGGCAAAGACTTTCCTGGCGATACATATCAGGAGCACACAAAATGTGTGAGTGAAGAAGAGAAATATTCTGGTAAAAACTTCAAAGCCAATCCCAGTGCAAATAAGGGAGAGAGAAAACAAGAGGCCTGGGTAGAGGTGAGCATCCATCATGTTTCTACATATAATTATAATTTAACTAGGAAATATATTCTAGTCTATGATACAATTTCAGTGCTTGTCTCAATCACTCGCCATTGGCAACAAATGGCCTAATCTGGCGAATAAAATTTAGCTTCCAAATGGCTATTAATTTGACAACAGAGAGTATGGCTCTAATGATAATCTTCAGCCCAAAATCCGGGCAAATTTTAACCCGTTCACCGTGGATGTCGCCAAAAGGCGACCCCCTGGCAGACCGAGGATGTCGCATCATTACTTACTTTTTTTAGTTAAAAATTAATTAATTTAGCGCTCAGGCAATTTATGACGCCATAATCCTGCGGTGAAAGGGTTAAATATGTTGATATGTCTGAGCTTTCAGAAGACGATTTGACTTATTCTAGTTGTGGTCTATTAGATCATATCACTGATATCTGCAAATCTATTTGGCTTTTCGTGTGACTGGCTGTATAGACGGGGATTTTGTGAGTGTCACCTCTCTTCTGTACATTTTGTGCTTACAACATGCCACTCAAAATAACTTACTGAAATAATAATTTTGACTATACTATGAACATTGCCTTTAGTGTTGTTTTGTTTCTTCTGCTAAAATACAGTCTCTCAGACCATTTATATGAAAATTGTATACTGATACTTGGAGTCTGCAGGTTGTCCCAGAGTAATAATGGGATATATTTTATTGAATTTACATCAAAAATATATTTGCAGCAAGTCCAACAAGCGATCGATAATGTCAAAGCAAGCAACCATCAATTAAAAATGGTGTTATTGAAAGTTAAAGATTACCCTAACATTCCAAGGAAAAAAAACAAATTTGAGGTTAGTATGCATATATGTGTAGTGATGCTTTTACCTATGTGTCTTCAGTTCTTAATGCATTACAATAAAAAACAAATATACTGAACTAATTTTTTAGAGTTATCTTATAATATACGATGAGCATGATGAGTACCAGATAGTAGCCATATGATAGATCAGCACAGCTACTAAGGCTACTATAATGCTATTGCTAAAGCTGTATAAATAATGGAGTTGCTCCATTAACCCTTTAGATGCTACGTACAACTATTGTCGTTTTTAATCTGTTAACTTATATTAGCGGGTTTAATCACTGTTATCTGGCTATTGGGAATGGAATGAGTATTTAAACATCCAGATTTGTAAGTGGTTGATTCTCAAATTAAACAATAAGTATTTTTCACCCACATGATATTGTGAAATTGTGGTAGCGAGACACAACTTCAAGTGGGTCCTGGTAGAGAAACTAGCAGGGGTTACAAGAATTACATGAAGACAAACTAGCAGGACTAGAGTTACATGAAGACAAGCTAGCAGGACTGATTTACATGAAGACAAACTAGCAGAACAACAGTTACATGAAGACAAACTAACAGGACAGGAGATACACGAAGACAAACTAACAGGACAATGGGTCCACAAAGACAAACTAGCAGGACAAGAGCTACACGAAGATAAACTAACCAGACTAAAGTTACATGAAGACAAACTAGCAGGACAAGCGTTACACAAAAGCAAACTAGCAGGACAACAGTTACATGAAGACAAACTAGCAGGACTAGAATTACATGAAGACAAACTAGCAGAACATGAGTTACACTAAGACAAACTAGCAGGACACGAGTTACATGAAAACAAACCAGCAGGACTAGAGTTACATGAAAACAGACTAACATGACAACAGTTACATGAAGACAAACTAGCAGGACTAGAGTTACATGAAAACAGACTAACATGACAACAGTTACATGAAGACAAACTAGCAGGACTAGAATTACATGAAGACAAACTAGCAGAACATGAGTTACACTAAGACAAACTAGCAGGACAAGAGCTGCATAAAGCCAAACTAGCAGGACAAGAGCTACATAAAGTCAAACTAGCAGGACAAGAGTTACATGAAAACAGACTAGCAGGACAAGAGTTACATGAAGACAAACTAGCAGGACTAGAGTTACATGAAGATAAACTAGCAGGACAAAAGTTACATGAAGACAAACTAGCAGGACAACAGTTACACAAAGACAAACTAGCAGGACTAGAATTACACAAAGACAAACTAGCAGGACATGAGCTACATAAAGACAAACTAGCAGGACAAGAGCTACATAAAGACAAACTAACAGGACATGAGTTACATAAAGACAAACTAGCAGGACAAGAGCTACATAAGGACAAACTAACAGGACTAGAGTTACATAAAGACAAACCAGCAGGACAAGAGCTACATCAAGACAAACTAACAGGACTAGAGCTACATAAAGACAAACTAGAAAGACATGAGCCTCATAAAGACAAACTAGCAGGACTAGAGTTACACATAAATGAATTAGCAGGACAAGAGCTACATAAAGACAGACTAGCAGGACATGAGCTACATAAAGACTAACTAACAGGACATGAGCTACATAAAGACGAACTAGCAGGACTAGAGTTACACAAAAACGAATTAGCAGGACAAGAGCTATATAAAGGCAAACTAGCAGGACAAGAGCTACATAAAGCAAACTAGCAGGACATAAGCTACATGAGGACAAACTAGCAGGACTAGAGCTACATAAAGACAAACTAGCAGGACTAGAGTTACATAAAGACAAACTAGCAGGACTAGAGATACATAAAGACAAACTAGCAGGACTAGAGATACATAAAGACAAACTAGCAGGACAAGAGTTACATAAAAACAGACTAGCAGGACAAGAGTTACATGTAGACAAACTAGCAGGACTAGAGTTACATGAAAACAGACTAGCAGGACAAGAGTTACATGTAGACAAACTAACATGACAACAGTTACATGAAGACAAACTAGCAGGACTAGAGTTACATGAAGATAAACTAGCAGGACAAAAGTTACATGAAGACAAACTAGCAGCACAAGAGTTACACAAAGACGAACTAGGAGGACAAGAGTTACATAAAGACAAACTAGCAGGACTGATTTACATGAAGACAAACTAGCAGGACTGATTTACATGAAGACAAACTAGCAGGACTGATTTACATGAAGACAAACTAGCAGGACTGATTTACATGAAGACAAACTAGCAGGACTGATTTACATGAAGACAAACTAGCAGGACTGATTTACATGAAGACAAACTAGCAGGACTGATTTACATGAAGACAAACTAGCAGGACTGATTTACATGAAGACAAACTAGCAGGACTGATTTACATGAAGACAAACTAGCCGGACTGATTTACATGAAGACAAACTAGCAGGACTGATTTACATGAAGACAAACTAGCAGGACTGATTTACATGAAAACAAACTAGCAGGACTGATTTACATGAAGACAAACTAGCAGGACTGATTTACATGAAGACAAACTAGCAGGACTGATTTACATGAAAACAAACTAGCAGGACTGATTTACATGAAGACAAACTAGCAGGACTGATTTACATGAAGACAAACTAGCAGGACTGATTTACATGAAGACAAACTAGCAGGACTGATTTACATGAAGACAAACTGGCAGGACTGATTTACATGAAAACAAACTAGCAGGACTGATTTACATGAAAACAAACCAAACAGGACAACAGTTTCTCAAAAACAAACCAGCAGAACAAAAGTTAACATGAAGACAAACTAGCAGGACAAGAGTTTTATGAAGATAAACTGGTTGGACTGAGTTACATAAAAGCAAACTAACAGGACTGAGTTACATGAAGACAAGACAACAGTTACTTGAAGACAAACTAGCAGAACAACAGTTAACATAAAGACAAATTAGCAGGACAAGAGGTACACCAAGACAAACTAACAGAACAAGAGTTACATTATGATGAAGTCAAACTAACAAGAATAGAGTTACATGACGGCAAACTAACAGGACTGAGTTACATGAAGACAGGATTGATGTGTAACCAAGCATGTGTTTTTTGTGGTCTCAATGTAAATCGCAATGTAGATACTGTAGATTTGGTAATATTCGCGAGGTTTTAATTTTCGCGGAGAGGAAACATTCGCAAATTTAAGAATCTTGCAAAAATTATTTTTATAATAGTGCTAATAAAGGAAAATGAAAAAATGTAAACACGCGAATATAACAAGATCTACAGTATATATATATACAGTAAACATGGTTTTAAAACGAATCGTTACAACACGGATCGGTTATAACATGATAAGGTCATGGACCCTTAGAGACAGCAAATATGGCCACTATGATCATTTTGGATTGTTGTATTATCGGTTCTGTCTTGTATAACACTATTCACTTATAGCACGATTTGACTTATTTGAACCCAACGATCGTGTTATAACGATGTTCGCCTAAATTTGTCTTTACAAATGCATTTTTTTCTATGCACATAACGTACTGCCAGGGTTGTGTGCAGCTTTCAGGCATAGAGGGGAGCACACCTGATTTATAATGATTATATTTTTATCTCTGTGGTCTTGTTTTTTATGTGAACAATTGTGAATCATCATGTACCTTTGGAGACCATTAATTTTCAAACACCTTACTATATCAATTTAATTAATTCTGGTTTGTGTGCAATGATCAGGAATATGATTTGAATATATAAAATGTATTCTAAAGATTATATCCCCTTCTGACTTGAGAAAAAAAAACTAGCTGGACAACAGTTCTTAGTAGAGTAAAGTCGCACAATCACTTTTTTGTGCTTTTTATTTGTAGAATTTTTTGATGAATAGCCTCAATATAAGAAATAAAAACCTTGTCATTAGTGCCTGGGATGCTATCAATACAGAGATGTCACTTAATGCAGAAAAGGTTAGTAGACTGATCATTGGTAGCGGTTACAACATTGTGGAAGTGATATTTCACAACATTTTTCATAGTTATTTGACCTTTGAAATAGCTAGACTTTATTGACGTTGTTTACGGAGCTGTTTTATTGTTTAAAAAAGAGAAAATGTATGAAGATTCTAAAGTGATGTATATACTGGTGTATATACAGATATACTGTGATTGAATAACTTTATCTCTAAAGGTATGATGATATTCTAAGGAATAGAGGGATTGTAAAGATTATAAATTATCTCCCTCTGTATGCTCTAGGGGCTTCCAATCACTGAATTGAACAATTTTAACTCTGAAGGTATTGTGAGATTCTAAAGTTTAGAGGTATTTTAAAGATTATAAATTGTCTCCCCCCCCCCCCCCCCCTGTAGGCTCTAGGGTCTTCCAACCACTACCCTTGGCTTTTCACTAATTTTCAGAGTGACTCGGTGTGTGTACAATATGTATGTAATAGTGGTAAGGTTATGGGCCAATGTAATGTTACAATGGCCAACACCAAACTGCCCTAATAGCAAACACAATATACGTTAACTGAATTAGCCTAAAGTTGGGCTAGTACCGCAGACTATTGGCCGACATTAGTCTACCATTAGATCAATGCCTCGTGTTAGCTGAGATACAAAGCCCACATAACCAGTGTAGATGTCCTGAGACGTAAAGTCTGATGTTTTTAAATATTATTTTTTTATTTTACCGCATAGCGCAATTCACTGTATGTGATGATTTACGATAAAATAAAATAAAGTCTGATATTGTCTAGTAGCATTTTGACTGTATTTTGAAATGCCCATGAGATACCGAATAAAACAATGCAAAATCGAAAGAACAATAAAGATTATTCACATCACTGAATTTGGTGCTAATTCCGACTACAATTTCCCACGGTCCGGGGAGAGCGCCCTAATGGCAGGCCAGAGGCTCAGATGCTGGCCCACACTTAAAAGCACCATACTAAAATAGAGTCCTATTTTTCAGGTGAGTGACATGCTCCATACCAGTACCGAAATTAAAGATGACATTATATACATGTAGATATCACCCATATCACACAAAGTAATAGCTCCTAGATATGTCTAAATGACATGAGACAATACACTTTGTACTATGAAATGTACAGTAGTTATTCGTTATAGCAAGATTGGTGGGGTCCATTAATACGAATCGTGTTGTAAGCCGATCCTGCTATACAAAATGGCTTTGAACTAGTAATAGGTGGATATGCCTGGAGAAACGTGGGATATGGTATTGGCTTACACGGGATACGATCATAGCGATCATAGCATAACGTTTTTAGGGCCTACAGGATGAGTATCGGAGTTTAGAAGATATATTATTTAATATTTTTAAATAATAAAAATATGAATTGGTTGAATTTGTCTGATATAAACAGTAGAAGTTAAATTAGTTGAATCAAGAAATACTGAACTCACGACACCAGATTTAGGCTGTGTAAACACATGTGCAGTGTTTGCTAACGTCACCATTTTGAGGGTACATGTAAATGTGTGCTTGTTAAATTTTCATGAAATATCACTCTCAACGTGAGATCATACGAGATGGTCAGACCTGTCAATTATACCGACAGCTCTACTGGCCGCTGAAATGTTGACCAATGAGCGTTCGAGCACGCCTGTCAATCATCCCTGTCGGTGAACTGATTGAGGGTGATCTGTGTCAGCATATAAATATATTTATGCAACACCATTAAATCTATTATGCTAAAATAATTTAAAAATTATTCAACAAAATGAAATGTTTATTATAATTGTGTAATAAAACATTATAACACAAAATAATAATGTTTTTAAATCGGAAAATAAAACAACACAACACCAACACGATATTTCATTACGTGTTTCTAAATGGCATAATAAAACATTATAACACATGATGTCTTTGTATATATGATTACTTGAAAAATAAATATAATTTTAGAAGTCTTCCACTCTTTTTTCAATGATGACCGTTATCTGCCACTTGGAATTTTTTGATAAAGGTAATAGAGCAATGTTCAGTATTTTGAAAAGAAGTAGACAACATAATCTCCCCCATAGACTTGAAATTACATCTGTTAGTTCTATTGTTCTTCCAACGGTGTTATATGGCTGTGAAGTATGGGCACTTGAAGATTGTGTCATTTTGGAGAAACTACAGCTTCGTTTTTGTAAACATATTTTATCTGTAAATAAATGTACATACAATATCATGGTATATGGAGAATTAGGTGTTCTCCCCCTCAAGGTACATGTCAAATGCAGAGCCATATGTTTTTGGGCCCGGTTGATTACGGACCAAAAATGTAAACTTTTATCATTAATTTATAAATTGTTTTACTGTATGTTTCAGCTAAATATTTACGAATCAAAATGGATATTGTATATCAAGAATAGTTTAATAGATTGTGGCTTTCCATGTGTCTGGAATGCTCAGCACATCCCAATAGTTTTGAATGTTTCAAGGAGGTAATTGAAAGACGTTTAGAAGATCAATTTATACAGAAGTGGTCAGAAGAATTATTTATTAGTGGCAAATGTGCAAACTATAGGATTTTCAAAACTGATATCATTCTAGAAAAATACCTTTTAATAACTGCTCCGAATATGAGAAAATCTATAACCCGTTTCAGATGCAGGAATTCCAAACTTCCCATTGTACCCGGTAGTTTTTTGTGGTATTTCACGTGATAGACATACCTGCACCTTATGTCACAACAGATCCATCAGTGATGGATATCATTATCTTTTCGAATGTAGGCACTTTGAAAGAGACAGAAAAAAATTATTAAGCCGCTACTTTTATAATAGACCTTCAACATTTAAAATGCATGAATTACTCTCAAGTGAAAACCGGGAGTTATTGTATCACCTAGCGCAACTTATTATTATTATAAATAACGTAATGAATGGTTTAAATTAATTACGATTGACATGCCCTTGTCACAGGCATGTTATATTTACTGACCCTGCATCGCACACCTGGCTTCTCATGTCCTACGGGATCTTGAATAAATTACCTTGTTACCTTGTTACCTTGGTACTTTCAATGTCCTGATTATACATACCGTGTGTCTTACTCTGTGTGTCTGTGACCAGGTTTGTTTTGGTGGATCAGCAATATTAAAAAAGTAACAAACTTAAATCCTTAATAACTCAGTAGCCGGAGCAGTAAAATAGAAAAATCGAACACCATTCTCCATGGATTAATCTTTTGAATAAAATAATTAACATAATTTTGGTCATAGGCTATGGTCTAGGCAAAGGGTAAAAAATAAAAGATAAAGAAACTGCTTTTGAAATTATTTTATTATTATTTTATTAGCACATATTAGATCGACCTTAGGGTAAATAAAAATAAAAAACAACAAGCTAGTTTTTTGATGCAGGCATGCTTCAGGTGTTTTTTTTAGCTCCCGCCGTCACCGTAGGTGAGACGAAGGGAGCTATGGATTCTACCTCCGTTTTTTTTTTGCCTCTTCTTTTGCCTATAACTTTGTAAGAAAATAAGCTAGGATAACAATTTTTGGTATGTGGGTTACTTCCAGGTGGCTAATGGACAGGTTAAAATATTTTTAATCTGAATTCAATTCGCAAGGTCGCAGAGGAGAAAATGATGATGTTACGGCGTTGGGCCGTTGGGCCGTCCGTAAACAATTCGTTTCCGGAGCATATCTCTGAAAGTACTTGTCCGATTGTCTTCAAATTTTACACACAACACCCCTAGGGGGTCTAGTTGTGCCTTTTGGGGTATTTGAACTTTGACCTACTTCTGGTTCAGAACTATGACCTATTTAGACGTTTTGACGCGCACTTCGTTTCCGGAGCAGATCTCGAAAAGTACTGGGCCGATGACAGTCATATTGCACATACATGTTCTCTAGGGTCCCTAGTTGTGCCTTTTCAGGTTTTTGGACCTTGACCTTGAAGTTGACCCAGCACTTTGACCTAATTTATAACATCGGTAAATCCGACTGAAAGATTTTGCGGAATATCATGAAAACCGCTCAAGATAGCTACACCATTACTATAAAACAAATTGTGAGGTTTCAGGAGATGATGCATCGTGCAAATTTCAAGTCGATAAAATTAAAAATGGCCGCCTATCGGCCATTATTCACCTCGACAGGCCTGATATTGCGGAATATCATGAAAACCGCTCAAGATAGCTACACCATTAATATCAAATAAATTGTAAGGTTTCAGGAGAGGATGCATCTTGAAAAATTTCAAGTTGATAAAATTCAAAATGGCCGCCTATCGGCCATTATTCACCTCGACAGGCCTGATATTGTGGAATATCATGAAAACGGCTCAAGATATCTACACCATTACCATAAAACAAATCGTAAGGCTTCAGGAGAGGATGCATTTTGAAAAAATTCAACTTGTCCAAGTTCAAAATGGCCGCCAATCGGCCATCATTCACTTTCACATGGCCGTTATTTGGTAAGCCGTGCTAGATGGCTAGACCATTACCTGATTACTATAAAACAAAGTGTGAGTTTTCGGGGGAGGATGCACCCTGAAAATGTTTAACTTACAAATTCAAAATGGCCGACAATCAGCATTATTTACCTCAATAGGCCTGATATCAGGTAAACCGTGCTAGATAGCCAGACCATTACTATAAAACAAAATGTGACGTTTCGAGAGAGGATGCCTTTTAAAAACTTATGACTCAATCGAATTCAAAATGGCCACCTATCGGCCACTATTTACTTTCACATTGCTGATATTTGGTAAACCGTGCTAGATAGCTGGACCATTACTATAAAACAAAATGTGAGATTACAAGAGAGGATGCATCTTGAAAAAAATTGACTCGATCAAATTCAAAATGGCCGCCTATCGGCCATTATTCACTTTCACATAGCCGGTATTTGGTAACCGTACTAGATGGCTAGACCATTACTATAAAACAAAATGTGAGATTTCGGTAGAGGATGCATCTTGAAAAATTTTGACTTGATCAAATTCAAAATGGCCTCCTATTGGCCATTATTCGCTTTCACATGGGCGATATTTGGTAAACCGTGCTAGATGGCTAGACCATTACTATAGAATGAAATGTGAGATTTCAGCTGAGAATGCATCTTGGATAATTTTGACTTGATCAAATTCAAAATGGCCCCCTTTAGGCCATTATTCACTTTCACATGGCCGATATTTGGTAAACCGTGCTAGATAGCTAGATGATTACCGTATTTCGCAGAGTATAGTACGCACCTGTGTATAGTACGCAGGTACCAATATTTGTACAAAAAAACACAGATAGTACGCACCGGTGGATAGTACGCACCAGGGTGGTGAGTATCTACACAGTCTGTCTGGGGTGTGTGTGTGGTATGTCTTTATTACTCAAGGCATTCAGAATGTGGTTCAACTCAGCTGGTGACATAAGGATATAATTGATTCGCTAATAGAGATTATATAAAATAAATGAAAGGATTTGATGAAAAGAAATATTATAAACACCAAATAAATAAAAAATTAGGACGACCTATCTGAGGATTATAATAATTTTTGTTTTAGTGTTGATTTGACCACAAATGATCACGATATAACATATTAGCGCCACCTGGTGAAAGCAGTTATAGTCAGGTAAATGACGGGAAAAGCGCCATCTGGTGAATAGGCGATGTCTGACAAGTAGATTATCATTTAAATAACATTAATAAATGACTTTATCGGATATTTAAAAGACAAATAAATGCTAGGTTGTTATTTCACTAGACATATCTTACGTGTATTAGAAACAAATGGTTTCATTATAGCTGCTGAAGTAATTTGCCATTTTTGGGCGAAAATACAAGGAGTTAGGAGATCGCAGTTCACTCGGGAGACGTGAGACTGCCTATTTATCAAAATTTTGAGTGACAAATCTCAGCAAAATCAATATATTGTATGCATCGGTGGATAATATGCACCAGGCCAAAAACGGGCTCAAAAAAAAAAAAAAGTAGCGTACTAAACGCCGCTATATACAGTACTATAGAATGAAATGTGAGATTTCAGCTGAGGATGCATCTTGAAAAATTCTGACTCTATCAAATTCAAAATGGCCCCCTATCGGCCATTATTTACTTTCACATGCCTAATATTTTGCAAACTGTGTTAGATGTTAGTCCATTACTATAAAACAAAATTTGAGGTTTCGGGGGAGGATGCACCCTAAGTTTTTAACTAATTTATATCGAATTCAAAATGACCGTAAATCAGCTACTAGTTAACTCGATTGGCCTGATATCGGGTAAACCGTGCCAGATAGGTAGACCATTACTGGGATACTGATTAGGATCATTAATTTCAATGGAGGTTTGCAATCTCTGACAGACTGTCTAGTTCTTATCTTACTCTTAGACTGCGCTTCTTAGAGCTAGTTGTCTTGCGTCTTGTTTAACTAGTTTATATCGAATTCAAAATGACCGTAAATCAGCTATTAGTTACCTCGATTGGCCTGATATCGGGTAAACTGTACCAGATAGGTAGACCATTACTGGGATACTGATTAGGATCATTAATTTCAATGGAGGTTTGCAATTTCTGACTGTCTAGTTCTTATCTTACTTTTAGACTGAGCTTCTAAGACCTAGTTGTCTTGCGTCTTCATTTTTTACCTAGCCTAGGACTACATTAATAACCCTACACAAAATTGCTTGAATCAAATTCTAATTCAGAGCGGGAGCTCCTGGACTTATGTAGTCTTGTTATTTTCAGACATACGGCAGGAGAACCACTTATCAAATAGCTGTGGCCTAAGTTATCAGAAATAATACTGTAGTTTTCAAATGCTGGTGCTAAACAAAATCAGTTATATCTGTATAATTTTTTCAAAATGAAACGTATATTTATACAGGCTTTGTAGGACAAAACATATGAAGCCATAGGTATTTAATGACATCACTTTTTGTAATTTGGACTTGATTTATAGCCACAGGAAAACAGTCAGGCAGTGCCTGCTGCCAACTCTATTAAAAACGGACAAGATGAAAAACCTGAAGAGATGGTGACAGATACTGAGCCAGTGAAACTCAATAAAAGAGAGAAAAAAGAGAAAAGATCGAAGAAAAAAGGAAAAAAAGAAGAGAAGAACAAAGCTGAGGAGGAAAATGAGCCATCTAGGAAGAAAAAGAAGGGGAAGAAGCGAAAATTAAGTGAGGAAGAAGAGATGGAATGGTCTCAGTCAGAGAATGTATCGCCTGAAGAAACACCAGGAAACGGAGTAGATGCTGAATGTTCTCCTACAAAGAAAAAGAAAGGTAATTTATTATCGTATGCATATATGCTAGTAAGGAGGTCTGTAATAATGTGGATGTTGTTGGCCCTTAACCCTGACAGTGCGGGATCGAGTTTAGTCATCACATTCTGCTGTCTAAAGTCGATCTCCACACTGTAAAAGTAAAAAAAAATAGATGGCTGCAGATCCATGACATAGCTATTCCAACGAAGCGGAAAGAACTAACTAAGACATTTATGATGATTTCAAATTGACAAAACCCTTTGGTCTCCATGCTTTATACAAAATATTTCAGTGCTTTAAGGGTTAACCTTCAAGTACTGCTGGCACCATATATATACAGTTTGAACCCTTTAACCGCTTAATTATTTAATCTGAATTTTCACCCACTTGAAGTTGTTTCTTGCTGACGCGTTCCACAACTTCAAGTGAGGGAAAATTATTCAGATTTGACAAAATGGAGATGACTGTTTTCAAATCTTGCTGGTTGATGTCACATTTTATCTTTAACATATTTAAAATGTGGTACTTTATGTGCTTATAAAAAATGAAAACCTGAATATATGCAGCACCGGCGGTTAAAGTGTTGACCATGTCCAGATGAAATGCCACTGAAACCCACGAAAAAGTTTGTGATATATACTCAGAAAAATTTAATTTGCAGATGCTTATTTTTCAAGAAAATAATAATTTAATTTTTTTCGGCATTCGAAGCTGTAAATTGTGTTATCTATGAAAGAAAAATAGAAACCAAAAATTCAGCAACTCGACGGTTAAAATGCTAAATTTTATTTTTACATTTTATTTTTTAAAGTGAGTCATTCTATCATGACCCATAGCTTCAAGCTGATAATTGAAATTGATAAGATTATTTTTGTAGTTGCTCACTAATTGAATAATTAATATAGGATGTTGCAGTCACGATTGGCAGGTTAAATTTTGATCGATTGTGTTGTTTTTGACAGTTGAGTCAGAACATGAAGAAGATGATAATGAGCCTGCTAGTCCTGTGAGAAAGTTTAGCTGGGAAGACACAATAATAGAACTACTTGATAACGCTGATGACAAAACATTAGCTGTGAAAAGACTGAGGAAAAAGGTACATGTATGCTTAGAAATAGATCTGATTGTAAAAGAGTGAGTGAGGAAAACGTCAAGATTATTGTGAATAGTAGTGGTGATTCAGCCATATTGCCCTTTTTGATCGCCATATTGCCCTTTCTTACCACCATATTGCCCTTTCTGACCACCATATTGCCCTTCCATATTGCCTTTTCTGACCGTTATATTGCCCTTTCTGACTGCCATATTACCCTTTTTGACTGCCATATTGTCCTTTCTGGCCGCCATATTGCCCTCTTGATCGCCATATTGGCCTTTCTGACTGCCATATCGCCCTTTTTGACCGACATTTTGCGAGGCCTCTTAATATTCAGACTGTGCCATGCCCCTTTTAACTATCATCACTTCGCTTTCATCCTACTTTAAAGCACTGAATTTTGTTTGTTAAAACCTTAGAGTCCAAATCTTCTTTTTCAATTTGAAATCATCCAAAATGTCTTAGTTAACTTTTTCCGATTCATTTGAATACCTATGTTATTGGACTACAACCATTATAAATATTTTTACTCTTACTGTGCGGGGATCGACTTTAGACTTCAGAATCTGATGTCTACAGACATCAGATTTTGACATCTTAAAGTAGACCCCCGTGCTGTGAGGGTCAAACCTTAGCAAAATTACTTGATAACGCCCAGTCACTGGTGTTGTGCATCCACACCTATGACATAAAGCCTGATGAGCGGGTGTACCTAGAGCTCAACACTTGCGATGCTCACATACCCAATTGATACTCCATGATTCTACTGATAATCTTAGCTTTTCGGGGGAGAGGGTTACTGGAGGTGCCCAAAATAGGTGGTCGTCATACATGATTAGGTGCCCCTAATGATAGGTGGCGCCATGCTCCTTCTGAATCCTAGACCGGAAACACCAGTAGGTAAATTGTAGGATTTGTAGTAGACCGTTATTTGTTTAAATTTAAAGCAACTCTACCAGCTGACATGTCAATATGTTGTGGGTTAATAAATCAATTCACATATATCGTATGAGCAAATTTGCAGAGATGTTATCAATGTTGTAGAAGAAAGCTCTCATGGGACAATTTTGGTAGCCACGTAAATAAATCATTTTATTTTTCCTTTGAGACGAATTGCAAAACTACAGTGTCTAAATTTTATTGACCCGTCTGTATTTCTCCATGATGTGTTTGACCGATGTCTTCACATATCTTATTAGTGCTATTGGTATTCATAGTGAGCACACATATAATCACAAGAGACACAATAATAGCCCCACCTGGTGAGTGCAATGTAAATTTTCCGCTGGAGACATGGGCTGAATTGAATCAAATCGTGCTGTGGGCTCAGCAAAGAATCAAACACATCATCTGTTTTTGACAGTAGGCCTAATAAGTCTCACTGGCCACATTTTCCGTTTATTTTTTGTAGCTGGGCGTCAGCCCAGTTACATTATTATCAGAATCTAGTCTCTGAATTTGGGACAAAAAGTGACGTCATTTCATTCATAAAACTGATAGATGGGTGAATTCCATTCATAAATCTGACCATTGGCCTTAGTTTCGGGGACCCTATCAATAGATACATATACGCATACAGCTTCTTATATCGGTTTGATACAAAACAAGATTGCTCAATGTTGACGGTCCCTTAACTACTGATAGTAGGTTTGTACTCAAGTCTGTCAAAAGAGAAATGTTATTGGCTGATCAGCAATGGCCCTTCTCCAGCATAATCAATCAGCGATGTTCTGATTGGGCGCAACTTATGCAAATTACTGGGCCCGGTAACAAGCATTATTCTGGGGAGAAGGGTTTGTATCCTGATCAGTGATTAGCCAGTGTAGTGGATAGGTTAAGTGACTTTTGACTTCAAGTCATGATGCAAACGATTCCTTTGGCATGGAGCTACCTTAAGGTCTTATATAAATATCTATCCAAAGACACAAGTGAGATCGGCCTTCGTATTCCAAATATTTGCATTTTTTTCAAAATGGCCGCCAAAAAACTCAAAAATCGTAATTTTCATATCTGTCATGCTCAAAACGTCAATTTGTGGCCCAATGTACATTTAAAAAGTCAAGACATACAATTGAATTATTAAAAAGAAAAGAAAAAAAACATATTTTGAGCTTAACACAGCCACCCGTGTCCTTAATGGAACATTATTCCCCTCAAATTGCTCAAATTGTGCGTATACGGGTCCGAATTTTAGGACACTATATTTCCACTTTTTTCTCTGTCTAGTGCATATATAGTCATATTCACAGTGTACATGTAGACTGTGCTCCAGATAAGATATTATTAGATTAATAATGTATGATGGTATAAAAATCTATACAGAAAACGTCATAATAACAATGTCCTTCTATGGGCTTATGATGCTATTTTTTTAACTGTTCAAATAGCAAATATGCTTATGTTGAAAAACCAGTTTATTAGTTTCATCTCCTACTGCAACATCCCCGCAAATAATAGCTAGCCAAACTATGTGATATTAATCCCCGTTTGACTATACTTTATTATTTTAAATTGCTATGAGGTGTGATATATTTGTCATAACAGACTGATTGACCTTCAAGTTTATGTGAAAGTACAAATGCCCCCTTTGGATACGATGAACTGGAAGTCGTGTTTCATTAGTAATGAAAAAACAGTAGACCTATCTATACCCATATCTATAGATCAAGTTACTCAATAATCCCGAAAGACTGAATGCATGTTACAAAGAACTACAAGACAATATTGAAGAGTTGAGCGAATTAGACGAGTTGTCTGATTTCGTAAAATTTGTGATGGTGTTGGTATTTCTCGTAGCAGTAGCTCTGATGGTGAAGGTGCACAAGATGTAGTGCAGCTAATGATGTGGTGTGGCATAAAAGTTGCAGAAATGCAATTGATAACCAAAAAGTAGAGGGCAAGAAAAAAACACAAAGAATCAATCAGCCCAGTGAAAACACGGCGTCTCAGCAGCATTGCAAAGTCCGCAACACAAACTTCATATATGCCATCAAAATCATACAGTGAGCCATTATGCTTTTTCTGTGGTAAAGTAATAAACAAAATAGAAATAAGAAAAGCTGCAACCTTTGCTTTAGATAAAAAAAGGTGAGGAATGTGCTCAGCTGTTGGGCGACGAACATATTTTGGCAAGCTTCAGGTGATATGATCGTGCTTGATGCTGTCTACATCGAGCATGCTTGCCTAAACTTTACAGGAATCAGAAATTGTTGGATGTGATGCTACTGGAAGAAACGAAACTCAAGTAAAAATAGCATGTTCTGAATAAGTTAATTGATACTATTAAAGAGTATCGTGACTCAGGAAAATCACTACATATGGCTGACATGACTACATTATATAATAAACACGTTGCTGCATTGGTCTTTTCTTCTATTCGTTGTAATACCACACGTCTCTATGAATATATTGAAAGATTGTTTCCTGATATCAAATAAATACGAACAAATCGTGGTTGGTCCCTTTTATTTGATGATGTATCTGATCTCAGCAAAGCTGACACGAAAGGAAATAGAACCACCGATGTTTCCTTTATCTTCAAGTATGATAAAAGAATATCTTCATCTTCAGCAAGATAATACAGGTTCCTTCGCTACAACATCTGAATCTATTTCTATCCTGCTAATCTTGGAAGTCATTTTTACACATGCTGCTTGATGGATCAGGCATTCATCAACCGCCACCTAGACCTGACAAATCTAAAGTTACAGCGTCCATCGCACAAAAGATTATATTCAACTCTGCGAGGCTCAGAATGAGATAAAAAACCGTTGCAGCGTTCCTCGTCATCTAAGAGAAAACCCGACATATCTATATGTTGTACATAATCTTCATCTTCAAATTGGCAGGGCTTCTCCACTACCAACCATTGTGGGAAGCCTCCGTCACCGAGAGGTAGCGAGCTCGGCCTCAGACCGCCAGGGTTCGAATTTTGAATCATGTGTCTGATAGCAGTGTCATCTCATTCATCTCACCATCATCAATATTTTCTCCTGGCCCAATTTAGCCTATATGTGCAGAATGGTGTCCTAAAAGCCCCTGAGAACATTTAGCACAGATGTAACAAATGCAATACTAACGCACTGGGAACTAATTGGTGTCGTTGCTCCACCGCAGGCCAATAAGGGTGTTTTCATTACAGTTGGGTTTTGTAATATCGACCACAACCCATCATCGATCACAGCAACAACTGCTTTCCATGGAACATGCATAAGCATTAACCATAATTTCACTTCTGAATACCAGAAAGGTCAAAATTTTCATAACATCCTAGATCCAGTAGGAATCGGGAACATGTGAAATATTTACTTGTTTGTTACAGAACGATAGATCTAGATATCACCCTGTCAAATGACGCAGTTTTCAATATTCCTCCTCTCAATATCAGTCATTCATATCCAGTTCTCCAACCTGTCACCAAAACTATTTCCGAAGATGGCTATCAGTGGTTGGACCATGTCAAGAAACTACAGAAAGATAACCTCGAAGATGGAGAATGGATCTCTTGGGCTGCGTACCATGCCAGCATTACAGAACCTCCTCCATTCCCACCATCTCAATCGCACATATAGCCATTGTTTATGGAGTCTCCCACCTAACTATGGCTTGGTATGCAATGAAAACTCTCCGTGACGCAGCCAAGTACTTAGAATCCTGATCAGAAACTTCAATGGGAATTCCCTCAAACAGAATTTGGTGAAGATTTTTTCTCCATCATACAGAAAAAATAGGACAGCTTGCCACCATGCATAATCACCCGGCCCACGCGTGTGATAGGAGTTTTTCAGGGTGCATCTTTCCCTGAACTCTCACATTATGTTTTTCAGGCAATATCCTTCACTGAAACTACACATTGTGTTTTATAGTAATGGTCCAGCAGCTTTCTGGCACAGTTTTCACGATATTACCCATATTAATGTCAATAATGGCCCCAAGTCGGCCATATTGAATTTGATTTTTCAGGGCATAACCCTCCCTGAAACCACATATTTTGTTGTATACTGAATGGTCAAGCTATCTGGCTCAGTTTGCCAGATAAAAGGCATAATAAAGTTTATGGCAGATAGTCAGCCATTTTGAATTTGGTCGACTTGAAATCTTTCAGGCCATATCTCTCCCTGAAACTGCACATTTTGTTGTGTAGTAATGGTCAAACTATCAGGCATTGTTTACCAGATATCAGACATATTTCAAGTTAATTATGGCTGATAGTCGGCCATTTTGCATTTATTCAAGTTATCCCTACCTGAAACTACACATTTAATTTTATAGTAATGGTCTAGCTATCTGGCATAGTTTACCAGATATCAGACAGATCAAAGTGAATTATTGGCGATGGTCGGCCATTTTGAATTTGCTCAAGTTGAATTTTTTTCAGGGCATATCCCCATCTGAAACCGTTTTTTAGTAAAATTTATCTAGCCATCTGGTATGGTTTGCCAGACATATTAAAGTTAATTATGGCCGATCGACTCCGCTCCAGCTCCTGTATACTACATCACCCAAACTTTCCCGGGATTTACCGGAACTTGCAATTTACCAATACAAAACAGACTGCAAAGCCCCTTGCAAATGTTGTGTACTGAGGCAGTCGTATATGTCCTTTTGTTGATGTAGGCCCCTAAGGGTGCATGCTCACGGCATACTTAATATATTGTAAACGGAACCAGGCAAAATAAACAATGAACCAATTACTAGTGTTTGTTTACTATTATTTTCTATATAAATTATATTATTCATAGTAAAAACAAAAAAAATATATTTTTACCTTTACACATGCTTCTAATATATCCCTGAGCATCAATATGGTCATTTCAGATGTAATAGAATTGAAAATATATTTTATTGTTTTGGCGGCCATTTTGAAAAAACGCAAATATTTCACATTTCATGCCATATAGAGCTTGTGTCTTTGAACATTTTTTTTCCTATGGGCCTAAGGTACATTTTTGCCAAAGGAAACATTTGCATCATGATCTGAAGTAAACACCCTATTTTGTGCAGTTAACCTACCTACTAGTGATGACATCATTTAAAAAAGACACAATAGCTGACATCCATCTCCAAATATGGTATGCCCTATTGCTCTCAAAGATTTTCCCTCCTGGGACATACTGCATGCCGATTGGCCAGCAATGACATCATTTATAAAACATGTCTGACCTCAATACCTGACCTAACCTCTGAGGTCAGAAATTATCTGTACATAGGGGCCAACAACACGTCACCCCACTGCAGATGAACTGAGGTAGGGGTGGTATTCAGTTACCATTAATATCAATATCCCGCAAGGTTCCAGGTCGACCCAGCAACCAGGATGCGTTGACCCAATGTCGATACAATTTTGGTCCGATGTCGCAGAGGCTGGGCCAACATAAAATCGCATTGGGTCTGCTGAGCACCTGTAATCAATGTTGTGTTGTTCATCTGGTCTCGACACACATTAGCCTATAGTTTACCCAGCATCATCTGCACCAGTCCAGTCTCAATTCACACCGAGCGTGAAGATGACCCATCATACACAACACAGTGAATCAATGTTGGTTTAACGTTGGTCCAGCGGCGTAGACTGGGGTATAGGCACTACACACCACAGCTGATCAGCATGATCTTTGAGTCTGATTGTCACCTCATAGACACATCCACACCTTGTTTCCCAATTTTCCTGTCTAGTCGTAGGCCTACATAATACATTGTAAATAAGTTGTAAACCCCAATACAACACAACGTAGCAAAAAAAATTGCAACTGAAGGTTTGTGGACAGACCTTGGGTTGTCACTGTTGGTGTGGGCTCTTCCAGGGCTACAACGTGGCTCACCCCTGTGGGGGATGGTGTTGACCTACTAACGTTACTAATGCACAAATCTCAACGTCTGTCCGGGTAGGCTACTGGCAGACTCAATTCAGCGCCACCTGGTTACCCCTGCATCACATTCAATGGGAGTAGGCCAACCTATCAAGCTGGAAGGGGGAAAGAGTCTGGTTGACATATTAAGCCATCTGAGGGGCGCACCATTTGATATCTGGAGGGGGGGGGGGGAGGTTAGAAAATATATTTCAGTTCTGCAACAAAAATTTAAAAAAAAATTGTCAGACATTCATCACAAAAAAAAATTTGTTTTTTGTGGAGGTAAAAAAAAAAGTTTGCAACCAACAAAAACTCTAGCCCCCCCCCCCCCATATTTCTAATGGTGCGTCCCTGACTCCTGAAAGGCTGAATTATGTCACTGTGTTTTCTGTCAAAGCAGTGTTACCATGGAAGTTGCAACTAAGACTTGAAATTCGAGTACAATGCAGACTGCTTAGTATCTTTTAGTAACATTGTCATATAGCCTAATTATGTTTATTGTTAATATAGGTCTACTGTATATATGTTATCTTCAATCTGCCATGTGATTTGCGGCACGCGTTGAGCTACGCTCGGCATGAATTGAGACTGGACTGGTGCAGATGTATATATTATCATTTAAATATTATCATAAATGTAACCGCGTTCAAACTCGTGCGTTATCTTACTTTTTGGGTGTACATAACAGAGCCCCAGTAGTGGGAATACAGGGTGATGTGGGATGGATATTACCAAAATATAGACGACTCCTAAAAATGTTACAACTATGGAATCATTTGCTTTCTTTAGATGAAAACAGGCTGACAAAACATATTTTTGAATGGGAATATGCAAATAATTTTGGTAATGGAAACAGTTGGATTGATGAAATTAAACAAATTTTCTAGTTGGTTGATCAAGAAGACGATTTTAATAATTTATTAAAAGTTGATTTGAAATATTTTTCAACATTGTTGTATGGCGTATGGAGCGCAAATGGCAACGCGAAATATTAGTTAAACCAAAACTGAGAACCTATATTACTTTCAAAAACTTGTTCAAAGAAGAAGAAATTTATCTAAAATCGTGTCGAGGAAAGCACGTTCACTAATTTCACAAATACGACTGGGAATTTTACCATTAGAAATTGAAGTAGGACGTTTCAGAGGGGTTAGCCCCGAAGACAGACTATGTCGAAATTGCAATATGGGTGTGGTAGGAAGTGAGATTCACTTTATATGTGAATGCCCTTTATATAATGATTTGAGACACGCTATGAATAATAAATATATTTTTCCCGTAAATGCCACAATGTCTGATAAATTTGAACTGATAATGTCAACTAATTGCAGATTTCTAGGTACTTATATTTGTCAGGCATGGGCGTACTGATAATATGTATAACAGGTGATATGTGGCATGTAATAACATCAACTTATATATAGTGTAGTTTTGTATTATATTATTTTTATTTGTGGTATTGGGGTCATATATGTCACTATGTATGGTGACAGATATGACTCTTTTGTACCTAACGTTACTGATGTATTTGGTTCAAGCGAACACAGTCCAGTGGGCGCGGGACGTCCGCCCGGTGTTTGGACCGATGTTGGGCCAGCATAGTGGACGGTGGGCCAGCATTGGTCCGGCGTTGGGCTGGTGTCCCGTGTTTGCTGGGAGGGTATCCACTCTGTGTTGGTTCAGTGTTGGTCCATGTCTTGGGCGCTGTCCCGGCACTGCCCCAACATTAGGTCGATCCTGGTGTTTGCTGGGATTTACAATATTGTGTAATAATGTTGATTTTTGGCTGTTTCGTTCAGCATATATGTTTTTTTTTACTACATACATTTTGGAGTGACTTATAAGCCCAAATGGGCTGGGTACTATATTGTAAACATATTTATATTGTCATTAGATCTGTTTGTACATGTCACTATAATAAAAAATATACAATACAATACAATATATAATATGTATGAATGGTATAATCTCACAGTAAAGTATAGGGGAGACTGGGGCACCTTGGGACTTCGGGCACATTGAGACAGGCCTGTTTGAAAGAAATTATATTGTGATTTGTTCGCCAGCTGGTCAATGGTACCAAAACTAACTAATTTCCATTTTCCACCCTGTTTAAGCTTAGGTCCATTTTTTCCATGAAAATTACTTTTTTAGGTTGATCAATATCTGTGTCTATAGATCACGTAATACTTGATTTCCCTATGATTTGGGTGGTATCGTACACCTGTGCTATCATTTTACCACTTTTGTATAATGGTTTGCTTCAAATACACCCCACACAAAAACTATGAATAATATCAGATAAGTGGTCAGTCAGGGTGTCTCAATGTGCCCCAAAACTGTCTCAAGGTGCCCCGAGTCTATCTCAGTGAAGTAATGTTTTCATATAATATATATATAGTGATATGTATGAATGATATAATCTCATAGTAAAGTATCCCATATCTGCCAAAAAGGATGTTCAAGACAAGCCACCCCTTGCCATGCTACTTGAAAACTGTGGGGTATAATTTTCTGCTCATTGTAGTCTAGCCATTCATTTAAAAATTATATGCATAGTGGACAAATCCAATATTTTGATGTGATGTGGGCCTACCTACTCTACCTAGGCAATGAAGTTAAGCCTAAAACACATACTGTGTAACAGTCGACCCGTGCTGGTTTTGACAACATCAGCTGCAGTAGGCCTACACCTCTAGAATTGGAGATTTAATTCAGCTCTATGATAAATATCCAAATTTAAGTTGTTGCCGGTCCAACATGACAAACTTAAAATCGGGACATTTCCAACCTCAGTCAAGGTGAAGCTGTGCCAAGAGGATGAGCATCATTTAATTATCCATTGATATCAGTCATGATATAAATAAAATAAGAACACAACATTCCTCGTTCATTTACTGTTGTCGCCATTGTATGGTGTATGTTGCGATCAACAGTAAAACATCACAATTTTATCAAAATCACAGATTTGATACGTATATAAGGGCATGCCGTTATGAGCGCGTATGCCATTCTGAATGACACACCCTTATAAGTGAACAATTTGCAGTATTTCACTTTGCCCCAGCTACATGAGGCATTTGGCCCTAGTATAATACTGCTTCATTGATAATTTACATGATAATAGATATTTTAAATTTCAACTCAATCAGTTTTAAAATTGTTGACTTGCTGCACTATCGGCCAGTATTTGGTTTAATATATATATGATACCTGTAAAACCATGCTAGATAGCTAGACCATTACTATAGAACAAAATATTTGGTTTTGGGGAGGGATATGGCCTAAAAAATTCAACTATATCATATTCAAAGTAGCCGACCATTGGTCATTTAAAAAATAATATGACCAATATCTGGCAAAGAGCGCCAGCTAGCACAATATGAGATTTCAAGGAGGGTATGCCTTGAAAACTAATTTACAATATGCGAAATATCTGGTAAAGTGTGACAGATAACTAAGGTTTCAGTGAGAAATATTACCCTGATTTGCTATAATATTAATACTTTCTGCACTGGAGGGGAGATGTCTTCAGTTTGCTTACAGAAACGAATCCTTCTACCGGTAGTTATTTTTAATAACTGACATGTGAGCCTATATATAGCTGCTTAAGGGAGTGTAATCGTCCTGGCCCTCTCCAGTAATACCAGCTCCAAAAGCGTATATTATAATTTCTGTGTTTTAAACTTTCATAGTTTGATTTCGGTTGAGGGGTGATTTGTGACCGCAATGTGCTGTCGACTGCTAAGCATGGTGCAAAGAGAGAAATTGCCAGCACTCTTGGGGATCACCAGAAGTCAAGTTTTAAAGTCTATAAACCCGTTGAAATGTACTCTCTTCTTGATTGTAATGTCTCGAGGAGAGTTAAATGATCTACTGAATTTGCAGGAACAAATTTAAAACTCTAATCTATGCTTATGTAATCAATTGATGAATTTGTCTTTCCAGTATATCTATGACTGATTTTGCTTATGTTTTCTTCAAACAGGTGTTGGCTGAATATCATGCGTGTGGGGGAGATGGGAAAACAAAAACTGAAGCAAAGCTATTAGCTAGATTCACTAAAAAAATTAACAAAAATCCACGACTTAAAGTTTTAAAGGAAAAAGTGAAATTAGTTCATTGATCTTATTCCTTGTATCAATTGTTACTGTTGTGTTCATGAATTAACCGTTATGAAAAAAACTATTCCATCAAGCTTGTCATTCTCCATTTTATTTTTGTGTGGAGATATCAGTTGGATCTGTCTGATAAACACTAGATATTGACCTAATGTTGATTTTTGTGTTGGTCCACTGTCTATGACACTGGCTAAACATTAAAACAACATCTGGTCAAAATCTCAACCTTTTTTCCTGCTGGATATATGGTTTGAAGCAGGGTTTTTATCACTAGAAACATCACTAAAATTCATCAAATAGTTTTTGATAGATTCTTAGATAATCCAATAATTCAATATTGGAGGAGTCTATTTTTCATAGATATATTTTGTCATTTAACGCTGGAAATTGCATTAGCAATTCCAGCTTCGAATGAATAAAAATAGACGCAAACAATTTAGCAGGACAAGGGTTTAGTTTCTTAGGTGCTAGAGTGTGTGGCAGTTTAACCTTCAGGTTTGATGTAGATTACCCGGTATATCTGACCATGAGGGTGAATGTATTTCAATTATCGCGCCAGACTGCATACAGCAGGGTTGATATAAATATGCATGAAAATTGGCAAAAATAGTAGTATGCATGTTGAAATTAGTTATTCTGAGCTAGCTGAAGTATGTTAAATTATAGAGACACATTTCAGCAAAATAATAAACATTACCTTTCAAAGGTCACCTTTCTCTAAATATGTATTTTCAACATTTATCCTGTCACCTTTTGTAGGTGGTGAGTAGCCTATTCATTATGAAATGATAATTTTTCAACATTTTATAAAAATCATGGATCACTGTTATGGTTACCATTAGTTATGAACTCTGCCATGGTTTAGCACACTAACGGTTACTATTGGGGATGAACTCTCACTGTTTCTCAACTATCCAATAAACATGCGATTTTCAATTTGTGGAGACTCAATGTTGGGACAGCGTCGCATATTGTGGCCAGCATTAGGCCACTATAGGGCAGATATGTCTCATTTTGCCAGATACTTGTACCTTGTGACATTAGCCTTTTGGTAGCTTGTTATGGGCCTCCGTCTCTGATACTGTCCCACCATTGAGCCTCCACAGTTTACTTGTACCTTGTGACATTAGCCTTTTGGTAGCTTGTTATGGGCCTCTGTCTCTGATACTGTCCCACCATTGAGCCTCCACAGTTTACTTGTACCTTGTGACATTAGCCTTTTGGTAGCTCGTTATGGGCCTCCGTCTCTGATACTGTCCCACCATTGAGCCTCCACAGTTTCAATATCACTTGTTTACTGGATAGTTGAGGAACCACGACAAAGCTCACTCTTTGATCTGCAATACCTTGTCAAATAATGCCGAGGTTGTTTTAATGTTGAGCCAGTATGGCAGACTGTGACCCACAACTAAAAGTGTGCAAAAATCACTCATATTTGTTTAATTTAAGAGCAAACATTTGCAAATCTTGGTGTCACGCTTATTTCATTCCAAATAACAGTAATTTGATCTGCTATTAAAACAGAGTAAATCTATATTTGTGCTCAGCAGCTTACCCTTTCTGAGCGGGGACTGTCTTTAGACGTCAGAATCTGACGTCTGCAGACAGTCTAGAGATGGTTGCTGCACTGTAATAATTGAAAAATGTATAATGGCCGTAGACCCATAACATGGTCTCACCACCCTAAATGAGCCGAAATCCAAGCAGGGTGGCTACTGACTAGAGAATCCCTACCCAAATTACTGCTTTAAATGGTTGTTCCCTACCCAAATTACTGCTTTAAATGGTTGTTTCCGCCTCTGGTGAATTAAGAAAAATACAGCAATGTTGTAATTATGTGGATAAATTGTAAGCACACACTGTTTTCGCTATCTGTGATATGAGGTATAACTGTTATGTGAGATTTTCGGATGTACACATGCGGTGAGAAGGATTTGTGTCTTTTCTGGGAATGGGCGCAAGAATATTTCGGGAGATCTGGGCAAAATGGACCTTTTTACCAACATGGGAGCGTAACTCAAAACGCAGGAAGTTAGCATACCATTTTCGAAGCAGTTTTTGAAAAAGGACAGCTTAGGCTTTATTATGGTGTGTAACATAGGGGGGCAGCTAGGGACGAAAGTGGTGATTTCGGCCCTTGGAATGTTGGCATTATACATGCGTTTCAATTGGACTGGCATTTGGGTTGGTGAGACCACATAAGTATTCAAATGAAGCAGAAAGAGCTATACATACTAACCCATTTATGATAGTTTCAAATTGAAAAAACCTTCCGATCTAAATGGTTTATACAAAAATATTTCAGTATTGTAAGCGTTAAAATAAATCATCATGGATCAACATCTTGAGCTGGCTGGATATGCAGAATGTTATTAAGTCTCCACCCACTATGTGGTGTACCCGATATGACTGGGCAGCCTAACTCATTTACTGCGCGAGGCCCAGTCACACTGACTGCCATTTTGTCTACACAGCCAGCTGTGTAAAAACGACCCTCGCGCTGCCTACCAAAAAACTCGGATACCAAGAAATTGATACGAATATTTCAAGTGCCTATGAAAACTCGGCCATTTTCAGCAGGCGTAAACTTTTGATCGTATTAGGATTATTACATTTAAAAATGGAGGTCACTGTGTCAGAGCCTTGCGATGTCATCAGGGTATATGTGGTGGTGGAGACTTATTGTTTTTGCTGAGTCCGCCCGCCGCCGCCGCCACTTGTTTCTGCTCTCACTCGAAAACCACTCGGATTATTTCCAAATATTTGCAGTATGCATACTGGCCCTGGGGAATTTGTCTGGTAAATTTTTTTTTTGCTTTTTTCAGTTTCTTCAACAAAATCCAAGATGGCCGCCAAAATCCTATGGCGCACGCTAGAGCTTGAACCGCTTCATCGATTTGTTTCATGTTTGGTTTAATGGAAAGACCTTACTCTGGCCGTGAGCTGAAAAGCTTTTGGTGTGATTCTGATAATAAAAACTTTGATTTTTTTACGTTTTAGTATTTTAGTGGATATTTCTGTTTTGCTCATTTTGGTCCTCATCAAAATTTGGTAATATAGCCATACAACCCTACTCGGATTATTTCCAAATATTTGCAGTATGCATATTGGCCCTAGGGAAGTTGCCCTTTAAATTTTTTTCTGCGTTTTTCAGCTTCTTCAACAAAATCAAAGATGGCCGCCAAAATCCTATGTTGCTCTCTAGAGCTTGAACCGCTTTATGGATTTGTTTCATGTTTGGTTTAAAAGAAAGACCCTACTCTGCACATGTGCTGATTAGTTTTTGGTGTGATTCTGATAATAAGAACTATGATTTTTTCACGTTTCAGAATTTTAGCGGATTTTTCAGTTTTGTTCATTTTGGTTATCAAAATTTGTTAATTAGCTATACACCCCTGCTCAGAGTATTCCTAAATATTTGCAGTATGCATATTGGCCCTAAGGAATTTGCCCGAAACTTTTTTTTTGCGTTTTTCAGCTTCTTTAGCAAAATCCAAGATGGCCGCCAAAATCCTGTCGCTCTTTAGAACTTGAACCGCTAACTGGATTTGTTTTAGGTTTGGTTTAGCGGAAAGACCTTACCCTACACATGTACTGATTTGTTTTTGATGTGATTCCGATAATAAAAACTTTAATTTTTTTACGTTTTAAAATTTTAGTGGATATTTCAGTTTTGTTCATTTTGGCTATCATCAAAATTTTGTAATATAGCTATACACCCCTGATGAGATTATTTCTAAATATTTGCAGTATGCATATTCGCCCTAGGGAATTTGCCCGGTATTTTTTTGGCGTTTTTCAGCTTCTTCAACAAAATCCAAGATGGCCGCCAAAATCCTATGTCACTCTCTAGAGTTTGAACTGCTTCATGTATTTGTTTCATGTTTGGTTCAAAGAAATAACCCTACCCTGGATGTGTGCTGATTAGCTTTATGATAATAAAAACTTAGATTTTTCTTATTTTTCAGGATTTTAGCTGATATTTCATTTTTGCTCATTTTGGCTATTATCAAAATTTGGTAATATGGTTATGCAGCTCAAATTTGATCTTTTGTGTATGCTCAGTGGCCCTGAGAAAAAATTGAGGAGAATTGTTTTTCTTTCTTCATTTTTTCAACAAAATTCAAGATGGCCGACAAATCACATGTTACTCTGAAGAGCTTGAACTGCTTCACCGATTTGTTCCAAGGAAGCAACTTACCCTGGCCATATGCTGATAAGATTTGAGTGTGATTCTGAAATCACATTTTCACGTGGTTTACATAAAAAATTGGTGACAGTACCGTATTTCACTATAATTAATGTACTATGTGTGGCGGGTGGAGACGCAAGCTTTGCCCCTCAGGCAAATCTAGTTAGGTAGGTTTTGACATCTATTTTTTAATATTTTCCACCCATTTGATACTGGAAATGGCGTCATCAGTTCCAGCTTCAACTGAATGGAAAATAGTAAAATAAACATTCAGAACTTGAAGATTCCACCTCGGTCAGATCATTATTTGATGAAATGAGAATTACTATATGTAAAAGAGCGATACTTTTGGCTTAAATTACCAAATACTTACATAATTATTTAAATAAAATAATATTTTTTTATTAATTAGTTTCTGGAGTTTGTTGAGGTATAGAATTTGTTACACTTCATGAATGTTTGTCATGTGAAATAAACATTTTTATGCATTATGTCTTTAACATTCCATAATTATTCATACACTATTGCCACATTCTTCCCATTTATTTATTGCGGGCACTGAGCTATAAATGACCATTTTCCAAGATGGCCACCAAAAAAGCTTGTTGGCGTGATATATATTATGGACAGTTCACATTCAAATTTGATATGGTGGTTCACCAGGTAGCCTTTTTAGCCCGCCTTTTAATTTTAATTAAAAAAGGTGGGCTATTGCAATTGAAGTTCGGCGTCGTCGGCTTCGGCGTTAACATTTACTTGTGGGCGCGATAACTTGAAAAGTTTTTCATGTTTCCTTCCCAAATTTGTTTTGCATGTTACTAAGGACCACTTCTCGGACAAGTTCAATAATGGCTGAAAAAAAATTCAAAATGGCCGACTTATTGCGATTTTTCACCTTTTACGTCAATAATTTGACCTTGTGGGCGCGATAACTTGAAAAGTTTTTCACGTATCCTTTTCAAATTTGTTATGCATGTTACTAATGACCAGTTCTCGGACAAGTTCAATAATGACCGAAATAAAAATAAAAAATGGCCAATTTATTGCGATTTTTCACATTTTACGTCAATAATTTGACCTTGTGGGCGCGATAACTTGAAAAGTTTTCCACATATCCTTTTCAAATTTGTTATGCATGTTACTAATGACCAGTTCTCGGACAAGTTCAATAATGGCCGAAAAAAAAAAAATGGCCGATTTATTGCGATTTTTCACATTTTACGTCAATAATTTGACCCTGTGGGCGCAATAACTTGAAAAGTTTTTCACATATTCTCTTCAAATTTGTTATGTATGTTACTTATAAGTAGTTCTTGGACAAGTTCAATAATGGCTGAAAAAAAAAATGGCCGATTTATTGTGATTTTTCTCATTTTACGTCAATAATTTGACCTTGTTATTTACGTGATGACATTCGTCTTTACTTTCTTTATCATAATTCGGCGGCGGGCTATTATCGAGTGTGCTCTTGTTTGATGATCTGATTAGATTAACCCATTAAAAACAAAATGACTGATGGCAGACATTGAAAGCAATTTACATGGCGGGGTTGGGGTCATTTTCACCCCCTGACCTTAGGGGAAGGAGGGTTTTAGTCGCGCCAGGATTCTGTCCTGCGTCACGTTTTCTTGTGGGCGCAGGTCGGGGGCCCCAGGGTAGTGGTTACCACAGCTGCCTTTTACGCCAGAGTTTGGGGTTCGGTTCCCGGTCTCGGCGGTTTGAAAGAAACAAAAAATGTTTCTTCCCCATCCACGTGTGAAAGTTGGTATTGTGGGGAGCCTCCGTGACCGAGAGGTAGCGTGCTTGGCCTCAGACCGCCAGGGCTCGAATTTCGAAACACGTGTCAGGAGGGCAGTGTCCTCTTAATCATCTCACCATCTTCAGGAGGTTCTCCTGGCTCAGTTCAGCCTATGTGTGCACAAAGGTGGCCTAATGCCCGATTCATTTCATTTCATTTGTGGGCGCAAAAACTACTGATGATTTTTTTTTGAAACTTCAACATGACATTCCTAGCAACATGGGGAAGGCAATTGATTTTTTTTAAATGGCCGCCAGAGGTCAACTTCAATGATTTTTGTGGGCCCTAAAACTTAATGTCAGAAATTATTCAAATTTTACTATCACATTCCCCACCATATGGAGATGTGCAGGTGATTTTTCAAGGTTTTACTGAAATTCGAAATGGCCGCCACGGATAAACTTTAATTTTATGTGCAAGTTATTTTTTAAAGCTGCTACCAACATTCAAAATAGCCGCCATAGGTAAATACATGTACCAATTTTTTTTGTGGGCGCAAAAACTTTAAACTTACCGTCAGAAATTATTCGAATTCTACAATCACATTCCCCACGATATGGAGATGTGCAGGTCATTTTTTAGGATTTCGCTGAAATTTTAAATGGCCGCCACGGATCAACTTCCATTTTATTGTGGGCGCAAAAACTTAGTGAAAAATTATTGAAATTTTACTATCACCTTCCCTACAATATGGAGATGTACAGGTGATTTTCTCAAGCTATTACTGAAATTCAATGTGCAGAAGATTTTTTTAAGGTTTCACTGAAATTCAAAATAGCCGCCATGGATCAGCTTCATAATTTTTTGTGGGCGCAAAAATGTAAAAATAATTCATTTTTTACAATCACATTACCCACCATCTGGAAATGTGCAGATAGTATTACTGAAATTGAAAATGGCCACCACAAGTCGACTTTTTAAATATTTGCGATCGTAAAAACTGTAAACTAATTTATGGCGGGGGATGATATAGGACCTCAGGCCTCTTATTTAAAAAAAATTGAGTTTTTTGAAAAGTTGACCTATATGTGCCTGGGAAATTATTCCCATGTTTATTTTTTATTAGCGCTGAATAACGTTTTGAAATAGATATCATATGTACCGTTGATTGGATCGCATTGAAATTTTATGTTGTAGGGCAGTCACCAAATTAAAAAAAATGGGAGGGGATTATTCTGACTTTTGTAGAGACAAACTTGTTTTTAATATCCCCCCCCCCCCAGAACAAAATTCAAGGCCCAAAAATAGTTTTTCCATGCCCCTCGCAAACCAAGTAAAACATCAATAATATAATACAAACATTTGAAAAAAAAATTGTTTAATAGCGAGCATGTAGACATGTAGCAAGCCCACTTGTTGACTCCAGAGAATAAATGCATGACCCCTTGGTCTGTTGGTTTGCATAAAATATTTCAGCGCTTTGAGGGTTAACGTCACAGCGATTAAATGGTTACATGGAGAATAAGATAGAGCCAAGCAATGAACTATATCAGTTTGTCATGTGATGATAATATAAAGGGGAAAAAACTATTATCATAGTTCAGCGGTGATCTTTTGAAACTGCAGAAAACTAGTTTTAATTTAAACCCAACACCCCCCTCTTCCCAGAGTGGGTATCTGATTATAGTTTTTCTCTTATATTACTGCATGATATCGGCTACCTGTACTTTTTATAATAGGCCTTATCTCTCTCTGGTCAGCTTAATGGCCTCTAAACCACATAAATATACCCATGTTATGCAGATATAATCTAGATCACCTGTACCTGGAGCCCTGCGCTACCTCTGATGTTATCAGGCCTCTCATTTACTCAGACATGCTATCTACGTTTAATTGATGTTCGTACGCATGCCACACCAATACATTGTAATCGGTAGGTATAATTTGTGTTTATCTCTTTGGGCTTCATTGTCGTGTGAAATTATTTGGGCTTCCTTGTCTTGTGAAACTCTGTGCTGTGACACTCTTTGGGCTTCCTTGTCGTGTTAAACTCTTTGTGCGTCCTTGTCTTGTGAAACTCTCCGGGCTTCCTTGTCGTGTTAAACTCTTTGTGCTTCTTTGTCGTGGTAAACTCTTTGAGCTTCCTTGTCTTGTGAAACACTCTGGGATTCCTTGTCTTGTGGAACTCTTTGTGCTTCCTTGTCTTGTGAAACTCTTTGAGCTTCCTTGTCTTGTGAAACTCTTTGAGCTTCCTTGTCGTGTTAAACTCTTTGTGATTCTTTGTCGTGTTAAACTCTTTGTGCTTCTTTGTCGTGTTAAACTATTTGAGCTTCTTTGTCGTGTTAATCATTTGTGCTTCCTTATCGTTTTAAACTCTTTGGGCTCCCTTGTCGTGTTAAACTCTTTGGGCTTCCTTGTCTTGTGAAATTCTTTGTGCTTCTTTGTCGTGTTAAACTCTTTGGGCTCCCTTATCGTGTTAAACTCTTTGGGCTTCCTTGTCTTGTGAAACTCTTTTTTCTTCTTTGTCGTGTTAAACTCTTTGGGCTTCCTTGCTGTGTTAAACACTTTAGGTTTCCTTGTCGTGGTAAATGCCTTGTGCTCCTTGTGGTGTTAAATTCTTTGGGCTTCCCTTTAATGTTAAATTATTTGGGCTCGTTTTTGGGCTCCCTATCTTTAAGCTGCCTTATTTTTTTTTTGTGGAAAAGGAGGGCTTTCTTTCTGGGGCTCACTTATTTTTTGGGTCCTCTTCTCTCACCCTCTGTAGACCTGTCATGCAGATACTCTCTCTAACATGGTGTCCTGTTTTCTAATGAGCCGTCAACAAGCGTATATGACGACCAGTAATTCGCAGTTTTTGCATATTTACATATGTTAAAGTGTTCAATTGTTTTATAAGATATTTTATGAATAGCTGTTGTACCACCTTGCAAACACATGTGCGAATTGGAATCGATTTTCTGTGTTTCTAAGGTGAAATAGACGCCTGCTCACTAGATATCGGCATGAAAATTGACACTTTTGTTGATTTAATTTCAACATGGATAAACCTGCCACGCCAAAAAATCGTCTGAATATAAATTGTTGTCGAATACATCAAATCGATATCCCACCTGCTCAAATATTATCCTCCAATCTACGATATCCAGCAAAGTATTATCAGAAAGGGTCCTGCTTTCTAACCACCATCGTCCTGCTTTCTAACAAAACATTGAGCAAGTATGTCCTGCTTTCTAAGCGATCTGCTCAATACAACAATATCACGTACGATATATCTGTTGCAGTTAAGTATTAACAGTATTTGGAAAAGGTTGTAGATCATCATTACGTGTATAATAATACTACAACAACTGATGCACACACGGGGCGGCAACCAGTATTGTGTAAAATACATACAAATTAAACTTAATAGTACCGGGGTGTAAAATAAACCGACTGGATCGTTGAGCACATGTTGTATACTCACCCGCATGCGCATCATAACCAACGTCGTAAGGAAAGGAGTCCGTCATAAGTAAATATTATGAATCACTTAGTCTATATGAACTTTCACGGTTTTTTTGTGTATCCTTGTAACCTTTCAATATCGATCACGTCCTAACGGTAGGCCTAACTAGGCATTATGCCTATGTTAAAAACAATATGTGTGTAGGATTATGACTCTGGGTATTGGCCTACACTACAACAGCCCCAAACATATGCCTACCAATAGACCTACAGGGGGAATGTATCAACCATATATTTATAATCAGCATAACTGTTAAGAGAGGAGGGCTATTCAATCACCGGGGGGGGGGGTGGGGGCTGGATTATTTATCCGCGCATAATTTCAACTGGTCGTGGCTCCCCACTGGGCACACGACGTTGTTGAGACTTTTAATCAACGTCATTGACGTTGATTCAACGTTGCTACAACGTCGTATGACCAGTGGATTGGTGGCACACTGAAAATGTCTAATTTGATTAGACTTAGTCTAGATTTTGAGATTATTTACTTATGAAGAGCCTGTACTGGGCTTTATTTTAAAAATACTCCACCTAGGCCTACTATGTGGAACGCACTGACGTCACCGGAATGACTACTGGGTGAAAATAATTTTATGTAAGAACCCCTCCCCATACTCCATTGTACTAGGTCAATGTTATTGACAGAATAGGCCTATACTACAGATGGACCTACCTGTAAGTAGGCCTCCTATGTACACTTTGCTGTAGGTTGCGAGTGTGTGATATTTAAAGACCATGACTCCTAGCCTAAGCCAGCACACCCGCTGAAAGAGAAATTCAGCCAACACTGTCTCAATACTGGGCCAGCATCTCAACAGCTGGCACATTATAATAGCTCCCGCCGTCACCGTAGGTGAGACGGAGGGAGCTATGGTTTCTACCTCCGTTTCTTTTTGGCCTCTTCTTTTGCCTATAACTTTGTAAGAAAATAAGCTAGGATAACATTTTTTGGTATGTGGGTTACTTCCAGGTGGCTAATGGACAGGTTAAAATATTTTTAATCTGAATTCAATACGCAAGGTTGCAGAGGAGAAAATGATGATGTTACGGCGTTGGGCCGTTGGGCCGTCCATAAACAATTCGTTTCCGGAGCATATCTCTGAAAGTACTTGTCCGATTGTCTTCAAATTTTACACACAACACCCCTAGGGGGTCTAGTTGTGCTTTTTGGGGTATTTAAACTTTGACCTACTTCTGGTTCAGAACTATGACATATTTAGACGTTTTGACGCGCACTTCGTTTCCGGAGCAGATCTCGAAAAGTACTGGGCTGATGACAGTCATATTGCACATACATGTTCTCTAAGGTCCCTAGTTGTGCCTTTTCAGGTTTTGGACCTTGACCTTGAAGTTGACCCAGCACTTTGACCTAATTTATAACATCGGTAAATCCGACTGAAAGATTTTGCGGAATATCATGAAAACCGCTCAAGATATCTACACCATTACTATAAAACAAATTGTAAGGCTTCAGGAGAGGATGCATTTTGAAAAAATTCAACTCGTCCAATTTCAAAATGGCCGCCAATCGGCCATTATTCACTTTCACATGGCCGTTATTTGGTAAACCGTGCTAGATGGCTAGACCATTACTATAAAACAAAATGTGTGATTTCAGGAGAGGATGCATCTTGAAAAAATTCGACTCGATAAAATTCAAAATGGCCGCTTATTATTCACTTTCACATGGCCGTTATTTGGTCAACCGTGCTAGATGGCTAGACCATTACTGTAAAACAAAATGTGAGATTTCAGATGAGGATGCATCTTGAAAAAATTTGACTTGATCAAATTTTAAATGGCCGCCTTTTCGGCCATTATTCATTTTCACATGGCTGATATTTGGTAAACCGTGTTAGATGGCTGGACCATTACCTGATTACTATAAAACAAAGTGTGAGTTTTCGGGGGAGGATGCACCCTGAAATTTTTTATTTTACGAATTCAAAATGGCCGACAATCAGCATTATTTACCTCGATAGGCCTGATATCAGGTAAACCGTGCTAGATAGCTAGACCATTACTATAAAACAAAATGTGACGTATCGAGAAAGGATGCCTTTTAAAAACTTTCGACTCAATCGAATTCAAAATGGCCGCCTATCGGCCACTATTTACATTCACATTGCTGATATTTGGTAAACCGTGTTAGATAGCTGGACCATTACTATAAAACAAAATGTGAGATTACAAGAGAGGATGCATCTTGAAAAAAATTGACTCGATCAAATTCAAAATGGCCGCCTATCGGCCATTATTCACTTTCACATAGCCGGTTTTTGGTAACCGTACTAGATGGCTAGACCATTACTATAAAACAAAATGTGAGATTTCAGGAGAGGATGCATCTTGAAAAATTTTGACTTGGATCAAATTCAAAATGGCCTCCTATCGGCCATTATTCACTTTCACATGGGCGATATTTGGTAAACCGTGCTAGATGGCTAGACCATTACTATAGAATGAAATGTGAGATTTCAGCTGAGGATGCATTTTGGAAAATTTTGACTTGATCAAATTCAAAATGGCCGCCTTTAGGCCATTATTCACTTTCACATGGCCGATATTTGGTAAACCGTGCTAGATAGCTAGACGATTACTATAGAATGAAATGTGAGATTTCAGCTGAGGATGCATCTTTAAAAATTCTGACTCGATCAAATTCAAAATGCCCCCCTATCGGCCATTATTTACTTTCACATGCCCAATATTTTGCAAACTGTGTTAGATGTTAGTCCATTACTATAAAACAAAATTTGATGTTTCTTGGGAGAATGCACCCTAAGTTTTTAACTAATTTATATCGGATTCAAAAAGACCGTAAATCAGCTATTAGTTAACTCGATTGGCCTGATATCGGGTAAACCGTGCCAGATAGGTAGACCATTACTGGGATACTGATTTTTGACCTAGACTAGGACTACATTAATAACCCTATACAAAATTGCTTAAATCAATTTCTAATTCGGAGCGGGAGCTCCTGGACTTATGTAGTCTTGTTGAAGTTGTCTCCGCTTAGACTTGCAAACGTCGCAAGCACATATACGGAAGCGTTGAAACGAAATGACAAAATTATTTTTTATCTCGTTATAACGACTTATAAGTCGTTAAATCGACTTAGTAGAAGTCTTTATAACGACTTATAAATTGTTAAATTGACTTAGTATAAGTCGCTAAATCAACTTAATATAAGTCGTTATATCGACTTACAAGACTTATAAGTCGTTATAACGACCTAAAGTAAATCGATTTAACGACTTATAAGTTGCTATAACGACTTATAGCTTACTAAGTCGATTTAACAACTTTTAAGTCG
This sequence comes from Flabesymbios commensalis, assembly GCA_964017125.1. Classification (NCBI taxonomy): domain Eukaryota; kingdom Metazoa; phylum Annelida; class Polychaeta; order Terebellida; family Flabelligeridae; genus Flabesymbios; species Flabesymbios commensalis. The sequence continues at coordinate 73,218,213 of OZ024912.1, read as the reverse complement.
TTATAAGTAGGCTTAAGTCGATTTAACGACTAATACATCGTTATAACGACATCTGTTAACTCGATTTAACGACTTATAAGTCGTTATAACGACTTATACTGCGTTGATTTAACGACTTATTAGTCGTTAGAACGACTTAGCTTAAGTCCATTTAACGACTTATAAGTCGTTATAACGATATAACAAATATTTTCGTCATGTGATATATGGGGCCAAATAACAAAAACACAAATTGGCCAAGAAACGACAAGCCTAGCAATAGTCTTACACAATTATAGACTAAACCTATATAACTTTACCTAACCTATTTTTAAATCTGCAATTTAATAAAGTTAAGGATGAAATGTATTTTAGCACAGTTTACACATAAGAACACATAACTATTCTGCAAAGCTAAAAGTCAGTATCTGCTCACTTTACATGTAAGCAGATACCGCCTTTTGGCTTTGTACGGCAGAATAGAAGCCATCCCATGATCTGATGATACAGAACCTTGCCTTTCCACCATGACTCGTTGATGCGTAATTTAATTTTGGCTTTCTTTTTAGCTCGGGCTCATATACTCTGGCGCCACCATGCTGCAAACCATCCTAATAGTGTCAGCCTCTTCTGTCCGCGTTGAATGATTAATATAGATAGGGGCCTAGTAAGAATACTCGCCAAATTATACTTATTTGCCATATTAACTGTACCACTTTGCTCATTAGAAAGCAGGACACTTGCTCTTAGAAAGCAGGACATATCTCAAATGGACTTGTTAGAAAGCAGGACCATTTCAGCTAATGCTTTGCTGGATGTCGTAGATTTGGAGGATAATATTTTAGCAGGTGGGATATCGATTTGATGTACTAGACAACAATGTATATATTCAAACGATTTTTTGGTGCAGCGGGTTTATCCATGTTGAAATGAAATCAAAGAAAGTGTCAATTTTCATGGCGATATTTAGTGAGCAGGCGTCTATTTCACCTTAGAAACACAGAAAATCGATTCCAATTCGTACATGTGTTTGCAAGGTACCCAACAGCTATTCATAAAATATCTTATAAAACAATTGAACACTTTTAGCATATGTATGTAAATATGCGAAAACTGTGAATTACTGGTCGTCATATACGCTTGTTGATAGCAGGACACCATCTTAGAGAGAGTATCACGCATGACACCATGGTAGAGAGAGTATCTGCATGACAGGTCTACAGAGGGTGTACAGCACGTTTCAACACGACCAATTGATGAAGACGATTTCTACTGTTAATTCTACCCAATAAATATTTAGTGTTCGAATATAAGTGCATGCACTTGTTTTCGAAAACTAGGTGTACCTCTGTCCTCATTGACTTTAACACTTACTCTGATATTTAAAAAAAACGTCTACGTCAGTTAACTCTTTAATGGATTTATCCATGTGATAATTTGTGTACAAGTTATATGTCATAACCAGATTATATTCGAAAATTTATTGGCCGGAAGACGCTAGCTAATCTCAGACAGATTTATCCTCATTCTTAAACCTGTTTACACCGATCTAAACGCATACTATGCATACTGGATTAAAATGTTTTATTTGGGCACCAATTGACAGAGTAGGAAGAGGGGGGGGGGGTGTAGCACCATCCAGTCAGTGACTCTTTGGCTGAACGAGACAATTACGTGACTGGTGCAATTACGTCGCTATCTAACGCTCATATAAGGCAAATGGTATTTGTTTTGATAACGATGAATAAGTGCAGCCTTTCTGTTTTCAGTCTAATATGGACGAGGGTATGTTGACAGCTATGGCAATATCAGCTGTGACGATAAGGTTTTTGTGTGATGCATGACGTTTTGTCATGATAGTGTATTCATTAAGCTATTATACTATTAATATGAAAGGTTCAAACTATTTACAAGTTTTGTGTTTCCTATGGTCAAATAGAATACTCTATGTTCGATTATAAGTACATATATAAATAAGATATCTTTGTCGTGAAATATAAGTAGGCCTACATCTTCAAGTGTGTGCACTTTTATGCGCAGGGACACGATATTAAAAAAAATATTCAAAAAGCAAAATTAAATTAATTGATCCAATAGAAAATAAACTACTAATGTTCTCCGATGGAAAACTTATTTATTATCATTATCGCTTAATATTCAAACAATAATAGGCCTACCGGTAGTATAGGGGAAAATGCTCAATTAAAAAACCCACAATCTATAATCGACATGAAACTGCAGTTTGGACAACTTCTCAGCTTTAAAAGGGGTTATAAACGTGTTTTTTCAAATTGATTGTTGTCGTGAAACAAACATATTTTGGTTACGATAACCGAAGTCATGATGGCAATCGATAAAAATTCTGAAAAAACAACGGAATAAATATTATGAATGCAGCTTTAATTATTCTGTACTTTAAATAGTTACGATAACCGGGGTCACGATAGCAAATGGACGGAAATCCAAAAAAAGAATCAAATATTATTTATGCATGCAGTTTGAATTATTCTGTGCTTAACATGGTTACGAAAACCGGGGTCGCGATAGCAAATGGACGGAAAACCCCCCCAAAAAAGAATTAAATATTATGCATGCAGCTTGAATTAATCTGTACTTTAAATGGTTACGAAAACCGGGGTCACGATAGCAAATGGACGGAAATCCCCCTAAAAAGAATTTAATATTATGCATGAGGCTTGAATTAATCTGTATTTTAAATGGTTACGAAAACCGGGGTCACGATAGGAAATGGACGGAAATCCCCCCAAAAAAAATCAAATATTATTTATGCATGCAGTTTGAATTATTCTGTGCTTTACATGGTTACGAAAACCGGGGTCACGATAGCAAATGGACGGAAAACTCCCCAAAAAAAGAAATAAATATTATGCATGCAGCTTGAATTATTCTGTACTTTAGTAGGCACTAACAAGGCCTACGGCGCTACATAAATCCACATTGACCTACTTTAAAATAATTATAATAAAATGAAAAAAAACACACAAAGGATTGCGAGTTATCAGTTGTGTTCGCTGAATATTTTGTATTTTTTAGAAAAAAAATGCATTGTTACAAATTATGGTTAACGTTTAAATAAACGTTATTAGAATTAAAAATAAATCTCGTAACGCATTTGTAGTACAACCTCTATTCAACCTGACACAAATACCTAAGTCTGCCAATCACAGAGAGGCTTAACAATCACGTGACAATTTATTTAGGTCATTCCAAGATGGCGAATTTTGATTTTTTTTCCAAACTATTTTCAAAATTTAATTTTACCTTCTCATACCTCAGCATCAATCGCAAATAGTATAACTTTTTGTCGTTTTTTGAAATTATTACCATTTACTACTGAAACCATGACTTCTGCTGGGTTTTTATTGATTTCTAATATGTCAAAATAACTGATTTAAAATCGGTCAGTATGTGGGATTTACTAACAGACGCGGGGCGGACCTAGGGGAGTGAGTGACCGTGATAATCTTGGCTAGCAGAGACCATGATGTGATGGTTAACGCTGCTGTCCGTCACACCGAAGCCCTGGTGAAGAGGTTAACGTTGCCGATCATCACGTGGAGCCCTGGCGAAGAGGTTATAGTCAGGCAGCCAAAGCTGTTTTTTGGCCTAACCCTGCATCGGCTGTTAAAGTTTTTTTTTAATGGATTATAACTCATCAGGTGTTCTATGAAGCATATCCGCCGGATATCAAGAGAATATCCTTGAGCGTTTTGAGAAAAATGACAAAATCCAAGGTCAAAGTTTAAATTTCAAGGTCAAATAGATATTTTTTTTAAATGGAGCTACAAACAAGTGCAATACCTCTATTTCATCTAATTTTGACTGAAAAAATCATTTTTGGTATTATTTTAATGATTCAAGTTCATCTTCAAGGTCAAAAGGTCAATTTCAAAGTCAAATTGTTGAAAACGTCATTTTTAACAAATATAATTAGGAACAAATATAATAACTATTTTTGGTGTGATTTTGACTACATCATTTATTTCTAATGATGTTTTGCTGATTCAAGTCCATCTTCAAGGTCAAAAGGTCAATTCTAAGGTCAAAACTGTGAAAAGTTATTTTCAACAAATGGAAATAACAGCAAGTGTAATACCACTTTTTGCTGTGTTTTTGACTTAAGAATTAAGTTGTAGTGCTATTTTGATAATTAAGAGTCATCGTCAAGGTCAAAATGTAAATATTAAGGTCAAATAAGCGGAAATAAGATTTTCAAGGTCAAATATGATATTTCTAACTAATTTACCTAGGAACAAGTGTAATACCTCTTTTTTCGTGTACTTTTGACTAGAAAATCCATTTCTGGTAATATCTTCATGATTCCATACCATCTTCATGGTCAAAACGTCAATTTCAAGGTCAAATGAGCCAAAATTTGATTCTAATAATTACAAGTAAGAATCTTTTGTAATTTAATTTTTCACTACAGTAGACATGCTAAGAGCCCAAAAACACAAAACTGCGTCTATTATGTCAAAAATAATATGAATTTATTGCTTGCCCTTGAACTGTGTCGGACATACCTTAAAACCTTATAATGGACATCAAAAATATGAATCTGCCTCTATTGTGTTGAAAATGATATCAATTTATTGTTTGACCTTGGACAAATGGCGGCCATCTTGAATTTTACCAACAATGCAATGTCAAAAGTTATTTCTAACCACACCACTAGATCGGGCATACTTGAAAACCCTATAGTAGACACCAAAATCAAGAAGCTGCTGCTATTCTGTCGAAAATGGTATAAATTTAAAGTTTGTCCTTCACCAAATGACGGCCATTTTGAATTTGTTTAATTTTCTCAGATCGCTCAAGGATATCCTCTTGTTATCCGGCAGATATGCAACATATATGCCATGAGGGTGTGGAATCCATCAAAAAAAAAACTTTAACAGCCGGTGCAGGGTATAGCTTGATGGCTGCCTGACTATTAACGCTGCCGCCCATTATGTTGGAGCTCAGGTAAAGTTGTTAGCGCTGCCGTCTATCACACCGGAGCCTTAAATTGGTAAAGCCGTCCATCACAATGAAACATCAGAAGTAGCCTATAAAACAACGAAAGTACGGAACTGCGAAACAACGGAAGTACGAAACAACGAAAGTACGAAACTGCGAAAATACGAAACAACAAATGTACGAAACAACAAAAGTACGAAACAACAAATGTACGAAACAACAAAAGTACGGAGCTGCAAGACTGCGAATGTGCGAAACAACGAAAGTACGAAACTGCGAAAGTACGAAACTGTGAAAGTACAAAACACCGAATGTACGAAACAATGAAAGTACGAAAAAACGAAAGTGCGAAAAAACGAAAGTACGAAACAACGAATGTACGAAACAACGAAAGTACGGAGCTGTGAAACTGCGAATGTACGAAACAATTACGAAAGTACGAAGCAGCGATAGTACGAAGCAACGAAATTGTTAAACAATGAAACAACGAAACTGCGAAAGTACGAAACAACGAATGTACGAAACAACGAAAGTACAAAACAACGAAGGTGTGAAACTGCGAAACAACGGGAGTACGAAACAACGAAATTACGAAACAATGAAAGAACGAAGCTGCGAGACTGCGAATGTACGAAACAACGAAAGTACGAAACAACGAGAGTACGAAACACTGAAACTGCAAAACAACGAGAATGCAAAAGTACGAAACAACGATAGTACGAAACAACGACAGTACAAAGCAACAAAATTGCGAAACAATGAAACAACGGAAGTATGAAAAAATGAAAGTACAAAACAACAAAGTGCGAAACAACGAAAGTACGAGCAACGAAAGTTAGAAACAATGAAAATACTAAACAAAGAAAGTGCGAAAGTACGAAACTACAAAGTGCGAAAGTACGAAGAGTACGAAATAACGAATGCTCGACGGGACGAGATAGCCTCATGCGGACACCATACATAAGCGCATACAACACATGCATATTCATCTGGTAAACTACATGTCCTAAAATCTGATTTTTGTTGGTATTATTAGATTTTTGAAATAACTCAGCTATGATGGCGACTTTGGCGACTACATTAGCTCAGTAGGACTGAGTGACACCATTTTTTTTTTTTTTTTTCAAACCCACTCAGTCATTCACCAATTGCTTTCTTAAGGTAAATGATAATCACGAGACATAATTGTTCAGGGAAAAATACCTGATAAGATTAGCAGTCAGGGAGCGTAATAAAGATTTAAAATACCGTATATATTTGTCTTGGCCCTATTCAAAGCACCACAGCAGACATACGAAATATGTTTGCAGTCTGGCAATCCGCTCGAGGCTGAGGAATACTTATCGATATATTGATGTCTTAACTTGCATTACAAAAAAACACCTTTATGTGAATATCGACTTCCCGAATCACATTTAGATACTGTTATCTTGAAAATACTTGTGGGATCAGCAACTCACCCGTTTCGGGACTACTTTGGTTAACGACTACTGACGAGTGGCCGTTGCCCAGGTAGCCTCGCTCTGATTAGCTTTGCCGCCAACCGACCGACCGCGCTTCACTTATATCAATGGCACTAAACTGGGCGGACATTCCGTCTAGACTACAGGGCCAGAGCCGCATGGCGAGAGGTCGTCGCGCTCCATTTGGGACTGTGTGCACGGTTTAATGTATAGACGATAATAAAGACAGAATGAATAGAAGAAAGTGTTAAGGAAGTTATTCACTCACCGTTGCCAAGACGGCAGATTGAATTATTATATCGGAGTTTGGTGAGGGCGGTTTGCGGGCGTGCCAACAGGCGATTCCCCAGATCAACTTTACCACGATATCAGTGACGCCCCATCAACCACACGATAATGGTGACCCACGACGTTGAAACGAATACAACCTCCAGCATTTTTGTTGTCACCAAGCAACCACACGATAACGATAATGGAGACCCGACGATAAAACATTCTCGCAAAACCACTGGTTTTGGGTCAACACAAAGGATAGTTTTTAAAAAATTAGGGTATTTCACTAAAAAATGAAACATCATTTCTTTCTCAGGTATGTGACGATTGTAGGTCATTATTAAACAAATGCCAGTAGCTTTAGTTGGAAAGGTTATCTGAAGAGAGGTGCACGTGCTGAAAACAGCGAAAAATTCATTAAATCTGGTCATAAACCATGTGTGTTCAATCTTTTTCAAGATGGCCGACACGACGAGTAACGCAATAAATTGGATTGATTTCTCCAACCCAACTATTAAGAATTTTGAAAAAAAATTCCTCCTATTTACGCTACTTTAGGCGATTAGGAGGGAACTATTTTTAAATTCATTTGCAATCGTTAAACACCATAATTGGGTTATTCGATTGTCACACACCCCCCCCCCCCGGGCAAATTCAAACAATATTAATATTTTTTTCTTGCCTAAACGTTGCGATCAACGTTGCTGCACGTGATCCCGCCATATACACCTACATGCAAGGCGAAAATCACCCCATCAGCTTAGCTTAACATATATTTGCATAAATTAAGCCGCCATCTTATTGCAGTGGAGTACACGGTAAAATCAAGGTCAAGGCCAACTCGGCCGGACACACTGTCTGGAGAAGCAGTCTGGACATTTTGGAAAATTTTAAAAATATCTTTTTCAGTCGTGAAAGCGAGACTTTATTTTTATATGTATTTTCGAAATCGCACATTACATCACACACAGTGTCAATGATTGTGTAAAAATTCTTATTTTTTCTTATTTTTCCATACATTTACCCTGACGTGCCTTCTGTCAGGTCAAAGTTCAATATGACATGCGCCCACCGCGGGTTGCTAACAGAGGGACGGCAGACAGCGATATATGTTAATGAGTCATGAGCTGATAAGGTCCGCCACACATACACACACCGCGACGGGCACTAGTCTACACGCACCGATACAAACCGAAGAGAAACAAACGATTTTGACGTCACAACGAATGATCCTCGTAGTGAACGTTTTTATAAAAAAAAATGATGTTCATTGCGGGAAACATTCGTCAATAAATGCTTACAATGCAGTCTTTATAGACTAACTGTCAGTCACAATTACAACAAGTTCAAAATTAAATCGAATCGAAGAAGAATCTACATTCGAACCCAGCCTATCGTCACGAGAACGAAATATTCTCATGATAGGCAGACTTTAATCATTATATATCTACTCTGAATTTACGACTTGACAGTTGTGCTATTTTGACTATTTTGATAATTTTGTGTGTTTATCGACTTCTGTGGAAAACTTTTTCACACAAGTCGAATTACCATCTCATAGCTTCATAGCTTAGAATGGTACTTTAGCATTTATTCTGTCATTTCTACATGACATTTTATGACCTACAATCCTCACAATTTCACTGTATTTGTATACATAATAGTTAAATAAAATAACATGATAACTCTAATGCACAATTTCCGCACAGACTTTTCAAACATTTCAGCAACCCCTGTAACCTACAACCTGTAACTCAACATGGACAATTCTCCTACAGATTCATCAAACATGAAGTTTTCTCTCAACTAGTTCACTGTGCACACAGTCTTTCAAATAGAGCGCGACTACCGAACTAGCTGGTATGGTTAAAATGCATACCATTTCAATACCCGTTTGAGTAATGCACAGTAGCCAATAGGCCAGCAAACTGAAACGTTTCACTTTTTAAATAATTTCAATATAAACATTTCAAAAAGGCCACCAGAGGCGACAGTGAAGGTTTTGTGTCAACATCCCTCGAAGAAAAAGGGACTCGTCATAAAGATTCGTATTATCCTATGAGGGACGAGAATGCGAGTTTAAAGATACAGACGCAGAGTTTAAAAGGCTTAAAGCAGATTTTTTAAGGATCACTCGTAACAGACGTCGGAGAGATATTTCAAGGCGCGAATCCTCCAGGAGTCCATCGCCACTTCAACGTCGGACACAACGAAGATCAACAAATCTTCCAAAGTTTAAAATCGCTACATCCTACCCAACCAACGTGGAGTTATGGTTCAATAAAATCGAAACTCGATTTGCATCAAGTGGTAGGAAAAGCAGTCATTCGTCAGGATTTCATTTGCCAGATGCCTTCCTCAATACGCGCTCATCTAGCCACCCAGCCAGACAGTGCGTCACTGGAAAGTTTGGCCGTGTTAGTGGATAGAGCGTTAGCTTCAGAAGCGAACGCTGAGGAAGTCAAATAGGGGGTTGATGGAATACAAGTCAGTGAAAGTGGGAAGCTAGTTGGACTGTTGGAAGACCTGTCTCGCAGGGATAAAAAATTAGAGATGGCCACAGCTACAGCAGCAAAGAAGAGGAATTACGGACGTTCACATACAGCTGAGAACCGTGCAACCAAGACACCATTCGCGCCTAATGTACAGGCAAAACCATTTGTACCTATAGTATTCAAAATGTTAATACACAATGTTTTTTTTTTCACAAACAATCAGCAAGTTAACCGTCCTAACGTGCCGCCGCCGAATACACAGCAGAACGGTGCTGTTCAACCAATCGACACAGCTAATGCACCTGTCTGCTATTATCATCAAACATTTGGTGATCAAGCACGCACGTGCAGAGACCCTTGTGCGTTTTCTTTAAACTAGTCGACCAGAGCAAGGTAGCGACTCTTGCATCTGGTGAAATAACAGAGATGCGACATGACACCGCGGAAGCTACCCTTCTGACGTTATCTCCCGCTAAGTTATTATACGTCACAGACAAACGAATAAGTGCAAATATCTAATTGACATGGGCGCAGCAGTCAGCGTTTTACCCAAGTCTTGCGGTAACAGGACTACTGACACTGGCAGTCTGCCCTTTGTTGCAGCTAATAACACTACTTTCACTACCTACGCTACTAGTAAACGTATAGTTGACATTGGTTTCAAACGAGAATACGCTTGGACATTCATAATAGCGGACATTGAGCTAACTCGTCCTACGACAAAGGGCGAGGCTGTGAAACATAGTATTACGCATAAAATAGTTACAAAAAACACCCCGTTTTCGCGCGCCCACGACGATTAGCACCAGATAAATTAGTCACCGCGAAACGCGAATTCGACGAAATGATAAAATTAGGTGTTATCGAGCCTAGCGACAGCAAATGGTCATGAGCGCTTCATATGGTGCCTAGGAAAAACGGTGATTGGAGACCATGTGGAGATTATAGAAGTTTGAATGCTCAGACAGTATCCGATAGATATCTGATTCCTCATATCCAGGATTTTATGCAGCGTTTAGCCGGGTCTAATATTTTTTCCAAGATAGACTTGGTACGAGCATATTATCAGATACCGGTTGAACCGTCCGACGTGCATAAAACAGCGGTTACAACACATTTCGGTCTTTTCAATTGCACTCGGACACCGTTTGGTTTACAAAATTCTGTTCAGATTTTTCAACGTTTTATAGAACACGTTACGCGCGGACTAGATTTCGTGTTTGTATATTTGGACGATTTGCTGGTACCAATTCCTGACCATAGAACTCATAAGAAACATTCACAAATACTTTTTACGCGTTTACCCGAATACGGAATTATTATTGGCCCGGAGAAATGTCAGTTCGGTACTACCGAATTAAGCTTTTTAGGTCATCACGTGAGGGCATTTCACCATTACCTAGCGCCGTAAATGAAATGAAATGAATCGGGCTTTAGGCCACATTTGTGCACATATAGGCTAAACTGGGACAGGAGAACCTCCTGAGGATGGTCAGAGATGATTGAGATGACACTGTTCTCCAGACACAGGATTCGAAATTCGAGCCCTGGCGGTGTGAGGCCGAACACGCTACCTCTCGGTCACGGAGGCTCCCCACAATACTGACTTTCACACGTGGACGAGGAAGAAACATTTTGTTTTCTTTCAAACCGCCGAGACCGGGAACCAAACCCCGAACTCTGGCGTGAAAGGCAGCAGTGCTAACCACTACCCTCGGGTCCCCGCCCACCTAGCGCCGTAAGCGCAATAGTAAATTTTGCTAGACCTGAAAAGCAACGAGCAATGTGACGATACTTGGGTATGGTAAATTACTATCATAGATTTATACCACATTGCGCGGATAAGTTGACGCCGTTAAACAATTTACTGACAGAGGCCAACGGAGGCCATACAAGATTGTCACCTAAGTCTAATTTCGACTTGAAGTGGAATAAGGGCGCAGATTTGGCGTTTATAGAATCTAAGCAAATACTTGGTAATGCCACCCTCCTGGTACATCCAGACCCCTCGGCTCAATTGAATATCAGGTGTGACGCTAGTGATTTCGCCGTAGGTGGAGTTTTACAACAGTACATAAACAATGTTAGCCATTCTCATTCTTTAGCAAAAAACTATCTCTGGCAGAGACACGTTACAGTGCTTTCGACTGCGAGCTTTTAGCAGTAAATGCCACGATAAGACATTTCAGACATAACTTATAGCCAGGACCAAATAGCCAATATCATGCAAAATTACTGACCCATGGTAGTTTTTGTACTTATAATGTAAAAATTTGCATATAGGGTATTTTTCATATGCTGAATCGATTGGTGCCCGGTAACAAAACGACAAATCATCAAAAAGCATTCAAAATGGCCGCCAAATCCAAGATGGCCGCCAACATTTAGGTTGTCATTTTTATTTTTTAACTTTTGACATAATAGCCCTAGAATCTGATGTAATAACTCATTTTTGAATAATTTGGGTACACTGATTACGTTGGAATGGGTAATTTTACGTTTCAAGGTCATTCAGAGGTCAAAACCAAGATATAGTTTGAAACATATTTTATTGACCGATTGAAACAATACAGGATTGTAATACATAGGCTTCGCTCGGAAAAAAAAAGTGAGTGATGCTTGCGGAATCATGGTGTGAGTACTATGAGTAGCCAGTGGGTGCAAATCTCGTTAGCAGAGCTAGAAAGTGTCGTAAAGCAAATGCTTGGAATCATAACATTGGCAACATGACCTCATATTGCCAACATGACCTCATGCTATCAGCATGACTTCATGTTGTCAACATGACCTCATGCCGTCAACATGACCTCATATTGCCAACATGACCTCACATTCTAGCAAACACAAGACAACGACCCACAGCCAGCCGGGTGCTAGACCGACGTTGAAGATGGTGGGTCAACTCTATGGCAGCATTGGGCCGATGTCCAGCGGGATGAGTGATGTCAATGTGACAGCGCTATATCCATGTGATAACATATAATAATCCCTAAATATATATAACATAAAATTAAGATGGAATAGCGCCATGTCAGACACATCAGCGCCGTGGATAAAGAATCAAAACGCCAATGTGTCAGACATGACAGTAACTTCCAAAAAATGGTGATTATGAGTCTTACTATTTCTTTGTTAGCAAAGCAAATCGTTTAGTGGCGGTGATAAAAGTATCTAGCAGGGATATCAATTGAAGGTCAAGAAGGATGTCACGTGTACCATGGAGAAGCGTCTCTAAGTTGAAGTTTATATTTATTTGGGTTAAATTTTCTATTAAAACGACTCTGGGTAGATGGTATTGTGGACATTCAATAAAAAAATGGTTGGTTGTTTCGTTACGTCCACATGTACATAGGGGATTATCAATAATGTTCATTGTAAAAAGATGGTGGTTAAGTTCACTGCATTCCATTCTAATTCTGGCCAAGATAATATTAAGTTTCCTTTTGCCAATGTTATAGTATGATTTTGTATTGGGCTTGTTTCTTTTCAGTATTTGTTTTAGTGACTCTTTTGATGTCAAGTCTTTAATAGAATCGTCTAGGTTGTTCCAGAATTGGGTGGTGGCAGGAATATAAGATTTTCGAAAGGTTTCTGTACGAGTGTTGGTTTGGTTTATATTTGAGTTGTTTCGTAGGTTGTATCTGCCTTGGCTAGTTTCTTTAACTGTTTGGGGAATAATGGGTTTTAAATAAGAAGGAGTCCTATCGTGAAGTATATCAGAATAAAGTATGATCATTTTGTTTTCGCGTCGGGACTGTAGACTTTCCCATGACAGTTCGGTGTAAATTTTAATAGATGATGTGCCACGTATAGCCCCTGATACTATTTTTCCTGCTCTCTTCTGAATTTTGTCAAAAAGTTCCAGATTTTCTTTAGTTGCATTTGAAAAAAGCTCGTTTGAGTATTCCAGGACGCTTCTGACAAAGGTAAAATAAAGAATTTCAAGACTATTTCTACTGAGTTTGAAACTAAGCAAATTTAGGATATCCAAACGTTTATTGGCTTTAATTGATATTTCCTCAAAGTGTTTGTCCCATTTTAAATTTTGTTGAAGGGTAACACCTAAATGTTTGGAGTAGGGTATATTTTGTAATTCTTGGTTATACATCTTAAGGTTATTTGGGGGAGTAATATTTCTATAATTAACCACCATGCTGTTTGTTTTTAAAGCGCTGAAGCTGACAATCCATTGTTGCGCCCACGCTTCGAGTTTTTCGAGGTCGCTGTTTAGAATTTGCGAATTTATTGTATGACAATTTGAAATAGATAAAAGTAAATTGTCATCTGCAAATAGGGTCAGTTTTGATGCTAGGCCTTCTTCCATATCATTAATGTAAACCAGAAACAAAAGTGGTCCAAGGACGGAGCCTTGAGGAACTCCAGCGTTTATATCAGCCCAGCAAGACGACTCACCCTGCAACACCACCCGCTGCTTTCTGTCACACAAGTAGTTACTGATCCATGCAAGTAATTCCTCCGTGATTCCCATATTTTTGAGCTTGAATAATAGCCCGGCGTGCCATACTTTGTCAAAAGCTTTGGAGATGTCACCAAACACCATCTGTACTTTTAATCCCTTATCGAAAGCTTCGGAGATGCTGTGGTACAAATGTACCAGATGGTGTGTGGTGCTACATCCCGGAAGAAATCCAGATTGAAATTTATATATTAGGTCGTTATCTCTGAAATAGTTATACATATGCTTAAAAATACACTTTTCCATTACTTTGCCTACAGAACTTAAAAGGGAAACGGGGCGGTAATTATTGGGGGAGCTCTTATCGCCTTTTTTAAATATTGGGATTACATTTGCCTGTTTCCATGTATCGGGAAAGATTCCGTGTTGGAGGGATACATTAAAAAGATTAGTTAACGGTTTTGATATTGTTTTGGAAGTTAGTTTTAAGACATGGGGACTAATGCCGTCAGGGCCAGGTGCTTTTGCTGGTTTAAGTGTGACTAGAATATCTTGCACTTCCTTCTCGCTGAGGCGTATTGATGTTAATCGACCTTCTGTGATGAATTTAGCAGCAGGCAGTGTTGTGTGCGAGTCGTCCACTGTGGAATGCGAGACGAAGAAATTGTTAAGCGCACTTGCTTTGCTGATATTGTCATGAACAGCTTCACCTGATGGCAATAATAGAGCTGGCATGTTGTCGGATTTTGAGTTCCCAATATGTTGTTTAATTGTTTGCCACCACCCGCGACCACTGATATCATCTAACTCTAATTTACTGATTTGTTTGTTTTCGTATGCTTCTTTGGACAGAGCCAAACAATGAACATATTCATCTCGAATTCTGCGATATTTTGACCATGCTTCGTTGGTGTTTTTTAATTTAGCGTGTCTAAATAGTCTGTCCCGCTGACGCCTTTTGGAGCGTAGAAGGTTGGTGTACCACGGTTGGTCGCCCTTTCGAATTGTTACAATTTTGTTAGGAATGAATTGCCTGGCCAGATTAATAAAAGATTGCGTAATGAGAAAGGTAATTTCGTTAACATTCTGCCGGTCTAGATGTGCTTGCCAATCGTGGTTTATGATAGCCGCGTTCAGCCCTTCCCAATCTGCTTCTGAGTACAGCCAGATGTGTCGCGATAAAGTGGTTTTGGGAGGGAGATCTATTGAGAACCAAGATTGAGAACCAAGATATCTTCCAATGTCCGACATTCCACATCCTTTTTTACAAGTAACTATTGTCAATTTGTATATTCTGAAATATTACCTCTAAAATTTCATGTAATACCTAATTTTAAACTACGTTAAAGATATTGATTGTAATGGAAGTGTTATTTTACATTTGAAGGTCAGCCAGAGGTCATATAGAGGTCAAAACCAAAATCGGTGGCCATCTTGAAAAAAACTACTTTTGACGTAATAGGCCTAGAATCCAATGTAATACCTCATTTTCAAATAATTTGGGTACACTGATTACGTTGAAATGTTTTTTTTACGTTTCAAGGTCATATAGAGGTTAAAACCACGATGGATGCGAACGTCCGACATGACAATCAGTCATTTTTACAAGCGACTATCGTTTCGTGGTTAATTTGTCTATTCTGAAATATTAGGTCTAGAATTTAGCTTAATACCTCATTTTTAAATATTATGAAGAAGCTGATTGCAATCGAATGGTTATTTTATTTTTCAAGGTCATCTTGAGGTCCAAACCACAATCAGTGGCCAACTTGAAAATTACCTTTTGACATAATAGGCATATAATCTAATGTAATACCTCTTTTTTAGACAAATTTACCTACACTGATTACGTTGGAATAGTTATTTTACGTTCCAATAATTATCATCAAGCTGTCAAAACCAAAATGGCTGTCAAATGCCCGACATGGCAATCATCCAGTTTTACTAGCGACTATTGTCGGTTAGTATATTTTTAAAAATAGGTCTAGAATTTAATTTAATACCTCATGTATAACTGCATGTATTTTAAAGACGTTGATTACAATGGAATTTTTATTTTTCGCTCAAATATGATAAATTTTGAATATTTTTTCTCGTATGCCGAATTGAATCGTAAATTGTCGAAAAGGGTATATTTAGAAGCCTACTTTATTCGGTGGTATGTTATGAGCTGCGAATTGTATTTTCGTCTATATGTTTTTTTGCATTTAATCATATTTTTCTAAATTTCTCGCAACACTTATCACAGCATTGTTTGTATGGAAATTATCTACGTCTCTTTATATTTTCTTGTTTTTATAAGTGTTCGCATATCTGAATGATACGCAGCTTTCTTTGGTGCTGCACTAATAATAATGTAATGTAACAGTTCTTGCACTAAACCCACAAATATTAGGAATTTCCCTTTTTGAATTTTGAGAGCTAATGTCATTAATATTATATATTCAAATATTGAGATGCCAACGTAATGTGATCATTAAACTAAAATGCTAAACCAAACACAATTTGGCATTTGACAGAGAATTTTATCTTATGTAATCCATATTTTAATTTTACTTTTATTGTACTTCAAGTATGAAAACACGGTTTAAAGATCAGTTCGAACTGTGATATTATCTATCTTATCTAGTTTTATTCAAGTTAAAAATTATGAAGTTGTATTTCTGGGTAGATTACTAAATAAGACCACACACGTTCAAATGAATTATATCCAATCTTTACTGGATGTTCAGGGACACTTGTCCGTTGTCGTTGATGGATATACACGAATAATTATGTAGAAATGATGACGTTTTGTTCCTTGGTGTTGTTGTCTCCTGATGGACTGTGTGTTGAGGTGATTTTATTTGTCCTGTTGTTGCTGGAACAGGGCATATTGTACTCATTATCTTGTTTATTAATTACGATGAATACATTTTGCAACCGTTTAACCCTTTTAGCGCGGGTCCCGAGATATGGTCCCGAGATATCTCGGGTTAAAAAAATGTCCCGCTGTCGCAGGTCCCGAGATATCTCGGGACAGACTGTGTTTTTTTGGCATTTTTGTCTGTTTACCTTGTTTTGGCTGATAAAAGTTTGTTTTTCTTTTGATTGTGCATGTATATCACCCCATAATAATATGTGATTCTTTTAGAACGAAAAATGCAATGTTAATACTTAGATGAAAGATATAGCAAGATTGCATAGTTGCACACCTTATCTTTGCGATTCTAGTACACATCACCCATAAACTAATAAATCTGACACTCTACATGACCTTGATATAACCTTCACGTTTCGTTTGGGCGGTATCCATGCAGTAAAGCACAACCTCAACCCATGTCAACCTTCATAACCAATTATATATCAATCTTTTGCGATGGAAGCCCAAGCTGATGCTACACGCTGCTCCATAATTGTAATTTTTCTTGTTCGATTGCGCCTTGATGAAGGGGGTGTAATAAGGGCAAACATGAGAGTATTACCCCTCCCAATATAAGCACTGTCCATATATTTCCTCAAAATGTGTTTTGAAATACCCGACCAAGAATGTGTCACCATCAGTCCTTTCTAGTAGATGACTACACCACTAACAAGCTTGAAATTGATAAAAAGTGGGTATTTTTTGCGAGCTTGACGTTGAAATGGCCTTGATGTGTCCTTGACATGACCGTAGTGTTATGCACCAGTAAAGCACAACTCCTTCTCATGGTATTATTTGCTCATAAGCTAGATCCTGCTGGTTTCTTCAGACAAATCTGACATCACAAAATATTCTATTTTTTTAAACCCCCCTCCCCACGAATTCAGCGGTGGGAATGCAAGTGTGCCCAGGAGTTCAGCGTTTAAAAGGTCAAGTCGTAATATTGTTTCATGGCATGACCACACCTCACACCAAGTATCAATGAATGAATGTGTATTTATGTGGTTGTGCATCAGCAAGATATATGATATTCATTGACAACCGTTAACACCTCATAACCATGCTTGTGTTAATTGTTGTTGCCTTTTCTTGAAGGTATGCATGGAACACAATCCAATTTTCACAGCTGGGAATTTCTGGTGTATTTTGCCCATAGCAATAACTAGCTTGACAAGTACTTTTATATTTTATGTTCCATTCTTGGTCATTATGACATAAATATATCCTGGATGTGCTTAACCAACGACGTGTTGCTGACTGGTTCAGTGATAAACCAGCTGTGCCTTTCAACTCTACGACAAAACAGTGGAGGCTCTCACCTTCGCCAATATGTTTGATGTAGAAAAAGCAATCAAGCTACCAGACAAGAACATTAGGAATGTGAATAGAAATGTACTTCAAATATCCATAGCTAATTAATGGGTTGTGTCAGTGTTGTGAAGTGTGATGTATTATCAATACCAATATCACTATTTGTTTACTGAGAAGACCTTGAGAACATATTCAAAACCTTAGTAATGTTCATTCTGGACTATGTCAGCCTAGCACCTCTTATTTCAACCCACATCATACCCGAGGAGTCCCAGTATGTTGTAGACGTTGTACGTTGCATGCATAAAAAAGGAATTACTGATGCTATTCTGACTTTACTCCGGTTACTTGGCTTAAGATTAGATTTAGATCATTGATGATTGTCACAAAATTGAATGCCTATAGTGATCAAGGGGTGGACGACCGCTGGTGTACAGCCCACACTGCGTTGTTCACGTGTTCAGCGTACAGGGCTGGCGATGGTCAGCTATTCAACATTATTGTGTATGCCATGTACTTATGGCGTGTGGGATGTTGTCGTAGTTACCAATACGGCGAATTGAAGCTTACACCGAGGTTCCGTTATGGGTCATAACGGCCGACGAAGGACTCCTCCCAATCTTGCCATCAAACTCAAATAACTTCCTTCTCCGTCCGATCAACGGTATTAAATAAACTAGGAAACTGTCTTCTCTCTTGTCATGTTTAATTGATTAACATGCTATAACAACAATGCACAACCCTCGGCGCACGGCACGTCTCTATGGACTTGGTGAGAGCGAGCTGCGGCACGTCAGCAGTCGCTGAGTATCACGCTTCAAGTGAGGGAAAAATACTACGGGCCGCACCACGCTGCTCTGCGTGCACACGACACCACAGTATGACAACGAGGCGGTCAGGCTGCGTCCAGGAATCTGGGGATGACTGCCACATTGATTAAGCGATGTCAGGATCCTACATTACCCCCGGCTGAGTGACAACGTAGGACCAAACTGACGTGTAGGAGACTGCTTCGTGCAAGTAGCGGGGTTGTCAATTATGTAACCTCTTATACTAAGCATATTATTCTTAAAAAAAAATATAGCGGGTGCGGTTACATTGTGGGCGGTTGAAAGCGCAGCATTATACGTGAATTGTCCAATCCTCTTAACTCCAACTGTCCTTGATATATTATTCACGTGCCATCTGCTATCAACCCTTTCATTTAATTAACAGAATTGCTATTAATGCTTTAGCAATGAACTTGCTAAAAGAAAATGTCTTTACATTTACATATCTGTACACAATTCTGCCAGGCCTGGCATATTCATTTACAAATTAACAACATTATGATTACGAGGTATGCAGTTGGGCCCGCCATAGACGTCATTGGGCGCGACATGGCGTGAACCATCTGCACAAATCGAGCAGGAGTCTGGATTGTGCGTCCGACTCTAGTTTTTCGCACTGTTTGGTCGGTCGAAATTTTGTTGCAATTAGCGATATTCGCATGTTCGCTTTTTGTCGAGTCGATTGCGGCGTCAGCAGCACCCGGGGTTTTACCCCGTAGATGTAAAGGTATGCGGGAATACGTTCGTAAACCACCGCTGTTCCCGTTAGCGCAGGACGCGGCAGGGGCTCGCGAATGCGGCGCTACATAAGCATTGTCTCTGTTGGACAAGTTTACTTGAACATCTATTTGCATTGGGACTGTGGCCGATTTTTGATTGCTTCTGACTGCCGTCGACTTTTTTGTATTTACTCTCGTCCCGTTGGACGTCGGAGTGTCCGCACTACCAGGTCTAGGTGGACCCTGTGGATTCCTACTATATATCCTGGTAGCCGTCGACTTCCGTGAGTTGCTTGGCGTTTTACGCTGTGTTGTCGTACCTGTTGTAGGCTCGCACTCCATGTGAGCGGGTTTAACGCGATCTAAGGAGACCGTCTCAACCTTGCTTTTAACTAGGATTTTCATAACTCTGCCGCTCCTCGCGATGACCTTGTATGGTCCGTCGTAAGGGGCGGTCAGAGGCGGTGCAATTGCGATTCTGCGCAAGAATACATGAGTACATGTAGCGATTTCCTTGAATTGGAAAATGTTGTGTTGTTGTGTGTCACGTGGCGGACATAGACGGAGACGCGACATGGCTACGCGTAGCTTGTCTGAATAATTCTCCAAATCGGTATTAGCGTCGACGTTGTACTGTTTAGTAAACTCTCCTGGGAGTCTAAGGGTTGTCCCGTAAATCATCTCAGCAGCTGACCTGCCCAGTCTCTCTTTCACGGCTGAACGAACGCCTAACAGTACGGCCGGTAACGTGATAGTCCACGGATTCGGTGACTCGTGCGCCATAATGGCGGCTTTCAATTTACGGTGGAAATGCTCGACCATGCCATTCGACTGAGGGTGATAACTCGTGGTACGATTCCGAATAATCCCGAATTGGTTACATAAGCTATCCCACAATTTGGACTCGAATTGAGCGCCCCTATCAGTGGTGATAGTGGCCGGGGTACCATAACGTGCTATCCACCCGCTGAAGAAGGCATCGGCGACCGTTTCGGCTCTAATATCTACCATAGGTATAGCTTCGGGCCAACGTGTAAAACGGTCGACACAAGTCAGTAGATATCTAAAACCATCAGCATAAGGTAAAGGTCCGACTATGTCCACGTGGACATGATCGAATCGCTCGGTAGGTTCAGTGAACTTTCCGAAAACAGGAGTGTTATGACGTGAAACTTTAGCTGTCTGGCAACCCTTACAGGTACGACACCATCTAGCAATATCTATGTTCATGCCGTGCCATACAAATCGGGTATTAATCAAAGGTCTGGTGGCTCTATGCGATGGATGGCCTAAACCGTGTAAGTTTGAAAAAACTTTTCGGCGAAATTTCGCGGTAAGGTACGGCCGGTTGTGTCCCGTGGACACATCACACCAGATCAATTGATTATCAAATGATTTCAATAGTTTGAAATTCATAGTTGAAGCAGTCGAATGTCTCAAACGTGTGAATTCCGCGTCATTAGCTTGATCGAGACTTAACGCTTTATAGTCTATAACTGGGCCATCGTGTATTGCTGACACTGATGGTCGTGACAGCGCATCAGCGACGAAATTTGTCTCTCCTTTTACATATCTAATATCGGTGGTGAATTCAGCAATGAACGCTAATTGACGTGTTTGTCGTAGGGATGCGCGCTCAGTGACGGATGACATTACGAATGTTAACGGTTTATGATCGGTATTAACGAAAAAATTTCGTCCTTCTAAATTGTGTCTGAAATGTTTAATTGTAGCGTATACTGCCAAAAGTTCACGATCGAACGCGCTATAGCGTGTCTCTGCTGGGTTCAGCTTCTTGCTGAAAAACGAAAGCGGCTGCCACATACCATTTAAAAATTGCTGCAAAACGCCACCGACGGCGACATCACTAGCGTCACACGTGATGTTAAGCTGAGCCGTCGAATCTGGGTGTACCAGAAGCGTAGCGTTTGCCAGTATCTGCTTCGACTCAGAAAATGCTGACTCTGCTTCTTCATTCCACTTCAAATCGAAATTTGATTTCGGTGACAATCTGGTATGGCCTTCGTTGGCAGCAGTCAGTAAATTATTAAGTGGCTTCAGCTTGTCGGCGCAATGCGGTATGAAACGGTGGTAATAATTTACCATTCCCAGATACCTACGCAATTCTCGTTGCTTTTCGGGTTTAATGAAATTAACGATCGCGTCAACAGCGCTAGGTAACGGCGAAATTCCTTCGGCGCAAACATGATGACCTAAGAAACTCAATTCAGACGTTCCGAACTGACACTTTTCAGGACCAATGATGATTCCATACTCCGATAGTCGAGCAAAAAGAATTCGTAGATGTTTCTTGTGCGTTTTATGATCTGGGCTGGTTACCAGTAGGTCATCCAAATGTCAGATAAAATGGCCAAACTCTCGAGTGAGGCACTGTCGGGTTGCGTCGCCAAATGGGCTCTGATGGAAGCGGGCATCTGTCTTATGAATGCTTGTCGAATCACCGCCTTTCCAACAACAGCTTTGGTGCCGAAACCTGCAGTCTTCTGCAGACGTCTCAGGAACCGCGAGGGAATGTCGCTTCCAATCTTCTCGCCAGAGATAACTTTATTGACCCTTTCAGGTGTTGTCAGTCCTCGCCTCTCAATTAGTATGGCTTTCATGCTGTCATATTTATTTGACCTGAAAGGCTGCAGCAATACGTCTCTCACGTCTGATGCTATCTCCCCAGAAAGTGCAGCGCAGGTTAGGCTATAACGCTCGTCGTCATCTTCGATCTGGTGGAGGGCAAATTGCGTCTCGATTTGATTAAGCCAGAGCTCCACATCAGAGGCGTAGAATGTTGCAATTCTAAATTTGGGCAGGTTCGTAGCTCGTTTCTGCGGCTGTCTACCAAGCGGTGAAGAACTCCGT
Source organism: Flabesymbios commensalis (assembly GCA_964017125.1). Classification (NCBI taxonomy): domain Eukaryota; kingdom Metazoa; phylum Annelida; class Polychaeta; order Terebellida; family Flabelligeridae; genus Flabesymbios; species Flabesymbios commensalis. The sequence goes on along the minus strand of OZ024912.1, from coordinate 73,195,973 downwards.
GACGAGTCACTCCTCGAGTGGGAATGCAAACGTTTATCACGAGTAATCCGGGCAAAATCGGCTTTAAGGCGTTGATATTCCTCATCAGCTGCTCGGAATTGAACCTCATTGTCTTCACTGTCAGGATGAGAGCTATCTTTTTGTCTAGCACCCGCACCTTCTAGAGGCGATGACATGAATCCTTCGCTGTCGTACTGCTTAGACATGATGAAGTAGTGTTTGTGAAATTATTTAATTAATGAAGCACCTGGGGTAGCTGGCCTATTGGCTCTTTGCCTACCCCAAATGTGTTTAAAATGGCATGTCGTATTAACACATGCCAACTATTTTTGACGCGCCGTGCGCGGACAGGTTGTGCAATGCCGTAAAAATCAGATGAAATATGTCTGTAATATGTTGAAGTTAGAAGTGTAGACTTTAGCAAATGTTCATGCTATGGCGCATGGTGCGAGAAACGGGGGTTGCAGATTAGTTGCAGAAATATGTGTCGTTGAAATTTCGCCTAACTGCTGTTCACAAATTCACAAAAGGTCTGTATTAATTAAAATGAAAACTGTAGGTCTATATGAGACATAAAACGTTTTCACTGAGTCACACACATGCAAAATGGTGGCGTGAAAACGCAGGTCGCAGTGGTACATAAAAACAATATGCCAGATATAACTGTGATAAGCTATGCTAAGCGATTATAATAGTTTTTGTAAATCGACCTGGGTGAAAAAAAAATTTCACACAAGTCGAAAAACACATTCAAATATTTGCAATGTTTCGCGATAGCGCAACTGTCAAATCGAATATTTCTGTATTTATATAAAAATTTAGGCTTCAGAAATAATTATCATGAGAAAATTTCGTTCTCAAACTGATAGACTAAATGTGACTGCGAAGAAAAACAGTGACATTTGTGCTTTAAGAATTTTATCTAAAACGTGACTGACAGTAGTCTATGTTGATAAATGATAAAGTGTATCATTTCGCTGAAAAATGATATCTGTGATGAACATTCCACGTTTTTTTTTTTTTATAATGGTACGTTCATCACCGAATCACTTCATAAACGTCCGAATCAATCGCTCGCATCGATTCATTGACTGACGTATAAACCGACTGTGTTCGATGGCGGTTGGTTTATGTCGCTTGTGTTGGGTGTGTGTATGATCGGTGCTCACAGCCTGTACGGCAGGCGGCGTGTGGCTTATAGTCTGTAACGGTAAGCTTTGAGCGATGCGTACATAGTATACAGTCAGCAACCCTGTCTCGCCTCACATTAGCATATTCATCAGCTACTGCGTGCCCTAATAAGGCGCTGAATAGCCTAGCACGATTACAAACACCAAAAGCGTTTCAAAGTGAATAAAAAAATCTCACCTTTTAGTGATATAATTTCGTTTTCGAAACGACTTGTTTACACATTTTCTCCCTTAATCGTGTTGAAAAAGGAAATTTACAAACAATTAAAAAAAAATTTTTATTACAAACTGTCTGTGTAAAATCTGGAACACGTGACTAATAATCTCCACCAAATCAAATGGCGGCTTACTTTATGCTAATGTGGTGCGGCGGCACAGGTTCACTGTTCCGATGCATGCCGGGTAGGGGGGAACACGTGGGTGCCCACGGCGAGCTTTGAGCTAAGTTAGGGGAACCAGCGACCAAGATGGCGCTCACCTACCAAATACAAATATAATATTCAGCACTCTCTGAAATAACATATGATAATAGTACAAAAGCAGACCAAATAAGACCGTTTATTGACATTCATTTAGGGAAACAATTTATTTTGGCCCTAAACCTATTAAAGGTTACCCGAGTCGAAGCGGTAGTAGAAATTTCTGTCGATTTTAAGAAAAATCGTGAAAAAATTTGACGAGATTTCGTCTGTGGACTTTAAGATCGAGTTACCCAATTATGGTAATCAACGATAAAAATACCCCCCTCCTACTCGCCTACAGTGGCATTAGTAGGATGAAGGCATTAGACAAACTCTTACTATAAAAATGATAGACTATGTCTATAAGAGTAATTTTCTAGATTCTTCTAGAGAATCGGCAAGGCCGCCATCTTGAAAAGGCGCCAAACACGTGGAATTTCGATCAAAAATTTAGAAAATTACGCCGTTTTCGACGCAAAAAGCATGCTTCTCGTCTGGTAACTAATTAATACTGGCATACATATATTTTGACCTACAGCTTTCACGTACCTTGTGAAAAAAATGCGGATGATTTTTTTCAAAAAATCCCCTAAAATTATGAAACTATCCTTGAAAACAGCAGTTTTCACCCGGTGTCTAGGTGAAAACGCTGTTGCGTGAACAATCAGTCGTCGAGGTCACCAATATGGCGTGTGGGATGTTGTCGTAGTTACCAATACGGCGAATTGAAGCTTACACCGAGGTCTCGTTATGGGTCATAACGGCCGACGAAGGACTCCTCCCAATCTTGCCATCAAACTCAAATAACTTCCTTCTCCGTCCGATCAACGGTATTAAATAAACTAGGAAACTGTCTTCTCTCTTGTCATGTTTAATTGATTAACATGCTATAACAACAATGCACAACCCTCCGCGCACGGCACGTCTCTATGGACTTGGTGAGAGCGAGCTGCGGCACGTCCGCAGTCGCTGAGTATCAAGCTTCAAGTGAGGGAAAAATACTACGGGCCGCACCACGCTGCTCTGCGTGCACACGACACCACAGTATGACAGCGAGGCGGTCATCTCCGTCAGGCTGCGTCCAGGAATCCGGGGATGACTGCCACATTGATTAAGCGATGTCAGGATCCTACATACTCACGTACCGGAGTTGTTTCGGGTGGTGAGTGTCCAGACGAGGGGAGTGCTGAACCAGACGTCATGGGCGACGGACGTGATCTGACCAACCTGGCGCAGAGGCGTATAAAACATGGTGTGGTATCTGACTTGAGAGGAAGAAAGCTCATGGAGAAGTCGAGATTCCTGCAGGATCCCTAGGGATGAAGAGGATCCGAGACATGGACAGCGGGTGACAGCACACCGGACGAGGGTGGACGGCAGGGCTGAGGCGGGACACGCATGTAGCACTGGTGAGAGCCAAGAACACACGCTGATGGTAGACGGACGGTGGCACCCGGCATGGCATGGCCAAGAAGGATCATCACCGAGCATTATTTGAGTATTGTATATAATAAATGTAAATCTGCACACATTCACCGAGTTCGTTGTCTGTTATGCGCTCCTGATCATTCTGAATAAATCAACTTTGGGACATCATGGGGGCTCGTCCGGGACTTATGAATGATCAGGGCCATATCAGACAACCTGAAACAAGTGAATGTAGGCTACTATAATATACGCTATAAGTCGTCAAAGCCGTAAAACGGTATTGCACGTAACGTTATTTCACTTAGCGTGGCACGTACTCGTTGAATATATATCGCACTAGCACCCACCACGATTCGCGCCGAAGCACAAACACTAACACAGCGTTATGAGTGTAGTTAGTTTAGAGAGATGGATCGCAGCGGGCGGTAAATTAGGCCTAGAAGGCGAGGCTGTAAGACAGTTTGTAACAGATTCTCAGGCTGCTGAGCGTGTTTTCGCGAGCGCGAACACGAGTGCCAGGAAAGCGAACACGAGCGGGAGCGACGTGAACATGATGAGAAAGTCGAGCTCGAGCACGGTGATCATGAAGAGGCAGTAGAGCGTGAGAACCGGGAACAAGTAGCGAGAGTAGCCCGTGCCATGCGTGAACACGAGATGGAGATGACAAGGCTCCGAGGCGATAATGCTGCGGCGACAGCGGGGCAAGCGATAGCGCCGGCAGTGCATGCTAAAAGTCCGAGGCTAACGGAATTCAAAGAAAAAACGGATCAAATTGGCGCATACGTACATTGAGCGATTCGAACGTTTTGTGAAAGCACAGTTGTGGAAACCTGAGATTTGGGCGACGAACCTGAGTACTCTGTTAACAGGGAAAGCCCTGGATGTGTACTCACGTATACTGGTTGCGGATGCACTCGATTTTAAAATGCTGCATGAAGCTTTACTAAAAGCGTATCAATCGACTTTAGATGGGTTCAGAATAAAAGTGTGAAGTTGCTGAAACGCCCACTCAGTTTGTAGTTCGTCTGTCTGTATATTTGTCACGTTGGGCGAAGTTGGCTAAATGTGAAGACTCGTACACAAAGTTGTTTGAATAATTCTTAAAAGAACAATTTTTAAATATCTGTGATAAAGATTTAGCTACGTATTTGCGAAAAAACCCTCACGCGACGATCGACGAACTTACTGAAAGGGCCGAAGCATATCTCGAAGCGCGTCAACACACCCTCGATGGCCCAGAGCGACGAACACGTGATCGTGAGAGAAATTGTTTTATTTGTGGGAAAACTAATCACGTTGCTAAAGATTGCAGATCACGTACTTGCACTAAATGTAAAGACAAAGGTCACGACCCCGAAAATTGCAAAGGCGTACCTTTTAAAAGGGGAGTTTATAATAATATTTCAGGTAACTCGATTCAAGCAAATAAAAATGTGAGTGTGGATACCGGTGGAACGTTTACCCAAAGCTCTAAGTCGAACGTTGTATGTTTCCTGTGCGGGACTAAGGGACACGTAGCTGAGGAGTGCCAAAGGGTGGATAAATCTGTAACTCAGCAAGCCGCTGGGGCTCAAAGTGGCAGCATCGTAAGGGAAAGTGCTAATAATGCCGATAATACTGATGCTAAACAAATTGCTCCATGTTGCATGAATACGCCTGCTAATAAAAGTTATTGTGTGGGTAAAGACGAGATAAAAATGGCATGTGGCCAATCTTTACCAGTTATAATGGGTTTAATTATAAATTTAGTGATGAAGTAGAACAAAACACCATAATGCCAATGCTAAAAGGGTTAGTTAATGGCCAGAATGTTAATGTCCTACGTGATACAGATTGCTCAGGCATTGTGGTAAAACAAGAATTAGTAGAGCCTAATCAATTTACAGACCGTATACAAACCTGTATGCTTTTCAACGGGGAGATAATTAAGGTTCCAATTGTAAAGATAACCATTGATACTGCATACCTTACTAAAAGCGTTGAGGCTATGTGTATGAAGAGCCCGATATATGACCTGGTGGTGGGTAATGTGGAGAACGCTAGACCTCCTGACGATCCTAATATTAACTGGGAGGCTAAAGTGAACCAGCATGTAGGGGGCAGAAGGTCAAACAGGAACGGATAGCTAAACCATTAAAAGTAGTAAACCTTGAGACTTTAAATACCCCAATTAACACAGAAAAACTAATAGAGATGCAGAACAATGATGAGAGCCTAAATAAAATAAGGGTACCTAAAGGGGTTACGAAGAAAAAATGTGGTATACGGTACATAAGGGGTTACTGACACGACACTTTCAGTCTCGTAAGGTAAATCACGGGCAGGTGGTAAAACAGATCATTGTACCTAAGGGGTTAAGACAAGAGGGTTTTAACTGTAGCTCACGAATCGGTAATGGCGGGGCATTTATGTATTAGGAAGACCTTAGACGGTATATCGTCTTGTTTTTATTGGCCTGGGATACATGGCGATGTCCTGAGATTTTGTAGGTTATGTGACATATGCCAGCATACTACACCGAAGGGGCGTACAACGAAAATACCGCTGGGGCGCCTACCTTTAATTGACACGCCGTTTAAACGTGTAGCAGTAGACTTGATCGGACTGTGGTTTTAGCTTGTCTTTATTTTGATAAGTCTGTCTATCTGATTGATCGGACCCGTTTACAGTTTTCAGCCTCATGGCCCTGTAATTTACATTCAGCACATAACCGCTGTCTACACTCCCAAGCCCCGTGCCCGGATTTACCGCATACATGGCATGATTTACCCCGGTCACGCATACGGCGTTCTGGTACATAAAGAGTGCGACTCCTAGCTTCTAAATAAGCCTCGGCTATTTGCGTTAACTCGTCAATCGTCGCGTGCGGCTTTTCACGCAAATGAGTAACCAAATCTGTTTAACATGTGGATAGAAATTGTTCTTTTAAAATCATTTCATACATTTTGGTATAATCATTTTCACACTTAGCTAATTCGGACCAACGACTCAGATACATAGAAAGACGAACCACAAATTAAGTCGGCGTCTCACCATTTTCACATCTAGTTTGTTGGAATTTTAAACGAAAACCATCTACCGTCAGTTGATATGCCTTTAAAAGAGCTTCTTTCAATTTGGTATAATTCAGTGCATCATCGGCCGACGGAATACGTGAGTACACGTCAAGTGCTTTACCCGTCAGCAGAGTGCTTAAATTAGTAGCCCAAATGTCTTTCTTCCAGGCTTGAGCGGTCGCAAAACGTTCAAATCGTTCTAAATACGCGTCCATTTGGTCAGTTTTTTCTTTAAATTCAGGCAAACGTGGACTTTTAACTATAGCTGTCGTGTTTAAGCTACGTCCCCCTGTCCTCTCAGCCATTTCGCCCTCGAGGCGCTTAATCGCGAGCTCGTGCTCATGCTCCCGTGCTTCATGTTCACGCTTTTCACGCTCCCGCTTGTCATCTTGTTCACGCCTCTCACGATCCCTGTCGCGTTCACGTGCAGGCTCGTCGCGTTCGGCAGTCTGCTCGGCGCGTTCGGTAGCCTGTGATTCGGTCACAAACTTGACAAGATCTGTGCCGTCAAAGCCAAGCGATTTACCCATTTCAACCCATTTCTGGTAATTTGCGAGCGACATTATTGACAATAGCGTGATCTACAATAGTGATAATTTTTTTAATAATTTTTTTAAGTGGACTATGGTGCAAGCTAGTTTTGTTGTTTGTCAAGGGTCCAGAGATTGACACAAAGGTCCCGGCATGAGCCCCCAATTGTCACGGATTTACTGCAATGTGTGAACTCATGAACCATTAAAGAATGATTCAACTGCAAAACGCGCATGCCTGGGACGGTCAAGTGTAGGCCGGCTATTGACGGCATTAATATAGCCACTGAACTGATTACAAGATACTACTTAAACGGGACATTGATCCAATGCTGTTTTAATGCTAGGCCAACGTCTGCGACGCTGGCCCAACATTGAACCAACATTGAATAAATGTACAATGTTTGAGAGAAAGTCTTCCTGCCCAGCAAACACAAGACATTTGTATAACATTTATTCAACGTCGGCCCAGCGTCTTCGACGTTGGTCCAACATTGCATAAAGTCATACAAATGTTTTGTGTTTACTGGGCATGTCAATACAAGCTTGGGTCAAGCAGTTTCAACATCCCCTCAGTAATACAGTCAATTTGTTTGCAAGCCAGCGACCAAGTAGGAGTAAGGGCCAAGAGCTTTGAATTATAAACTCATAGATGTCGCTCAAGTATATATGAACTTGCTGTGATTTGAGAACTTGCTCTTAATGAGGCTTTGGGTATGAAACGCATTTTTAGTATTATTATGGAATAGGGAATTGACCTACCCACGGGCACTACTGCATTCTGGGGGACCCTTGTCCCGCGAATTTTGACAGTTGACCACACCTTTAACCAACAATAAGAACTCAGGGTTTAGTGCAATACATATTTAATCAGTGCGATACCATATTTACAGTGCGTATTTCAACTGTTCGAGCCGTCTGCATCGGTCCTTGGTCTGCATGGTCACCTTGGTCCTCGTGTTTCACCACCAGCCTGTCTCCAACCAGTCCGTCGGATCCCCGTCTCTCCATGTAGCTCCAAGCCACGTCCTCACCATCTGCCCTCAGTCACCGTGTGTCCCCCTGCATCACGATCCTCGGAATCAACACCATACCAGTCAATCAAGCTCCGCCAGCACGTCTTGCCGTCGTCACAGGCTCACCACGTCTCCTTCATACGTAATGCTGGTCTCTCCAGTCAGCTCCCCTAAAACACTTATTTGTACCATTTAGTACCAGCATAATAGTGTACCAGGTACCCCCAGATTGGACAACGGCGCTCGCTACCCGGGGCGAGTGTACAGCGTCGCCATAGTGACGTACCCCGGCATACGGTACTCCGGCCCGGCACCCTTGCGGTCCTACAGCGGCTAATTTTTGTGACAGTCTTCCACCCCCGGTAATGTTGGGGAACTTTCTAAAAAGCTTCAGTGGGGGTATTTTGAACCTCACTGTCGATTTTGGTCTGTGTCCTCAATTTTTCCACCCTAAAAGTCAATATTACTCCACTATTGGCTAAGATATTGTATTTTTAATTTTTACTGATTGTTTCCTGTCGGTGAGATATGATAAAAACCAATGCTGCGTTTTTTCACTGCATTTAATAGCTTTAATTTCTCTAAAAGGATATCATGATTTACCAAATTGAATGCTTTGCAAAGATCTACTAAGAGTAGGCCCACCTGATTCCCGGTGTATAATGCAGAAAGCCATTCTTCAGTCATCAAAGTTAATGAACTTTCGCATGAGTGATTAGCTCTAAATCCGGATTGTCTTTTATTTAATAAATTGTGTGAGGAAAGGTATCTGTACAAATGAACAGAAACATGTTTTTCTAATATTTTGGAAGCAATCGGAAGAATAGAAATTGGTCTGTAATTATTTACATCATCTTGGGACTTTTTCTTGTGAAGTGGAATTACTTTATGTGGGAAAACACCTGATCGTATGCCTAAGTTAGATATTTTCACTATAGAATCTGATAATGGAGTTGCCGCACTTTTAAGAAAGAGAGCCTGAATGTCATCCAATCCTGTACCTTTTTTAACTGGCATAGTATTTAGATATTTTATGACAAATTCACGAATGATTTGGGGAATTTTAAAGTATGTGTTAATTGGTACTTTACTATCGACATATTGTTTAACTTTTGTTGGAATAAACGGGTATTGTTTGAAATCACTGTCAGTGACATATTTCTCCATAGTGGAAGAGAAATGGTTGTTGAAAAGTTCTGCAATTATTTTCAAGTCAGTAACTTCTTTGTTGTCATGGACAATCTTAATAATTGATTTATCTGATGTTTGCCTAATGCCTAATTCATTAAACAAAGAAACTAATTCACGTGGCTCATCTTTGCATGATTCTACACGCTCCTTGTAATATTTTGATTTATTTTCCCTCAGCATGGTTGTAACACACCACACCACGTAACACGGTTTCTAAAATATTTGTAATTATTATGTTGGCCTCTGCGTTTGGCCAAGTCTCTCATATCCATTAAGTCAATTAAATCATGAGTTATCCAACCAGGCTGTTTTTTTCTTTTGGCGCGTTTCTTTATACGTGGACAGTGACTGTAAATCACATGTTTCAATGAGAATGTCCATTGAGGTACTATATCATCAATGTCGGTATTAAGGTTATTATTAGAACAGTTTAGCATTGCCTCAGCAACATCATTACTAAATTTTTGATTATCGAAACCTTTTACTTTCATGTAAGATATTTCATTATGTTTTTCATTAAGTATTTTATGATTTGTTTTGTTTTTAAGATTATTGTCATTTTCTAGTGCGGCAAATACCGGAAAGTGATCACTAATTGACCATTGAATAACGTCTGAATTTTTTATATTTATATTTGCATTGACATATATGTGATCTATTAAGGTACTTGTTGTCGCGGTAATTCTAGTTGGTTGCGTTATAATTTGTTCCAGTTCAAAATTAAATACAACATCTGTCCATGATTTTACATGGGGGTGATTTCTGTCAAGAAGTAAGTCTATGTTGAAGTCACCTAAAAATATTATGCCCTTATTTTCAGAGTAGGCAGTGCCTAACGCATCTTCCATATAGTTAAGCCAAACATTGAACGGAACAGTGTGCTCATTGGGAGGTCTATATGTGAGAGAAATCAGTGTTTTTCCCTATTTATTATAAGCTCTAACCAAATTACTTCTATGTCATTTCGTTCAAGGTCACACCTTCTGGTGTGATCAATATTATTCATTATGTAAACCAATAGCCCCCCTCCCCCACACTGAGTCATATCTCTTCTTACAACGTTATAGCCCTCAATTAATATATCCTGATCAGAAATCGTATTGTTTAGAAACGTTTCACAGCAGCAATAAACATTGAAAGGGTAAAATGAATGAAGATATGTTCGGATTTCATCTAATTTGTCGTAAAGCCTATTTACATTATGATGCGCATTATGATGCGCATTATAAAGCCTATTTACATTGTGATCCTTTAAAATCATATTTACAGCTAGTACAGTTAGTACTTATAGATGAGTTATATACATTACACACAGATTTATCAATACAATGGGGGTGCTCACATCCAGCAAGTTATCTATTAACTGACGTGACACGAGGATTGTTCATAACAGGATAACTGTGTGCGTCTTGGTGAATGTCTATGGTATGGTGATTGTTTATCACAAGCAATCAAACTAATACGTGTGGGCCTACTCACATGTGTCGGCTGTTTATGCTGTAATAAAAATCCAAACCTTCACGTTGAAAACGCCTGGTAAGCTTAGATTTGCCAGAGTCAGTCAGATGGACCCCGTCATTACCAATGTCACTTAAAGTTAATCCAGCGTCAACAAATAACAGTCTACTGTTCATCTCGCAATTGTATTTCAGCAGGGTGTTGATCATTCTGACACGTCGTTGTCCTGTCTTGCTGCGTGTAGGTAGCACGGAGCAAACAATAAGAGGTGTCTGATCTGATAATCCAATATAGAGTCCATGGCGTCACTACACTCGGCAAGACAGTCATTATCCGATCTGTTGCTGAAAGCATCATTTGTTCCAAGGTGTAGGCCTATAACACCTATGTCACTGTCTTTAAGCATATCACGTGCCCGTGACTTCACGTCTTCTGTCTTACAGCCGGCGTTGACCCATACTGTAGTGTCCGTCACAGTGTGATCTGAAGTGTATATGGGTAAAACCAAAAATTGGGGTAACTTTGTAGCATCAAAAATGGCAGTGAGGTGACCATCAAAGAGGAGGAAAACTACTTTATAGGTTTGGTGCACTGATCCCAATAGAGCATGAAAAAGCCATTGGCTGCGCTAGAAATTTTTTTTTTGCTTCAAAAAATAATTTTAAAAAAGTTGCAGCATTCCACTTACTACTCCGTTACCAAATCCAAACCATTTCAAAAATTATGTTACTTTGTTTAGCTTGACATCACACTTTCAAACGTGATATCCTCATTGAAGCATAATACTAAACAATCGTACATCAAAAACTGCTAAAAATTTAAAAAAAAATTGATGGGATGAACAAAAATCTTTATTTCAACTCCGTTACCAAGCCAAAAAATACTCAACTCCGTTACCAAATGTTCGGCTCGACATAAATATAAACTGTATATTTTCTTATCATAACATCGAGCACAAATGGGTGCTCTATTTATATGGGGACAACGAGCCATGTTTTAAAAGACTATATCATCAATCATTATGACTGTAAAACCCATAAAATTTGACAATTCACCACTCCGTTCCCTTTTCTTGGTAACGGAGTAGAGTGGAACGGAGTAGTAAAATTAAAAGTATTCTGGGGATTATTGAAAAGATCTGGGCAATAATTCAAAAATATATCATACGGATGGAAATAGTCCCCATAGCAACTGTTGTAGGCATACAATCATAAAACCCAACTCGTTTTTATACCCACAAGGCTAGGAACGGAGTAGTAAAAACAAAAGTATATTTTCTAACTTTTTGGTAATACCTGTTTCGAATAACTTGTCACTCAACAATATTAATTCTTTCAAGGTGAAAAACTCGTATAAGGCCCTTTAGTGTGTCAAACTACACTTGATATAATTTTAGTTCATGATTATTCACTTGATGGGGCATGCTACAATAATGGTAACGGAGTAGAGTGCAAATGTGGGGACATGTATATTCATCAAAATTATTTATATCGATATCAATTTTAAGTCGAATTTTGATCATTGATTAGTTATAGTGAACAATGTCTAGCCACGAAATGTAATTGTTAGAATTATATTGTGATTTTGTATCCTACAGTGAAGTTTTAAATAGTGGAATTTTCTCTGGGGACATGCCATTTTCCACGTTTCCATGACATAGAGCTCTTATAAAATCATAAATATATATTTTATTTTTACAAATAATCTAAACATTATCAAGTAATAATGCTTAAACGTGAAGTTGCACCATTTATTTTTAATATTATTATATTTAAATCAAAATACGGACCTTTTAAGTCCCGGGGACACTAATTTTATGTAAAGTTACCCCAATTTTTGGTTTTACCCATATAGAGACTCCTAGCCTTAGAATCTCCGACGACGGCGATCTATGGCTTTGTGGGTTTTCTTTCTGTGTTATTTTGTGGTTGCTGTTGGTAGGCTATAGCAGGGGGTGGTGTAGGTGTAGGATGAATTTCCGAACTAGCGTGTTGTTTCAATTTCTCGATCTCTTCACGGTGTGTGTTTGCAGTTTCTTCACAGATAGTAATGTAGTCCTGTAGATGCTTACAATGTTCACAGTTAGGTGACACATGAAGAGATGAGGCGTCACTGTTGTATTCTGGTATTGTGTTATTTGTAGGTACGCTGTCAGCATGTAACATATCAAGCGACGAATCACCTAGGCACTGTACATGCTGCAGCTTTGTCGCTCTTCCAGTTGTATTTTCAGGTGATTTGTGCGGCATATCCTCTGTAGTATGTGTAGTGTTGATCACTGAAGATTCCATGTTGCTTGTTTGTGACAGCTCACCCCGGGTCTGGCTGTCTACGTCCCTGTTTGTCACAGGTGATAAATGTGGTGCTGTCACGTTTAATGGTTTGTGACACGGGAGTTGAACATCTGTCCATGGGCTTGACAGAATTGACGTTGATCCTCGCGGATTTCTTGCGTTTTGTTCTCACTTTAGGTGCAGGTGATGTGTTGGTAGGCACAGAGATAGAAGATGATGCTTTAGAAAAATGTCTGTCATCTGACGTAACAGACAGCGTTGACTTGTTTCTTGATTCAGCCATCTCAATCACAGACCTTTTCGCCTTATCTAGCCACACATCAACAGCTGCTTTCAAAACTGGGAAGTCATGATCTTTCCAAGTATTGATTTCGTTGCCTTGCACTAACACTACTCCTATCGAATAGTAATTCATCACAATAGAACCGGCAACTTTGAGCTGGGATCCGTTTGAGATCGCAGATACAGACGGGAAGGATTTGATGACACCAGCCTCATACTTCTGAACATGAGTGACAAACAGTGAATCACACAGCTGATCCTCGTACTCCAGCACGCCAGAGTTAAAATTCCTTAAAAGTACATGGACGAATGACGACGGAAATTTCCATCGTCATTCGTCCATGTACGCAACCATATATGATGGAAACTCCCGTCAAACTTACTATCACTATATTTCCACCAGTACCCCTGGATTCTGGCATACCTTTCGGCCTGGAAGTCAAAATGATGTATTTTATTAAATACTGGGCCTCTGAGTCAGAAATTAAAGTTTTAAGATTGTCACTGATTTTTAGTTTGACATTTAACTGATCTTGAAACGTAAAAAATAATTTCATTGCAATCAAGGTAGTTCAAATGAGGCATTAAATTCAATTCGCTACATATTATTTCAGAACATATAAATTAACAATAGTCACGTATAAAAATGAATGGTTTTCATTAGCAGCCTCGGTTTCGACCTCAAGATAACCATAAAACATAAAAATAGCGATTCCATCGTAATCAGTGTACTAAAATTAGTTTAAAATGTGGTATTACATTAGATTCTGAAAAAAAAATCATTGTGAAAAAGTATTTTTCAAGATGGCCACTGATAGCGGTTTTGACCTTTAGATGACCTCTAGATAAACTTATAATACATACATATGAGCGCGGTCGGTTGCACTATTGAAAACACCACAAAGTATTATAAATGTATAGTAAGTTAATGAATACCAGTAGCAGTCATGCAGGAAGTAAAGCTTGTCGCTCTCTTCAGTACCCTAGAAGAATAATCATTCATTTCACCAATATATGGTGATTTTTGTGGTTGTGTATAGGCACAACCAATTTTCATTGTTTTTTTCTGATGACAGTTTCTTCAAGTTAAAACGCTGGCAGACTTTTGGCTGGTAATTAAGTGCACCTGAGATTCATTCATTCATTCATTCATTCATTTATTCATTCATTCATTCATTCATTCATTCATTTATTCATTCTTTCATTCATTCTTAATGCATTTATTCATTCATTCATTTATATAACTTACACAAGTGTGTTTTTTGTCCAATTCTAAATTTAAAAAACGCCCAATGGATTCACACTTGTATTATCTCATTATTATAATGTAAGTTTTAATGTACTTTTTTATTATATTTTATTATAATCATGCAGATGATACATACTAATGATGAATTTTTAAGGTAGATGTTGCTATTTATTAACCCTTTAACCGCCAAATTATTCAATCTGAATTTTCATCCACTTGAAGTTTTGTCTCGCTGACGCGATCCACAACTTCAAGTGAGTGACAATTATTCAGATTTGACAGAATGGTCTCAAATGTTTTAAAATATTGCTGATTGATGTCACATTTTATCTTTAACATGTTTTAAAGGTGGTACTTACTGTGTTTATAAAAAATGAAAACCCGAATATATGCGGCACCGGCGGTTAAAGGGTTAACCCTCAGCCCGCTAAGCACGACTGTAGGCCTAGTCGTTATTATTTCGTTTTAACATTCGATAAAATTACTGATATTGGGAATGAAATGGGTCCTCAGACATCAAGATTTGCAAATGTTTTGGTCTTAGATTAAACAATTATGAATAATTTTCGCACACTTGACGTTGCGCGAGACACAACTTAGGTTTAAGTGATTACGTGTGAACATCTGGTGCCAGGGGACTGCATTCACCAGCTAGGAAGGAGCGCGCATTGCGTGGTCCTGTGCGAAATTAACGTCGATACACTGGTTTTAACGGAGACTGGAATAGGCAGCCATTACATGATCTCCTGGTCACACTGCGAGGGGATTAATGGAAACTGGAATAGGCCGTCATTACGTGATCACCTAGTCACACTGCGAGGGGATTAACGGAAACTGGAATAGACCGTCATTACGTGATCACCTAGTCACACTGCGAGGGGATTAACGGAAACAGGAATAAGCCGTCATTACGTGATCACCTAGTCACACTGCGAGGGGATTAACGGAAACTGGAATAGGCAGCCATTACGTGATCACCTAGTCACACTGCGAGGGGATTAACGGAAACTGGAATAAACCGCCATTACGTGATCAACTAGTCACACCGCGAGGGGATTAACGGAAACTGGAATAAACCGCCATTACGTGATCACCTAGTCACACTGCGAGGGGATTAACGGAAACAGGAATAGGCCGTCATTACGTGATCACCTAGTCACACTGCGAGGGGATTAACGGAAACTGGAATAGACCGTCATTACGTTATCACCTAGTCACACTGCGAGGGGATTAACGGAAACAGGAATAGGCCGTCATTACGTGATCACCTAGTCACACTGCGAGGGGATTAACGGAAACTGGAATAGGCTGCCATTACGTGATCACCTAGTCACACTGCGAGGGGATTAACGGAAACTGGAATAGGCCGTCATTACGTGATCACCTAGTCACACTGCGAGGGGATTAACGGGAACTGGAATAGGCCGTCATTACGTGATCACCTAGTCACACTGCGAGGGGATTAACGGAAACTGGAATAAACCGCCATTACGTGATCACCTAGTCACACTGCGAGGGGATTAACGGGAACTGGAATAGGCAGCCATTACGTGATCACCTAGTCACACTGCGAGGGGATTAACGGGAACTGGAATAGGCAGCCATTACATGATCACCTAGTCACACTGCGAGGGGATTAACGGGAACTGGAATAAGCCGCCATTACGTGATCACCTAGTCACACTGCGAGGGGATTAACGGAAACTGGAATAGGCAGCCATTACGTGATCACCTAGTCACACTGCGAGGGGATTAACGGAAACTGGAATAGGCCGTCATTACGTGATCACCTAGTCACACTGCGAGGGGATTAATGGAAACTGGAATAAACCGCCATTACGTGATCACCTAGTCACACTGCGAGGGGATTAACAAAACTGGAATAGGCCGTCATTACGTGATCACCTAGTCACACTGCGAGGGGATTAATAGAAACTGGAATAGGTAGCCATTACGTGATCACCTAGTCACACTGCGAGGGGATTAGCGGAAACTGGAATAGGCCGCCGTTACGTGATCACCTAGTCACACTGCGAGGGGATTAATGGAAACTGGAATAGGCCGCCATTACGTGATCACCTAGTCACACTGCGAGGGGATTAACGGAAACTGGAATAGGCAGTCATTATGTGATCACCTGGTCACACTGCGAGGGGATTAACGGAAACTGGAATAGACCGTCATTACGTGATCACCTAGTCACACTGCGAGAAGATTAACGGAAACTGGAATAGGCCGCCATTACGTGATCACCTAGTCACACTGCGAGAAGATTAACGGAAACTGGAATAAGCCGTCATTACGTGATCACCTAGTCACACTGCGAGGGGATTAACGGAAACTGGAATAGGCCGCCATTACGTGATCACCTAGTCACACTGCGAGGTGATTAACGGAAACTGGAATAGGCAGCCATTACGTGATCACCTAGTCACACTGCAAGGGGATTAACGGAAACTGGAATAGGCAGCCATTACGTGATCACCTAGTCACACTGCGAGGTGATTAACGGAAACTGGAATAGGCAGTCATTATGTGATCACCTAGGCACACTGCGAGGGGATTAATGTTCATTTTTTGTTAATTCTGAATGTCTGCTCATAAACATGGAAGCCGTTATCATTTCGGTGATTAAATGAAACTTGTATGTGTGTGTGTGTGTGCCGACCATTAATAGTACATTTGCATGCAATGAGCTATTCATCAAGTTTAACCAGGACATTATGTGCTTGTAATGATCAGACAGATAACACCTATTTATTTGTGATCCAGTCACCATGTGTTCTACGGCAGGTTTATCGCTCTTACAATTGCATCCACTGACTTATGTGATGTTCACATAATATTAAAAATATATATTTTTTTTAATTATTTCGCCAGAGCTGGACTTTCGAATCTTGTGTCTGGAGAGCAGTTTCATCTGATCCATCTCACCAATGCACCATTCAATAGCACAATAACACCTCCTCTGTGCCTCGATTTCAGAGGGGCTAGACAACCTGAATGTTTGACCCATGTTTAAGCAGGACCAACGGCGCACAAAAGAGCAAGGGATGGAATATTTAATAATTAATTAATTTATTTAAATTTAAGTATGCCTCAATGCTACTAGGTACCTTCTGAGCAGCTTTAGTAATTTTTCTGTAAGAAAATCTCAATTAGTTATTTTAGATTCTCGTGTTGAGTCTAGGTACTTTAGATTTTTGTGTTGACTCTAGGTGCTTTAGATTTTGTGTTGACTCTAGGTATTTTTGGTTCTCGTGTTGACTCCATTCATTCATTCATTCATTCATTCATTCATTCATTCATTCATTCATTCATTCATTCATTCTTTAATTCATTCATTCATTCATTCATTCATTCATTCATTCATTCATTCATTCATTCATTCATTCATTCATTCATTTATTCATTCATTCATTCATTCATTCATTCATTCATTCATTCATTCATTCACTCACTCACTCACTCATTCATTCATTCATTTATTCATTCATTCATTCATTCATTCATTCATTCATTCATTCATTCATTCACTCACTCACTCACTCATTCATTCATTTATTCATTCATTCATTCATTCATTCATTCATTCATTCATTCATTCATTCATTCATTCATTCATTCACTCACTCACTCACTCACTCACTCATTTATTCATTCATTCATTCATTCATTCATTCATTCATTCATTCATTCATTCATTCATTCATTCATTCATTCATTCATTCATTCATTCATTCATTCATTCATTCATTCATTCATTCATTCATTCATTCATTCATTCATTCATTCATTCATTCATTCATTCATTCATTCATTCATTCATTAATTCATTCATTCATTCATTCATTCATTCATTCATTCATTCATTCATTCATTCATTCATTTAGACAAAATAAGACGTCAGATTATGACGTCTAAAGTCGATCCCCGCACTGAAAAGAATGACATTTTATAATGGCTATAATAGACCCCCTAACATAGGTACTCAAACGAAGCAAGAACAGATAACTAAGACATTTTAATGATTTCAAACCAAAAAATCCTTTTTTCTCTTAGTTTAAATAAAAATATTTCAGCATTTCAACCCTTTAACCGCCAAATTATTCGATCTGTATTTCACCCACTTGAAGTTGTGTTCCGCTGACGCGATCCACAACTTCAAGTGAGTGAAAATTATTTAGATTTGACAAAATGGAGGTCAACTGTTTTCAAATATTGCTTATTGTTGATACATTTTATTTTTAACATGTTTATAATGTGGTACTTATTGTGCAAATAAAAATGAAAGCCCGAATATATGCGGCACCGGTGGTTAAAGGGTTAAGGAATAATGCATTTCTTCATTCACACGCGAAGGAATCACCGATAATGAATGAATGAATGAATGGCCGATAATGGCCGCATCAACCAATTAATCCAATTATCACCGAATATTCACTTGCACTGAGCATTCGTCGAGATTTCTGCGGTACTTTCGGCGAAATGACGTACATATTTTTATGTCCGAGCATTATATTTTGTAATCTATGACTGTTTAATTTACTTAGTTTTAGGGTTATTTAATTTTGATATCATCATTGATGTCTTAGCTAGCTCTTTCTGCTCCATTTGAATACCTGTTATTAAATATATTATTCTTTCAGTGCAGGGATCCACTATAGACGTTGATTTCTGTGCTAAGAAGGATAACGACCACTCCCTCCCCCGGGAATGGTCATAATAGTCATTGTCCAAGGCACGGCCATACCGTCAAATAACCAATAGGAAAACATATGGTTTCTTTTTTATAGCTGAAGACTTTATTTAACATATATAAGGGGCTCGGGATGTCCAAAGTCCAGACTCTTGAGG
>OZ024912.1:73033129-73176761 GCA_964017125.1 Flabesymbios commensalis | reverse complement strand
CCCATAACATAGGTATTCAAATGAATCAGAAAGAGCTAACTAAGACATTCATGATGATTTCAAAATATATAAAAAAAACCTTTGGTTTATATGAAAAATATTCAGCGCTTCGAGGGTTAAGGGGAACAGAATGAAGACGAAGATAGATAAATGTTTTATTAGTACAATTAAATGTCATTAGTGACTTATTTGTCATGAAAATATATATGTACGGCATAAAAAACATGTAGGCCTACAAATATGACAACGGTGTAGTTCTGTAAAATCACATGTAAATCGATATGATATGTACATTTAAAATCAGGCTTGCAATTTGTATATTTAAACAAGCACAGGTTATTTAAAATATGCATCATAATTACTTACAGTAAAATTAAACAGCATTGCTTTATGTGGGCTACATGAGGATTCAGGAATATATGTTTCCCACACCAAAATACAATATAGCTACTACATTCATATATTCTACATGGTAGCAAAAACTGATTTATATAAAGCGTAGAATTATTCTAAATAAAACATCTGCAAGATTTCTACACTTAGTCAAACACCAACGTTACATACTTAATTTATACTTTGTTATTTTAACACTTGTCAATCCCGATATAGATATATCCACATATTATTCAGTATCACACCGGGAACGACAACCTCCCAGATCTAATAGAAAGAGTGATTCGACAAAGTAGCTATGACAATTTCCTCAGGTTCCCACCGGATCCATTAACACAGGCGATGGGAAGGGTCCCATAAACTTAAAACAATAGAACGGTCCCTAAAAGAAGAATCTTATGTGAAATAATCTAATATATAGAAATGCCCAGTGTATGTTCACCAGAAATGTTATTAAGTTACTTGGAATGAGGTTTAAAGAGTAATTCTATAAATCACATTGAAATGATTTAAATATTACAAAATATATATACGATCTAAAATATAACAGTGCATCGATACTACGCAGAATTGCTGCAGACCGATGAACTGGATATGACGCCCTCACTAATAAAGATTTTACACATAAAATGCGGCATAATTTTTACATCTTTAAATAACAGTATATTTCCAGTATCCGTTACCAAGATTATTACCGTCTTAAGAATATACAATGTGAAATACAAACACATTGTTACCGGGTACACTAATGTATTTGAAGTACATATTTGCTACATGTAATGCACATTGAGAAATCCCGGCCGGCACAACGGACAGTCATCAAAACTGCCTTCTAGAAAGTGCAAAATATCTGAAATAAAAACATTATAAAAATGTTATTGGTTGATCCAGTAAAACGGCGGAGTGCTTCACTGTCATACGGATTCGACGTACACACTACTGGTGAACATAACTTTTATTTTTTATATGTGTGAACTAGATATGAGACATAGAACAAGGACATGACAGGCATTTCGCCCGATTTTGTTGTCCCGTGGTCCATGGCAATCACAATGGAAGATACAACAAAGCTGATTTGACTTTAAAAATCAATAACAACGCTCTTTTAGGAGTAATGTACAGAAATTTCATTAAACTTACTTCGAAGATGGCCCTATATGGCGAAACATATTTTGTGGCCTTGTTGTGAACAAATATACATCTTCAATAACTCTAACAACGCTAGAATATTTGTGTCTAAAAAATCGAGACCAAAGATTTTTTCAATTTACTAGCTTCGATTGGGCTATGATATTTGCAATTATTTGCTGAACTCTCATGCCTATTAGTAGCAATGTTAGTATATATCACGAGCATGTCAATTAAACATTTGTCATTTTTATAGGAAGATTGTCCAAAATACACTTTCGTAACCCTTACAGTATGGGGATTCTCACGTCTAAAGTCGATCCTCGCACTGTAAGAGTCAAATACTGATATGGACGTAGACCCATGACATAGGTATTCAAATGGAGCAGAAAGAGCTAACTAAGACATTTATCAAGATTTCGGATAGAAAAACCCTTTGATCTCCATGGTTTATACGAAAGTATTTCAGCACTTTAGGGGTTAAATCCGGTGAAATCCACAAAATGTCATATTGTTTTGTTATTACACAATTAGAAAACATAGTCGTTAAAAAGCACAAAAATCTATCATATAGTTTATTGGGTTCAATGCATAGACATGTCAACTCTTCTTGCACGTGTCATATTTTATATTATCTTACATAAAAAATGTAGAAATAAGTTAACAAGACACTGCATGGGATGTCTTAGTTACAAGATTAAAATGCTACATGTATTTCTAATTATTTATCAATGTTGTTTGTGATACAGGATCGAGAGAAAAAACTTTTCTTGTTTAGAAAGAAGATTGTATGTTGGAACCGTTTAAATAAGACAAATTCAGTGTTAACAAAAATACATGTCCCATGATACTTTTTCTATTGATACGAGGTTTATTTTATTTACTGTATTATGTTTTTAAATTGTTTTCCCGTGATGTTAACATACCTAGAAATATCTAGCTTTTGTATTTATATTACCTAGATATAATTTAATAATCATACATTTATGCAAACAATCTATTTTCTTTCCTTGTTACATGATAGCAGATGTATTATTTACTCTTTCTAAACCATGTTGCCAGATGTCTGCTAATTAAAACAAAACTAGCTTGCTTCCTAAAAATTGTATGTTTTAAATCAGAACGTATGCCAATTTATATCCGTATAAAGTATGCTGTATATACCTATTTCCACCCTATTATAACATCTTGTTATTACAATACGTGTCAAATTACCTTATAATAATATAAGTTAACTTTAATAACCTGACGTATGCACTTTGTTATTTTTGTTACAACAAAAACGTATATGGTGATTAACTTTGGTTTCTAACTGAAAACATATTTATAGTACAACCTACTCAATTACCTTCAAAGTGGAAGATATAAATTTAGAGAAAAAAAACTCTAGATGTACCCTAAAATACGCGAGATTTACATGGAGTTGAAAAAAAAAGAAATCCAAAACATTTGGTGAATTGATCAGATGTGTCCCAGGGCTAGTGAACTAATCCATGTTTAAATGTAATAAATAATACTTACTCTTTATGTTTAATCTAATGTATCCTGCTGTAGCTATAAAACGTATAAAACAGATGACGCCCAGACGAAAAGAGACGTTCATCCAGTGTTGGTGTCATGTTGAATCTGTATAGCAGACGGTGGAACAACATTGAACCCACATTGGATCAATGGCAGGTGTTTTTGATGGGTGGGTGTTTAAAAAAAATACTATTATTGGATGAGCTGTGATAACACATTTGGGCGTATCTCCGCCATTGGCATGTTTAACAGTACTAAATATGCAGAAACGCCATACATTCAGCCAAAGCTGGCTTACTGCTGGCTGATCATCTGCGACGCTGGCCCAACGTTAATGCATCGTGTCTGCTAAATACTGGTCGTCATTTCCTATTTGATCTGATAACAGTGATGTATGTTTGGGTGAGGAGTAAGCCCCGCCCATGGGGTACTGAACTGCCGTGCAAAGCCAACAGACAGTATCTACTTACTTTACAAGTAAGCAGATACTGTATGTAGGCTTTGTGGAGCAGTATCGTATATAAATGGCTGGAGACTGACTGGTGAGCACCACTCATTCGGCGATATCCTGAGAGCTGTGAAGTGAACACACAGAGAAGAGAGAGCTGTCAACCTGCAGAAAAGAGAGACATCACTACAAGGTAAGCTCATATCAGACAAGTGCGGGGGTCCTGGTGCAGTGGTTAAAGCTGCCTGCTTGGAAAGTCGGAGATCGCGGGCTCGAACCCCGCTCTGGCATTTAAGTTTCAAAGAAACAAAATGTTTCTTTCCCGCACACTAGTAAACATTGCATATTGTGTGAAGCCTCCGTGACCGAGAGGTAGCAGGCTCGGCCTCAGACCGCCGGGGCTCGAATTTCGAGTTCTGCTTCTGTAGGACAGTGTCACCTCATTTATATCACCATCCTTAGGAGATTCTCCTGGCCCAGTTTAGCCTACATGTGCACAAAGGTTGCTTAAAACACAATTAATATTATCTCATTTTTCTTACAGAGAACACACAGTCACCCGATCCTCTTATAATTCTCTACAGACAACACACAGTCACCCGATCCTCTTATAATTCTCTCATAATAACAGCATCGGGCTAACCATTTCAGCATTTCCTCACCTCCTCCCTACACTTCTAATCAATATGTTAGATAAGGATGAATATAATTTTTTATATGTAAGATAAGGATGAATATAATTATGGTATATAGTGGAGATATTAGATTTGGGCTAATTAGAAGGAAAATATAATTTAGTTCGCGAGTATAATTAGCTGACTTGTTCAGTGGTGCCTGGAATTTTACCTGTTGTTTTATTCGCTATATCAACGACAAAATAATAAAATGCTCAGCGATATCTTTACTATCCTATATTTTCTTATCACCTACTATAAATTTATTACACTTACGTTTATTTATATTTTATTTTATAAAAGACAATTTCTTTACTTTTCCGTCAATAAAATATTGTAATGATTTACGCAGTATTTTGTTTAAATTACTTCGAAATACATGTAGCTCACATTTCCTTAAAGTGTTATTTTGTCTCTTTTACTTTATATACAATTTACTTTCATACTTCATTACTTCAGTGAACCATGGTTTCCGGTATTTGTGTTCGACTTTTAACAGGAAAACAGACATTGTACATTTTTACATGCCTTCTATATATTGTTCCAATCAGCATTAACTAACCTGTCTTTTAGTGAAGTAAGATTTTTCTCTGTTCGCATGCTCTTTGTAAAATATTGTTTTGAATCTGCAATATATCCATTAAAGTATACCTGAATGCGCTAAATTAGATAATTACAATTTCACCCCACTTGAATTTGTGTTTCGCTACCGCGACTCACAAGCTCGAGTGGGTGGAAGTTACTTACTTCTGTAATTTGAATCAAAACATATGACAATCTATAATTTTTACGCTCATTTGTCCTTCATTGATAAAAAAGTCTAAAAAGGCCATTGACGCGATAAACACTTCAAGGACCAGATATATAATTACAAGATATTCCGTTGAACAAATCAAGACAATCAGCATATTTACAAAATAAAGTGATGCCTTGATCTCATCTTAAAGGTATGGTCAACTGTCAAAATTCGCAGGACAAGGGTCCCCCCAGAATGCAATAGTGCCCGTGGGTAGGCCAAGGCCCTATTCCATAATAATACAAAATATGCGCTTCATACCCAAAGCCTCATTAAGAGCAAGTTCTCAAATCACAGCAAGTTCATGTATACTTGAGCGACATCTATGAGTTAAAAATTCAAAGCCCTTTGCCCTTACCCCTACTTGGTTGCTGGCTTGCAAACAAACTGACTGTATTACTGCCGGTATGTGGAAACTGCCTGACAGAGAACACAAAACATTTGTATGACTTTATGACAATGTTGGACCAGCGTCGAAGACATTGGGCCGACGTTGTATAAATGCCACACAAATGCCTTGTGTTTGCTGGGCAGGAGGACTTTTTCTCAAACATTGTACATGTATCCAATGTTGGTTCAATGTTGGGCCAGCGTTGCAAACGTTGGCCTAACATTAATACAGCATTGGATCAATGTCTTGTTTGAGTGGTATCTTGTAATAAGTTCAGTGGGTATATTAATGCTGTCAATCTGTACTCAATAGACAACTGTTGGCCTACACTTGACCGTCCCAGGCATTTTGCAGTTGAATCATTCTTTAATTATCTATCAGAGCAGCTGCTGTGTTACAAGTCACACGAGTTAGACTTAGTTAAGTAATTAGCGGGAAAAATAGTAACGAGGCATAAAATCTATTAAATCAGCAGTAGGTATGTCAGTATGTACATTTTGAAAAACATCGTAGTGTCCGATATTAATCATGTTAATGTGAAATACATGATTAGTCTGTTGAAAAAAGTTTTTACTCATTTCCTGCACAAGAGTAGTCAATAGTACGTTTTCGAAACCACCCATATACACCAAGTAGCCTAACTTTCAAGAGTCTGCTACTCCTAGTGCAATCCAAGTTAGCAGTGAGCTTTAAAGCTATATTGCTTTAAATTTGTTCCACGTTTAAGTGTTAATGGGTCGTGATACTAGTAGTATACGTTTCACCTAAATTGAGTTGACATTGGACCTCGAGATGCGTGCGTTTTCTGTGGACAATAAAATTTGTGAAACGTGTGAATTCTGTATAGGAGGAGCTCTACATTCTTAGCTGTGGTAAAGACCGAGGCCGTGGCCTTTTCCGCGGTTGAGAATGTAGAGCTCCGAGGGTTTTAACTGACTTAAAACACATCCGACCACAATGAAGATCCCTCATGATCAACACATCGGTCACACCTGACTGATCATATTACCAGTCTGCACTCATAACTCTCCATTCCCGGCTTAGAATGTAGTCGTCGGACAAAGCAAATAATGTAGTGGTGTGTTCTAAGTGGCTATTAAACCTGGTGATGTATGTTTTCAGGTTGAGAATGCGGTGTTTACTGTACCTGTTGCTGGGGGTGATGCTGATCACCAAGGCCCTGTCTGCCCCACCTGGTAGAGGTGATGCCAGAGGTAATAGTTGGCGGTTCTTATTTGAGTGCGATATGGAGAAATTCAGCACTCGTCTAACGTCCTTCCCACTGGGCACACGACATTGTTACGACGTTGAATCAACGTCATTGACGTTGATTCAACGTCGCAACAGCAGCGTGTGCTCAGTGGGATCTTCATCAGTCATGTACAGAAAACAAGTCCACACTGCTGAGAAAGAGTGCTTATAATGGTGCACATCATCTTGTCACAATTTGAATATTCACCGTTTGACAACTGATGTCGACTATAGCAGCAGCATTTCTGTGGTTTATTTGCGCCCGTGTAACCTGTTGTTCAAAGTTAAATATATCTTAAATCTTGAAAAAATAATAGACGTTTAGATGTAAATTTCACAAAATAATTGTAGCTGTGGATCGCGGTAGCAAGGCACAACTTTAAGCTGTGGATCGCGGTAGCGAGGCACAACTTTAAGTGAGTGAAAAAAAAAAATTACATTGCTCTGAGATTTGAGGATTACATTCATATTCGATGAAAATCTTCCAAAAAGTACATTTCTACTATTTTAAAAATACGAAATTATATCACGCATTCTATTATTTGTATCATATTTTGTGATTGGCTGATCTCGCCATGTGACAGGCTGAACCACGCTGTCATTTGTCAGGGGTAGAATACCATACTTGCACCGACAAGATTGACGAAAAATGCTAGCAGGAAGTATTGTTCAAATGTTTTCTTTTGAAGCAGTTTCATAGTGTGAGAACATGCCATACATATGCGTCACTATTTTTTAGGGAGTGACGAAACCGATGACGACGAGACTGACAAGTCTGAAAATGACGGTGAGTCGGCGGTTTTTAAATTCCACATTTTTACTGCTATATTCAATAACAAGGCAGTGAGTTAGCGATTTTTAACTTCTAACTTCTTACTTCTAAATTTAAAAATAAGGCAGTGAGTAAGCAGTTTCTAACTTCTAAATTCTTACCGCTAAATTCAATAATATGGCAGTGAGTTAGCAGTTTTTAACTTATACAAGTTTACTGCCTAATTCAATAACAAGGCAGTGAGTTAGCCGTTTTTACCTTATACATTCTCACTGCTAAATCCTATACCAAGGTGGTGAGTTAGCGGTTTTTAACTTATGCATTTTTACTGCTGAATTCAATAACAAGGTGGGGAGTTAGCGGTTTTAACTTACATATTTTTACTGGTAAATCGTATAACAAGGTGGTGAGTTAGCCGTTTTAACTTATACATGTTTACTGCTGAATTCAATAACAAGATGGGAAGTTAGCGGTTTTAAAATTTCCACATTAAAAATGCCTGATTAAATCGAAGCTGCAATGTATACAAGTCTATGTGTTTTAATAAATGTGAGCTTATTCCTTTGATGTTTTTGTCAGGTATTCTATTTTTATTTGACACTGTGTATTGCCTTTTCAGGTGACATCGAGGGTGATATAATTAGTAATCCAGCAGACGTAAGTAGCCTACTACATGTATAATCACCATCTATTACCTGATTACTGTACATCCTAGTTTCATAACAATTTAAGCTACAGATACTTTTTTAGTGGAATATATAGTGGAATAGTGGAATATATGATTCGCTATGTACACAGCAACGAATGCAGTATTATCTGAATTTTTAAAACAAAAAATCACTACATAAAAAAGGTAAGCTGTGCTTCGCTACCTCGATCCACAACTTCAAGTGCGTGAAAATTAATCATTTTTGTTTAATATGAAACCAAATATCTGTGAATATTGATGTTTAAAGACATATTTCATCCCCACCACGTTATGTGCGCAAAACTATTAACTCTAAACATGCTACGTTATGCGTTCAAAGCTATAGCTCTAACCATACCACGTTATGTGCTCAAAGCTATTAACTCTAACCATACCACGGTATGTGCTCAAAGCTATCAACTCTAACCAAACCACGTTATATGAC
This sequence comes from Flabesymbios commensalis, assembly GCA_964017125.1. Lineage (NCBI taxonomy): Eukaryota > Metazoa > Annelida > Polychaeta > Terebellida > Flabelligeridae > Flabesymbios > Flabesymbios commensalis. The sequence continues at coordinate 73,168,254 of OZ024912.1, read as the reverse complement.
CAAAGCTATTAACTCTAACCATGCCACGTTATGCACTCAAAGCCATTAACTCTAACCATGCTACGTTATGTGACAAGAGCCATTAACTCTAACCATGCTACGTTATGTGCTCAAAGCTATTAACTCGAACTATATCACGTTATGTGCTCAAAGCTATTAAATCAAACCATGCTACGTTATGCGCTCAAAGCTATTAACTCTAACCATGGTATGTTATGCACTCAAAGATATTATATCTAACCATGCCACGTTATGTGCTCAAAGCTATTAACTTTAACCATACCACGTTATGTGCACAAAGCAATTACCTATAACCATGCCACGCTATGTGCTCAAAGCTATTATCTCTAACCATGCCACGGTATGTGCTCAAAACTATTAACTCTAGCCATGCTACGTTATGCGCTCAAAGCTATTAACTCTAACAATGCTACGTTATGTGCACAAAGCTATTAATTCAAACCATGCTACATACTAAGTTATGTGCTCAGAGCTATTAGCTCTAACCATGCTACGTTATGCGCTCAAAGCTATTATCTCTAACCATGCCACGTTATGTGCTCAGAGCTATTAACTCTAACAATGCTACGTTATGCGCTCAAAGCTATCAATTCAAACCATGCTACATTATGTGCTCAAAGCTATTAACACTAACAATGCCACGTTTTGTGCTCAAAGCTATTAACTCTAGCCATGCCACGTTATGTGGTCGAAGATAATAATTGATTCCAACCTTTATTCCTGGCTACCTCCTAAGTTGAATTCGTTATTTCTCGCTACCTCATAAGTTGTAGTAGTTTTGTCCTATGTATCAGTGTTTTATGGTCGGATGTCACTATCTTGCTCTCTTCAATAGCACTGTTGCTGCCAGTTAGAGATCTAACTATTAGTAGATAATATCGTTTTCTCAGGCAACAACCACATCACAACATTTATTTCGATTTATACATGCTTTCACCATTGGGTGTTCTGTATCAATCATTATACTTTAAATTGTTAGCATCGTGTTTCTTGCAGAAAAATGCTGAGAATGGAGGAAGCAAGTTCGCCTTTGCATCACCAGATTTTTATAAATGGCCAGAGGGCATTGTTAAATTCAAGTGGAACTCCGCGCTGGGTAAGTATATCATAAACAATTATGGAACTGTGTAAACCAGAGACCATCTGTTAGAGAATTACTCCGATTTGCTTTCAATACCTGTATCTGACCCAGTCGCCAAATGTTGGACTATTTTGATGAAATTTCCGTGTGCGGCCCTCACCATTCAAGCGTTAACAATAGTCTTACAATATAACACATCTTCATCAAGTGGGCGGGGCCCTAGGGTGGTGGTTAACACCGCTGCTTTTCACGCTAGATTTCGGGGTTCGTTTTCCGGTCTTGGCGGTTTGAAAGAAACAAAAGTGTTTCTTCCCCATCCACTCCTAAAACTCAGCGGGGAGCCTCCATGACCGAGAGGTAGCTTGCTCGGTCTCAGACTTCCAGGGTTTAAATTTCGAATCCTGTGTCTGGAGGGCAGTGTCATCCCACTCATTTCACCATCCTCAGGAGGTTCTCCTGGCCCAATTTAGCCTGTATGTACACATAAGTCATTTACTTTTATCAAGTTTATGTTCTGTGCAGTATTACAATTTAAAACACGAACCCTCACCATTAGTTATGTGCAGCCAAACAATATAATACATGAACCTTTACCATTAGTTATGTGCAGCCAAACAACATAATACATGAACCTTTACCATTAGTTATGTGCAGCCAAACAACATAATACATGAACCTTTACCATTAGTTATGTGCAGCCAAACAATATAATACATGAACCTTTACCATTAGTTATGTGCAGTCAAACAACATAATACATGAGCCTTTACCATTAGTTATGTGCAGTCAAACAATAAAATACCGGTACATGAACCTTTACAGCTAGTTCTATGCAGTCAGACAATATAATTAATAAACCTTTACAATTAGTTTTGTGCAGTCAAACAACATAGGCCTAATACATGATCCTTTGCCATTAGTTCTATGCAGTCAAACACCGTAACAAATACAACTTTACCAGTAGTTTTGTGCAGTCAAACACTATAATACATGAACCTTTACAGTTAGTTCTATGCAGTCAAACAACATAATACATGAACTTTTACAGTTAGTTTTGTGCAGTCAAACAATATAATACATGAACCTTTACCATTAGTTCCATGCAGTCAAACAACATAATACATGAACCTTTACCATTAGTTCTATGCAGTCAAATAATATAATACATGAACCTTTACAGTTAGTTCCATGCAGTCAAACAATATAATACATGAACCTTTACCATTAGTTCTATGCAGTCAAACAACATAATACATGAACCTTTACCATTAGTTCCATGCAGTCAAACAACATAATACATGAACCTTTACCATTAGTTATGTGCAGTCAAAAAATATAATACATGAACCTTTACCATTAGTTCCATGCAGTCAAACAACATAATACATGAACCTTTACCATTAGTTCCATGCAGTCAAACAACATAATACATGAACCTTTACCATTAGTTCTATGCAGTCAAATAATATAATACATGAACCTTTACAGTTAGTTATATGCAGTCAAATAATGTAATACATAAACCTGTATAGTTAGTGTTGTGCTGTCAAACCCTATAATACATGAGCCTGTACGGTTAGTTCTATGCAGTCAAACTGTACAGTTAGTTCCATGCAGTCAAACAATCTATCGTACAAATTAGTCCAGTTATCATATTATTTAAGATTAATCAAATATAAATAGGCTTAATAGCTTTGTAATGGCTACGCTGGTTTTTAAACAGATGATGAAGTGAAAGCAAAAGTGCAAACAGCAATGGCGAATCTGAAGGAAGCTTTGAAAAACTCAGACGGAACTTATTGCATTGATTTCAAGAAAAAAAAATCAACAGATATTGAGTTTATACACATAATGCCTGCCTCTGGGTGAGTAAATAGGCCTACTGATAAAATCTGTACATATGCAACCTGGCAGTGGGTGAGTAATTACTGCTAAAATCTGTACACATTACTGTACACATTTATTGTGGGTATGTAAATACGTATGTAAATACTGCTAAAAGCTGTACACATACAGGCAGGCTGTGGGTGAGTAAACACTGCTAAAACCTGTACACATTTCTGTACACATCTATTGTGGGTATGTAAATACGCATGTAAATACTGCTAAAAGGATACATGGCCAATAAGCACATCATAGTATTATTTTTCTGTGAAACGCAGTGACGTCACTCGGTGAAAACAAGGTAAGAACCCTCCCGCATACTTCATTGTATTAGCCAGCTCGGTGAAAACAAAAGAGGTGGAGGTCATTGAGTTTCACAGAATTATGTTATTTACAATAGGCCGTTATTTTTACCAGCTGATGATCAGTCTTGGGTTAGTATCAACCTTTTAACTACTGGTCCCGATTATATTCGGGTTTTTCATTTTCTGGCACAAAAAATACCAGCTTTCAAACATATTAAAAGTAAAACGTGACATCAATACACTTCATTTTGTCAATAATTTCCACTCACTTGAAGTTGTGAATCGCGTCAGCGAGACACAACAAGTTGCTTGCATGAAATAGAGGCCAATACTATCTTCTTTGCAAACCTGAAAAGCATGTAAGGGCCTTTTCGATTCGCACCGATCTTAAAATAATTGAGTGATTCGATTTGCTTCGGTTTATATGCTCGAAACGAACGCCATGAATTGATAGCAGTACACTACAGATCCGAGAAATGCTGTTTTTACCGCCAATCTAAAAACAGTTCGGACCAAACAAACGTCTGATTTGGCAAACCAGTTCGAGATTCAAACTACCAAACCTTCATTCGAGCAGCCTTGATGGTTTGATCAATCCGGTTCCAGTTAAGACTTCTCTGGTGCGAGTCAAAAGCTATTGATTTGTAAACCGGTTCAATGTTGTATTAATGCTGGTCCAGCGTCGCAGACGGTGGCTCAACATTAAACCAGCATTCGCTGAGTGCCTCGTACTTGGTTTGGTATATATTTTTCGGGTGATTGTTATTTCCAGGTGCGCGGCTGGCATAGGCAGATGGCCTAGCCAAGAGACGCCAGTTCACCTTCATTCGGCATGTGCTGTGGGCAACATAATGCATGAGCTGCTTCATACCCTTGGACTTGTCCATGAACAGTCTCGTTCTGACAGAGATACGTATGTCACCATCGACCTGGAAAATGTCAGAGAAGGTCAGTCTTAACATATATTATAATGAATAAGAGACAAAAGCTCAAACCTCGAAGCGAATTATTCATATAAACCATGGATACTAAAGGGTTTTATTCTATTTGAAATCATCATAAATATCTTAGTTAGTTCTTTCTGATTCATTGGAATACCTATGTTAACTACGGTCTGAATTTCATTGTCAGTCAAGGTATACCAATGAAGCGGAGATAGCTAACCAAGACATTCATGATGATTTCAAATTTAAAAAAACCTTTGGTCTCCATGTTTTTATGCCGCAATGAAGGTGGGATGGTTTGGTATTTGATGATAAGGGGCTTAAATGTTGCCATGAAGGTGGGAGGATTTGGGATGTAGGCGTATTATCTGTAAACACAACACATTGACCTGTGGCTCAGTCATGAAGGTAGGATGATTTGGTATGAAGAGATTGTGTCGACATTTTCTTCCACTCACCCTTATTGTTTTGGCACCCGTGGGGAATTTACACAGCCAGACAGCAAATTACAATGTATACTGATTTAAATACACAATATAAAGAGTACCTGATTTGTATCTGATTCCATATCTGACAGTGCTTGTGATGATTTCAGGACAGGAACCTAATTTTGCCAAGTATGAATCGTATATGCTAGCTGATTTAACCACCAGCTATGATTATGATTCCATCATGCACTACTCGGCTTATCATTTCACCAAAAATGGAGAAAAAACAGTTATTTCTCCGGGGCCGGCGATTGGGCAGCGTGATCACTTGAGTGTTTGTGATGTAGAGAAAATACAGATGCAGTATGGATGCATATCCAAGGTGATTTTATTCTTATAATTTAAATGACAATTCAATGTAATACAATAATACCAGAGTGTCATTTGGAGAAGATGATATGGCTTCTACATAGGAACAAATTGAAATAATTAACAATGCAATAAATTAAATTGGCATAGTAATCTTTTTTGCTATAAAATATGAGCAAAACGACACTCCGAAACATTAACCCATTGCTGGTACAATGCCTAACAGCTCTTATTCTATTATAGTATAGATATATAAAAAATAAATCACCGATGCCTGTGAATCACAGTTATTTTGAACGAAATGTGTGTTTCAAGGTTTGAAAATATGATGTCCCCAAATTAAACATATATGAGTAGTTTTCACACGCTTAAAGTTGTGGGTCGCGGTAGCGAGACAACTTTAAATGGGTGAAAATATAAGTTTTCATTTAAATTTTCACACACTTGAAATTGCGTCTCACTAGTGCAACCCACAATTTTGGGTGGATGAAATTTACTTTCACTTGACAATCCGAATAAAAATCTAAATAAAACCATTCTAGCAAATTTAATGTTCAAATTTCTTCTTCAAATGTACTGCTTTGCAGGACAAAAAATAGGCTTGCCATAAAATTATCTAAATTGTGTACATGTTTTGCTGACGCGAGCCCAACTTTAACATGTTTAAGAGGTATAGGTTAATCTAACTAGAAAAACGACATTAGTGATGTCTGAATTTCTCAATTTTATTTGCGTTTCTATTGACTATTTCAGGCTGTGTCTTGTGGCATATAGAACTTGGATACACACCCGAGCGGACGGACAACATGTTACATGAACGCAAAGCTATTGACAGGCATTATTTTTACATTTCTATATTTGTCATGACATATATAGTTTAAGTTGACAACACTTGTATCGATTTTCATTGCAAATAAATAAATGTTCGCATTTACCTGCTTCGTCTCTTATCGTTTTTTACATAGTCTTGAATATACCTTTTGATTTTACCATACAGTTTTAAGTGCTCTACACCTACTTAAATATCATAGATAATACATATTATATTCCGTCATAGATTACATAATTATAAAAGTTTATAGTAGTATACATATTACCAAAATGCTATCTGACAAATTTGTACCTTGTTACACACTCAATAGTACAAAAATAATACAGTTTTCAAATTTAATTATAAAAATGATAGATGTAAAACTGTTTATACACTGTTAAAAATATGCATAATAGGTACACTTCAAATCAATTTAATCAGCATAGCTGTGATATGCTATGCAAAAGCTCGGCTTATTACTAGTATTTATAATTTCATATTCAGTTACACCGTGTTGATTATTGAAACTATATTTTAACATAAATTTAATTAAATAATGTACTGTGACCCGGCAAACCCACGATCCTGCACTGAAGCTTCTAATTTAGAGGGAAAGTTCACTGTGTACACTGTGTACCCAGAAAGCAACACGCTGATTACAGATATAGAGGCAACTGGGGTATAACTAAAACCAGATTCATTACAGAGATAGAGGCAACTGGGTTACAACTGAAACCAGCATCATACAGATAGTGGTCTATAGTTTTAGCACGGGAGATATAGATACTAGCTTCAACTTCTTCTAACTTTTGAAGGAGCTACGTGTCATACATCATGAATATAAATAATTTATTTCAACACAAAGGAACATCTAATCTCCAAATGCATATAAATTCTAAGAACACAAAACAACTAATCTAAAACAGGCAAATGAACATATAGTCCAGGAACATCAGGTTTTGGGATGGAAAAAAATCGTAACAAGCTGATTTTTTCAGGAACCACTCAGAAAACATCCTGAAAAACATATCAAAAATCGCCAAGAATCCCAGCTCGGGAAGTACCAAAATTCAAGATGGCCGCCAAAATCCAGTTTCGGATAAGCAAAATGGACTAAATTCTATCAATTTTTTCATTTGCATCGTGTTATTGGTGGCACAGAGTACACCAAATAACTGATCTATCTTAGTGTGAATGTCATAAAAAGAGGAAACAATTAATTTTCTTATTATGGCACAATATGTCGATAAATGTCCCTTTTTATGCTAAAAACTGAAATAAGTATTGCAAATTTTATAATTTCTTGCAAACCTTTAATTTGACAATTATTTCTATTGCCAGCAAAATTAACATAATAAAAGTAGCCGTGAATACCACCTGTGACTTTGCAAAATACATAAAATCCAAAATGGCCGCCAAATACAAACATTTATAACAGAGTTGAGACGTTAGATAGCTGTCACAGCTAGTATTTTTCTCTCACTAATTTTTAAATGTGTGATCAAAGTATTTTCTTTGGCTCAAACAATAATTAAATAAAATATTACATTGAAAAATATGGATCTATTATATATCGGTCATATGATACACGTATAACACTAAACGCATTTACACATAAAAGCTTGATTTTACAGAACAACGAATATATTTTTTCAGTTTACTACTGTAAGTAACTCTTCGACATAATTAATGTGATGACTGATCCAAAATAACTGAAAAGGCTTTAGAACCTATACAGTATAATCAAAATAATGTAATCCATCGTAAAACTAAACTACTGTATAGGCCAATATTTCAAATAGTATAACATTTTCATCATTGTAGTTACATTTTGTTTCACAATTGTAAATTATTGACAAAATAATGGATTTAGTAACAATATTAATTATTAATTATTATATTAAATATTCCTTATATGTGGAAAGTGAACAGCTTATAAGCCTAGCGTTTATCGAAATAGATTTGTATTGCTAAAAAGCAACTGAAAAGGGATCGAAGCTCGATCATGCGTTCAGCGGTCATGGGGAGGTTCCTCGTTTACATCCATGCATACTGCCCAGAGGGTTATTCATCACCAATCGTAAATAAACATGCAAGATGATTAGTATGACTGTGCACAAGAGGGGTTTGACACTAAGACTAACCCCATACTGCCTAAATTGTTTTTTTTTGTGTAAAGCCCCATAAACTTATTTTTTTCTGATATGTGTATCAAGGATAGTGGTGTAAACATTGTGATCAACCTACTGAATAAACATGATCCTATCTAGTATAAAGAGCATTCTGTATACGAATGACAGTGGCGAGTCCAGGACTTGACAAACGGGGGGGGGGGGGGCGTCGACTTTTACAATAATTTATACACACCACCGGTGGCACAGCCACCTTCTTAAATGCTCCACAGACATCTCAGGCTTCAAATGGTGCATTCTAGAGCATATCTTGGTCTAAATGTGAGCGTGTTTTGAACGGGGGGCCCAAGGGTGGCTTTTCATAACAGGTTTTACTGTATTGTTTTTCAGAACAATCCTCTCTAAAAAGTAGTAATAATGGGCCTAAATATTATTTGTAATAGCAGATATAATCAGGGATAGCAGGTAAAGCGCAAAGGTTGAGATCAAATTTCATCCCATATGTAAAGCCCAGCTGCAACTAAAGGTTGTTGTCCTGGTGTGTGAATAGCTTGATATTATAGATGTTGTTAAATCAGTAGGATAAATAAATAAAAATAATTACTGCTTTAAATATAATCTACTGTTAAAAATGGGTAAATATAATTTTAAATGGTGTAATGTGTTTGTTGAAGTGATATATAGTGTACTTCCCTTTTAGATATTTTGTTATCAATGGGATGTGTATTATGCATAAGGATCAGTAGCGTTCTATTTCACTTAGGATTTGGTAAATATTCGCAAGATTTTATTCGAACCTAGTTTAGCTTGTCTCTGCACAACAGTGACCATCCAAACCCGGTTGATTGATAAAAAAATATTTTTGTAAGGTTAACATAAATTTAGAAATTATAAAATATTCCGATTTTTTCTAACAACATTTAAAAAATTTATACTATTTTAACCTACCTGAAACAAACAAAGATAATTTTAATCTCTTCTTTATTCACACTGACCAATATACGTTAATTAGCATACTTTGTACCACGAATGAGACCATGCACATAAAAATATGTATGAATTAGACAAGTTCTGCTCATTCGAAATAACATTTTGGTCATCTTGAATTTTAACCAATTTAAAACAAAAACAAATATATTTCGACTTTCTACTTCGTTTACACTGTCAAATAAACGTTAATTAGCATACTTTGTGCCACCAATTAGACCATGTACATAAAAATATGCATGTATTTAACAAGTTCTGCTCATTAAAAACTGCATTTTGGCGGCCATCTTGAATTTTAGTACTTTCCCGAACTGGGATTCTTGGGGATTTTTAATATGTTTTTCAGGACTATTTTCTGAGTGGATTCTGAAAAAATCAGCTTGTTACGAATTTATTCCACCCTACATTGTATTATCAAGTTAATGTTCCTGGACTAATAATAGATATCCTCTAGCATAATTAACGATAATTTGTATGAGTTTAGACAGTTTAATTACCTTAATTCCACTGACATTCATAACACTACAAAAAGTTAAAATCGAGGGATGTGGAAATATGCGTTTGCCTGATAATAACAGTATATTCTCTACAACAAAAGAACAGTTTAATACACGTCTTAAATTTCTGTCAAATATATCAGTTGCCTTGCTCATCCATAGGAACGTTTAACCCTTAGAGCGTTGACAATTTTTGTAAAAATCATGGAGACCAAAGGGTTTTAATCAATTTGAAATCATCATAAATGTCTTAGTTACCTCTTCCCGATTCATTTGAATACCTATGTTATGGGTCTACGGCCAATAGAAATATCTTTTTCTCTTACAGTGCGGGGATCGACTTTAGTCGTCAGAATCTGACGTCAATAATTGAAGACAACCCTCTACTTCATTTAGAACAACCCTCCTCTCCATTCAGGACAGTTTTAGTCCTTCTTTCAGCAAAGCATTTGTCTTGTTGATGACATTTTCATTCTCGTTTCCCGGTAAGTTTATAATAACTATATTTTTCTTGCAATCCAGAGCTGGTGAGCTTGCATGTCCTGGGACACAGGGGGTGCCTTGACCTTCTTCTCTTTCAGATCTCTTAACTGATCTGAGGGCACTAAATCGTTTGTCATTTTTACTTTTTATATCGCCAAGTTTTTTCTCAATTATTTCATTAACTATATCCTTCACCATTTTGAACATCTTTTCGTACACTGATGCGCTGATAAGCTGTGGCAAATCCTTCATTGCCTGGTTCACTGATGATTTACTTGCTGTCATTTGGTCAATCACAAGTTCTACCACTGGCCCCATACGGTCAAGTACAGCGCATTGTTCAGCTGTTGGGTGTGAACTTGTACCAGCCCCCGGCTGGCCAATATGGCTGTCATTAGATGTCCCATTATCGTCCATTGCCTTTATTCTTTTGCCGAATCCTCGGATTTTTGGATTTTCGTTTTCTGGAGTGAAAATCCGATACTATAGTATCAAATGTAACGTTTATGCTCTTTGAGCGTCTGTGATGGCCTTTTTGTAGCTTTATTTTTTCCATTTTCTTTGAGAGTTCAGAAACACGTCTTCACTATAACTGCAGCGTGTCAGTTTCTAACAGAGAAAGAGTGATGCATTAAGTGACATGTGTGAGGAGCGCGCAGCGCGGACCCTGCGCGAAATTAACGTCTATACACTGGTCACAACCTTAGCTCGACGAGGCCGCCAATAACGTGATCGCCTAGTCACATTGAGAAGGGAGAAGCAAGGCTGCTTCTCTGAAAACCCCACACGAGAACAGTGGGGTTCGAAACCGGGACGCATGTATGACTGTCGAGGCAGTCAGGCGCTCTAGCCATTGAGTCAGAGCGTCAAACTGCGATATGTGCCTAGATAACACTTTCGCTAAACATTTTAGTACAAGATGGAAACCAATGCCAAGACCTTCCCTAGCATCTCTAAAAACTCAAACCAGGTGTCTCCAAGCTGAGATATATGATATTTACGGTATTTTTTCAACCTTTGAAATTATTACCCATTTTTACAATAATTAGTCGGTTTATCTCAGGTTAAACTATAATTACAGCTCAATACAATGATTTATAACTTAAAAATAGATACACAGATTCATTTGAAATTTTCACATCACATTCAAAAAAATATGACATACGTGTATGATTCCATTGGTTTATGCTAGATAACCTGTCGCTCACAATATGTTTTTTCTAAAGACCTTCCGGCGTGTTCCTACTTGACAATTATCACGTTTGCCCACATCGTGCTTTTACAGTAGAAAAGATTTCAGGGAATGCTACTCAGGACTAAGTAGGGATAATTAATAAAGTTTTTTACATTTTAAATGCTCATTGGCCACCTCCTGTAACAAGGTCAAATAGACCTTCTGTGGCCTATAATCGAAATAATGAGACAAGTGAAGTTGTCGTGTAAAAAGGCAGTGGTAATTGAAACACCGTTACAAATAATAATACACGGATATAAACGTTACAAACAACAAAGGGACAAGTACAAATAGCCACAACCAAATCATCATTGGGTTATTGCAAATAACAATCTGACAAGTCCAATTCACCAAAAACTAAACCTCTGCCATGTGACCAGCGCAGGTATCACATTAGTGAAACATGTGAAAATAGAGGAGAGTGTCATTTCACCTTGTTTCAGGCAACCATCGGTCTATGATTGTGAAAAATATGAAGTTGATCTATACATGCATTATTATTGAAGTTCATCAAGAATGAAAATATAAATGACACTCTGTCAATGCCTCACATGTCAAGCATCCCGGAGTTGGAAGTGATCACACAATCCATATACAGCACGAGCAACTTAAAATAACAGAGAGTATATATAATTGTAATAGCCTGACGATACTTCTCCGACGAGATGGTCATGTAAATTACGTTGTAATAGGCCTACATCGAAAACAATACAACATGGCGATAAAACATAAGATATGGGGGAATTATGGGCAACACTTGCCGTCACAGTCATTGTGAATTAACAAGGGTACATCACAGTTTACAGGTCTTAAAGCTAAGCGTGGCTAAACTGCTGAAAGTAATACTTTCGCAGAAATATATGGGGCTCCACATGACCTCGTTACCAAACAGGCTGTAAACAAATAAATGACAATACCGGGTAAGGCTTCTAATTACGTATAGAATTTTGAAATAAGCGTTTTCTACAAATAGTACCGAAAGCAAAACTAATGATGGGCAAAAGCCGCATCTTGATGTATTGACAAACCTGAGGGAGAATGGCAATTATTTTGAACTTCGCATTTGACGTTAGGTCATTTAATAACTTGATAGATTTAAAACCTTCAAAAAATTCTTTAAATTGTTTTTTTCTGTTGATTTTCCAGCTTGTTCCAGGCAGGACCAGCCTGCATGCTGTTTTCGACAGATGCAACATGTACAATACGTTATCCAATAGAGGGAAGACGTATAATAACCTGTTTAAAACAATCACATATAATTATGTGTTCTCCTACTGGCCACTATCTTTGTCTTTAACATCTTCTACTATGTTGTTTATGATGATGTGACAGTGTCTGGCATTTATTAAATTCCTATGATAGTCATCAAAACCATCGATCTATATTCATTTCAGCAAAAACTATACACATTTCGTTTAGGTCATACCACTGAACCAGCCACTCTGTTTGCCTTATGGCCGCCATCACCGATGACACCTTCATGTCGGGCGGCGTACCTGAATATTCTGTGACAAGTAACAGGTAACAAATAACAAGTAGTTTATTCTGATGGTCTTCTTTAGTAGAAGACAATACAGAGGGCAATAGCATCGATTTATCCTAATCCCAGCAAAGGTTATACATATTTCTTTCACGCTCATGTCTCTGTGATGACTATTTTGTTGTCTTATGGCCGCCATCTCGGTTTTTACTCAATCGACCATCTCTAAAGTTAATTAGACACCCATAATTGGGAAAATTAGCAATATCTCTTTATAGACATTTAATTCCTACTCTGTCATGAGCCCCTGTTGTCCAGCTCGTTTGTCTAATGGCTTCTGGATTTTTAGGTGTCTAAAATGTTCTTTTAGGATAATGCAGCCAGGTGATGAAAATCCTATAATAAACACTAAAGTCACTAATCTTATTGTATTCTGTCTAAAATGTTACCATGTTTTGGTTGACAAGAACGTTGTTTGATATTGTCAAATGTCTGTCATCTTGGATTTTTCCCACAATGCAATGGTTAAACTACTCTCTGACTACACAACGTGAAAAACCAATCACAGACACCAAAATCGTGATCTCATTCTATTTTCTCAATTTATTGTTTTGACCTTTTACAAATGGCGGCTATCTTGGATTTTGCTCACAATTCAAAGTGTAATGTGCGTTCTTCCCACACCACTATGTCAGGCATACCTAAAATTCCTATGGTACACACAAAAATCATGACTTTGCTTCTTCTTTTGTCGAAAATAATATGAATCTATTGTTTCACCTTGTACAAATATCGGCCATCTTCGATTTTGACGCTTTAGATAGGAAATATTTTTAGGCTCCTATGCTAACTTTGATCACAATAGGCTAACGTTACTGAGCCCTAAAAAAATGTTTTTATCCGCTCTGCAACGATAATCTTCAAATTTGCTGCTAAGTCACCTGATTATCACATCATAGGTCTACTAGATGTTCAGGTAAGTTGATCACCAGTGGTAACGTTATATTTTAACCTTTACTACTACATTCAGCCGCACATCCACCAGATGGGAGCAATGTATGCAAACCACCCATTCACCAGATGGAAGCAATGAATGCCAACTACCCATGGAGAAATTTTCAGGTGAGTCATATTTTGGGAGAATCGTTCAAATTTTGATAAAAGCACTAGTTTGGTACCGAGCTGCACTAGATTATACTGATCCATATTGGACGGGGAACCACTTTGTAGCTGTACTGTACTTCGTTCGGGGCATTTTCACCCCCTCTTATTATTTTCAATAAATAAAAAGAATTATATAAAAAATATTTGTTTCATCAAATATGTCTACAAAACTGTTTATTAATGTTTTAGCAGGTCATTTAATCCATAAGGGGCGGATTCATAGTGCGTGAGTGACGCACACCCCCTTTTTCGACAAATTATTATAAAAAGTGCCCTTTCAAATTTAGTTAAATGTTTCAAAATGTGGTAAAAGCACCAAATTTGGTACAAAGTTGCACAATGGTATACTAATCCATACTGGAAGGGGAACCACCTTGTAGCTGTAGTATAAGGGCTCCACTTATGGCATTTTCAACCCCACCTTATTTATTTTTTAAAATCGAATAATTAATAAACAGAAAATATGTTTCACAAACTTTTTCTACAAGATTTATTATTAATGAAGTTAGCAGTTATTTTAATCGAAACAGGCGGATTCATGGGGTAGGGGGGGAGCTTACACACACCCTTCTTGCCAAATTATTATAAAAAGTGCACTTGCTTGGATATACAAAAATCTTTGGGGCGGCGAATTACACACGTCACTCACAAAATCTGAATTCCCTTTTGCATTTAAATACAAAATACGACATTGAAAAATATATTTTTTTAAAATTTTTTAAATGGGATATAATTTTTTCGGCATAAAAAAAAAATGCAAAGAATGACAATATTACATAAAATCAAACTTTTACCAATATCTCGAAAAACTAACAAAGGTAGATTCATAAAATTGTCTCTATACATAGTCATAGTCAATTATTAGAATGAGCTTGAACTAATTTAAATACTTATTATGAGCCATATACATGTATGGCAATATATTTTTGAATGATTCAGGCAACCTCAAATAAACGCTGGACCAACAATAGCCCCACATTGGACCAATATCTCGTGTTTGTTGGTTTAGGATCACATTAAACTTTGCAGCGCGGGGGCCGACTTTAGACGTCAGAATATTCTGACGTCTAAATTCGGTCCCCGCGCTGAGCGGGTTAATACGCGCCTATTGTATGGCTGTGCAGAAACAAACAGCAGTAACTGCGTTTGTTTAAACCTTTGAGTGCGGGGTCTGTCTTTAGACGTCAGAATCTGATAGATATAAACGTCAAATTCTGACATTTAAAGTCGATCCCGCACTGAAAGAATTAAAATATTCATAATGGCCGTAGACCCATGGGTGGCCCTCGCGACAGCGGTTTCATCTTCAATCTTAGCGAGGTACTCCCAGCTATGTGATTTGGTGAAATAAACGTGTTCTGTCTGTCTGTATGTCTGTCTGTCACTAAACATAGGTATTCAAATATATCGGACAGAGCTGACTAAGCTATTTTTATGATTTCAATTTGAACAAAACCCTTTGGTCTCCATAGTATAATCAAAAATATTTCAGCGTTACAACCCAGCAGACACAATGCGTTGAATCAACGTTGTTTAACGTTGGTCCACCGTCTACGACGCTGGACCAACGTTAAACAACATTGATTCAACGTCTTGTGTCTACTGGGAAGGGCTGCTGAGGGCTGCAGTACGAGTGTCAGTTGGTTAGTGTATAGCAGGCGAGCGTGTTGAGCATGACTGTTATTGGCTGTGTTTAGGGAAAGTGGGCACATGCACAGTACAGACATGGACACAGTACGCACAACGTGGCACATACAGCTAGCATACAGTGACCACAGTAACGTTAGACTGCACACACCACGCAGCGTGACATGTGGAATGCACAGCTCTACACAAAACATTACTACCCATTGTAATACATGGGGTTATCAATCGGTAACCTGGTAACGGCGAATGGATCAGTTGATGTAGACAGCGCATCATACGTTGCTAATAGATACGCATCCGCTGTTAGTGATAACATAATTTGGTGATATTACGAAGCTTCAACCGTTGCTACTGGTAACGGATCCCCAGGATTGGTTGCTGATGCTGTTGGCATTGTGATCGCGACCTGGTGTCTATGGTTAGTTGAGGTTACATGGGGCACATAAAAAATTTGCATGACATTTGTACAACGTCGGCCCAGCGTCGAAGACGTTGGGCCGACGTTGTACATATTTTATACAAATGTTTTGTGTTTGCTGGGTTCTGTATTAACCCTTGAAGTGTTTATTGTTATTTTTCATTCATTTAAAGCTGGAATTTTTGCTGACGCAATTCCCGGCCTCAATTGACAACATAATAGGCCTAACTCTCTAATTCCCATCTTAAAAAATAAAATAGTTCATTGACTGATCATTCCCTATGCACCTAAAGTATATTTTCGATTAGTATTGACAGTTTCTTGAAATAGGCCTATATATATAAGTGTTAAAGGCGGTCCCTGCACTGAAAAGGTTAATGTGAGCAACAAAGACGAGACGTTGTGGCATATTATAACTATTGTCTCATATCATAAATTTATCTTTACACTCAGTGGCGGATCCAGCATATGGCGTACCCGGCGTACGCCCCCCCCCCGTTATTGGTGAAAATATTGAATTTTCATTTTTTTTTTTTTAATAAAGTGAAGCTAACACCCCTTTTTTCAGCCAAAATGTGGCTTACGCCCCCTCTTCTTGCACATTCTGGATCCGCCACTGACACTCCAGCCAAATTCCGGAAGACATGAAAAAAGCAAGGGTGGTACCACTCTATAAAAAAACCAAAGTAAAACTGAGCTTTGAAACTACAGACCCGTTTCTATTTTCAGTGTTACTTCCAAATTTATTGAGAGAATAGTGTACAACCAGCTGGAACACTACGAAAAAAAAGTTTGTCATATAAATTGCAATCAGGTTTTAGACCATCTTTTTCTACTGATACTTACTTTTCTTAAGGATTATATACGTTTAGAAATGGATTTTGGAAATGATATCGGTATGGTGGTGATTGACCGGCAGAAAGCATTCGACACTGTAGACAATTATATTCTTGAAAATAAACTAAAAGCTATAGGCCTTGATAGAAATGCAATCGCTTGGTTTGATGCATACCTGACAAATAGGATGCAGGTTACTGATGTAGGTGGAATTTTTCTGACCCCAGGGTTGTTTCTTGTGGAGTACCACGGGGATCAATCCTAGGTCCTCTTATTTTTTTGATATACGTTAATGATATGGAAGCATCTGTCTCCTGCAAACGAATACTCTGTGCTGACGACTCTGCCCTGTTAGTATCAGGACAACACATAAAAACTATTGAAAACGTTTTGGGGGACAACTTGTTGTCTCTCAGCAACTGGCTGATACAAGAAGTTGTCTCTCCACCAAGGTAAAACAAAAATCTATTATATTTTGAACCAAACATATGCTGTCAAAGCATTCTAAATTAGCTATTTCCTGTGGAAATAATGTAATCACATCAAAGACTTTCATGAGGAATCTCGGGGTAGATCTAGAGCACTTAGCTGCACAGCTTTTGTTGAAAACATTTTGAAAAAGGGAAATTTGCGATTGAAATTTTTGTACATGCTGTACAGACAGTCAAAATATTTGAACTCCAGATCTAGAAAATTGTTAACATCAGCCCTAAGTCTTTGCCATTTCGACTATGCATGTTCAGCCTGCATGGTATATCCAATGATATCGGCCTCCAAAAATCTATGAAACATAAACATGATAAACTCCAAATTTTACAAAACAAAACAATACGGTTTGCTCTTGATTTATCCCCCGGACACATTTAGACATCACCCTTTTTCTAAATATGCAATTGCTTCCATTGGATGTCAGAATAGAAGAATTAAATCCCAACTGTGACATCATGCACAGGATTGTCCATGGCGGAGCTCCATGTTATCAGACTGAGAGTTTTGGAATGGTTAGTCAGGTGCATGATGTTGAGACCACTTATAGAACGTTGTCTGCCTCCCTGCCATCCACTAGGAGAAACGGATCTAAGGCTTTTAAATTAAATGGCATCAAACCATGGAATAAACTGCCTTTTAAATAAAAAAATTAAAATCATTGTCATCTTTTAAACAAGCTGTGAGACTTTACCTAATCATGCAAATAGATAGACTAGTGAGCGAATACAACTCAGACTTTCTATATTACTAGTTTGTCTGAGTTGTATTTGGATTTACAATAAATATATATATATTAAAGCCAGTCTAGTCATTTTGTGATAATGTTATGACTAAAAGTGTATGTTGTGGTGATGGAAAGTGTTTCCAATTTATTTTAAATAAACTTTTTACAAGTATTTTCAATGAAATTTCCTGTAAACCTTTCCAGTCGCCATCTGGTTTTCTTTTTGGGAACCACTATGAAAATTAGCCGTGTATTACAACGGCCTATGCGAGCGCAGCGAGCTGCTGCAATAGCGCTATATGGAAATAAGATTCACCAGACACTATAAACACATGACAAATCATGTGTTTATAGTGTCATTTATTCATGGTGACCAGTATGGTGGCCCTGATTGTTTTATGATCATGCTTACATGTACCTGTGTACTGTTTTACTGAAATAAATAAAATAAAATAAAAAAGTTTGGTCCAATGTGGGGCTATCGTTGGTCCAGCGTCGGTCGCAGACGTTGTGCCAGCAATAGCCCCACATTGGCCCGTATATATACATATATAATACATACGCTCCTACATACTCCACGTAAGTGTTTAAAAATGATTGCTTGTGATTGCCTTTCAGCATACCATGGAAAGCAATGCAGGGCTCCTGAGTTGAGGGTGAGTGATGCCTGGTGAGCCTTTGCCCCCAGATGGGGGTTGGGGGTGGGCTGTAGTGGCTGGCAGCTTTCTGGTTCACGTCATCACCGATGGCTTCATCTACACATCAGGTGTCCTCGTCAATGAAGTCAGAAAATACTACGGAGCCAGTCGTAATGAGATGGGGTGGCTGGCATCTACTCTCATAGCTGTCACATTCGGTTCATGTAAGTTCAATTATCTGATTATATTATATCATGTATATACATATCTTATATATCATTATTGAACGTTATCAACCACAGCCAAGACAATACGCTAAACGGTTAACCAATGTTATTTTAATGCTGGTGTAGCCGTTTCAGCGTACCCCCCTTTCAGCATAACGTGGGGTACGTTGAAACTAGTTTCAGCTTACCGGGGGGTACGTTGAAATTAGTTTCAACGTATCCCCCGGTAAGCTGAAACTAGAAAAAGGCCGGTTTCAAGTTATCTCCCCTAGTTTCAGATTACCCCCGGGGGTACGTTGAAGCTATAGTTTCCGCGTACCGGGGGTATGTTGAAACTGGGTTCAGCGTACCGGGGGGTGGGGGTACGTTGAAACTAGTTTCAAATTACCCCCCAGTATTTGAAACTAGAAAAATCAATTTTTAGTCCCTCCCCATTTCAATGACCTACACACCAACTGACTTTTTAAGTACCGTTAAACCTAGATTAAAGGGGCCCCTTGGGATGAGACATTTTCAATGTTGTCAATTTTAAAAATTTAACTTATTTGAAGCCATATAGCCTACTGATCTTAACTGGAAATACAAAGAAGTCAAAAAATAATTTTAAAGCACCGAAAAAGAGTGAAATAGTTATATTTCCAGGTCGTATATTGCCATGTAAACAAAACAAGTCAGCAATATGCAGCACTTCATACCACATATTCCCACGGCTTGGCCGAGGAGATCAAAGCAATCGCCGCTAATTGGTGTCTGATTGGTGTCTTATAGTCAGGACATGAGGTGATACACCTGCAACACTTATTGTCTGCCCAACGCTGGGCCGACGGCATCAACATGTGGCCCAGTGCTGTAGGAACATTCAATCGTCCTTCAACATGTGTTTAGGTATACAAAAAGTTTGTTTGGGTTTCAAGCGGTTTCATGGAAATATTAATAAGAAATATTTTTTAAAATCTAAATACTCTGAACAAAATAAAATCATGATCTGGGGGATACACTACTTCATTACAAAACTAAAAACGAGAATTGCTGTCATCCCAAGGGGTTGCTTTAAAGTAGGTGATTTGCTCAATACACATGGTGGGCCCAACGACCGTGGTCAACGTTCACAAGAGTGGGGCGCCGCTGTGTATTATGGTTCAGTAAAGCAAAACGACCAAACTGCTCTAAATTAAAAATAGTTCGATCGAATTTACCTGTTCAAAAACGCAATCAAAATAGCATATTTATCATTTACTATAGTCTGATAGTCTAGGCATATAAATAATGTTATGAATATTGTACAAATTTGTACGATTATGGGGGTAACTTGAAACTAGTTTCAGATTACCCCCGGGGTAACCTGAACAGCTAGGGGGGGGGGGGGGGGGTAATCTGAAACTTTACACCGGTCGGCCCCGGCCCATACGTAGAAGTCTACCTGTTCATTTCAATTAGACTGATACAATTTATTGTGATATAATATTTAGTATATATATAGTTTAGTATCTCCCTCTCTTCCGAAGACAAAACGACAGCAGACATCTCCGACTCTAACCCAAATTTTAGGAATTTATTACTAGGTTACTTCTCTTCTGCAGACAGAAGACAATTTCGACATTGATACATGTACATTACGATCAGTATGGTTATTTATACGGCCGACAGCAGACATTTCCGAATGAAATAAACATTTTATTTCTGTGGTTATTTCTCTGCCAACAGAAGACAATTCAGACACTGATTATGGTTATTTCTGCGGCTAACAACGGACAGTTCCTACTCCGAGTATAAATTTCATTGATCATGTTGATGAGTCGACAGAAGGCAATTGAGACACTAAATGTATCTCCCGATTCATATGGACATTTCCACGACCGACAGCAGATAGTTCCGACTCGAATATAAATTATTTTCATGAGATCGACAGTAGACGATTCCGACTATGAAAAAAAGGTTCCCTTCGGGTCGACAGAAGACATTCCCGACGCTGACCAAGTCTGCTTGAGATGGGCAATTATCTAGGCCGACTGAGCCATATAATATACAAAACTGTAATAAACTTCATTATAATAAACTTCATTATACTCTGGCTATATATACAAGATGATGTAGATGTGTGAAAACACTGGCCAGCCGTCGAGCTGTCCACTGATGCGTGACACACTCGGCAAACATCGGTGCACTGTCCTAAATTCCGTTCTCACAAAGCCCACATTTACACTTTCAATATCACAATTACAAGATATAATGTTAACGGATAATAATACTGTCTATAGTCACTGCCATTGAAAACCCAGAAAAACCATCGGCAGCAATCAAGACACTTTTACATCAATTTGACCACCAAAATCGCTTTGCGACACGAGCCACGAACAAATTCGTTGTCGTCTGCATATCGTCTGCTAATCGAGTCCAGGTGCACCAATGATGAATATCAAGTGATATATCAAAATACGGTGTATGTCATCCATTGCATTAACTGTCATTACACTAACTGATCATCCTTTTATATCTTAATTCTACCCATAATTGTCGGACATACGTTTATTGGCATCAGACAACAATTTTTAGTCCAATCGTCACACAAACCTTGCTACTTCCACATGCTTGACAGCTATATGACAAATCCATCAATGGTGTTCGAATTTATTTTTATCATTATGCTCATTTAGCTCAAATTATTTTCCAGAATATGCTACAAGCAGCTAGATGGCAAAAAAAATAGTCTGGCTTAATCGTCCGTACCAAACACCTTTAGTTACCGTAGACCCTACTATGATAGTTTTGTATGTCAAACGAGCCGTGATCAATTTGTCTTGCAGGCTAAGGATTTTAATTGAAAACCCTATGGAATAATAAATAATAGTCAGAAAATTATTTTTAAAATGACTTGTTTGACGTATAGATTTGATCAAATGCGGTAATATCTGTTTCATACCAAACTCGGAATAGATGCTCTCCATAGCAACCACAACACGTTGAATCAATATTGGCTTTATGTTGGCCCAGCGTCATCTGTGGGCTAACATGGTTGTACATGTCGTGTTTGACAGGCTTGTTTTTAATCACCCCACCCCCCATTCGGTTTCACCGGGCAGGGCGCTGCGCGGGAAGCCAATTCCACCTGTCTCCACCTGCTAATTTATCCACCTGCGCTATTCGACTTTAATAGCTTTATTCAACACTTACTTTTTGTCATTTCTCGTTCAGCAAACCTGATAATGAGAACCATGCAACAATGAAATAATTGCAAAATGTTGACAGATATTTGTGACGGATTCGGCCTTAGAGGGTGACAATTTAATTATAATTATGTAGATTGCACGCCCATTTTCGGCGCTGGGATGTTGGGAGTAGCAGTTGGCCGTGCATGGACTAAGGACAATCTTGGAGTGATAAACATCAAAAGAGAATGCGTAATACCACATTCCACTAAAATAAAGTTTTGATTGAGAATGTCTCAAATATCACGGATTTGTCCGACGGGGAGGAAAGTGATATACATGAGTTATTGGAGGAAGTTATTTCACAACTAAGTACACCTTTTGTTACGGAAATATCCCCGGATTTAGATACCACGGTTAAGAAATGATTGACGACCGAAACTGGAATATGTAGTGACGACGTTCCATACGCTACTAGAGCTTTCTGCAAATGATTCACTCGTGGCCTTTGTTTCTTCCATAAAAAATATTCATTGCAACATACGATAGCATCTGCAAGTACATCTGAAAAGATTGAAAGCAAAGCATTGGACGAAGTTCCATGCCGCCATACATAGTTATATTAACATGATTAACAGTGAATCAAATAGGCATACACACCATCGTTGAAGGAACTTTTCAAAAGAAGTCCAACTTGAACCAAAATCGGTGATAACTAAGAGTGTATTCTCAGACTTTGACAGATATGTCGGAAGATGATGTATTATGTCGGAAGATAATGTATCACCAAAGTCAGGGCCAGATACTGTAACCTTATTAAAATAAGTTGAAGCACCAAGGTAACTTACTTCTTTAAAATAGGACTATTAAATTCGTTGCGATTAGTAGAAGAGGGTATGTTAACTGAAGACCCCGCTAGTCTGCAAGAGATTCAATACAGACAAAATACCTCTAGATGCCTCACATACATCAGTGATGCCGCATACAATTTTTTTAATACTTTGCCGGTGAATAACATCTCTGCTAAATGCAGACAATCTTGACTTAAACCAACACAATTTATTCAAATGGATAAATGAGAAGACTATAACAATGCCTTCAATGTATGTTGGATACATACATTTCAAAGTGGAATTTCAGAAAATAGCGTGTACACATAACAGCGTACAACGATCAACAGTGAACACATGGCGATGATGGTTGAAGTGTAGACAGTATTATCGGTAGTTGGTCTATTGTGTTTGAATATTCTATTTTCGGCGCTGAAATCGGTAAACTAATATACCCGACAATTAGCTGACATACAGGGGATACGCAAAGTATGTTTTATTTTGCTATTATATTTGTCCTTGTATGATTTTTATAGCGTCAAAACCCAGCCACGAGTTTGTTCACTTGCTCTTCTTTTGGCCCCGTCACACCAGGCCACGTTCCTACCACGTCCACAAAAAAACGACAGGGCGCAGTGAGGACTTGCACAACGTACCGCTGTAGAAACCGATTAGGACGTGATGTGGTCTCCATGGACGCGGTAGACGTGGAGGAACATTGAACATGTTCAAAATTTACGTAGCGAGGCCCTAGTCGGGTCTGAACGCCGTGCGGTCTTTATAAGGACGTAGTAATAACGGTATTGACGCAGTAACGACGTAACCAAAACCTCGTGGCAACTTAATTGACGTAGTACAAGCATGGCATGGTCGGAAAGATTGCATGCCCTTCTAAGGACGTTCTTACTGCGTTATCACTGCGTTCTTTCCAAGTCAACCGAGACCAACCCATGCTTCTACTATGACTACTCTACGCCCATACCACATTCTAGACGACTGCATTACGTCCTTTTTACGTTCGAACGGAGCTTATTACGACTTGGCTACGTCTGTATCAGGTTGTCACCGCGTCCACATAGCGGTCAGATAATTTAGTATAAATAGTGGATCTAATTGTTCAGACCATCATTTTAGATAACATTGTATCATTGAGATTATTACATGTAGTATGACTAATGCTGTAATGTTTTCTAGTGATTAATATTCTGATGAAATTTTATCAGTGAAATGGATAATAAATCTGAAAAATGAAGATGTAACATTTTTTTACGTAGGGAGGCCTAGTTATATTTAATAGTTATTTATGTATCTAACATTTTTACTCATCATGCTCATAGTAACATAAAATTGAAAAGTTTTTATTTTGGTTTGTTTTTGTCAAATCTGTTACGTAGGCAGACATGTTAAAATTAATTTTATATGAAGTAATGCAACATACGCAAATACACATTATACTATTCCTACCCTTATTTCTACCCGGAACTTTACCTTGTCTTTTCGTTCGTTCGATTGGTCGTTTGTTAATCTTTTCTTCTCTCGTTTCTTATTAGGATTTAACTTTTTTAAGCTATTCAGTGGTTGGTAAATCCGCGAAATGTAATTAAAGCGTAATTAATCTAGCACTTAATTATGAAACCTAATTTTCAAATTATTAAAATATAAGGTTTATTGACATGTTTTCTACTTTGCAAATTTACTATGGGAGATCGGAGAACCCAGTGCCTACGTGGTAAATGCGTTGTGAGCGCGTGGTGCGAACTGGTTGGACGTAGTAAGAGCGTAGTGAACACGTAGTAAGAACTTGAAGGACGTGATCATGAGCGTGGTTAGGAGCTAGTGGGGACATGTAGGACGCAGTGTAAACCTGGCGTGGACGTAGAAAGGACGTAGTATGAACTTGAAAACTGCTTTTTTTACATTTTGACCTCGTCTGCACTACGTTCAACCAACTTTTATATATTTTTTTTTGTGAACGTGGTGGACGTCGTGGAAATGTGGCCTGGTGTGACGGTGGCATTACTGGACTGTAGTGGAATACCACTCTCAGTCCTACTGGGCTAATTGCTTTATGTCGTTTTAAGTTTGTGGCAGTGATACTGGTAGGGATACTGGTAGGGCCTATAGTGGATACATACGATCGGCGTGAAATAAATCATACATCTATAACTATTTCCCTGTACGGTTTGTACAGACAAGACATCAAGTTGTTGTATGTTGTCGTCTTTTTATGAAAATCACATATGAAATATAAATTTGCCTTATTTACCAAACCTGGTGAACTTTTATTAATTAACCTTCTGCCTGGATTTGTTAACATCAATATTGGATTTAAAATTGTTGTCTGATGCCAATGAACGTATGTTGGACAATTATTGGCAGAATTGGGATATAAACTGATGATCAGTTAGTGGAATGACAGTATATGCAATTGATGACATATACCGTATTTTGATATACTGTAGATCTGGTAATTTTCGCGTGTTTGAATTTTCGCGAATTTCAGATTGTGGAACTTTTCACGAAGCTTAGAATTCGCGAAATGTCCTTTTTCTTTAATAGCGCTATTATAATAATCATTTTCGCGAGCTTCTTGAATTCGCGACTTTGTCCTTCTCGCGAAATTTGCGAAAATTAAAACTTCGCGAATATTACCAAATCTACAGTATTACTTGATATTCATCATTGTTGCACCCGCTCTCGATCAGCAGGCGATATGCAGACGACAGTGAATTTGTTCCTGGCTCGTGTCGCAAGGCGATTTTGGTGGTAAAATTGATGTAAAAGTGTCTTGGCTGCAGCCGATGGTCATCCTGTGTTTCCATTGGCATTGACTTTAGACAGTATTATTATCCGTTAACAATATATGGTGTAATTGTAAGTGTAAGTGTAAATGTGGGCTTTGTGAGAGTGGAATTTAGGACAGGGGTATGTTTGACAAGATGTGATGTTTCATATCATTATCACACTTCTGTCAGTGTACCGAGGTTTGCCGAGAGTGTCACGCATCAGTGGTCAGTCAGCACGACGGCTGGCCGGTGTGTGAAGGCCAAGCTCTATTGCGTGGGTGTATAATGCAATGGGGTTAAGAATATCAATAGTAACCCAGATGAACCATCATTTAAAATTCCGGCAGTGTACATGGTGTACGGCCCCAAAAATTTTGTCGCAAAAATAAAAAATAACTTATAAGAATACTATGGACGAACTGTAACCTGGGTAAAATTACACTATTAACAAAACCCAGGATAAAGTTACACTAGTTATGAACTGTAACCATAGTGAAGCTACACTATGAACTGTAACCATGCTAAAGTTACACGACGAACTGTAACCGGGGTAAAGTTACACTATGAACTGTATCCCTGTATCCAGGGTAAAGTTACACGATAAACTGTGTCCGTGTAGCCAGGGTAAAGTTACACGATGAACTGTATCCCTGTATCCAGGGTAAAGTTACACTATGAACTGTAACCAGGGTAAAGTTACACGATGAGCTGTATCCAGGGTAAAGTTACACGATGAGCTGTATCCCTGTATCCAGGGTAAAGTTAAACTAAGAACTGTATCCAGGGTAAAGTTACACGATGAACTGTATCCCTGTATCCAGGGTAAAGTTACACGATGAGCTGTATCCAGGGTAGAGTTACACGACGAACTGTATCCCTGTATCCAGGGTAAAGTTACACTATGAACTGTAACCAGGGTAAAGTTACACGATGAACTGTATCCAGGGTGAAGTTACACGATGAACTGTATCCCTGTATCCAGGGTAAAGTTACACTATGAATTGTAACCAGGGTAAAGTTACACGATGAACTGTATCCAGGGTAAAGTTACACGATGAGCTGTATCCCTGTATCCAGGGTAAAGTTACACTATGAACTGTAACCAGGGTAAAGTTACACGATGAACTGTATCCCTGTATCCAGGGTAAAGTTACACTATGAATTGTAACCAGGGTAAAGTTACACGATGAACTGTATCCAGGGTAAAGTTACACGATGAGCTGTATCCAGGGTAAAGTTACACGATGAGCTGTATCCAGGGTAGAGTTACACGACGAACTGTATCCCTGTATCCAGGGTAAAGTTACACTATGAACTGTAACCAGGGTAAAGTTACACGATGAACTGTATCCAGGGTGAAGTTACACGATGAACTGTATCCCTGTATCCAGGGTAAAGTTACACTATGAATTGTAACCAGGGTAAAGTTACACGATGAACTGTATCCAGGGTAAAGTTACACGATGAGCTGTATCCCTGTATCCAGGGTAAACTTACACTATAAACTGTAACCAGGGTAAAGTTACACGATGAACTGTATCCCTGTATCCAGGGTAAAGTTACACTATGAACTGTAA
This sequence comes from Flabesymbios commensalis, assembly GCA_964017125.1. Taxonomy (NCBI): domain Eukaryota; kingdom Metazoa; phylum Annelida; class Polychaeta; order Terebellida; family Flabelligeridae; genus Flabesymbios; species Flabesymbios commensalis. Next base: position 73,141,115 of record OZ024912.1, on the reverse strand, counting down.
CCAGGGTAAAGTTACACGATGAGCTGTATCCCTGTATCCAGGGTAAAGTTACACTATGAACTGTAACCAGGGTAAAGTTACACGATGAACTGTATCCCTGTATCCAGGGTAAAGTTACACTATGAATTGTAACCAGGGTAAAGTTACACGATGAACTGTATCCAGGGTAAAGTTACACGATGAGCTGTATCCCTGTATCCAGGGTAAAGTTACACTATGAACTGTAACCAGGGTAAAGTTACACTAGATATAAACTGTAACCATAGTGAAGTTACACTATGTACTGTATCTAGGGTAAAGTTACAATATGATCTGTAACCAGGGTAAAGTTACACTATGAACTTTAAAAAGTGTAACGTTACACGATGAACTGTAACCAGGGTAACGTTACACAATGAACTGTGACCAGGGTAACGTTACACGATGAACTGTTACCGTGGTAAGTTACACGATGAACTGTAAACATGCAGGGTAAATTACACGATGAACTAAGGGTCAAGGGTCAAGTTAAATGATGAACTGTAACCAGGGTAAGTTACACGATGAACTGTGTCCAAGGTTAAATTACACTATGAACTGTAACCAGGGTAAATTACGCGATGAGCTGTGACCAGGCTAAAGTTACACGACGAACTGTAACCAGAGAGTTACACTATGAGCTACAACCAGGGTAATTTACAAGATGAGCTGCAACCAGGGTAAAGTTACACGATGAACTGTGTGCAAGGTAAAATTACACTATGAACTGTAACCAGGGTAAATTACACGATGAACTATAACCAGGGTAAATTACACGATGAGCTGTAATTGGGGTAAAATTACACTATGAACTGTAAGCAGGGTAAATTGCACGATTAACTGTAACCAGGGTAAAGTTACACTATGAAAAGTAACCAGGCTAAAGTTACACGAAGAACTGTAACCAGGGTAAAGTTACACTATGAAAAGTAACCAGGGTAAATTACACGATGAACTGTAACCAGAGTAAAGTTACACGAAGACCTGTAACCAGGGTAAAGTTACTGTATCAAGGGTGAGATTACACGATAAATGGTAACCAAGGTAACATCAAACAAAATCAACTTTAATTTTAACCCTTTTAAGGTATTTATAATCCCCGAATCATGTGAGTATATATACCCTTTATAAAATTATTACCATTAGTCTAAAAAGCATCGGCTGGCGTCAGCTCGTAAAGCCGTCGCGCTACCGAAACACAATGTTATTAATATACCATGTATACATACTAGTAAAATTCGGAAACGCTGGTTCGTCAACTGCCAACACATGGACATCAGAACCACCCGTCAACCTTAATGTCGAGTTTTTGGAAGCGTAGCAAAAAGCTTTCCCCCATCAACTCAGACAATAAAGGTTGCGGTAATATCAATGTAGAGCATATGTTTCCCAAATCAAGTAGGGCCTATTATCTTACTTCACACATGTATACTAGTCGATTCATACTAGTAAGCTGAGATATCAAACACTGAGAAAAACTGGCGATTCACGAAAACTTGAAAGGACATTCCTAAACTTCTGAGAGTTGTTTTGAGGAACCTTATACTACAATTTACTGGTGAACAGGTGAAGGAATTGGATTGCTGGAATTTGGTTCCAGGTTCACCTTTTTAGCAAAAAGATGTCTGATTATGTAGAAACTTAGTCCTGCTGCTTTTTAGATAATTTAATTTTTAAATTATTTTTCGTGAGTAAGTGAGTGAGCGAATAAAGATGGTGAAATTAAAGCAGGTCGCTTCACTGATTCTAAATGTGTACTACTGAAGGACCCCACTCCTTACAACGTTGACCATACGGTGAGCCTATGAGCTGTGTTCAACTTTACCCTGATGACACTACCCTTACAGCAATTCTACCCTTACAGCAATTAATTATTCTCTTTCATAATTTTTTTGTATTGTCCCGCTCGCTCTGATGCTACCAAAAGGTCGAATCTGCCACTCATGCAGTATCAGAAGAGACCTTCTATTTCCATTGGAGCTGAATTGCATGCTCATTCACATTCTGTCGTGCAGATACAAAGGGCAGTACCTGCATACTTTATCAGTGGGCAGTTGCTGCCTTTTGGCTTTGCATAGCTCAGTTATGACAAACTAGTCTACAGTTTTGTTGGGACAATAGTTTTTACTATCATTTTCTATCTGGCAAATCTAAATAATAAATCTATGTGTAGGCTATAGTAAGCATGGTAAGTACACGCACAATCGGGATACCCTTAAACAAGTTCCCAAGTTCCGAAGTTCCCAAGTTCCGGGAGCTTGAAGTTCCCAACTTTCAAGTTCCGGGAACCTAAAGTTCCGACATTCCAAAATAAGTGGAAAAATATATTAAAACAATATTTGCAAAAATCGTTTTTGTCGGAAATACAGTTTGGTACCCAATAATAATTTTAAGTGCTGTAGACTAAAGCTAGTTTTTCACATATTTATATTTTGTTTATAGGCGATCTTGGCAAACATTTCACGATGTGAAAATAAATATATAGGGGCCTAGCCCCAGGCATACAGGGATGAAATAAAATTTACAGTAGAACCGCAAATTTATTATACAAAATCTAAAATGAAGAGTATATCTATTACAATATGATATTTCCCCAGATATAGTATATTCGAGTTCGAGTAGTGGTGGCCGACGATAGAACAACTAGTATTGGGTCTTTGTCGTGATTGATGGCATATATTATTTAATATTCTGTAGAGCGTATGAGGTCTTTCCTCCACGCGCGACGCTGTTTGCACCGCCCCCCCCCCCCCCCCCCGGCAATCAACAAGCATCTCAACCCGTGAGAAAATTATGACATGTGACAGTACTTAATAACAGTGGAAACAGTATCGATGATATTTTAAGGACCAACGTTGAGACTACATGGATTCCTTCCCAACAAACACGACGCATTGACCCAATGCTGGTTTTATGTTCGACCACCGTCTGCAACGCTGGCCCAACGTGAAACCAGCATTGGGTCAGGGCGTGGTGTTTGCTGGGTTGTCATCTGCGAGGTGTGATTAGTAGGCCTAGGCCCTATATATCATTATATATTTTCTATGCATATATAGCGGCATGTTATAATAGTCCTTGAACTTGAAAAACAACTGGGCCTACTCAGATCAACTCTTCTGTGGATGGCTGCCTAATAGGCCCCTACCAGCTGTAAATCTCCCACCAAACAGACATTGACCCGATCTTGGATTAATGCTGCTGTAAGGTCACAGACGTTGGGAAAACCTTACCTCAACTTTGGGTCAACGTCGGGCCTACACATAGAGGCCTAATTCGTCATTTGAACATAACGATGAGTGTGCGCGGTCTAGAAAACCACTTTTAATTCCATTCATGCGCGCAGCTTGGCAATCTATTTTAATTCGTGGAAAGGCAAAAGGTAGTATCTGAAATGTTTTTTTGTTGAGATTGGAAAAAACATTTTTTTGTTAACTTTTATTTCGGAATTTCGGAACTTGAAGTTCCCGGAACTTGAAAATTAGGAACTTGAAGTTCCTGGAACTTGGGAACTTGTTTAAGGTTATCCCCGCATAATCATTCATGTATGTAAATATTGTTATTTTAATCATTGCTTTATTATATGCTACATAATCATTGACCCTACTTAATTAAAAAACCCCATTATTATCCTGTGTTAAAGGTGGCCATAGTGGTAGCGACTTTGTTTTATCCTAACTATGGTCTCGTGACTGTTATTCTGTACAATGTAGCCATATATTGTATATAGTTTGTTTGGTCTAATAAATCATTCTACACACATGATTGAAAATCCAAACCCTGTCTTGTTGAACATTGTGTGACATAAACGTGTAATCGCTTAGTCTCTAGTGTATCTTGGGAGAACATCAAGCATTCCTAGCCGCTTATAATATGAGTAAAAACAGAAAACGCTGTCATTTTAAAAGACATACCCCAAATAAGATGCTTCCGTGGGAATATATTATTCTGACAGACATAGAGGGTGACCTTTCACATGGTTTATTAACGACCTTTGCTTTTCATATCATCTCGGTCCACCAATTCCCGCACAGTGACATTTCACGCGCCATAATTGCACATATGTCTTTTTTTATAGACCGTCTGTATAGTTAAACATAGACATATGCGTGAGCACAATACTTTTAGGCTTCTGGTGGTGATCTATGTGACATTTAGCAGCCTACTACACTCTGTGACCACACTGATGAATTATGGCCTGGTCCAGCATGACACAACAATCTGTTAAATTATTAAAGTTCATGGGCAAAATGATTCTCATTAAATAAGACCGCATAGAAAAAACACCTGTTTATGACAGCATAATCATTGTAAAATAGCAATCGCAGAATAGAGAAGTTCGATCATAGTATATGCTTACACAGCAGTTTTCCCAGTGAACAGGGGACACTAACCCAGTGTTGGGTTAATGTTGGCCCAGCGTCGCAGACGGTGGACCAACATTAACCCAACATGTGTAAAAATTACACTTGCCCCGCGTACATAAAATTAGGTGAATGTCTCCTCCCAACAAAGACAAGACGTTGATCTAATGCTGGTTTTATGTTGGGCCAACATCGTAGACCGCAAATCAACAATAAACTAACATTGTCGCGTGCTTGCCGGGTTGTTTACCGGTTTAAGCCTAATCGTCACCAACACCGAATAATTATCACGTCTGCGTATTAGACGTTCCCCACCACGTGATATGAAATACGGCCTGTCATTGGTCAGGTTCTCACTACGGCACTTCTGTCAATATTTGACAGAAGCAGTGTTGCATTAAGCACAGTTTTCACAGACAGAGACCTGTTTTTTTATCATTACATTTCAGTTTTGTCAGAGACGATGTTGGTTTTGGCTGCAGCCTGAAGATAATAGCTTTTCAAATAGTTTTCTCGCGTGATGTAACGCATTATCGCGAGAGTGTTATCCTCAGTGCGCATGTGCGACAGGTGGTGCACTGAAAAAATGTCAGCTATTTTCATGCGTCTGAGCTTATATCATAACTACACATCAAATTCACCTGATAAATGTTTTGCATCAGAAATTATCAATATCTGTATAAGATAATTTTATAAAATCGCTGATGTTTTTATCCAATGGGCGTTCATGTCTCAATTTCTCGTCACGAAAAAAAAAAATTGACGCACTCACTCACGCACTCTTTTACGCACTCACTCTATAGCAACCACTCACTCACCCGGCATGACAAGTCCTACTCGCTTCGCCACAGACCCGGCCACACTGAGCGCAATTTTATGTACACATCAACCTGTGTAAAAATGACACTTTTTTGAAAATTAAGTGCCCATTCGAGTGCCTATTTGAGCTAGGCCTTTTTTAGCTGGCGAATTCTAGTGACTCACTAATTTACTCATTCACTCACACACTCACTCACTCACTCACTCACTCACTCACTCACTCACTCACTCACTCACTCACTCACTCACTCACTCACTCACTCACTCACTCACTCACTCACTCACTCACTCACTCACTCACTCACTCACTCACTCACTCACTCACACAATCAATGAATCAATGAATCAATGAATGAATCAATCAATCAATCAATCAATCAATCAATCAATCAATCAATCAATCAATTAATTAATTATTTAATTAATTAATTAATTAATTAATTAATTAATCAATCAATCAATCAATCAATCAATCAATCAATCATAAATCAATCAATCAATCAATCAATCAAGCAATCAAGCAATCAATCAATCAATCAACTCTTATCTACTTACACACCAATACTCCCACAAGATCGTCCTATTACCATGATAACCAATAATCCAGCAAATACAAAACGTACAACAAATGTTGATTTAATCATAGCCCATCGTCTACGACTCTGACCCGTCATTAAATCAACATTGGTTCAACAACCGTGTGTGCTGGAAACCCTTTAACCATTTCAAGCCTGAATTTACCGTTGTCATCTTCATCCACTACAAGCCGCGAATTGCTGTTGCAATTCTCGACTTGCAGTGGATGAAGATGACTTTCAGTGGATGAAAAAATAAACAAAATGGCCATGTATTGGTAAAACAGTTTCATGAAAATTCTCGTTCTAAAACCCTTACTTGTAGGAAAATTAGGTCTGTTTTCAGGGATGTAAAATAATGTTTAAATGCATCGTGAGGGGTCAAAAGGTTAAACCCAGCACGAAACACACACTCCACCGTGGACATTCTCACCATGCTGGGTGATGTCCAATGATTCAGAGTATGAAAATACGACTTTTTCCAGCCACTGTGAACTTGATTAATTAGATTTTTATTCCATCCCAGTCGGCTCATACAACTAACAAGCTAATCACAGATTATTATTCATTGCGTCCCACCCGTCACGATGTCTTATTAATTTGAAACAGATCAGTGCTTTTGATTATCTGCTCAACAGGCGAGGTTTGTAGAAATGTTCTGGCTGTGTGATCATCAAACCTATTGTTGAAGCAGAAACCAATAATATGTCTATTGTTTTCAATGACGTTATTCATGAAAATGAGAATTGCTCCAATGTTTAGATTGGAATATTTCAGCCAATAAGGGGACTATGTCAGAGATGGAAGACAGAAACATGAGTTTAATCTGAATAAAATATGCATACCAAAGAAATTAGGACTGACCATAAGCATGATGAGTAGCCGACCATTAGGGCTGAACATATTCACTCTACTGCAATGTTGTTATATACAATATGTATAGCAATAGAAAGGAAATGTATTTTCCTTTCATATCGTATGTTGCATATGTAGATTAGTTAACAGCAAGGACAGATGTTTCGTAACCCTATCCCTAATTCTAAGCTGGTTTAGGGGTACCTCCATATAGGTGGTGATAATATAAAAGTCGTCGTTATTCTGTCACAGCTAACCCTTTGTCCCTTTGTTTGCTAAGCACGACTATTGTCGTTTTCACCCCTCGGCCCATTCGGCCCGTTAGGTATTGTCGTCCCCTACGTCCACCGCCGTCTCCGCCGCCGCACACAGCCTTTTGGCAACTACACAAACATGGTGCAACAGATTGAATTCATAATTTATACAAACATTTAACCCTTCTAGGCAATTTGCTGCACAAGTTCAAGGTCAAGCTCAAAGATTTAAAAAAAAATTGTTAACGCGATTAGTTGAAAAATAATCATTAGATCTCTCTACGTGGATTTTTCTACGTGAAGTTACCCATGAATATGGAGATGACCTGATTAGATTTTCAGCTTTCCACCGATAATCAAAATGGCCGCCACCTGGCGACTACATTTTTTTTCGACCTATTTTTTCAGAATTCCCTTGAAACCTTGTATACGTTTTCGGGGTCTGTGGGTATGTTAGCATTGTCCAGATGTCCGTTTTCATGTGAGCCCGAAAATGAGGCTACGGCGGCCATTTAGTTTATTTATTTTAATAAATAGCTCTTATTTTCAGTAAAATGCCTTGAAACCTGGCATATAGCGGTTTTCAGGGTCTGCGAGTCTATTGGCATTGTCCATTTTCATGTGCGATCCAAACCGAGGATATGGCGGCCATCTAATTAATATTTTTTTATTATTATTTTATTTAGCTTTAGACCAATACATATATATATTTAAAAACAGATACAAAAAAAATATACACATTATATCATTAAAATAATATTATATACAACATTGGTCGTGCTGCGCTAGAACAGGCTTATAGAAGCCTCTGCAAGCTAGGCAGCAACTATATTTATATTCATCTATGTACAAAAAGTATAAGCATAAAAGTATAAAAAAATAATATACATAATAATATGAGTTTCCCGCGCCAAAACCAGAGATAAAATAACTACATATTATTATAAATAGTAGCAAAAAACACACTCTGGACAGCGTAGAAACCTATAAAATAAATACAAGTAGAATATTTTTATAATCAAAATAAGCAAGTTATAATAATTGTCATGCTTTTAACATATACATACCTATATAAAATTATTACGATTAGTCTAAAAACCATCGACTGGCGTCAGCTCGTAAAGCCGTCGCGCTACCGAAACACAATGTATACATATATATACCAAGAAAAGTCGGACACGGTGTTCGTTCGTCAACTGCCAACACCTACGTTAGCATCAGAAACATTCGTCGACCTCGCTGTCGAGTCTTTGGAAAAAGTCGTACACGGTGGTTCGTCGACTGCCAACGCCTAAGTATGGACATCAGAACCATCCGCCAACCTCGCTGTCAAGTTTTTGGAAGCGTAGCGAAAAGCTTCCCCCTATCAACTCAGACAGTAAAGGTTGCGGTAATATCAATGTAGAGCATATGTTTCTCAGACTAAGTATTATCGTACATCACACCCAGAGGGTTACAGCTCTATGTTCAGAAGGTCCTATGTTCAGAAGGTTCTGTGTTTAGAAGGTTCTATGTTTAGAAGGTCCTTTGTTCAGAAGGTCCTATGTTTAGAAGGTTCTATGTTCAGAAGGTTCTATATTCAGAAGGTTCTATGTTCAGAAGGTCCTATGTTCAGAAATATTTGTTCAGAAGGTCCTATGTTTAGAAAGTGTGGGTGATATTATTCGAATGGCTCAGAGGTAGATCTAAATTGATCTAAGTCCGAAATTCAATTTTTTGCTCTTCATGTTTTTTTGGGGGAAAGTTAAACTTATAGGAAATAATATACTAAAATAGGCTACCTATAAGCCATTAGTTCAATATTTCGAGAATTAGTCATCAACATATAGGCCTATATTTTTTCACTTTCAAAATTGATAATTTTTTTCAATAGTAGGCTAAAGTGTTCCAAGCCCATCAGTTTATATAGGGACATTTAGACTTGGATCAGTTTACCTCTGAGACATACGGAAAAAAGGCAACTAAAATAGTATAAAACACGCCTACCGTCATTACTATATTTTACTGGAGCAAGATGATCAGACATTAGACACTTTTTATGCTAGTTGGTAGCTTTCATAAAACATTGGTATTTCTAAATTTTAAAAGTTTATTTATAAAAAAATGAAATAAAAATTGCCAGAAATGGGTTTTACTACATCAATAACTATGTACCTGCCAGGATTGCATCATGCTCTAAATACGGGTAGGCTATTATATAGTTGATATAACACACAACTGTCAGCGCATGCATACAAGGTGAGTAAATAGAAAACAAAAAAGTGTGAACGTTACAATGTGTCAAAGACGTTGGCCGTAAAGTTGTTTACTGATGTCTTTTTATAAGTTTTTTATGAAATATGTGCGAACGTTTTCCACACTCGTTTGACAGTACAACTGACACGTTCTCATAGGGCATGGGCTACAACCACCCTACGTGCACGCCCCCCTCACATCTCACCCACACCAACTTTTTTTTAAACCTTGATTTGTCTAAAACATTAAATGAGGTGTTAACAGCAGAAAAATGGGCATGAACTTGATATTTTGACCCCTTATAGCGTACCTCCATATCTGTTTACAATTAAGGGTAGGGTTACGCAAACGTCTGTCGTTGCTATTCCATTTTACCAATCTACACATGCAATATACCATATAAAAGGTAATTAAATTTCAGTTCTAATGATGCATGATGCAGTACATTCAAGGGTTATCTCTACTAATACGTTGAAATAAACAGAGTTTAGCTTGCCCAAATTTATTTGTAGAGACACATCAACAACCTGTTCACTAATGTTTACTCATAGCACGATTCGACTGATTCAGCCTAGCAGATAAACTGCCAGGCGCGCAATGATTTGCCCTATTTCCTGGCAAAGAGGCGAGGGGATGAAGGCGTGTCCGACTCGGCCATTTTTCCTGGCGACTCTGAACGAGTACACACCTCTCAACTTTCAAACAAGCGATTTGTTGAGCATTTCTTCGCAGAATTTCCACCCACCTTCCCCCATTCCAATCACCTAAATTTTAGATCTCCTTTACTTTTCATATAAATATTTCATTTATTTCATATTTATATATATTTTTCTTTTAGCTTTTCTCACGAGGGCAGCTCATAAACTGTCAGTGATAGCTGCAAGTACAGACTCCTGTCAGTGCTGGCTGAAGGAGCCACCTATACTTACTCTTTAAATTTAAATTTAATACAGGTATAATAAGCAAATATTCACATTTTAAATACTCACATTTTATTGTACATAGCTATCATTTCCTTTCATTTTTATAAATATATATCCTAACATTTACTGTCTTGACAATTGCTTTGTTGTATGGTAACATATTATGTAAACTATTCCTAATTTTTTAACTTTTATTTCTTTAATAATTACAGGCACTATTTGATTATTATTTTTAGTTATTAAAAAATGTCATATCATTCATAATCATTTCATAGTTTACATAATAAATAATTTTACCCATATTTGTGTTTGTTTGAGTGTTTCTACAAATGTTTTTTCATTACAAAATAATCAAAATCGACAACAGAAGCTAGTTAACATTGTCAATGGAAACGACTTAATAAAACATAATTATTGGCCATATCAATATCTTATGTTTTCTCAACCCAGATGTGTATTTGCTTAAAACTGAGTGGTATTTAGATTTGTACATGGCATATATATGTTTTAGTGTGAGAATATAACATTGCAGCCTTTTTTTAAAAACATTGAACTTTGCTCGACATTTGGGTTGAGTGCAAATTATTTTTCCCTCTTGTTTTTACATAATTTTGTTGTGCTGAATTCGAATATGTCGGTTAACATTCTATCTTTGGTGTCATTCACCAAATGACTGCCAAAACCACATCTGTTCTATATTTGTGTTACATATTATTGTACGATTTCTGGTTACTGATTATTGAGAAATGATAAATTTATGTCTTATGTTTTTCAATCAAAATGACCTATATTTGACTTTCAAGTTCAAAATGGTTACCACCAACACACAAATAAAAACTGTTTTATGCACGTGAACTATAATAATATAATAATTTAAAAACTGAAAAATAGATTACGCAATACAACAGATTTGGTTAAAAGCGGCATTCGAGACAGTGTTTAATCACAGTATATTCTAACATGCTTTGATCTGCTTAGGGCTCTTGTCAAGTTAAAACAAAACCAAAAATCCGAGAAAAACTCGGATTGGACACAATCCACCTACCCCCGTATCCAATTTTTTTTAAACATTAGGAAACATGAAAAAAACACAAAATCCCCCCCTCAAAAAAAACAACCGAGTTGGGGTTTGACCCACCCGCCTACTTCCGAGTTTTTCTCGGATTTTTAGATTTTTTAACTTGACAAAACCCCTTAGTATCTAAAATTACGTCATTATTTTATTAGTAAATAATTATATAAAATGACGTCCATCTTGTATTTTACGTTAAACTATAGGTCAGGATGAACCTTAAACATCCGAAATGTTTTTTTCGGCCCCCAAGTCATTCAAAATAAAATTGAGCAATTTCGAGCCACAAATAAAAGAAAGATGTTTCATTTACATTTACTTCTGGTCCACTAAGTTAACACAAATAAATGATATTATCGTCACCATATTTAGCGGTATATTTATAGTAACAGTAAATATATAAAAAACGACGGACTTGTATTTTAAGGTCAAATAAAGGTTATTTCTTTACAAAGACACTATAAAAAAATATATAATAAAAACCTTCCAGAAACGATCATGCTTTCATGTGCGAAAATACGGGGGTTTATTTACATTTTAGCTGCCATTTTGTGTTTTGCTAATTTGAGGTGCAATAGCGATTTTGGAAAATTGTGGACGGATGAAGACGGACAAAGCGGCATGACAAAAGCTCATCTGATATTTCATCAATTGATCTAAAATGAAATGCTTAATACCAACAAGTAAGTTTGTTCCAACATAAAACAAAGGCTTTTCTGAATATAGGACCTTCTGAACATATTTAAATATAGGACCTTCTGAACATAGAACCTTCTGAATATAGGACCTTTTGAACAATTTTTTTCTGAACATATGACCTTCTGAACATAGAAGCTTCTAAATATAGAACCTTCTGAACATAGGCCCTTCTGAACATAGGACCTTCTGAATATAGAACCTTCTGAACATAGAACCTTTTGAACAAATATTTTCTGACCATAGAACCTTCTGAACATAGAACCTTCTGAACATAGGGCAGTCACCCACCCAGAGCAGCAGCAGATTATACCCCATGTACAACGATTGTTGATATGGAAATCAATAAATGTGACTTATACAAAACACCCAACTGTCTTTTAAATGAGCATACGAATATGTTGTGGAAGCTTGTTCCATAGACGAGCTAATCTGTTAAAGTTCATATATTGCGCTTGTACAGTTTTTGTCATGTTTAAATAAAATAATGTTCCTTTGTTCCGTCTGCTGGTATTTGATTGTACAAATTTTAGGTATGTATTAATGTTAATATCAATTTCACCATGTAGACATTTAAATAGGAAGCACAGATCGAAAATTTCTCTGCGGTAACACAGTGGCAGTATACCTAAAGTTAGACATCTATCTCTATATGAGACATCAGATGAATATTCATTTAAAATACATTTTGTAACATGACGTTGAACCCTTTCAATGCGCATAATTTAATTTATCTGGTACGGAGACCACAAAGGTGTACAATATTCAAGTAAGCTTCTAACATGAGAAAGATACAACTACAATTTTATTGCCACAGGGGCATTAAATCCTAAAGTACGTTTGACCATACCTGACATACATTGAGCCTTTGAGACCATTTTTAAAATGTGATTTTTAGAAGTCATACCGGTAGTCAATGTGACTTCTAAGTCAATCATGAAATTAACCCTTGTTAGTGACTAACCGTCTACATAATACTCAAATTTCATATGACAATGTGCTTTAGAAATTGACATAACTTTACATTTTTTACAATAAAATACATTTTCCAACGTTTCGCCCAAATCTCTAACAATTTTAGATCATTCTGCAATACATCAGAATCAGAAGTGGATTTTATTTTTCTAAATATTTTAACATCATCTGCAAATGATTATACAGTAAAAGAACATTCATCAGATATGTCGTTTACATACAGTATAAATAGAAGTGGTCCCAGGATAGAGCCCTAAATTGTATCATCTATCTCCTATTGTCGGCATAACGTATTGGAAGCTGTTGTGTCAGATTTGTGGACAGTAATCACTGCATCAGCCGAGGGGTGTTTGAGTGCTTGCACGATATTTTTAATATGTTTTATTAGTCGATCACATCACCGTTATTGGGAGTGAAATGAGTGTCTGAACATCGTCTAAACATGTTTTTAGAAAATAAAATCTTAAAATGCTCTTTAAATACTGCAAAATCGTACCGTTTTCCAAAGAAAATATCAGAAAACATACATTTTAAATATGGTACCAAAACATAATGCACATAATATTGAGAATCGGGGAAAATCATGTTGATACTTGTGTTCATAGCTGGATGGCCGGTCCCGATGGATCATTCGGCCCGGATGTGGCTTAGATCGAACGTGTGTTCATAGCTGGATGGCCGGTCCTGATGGATCATTCGGTCCGGCTGTGGCTTAGATTGAACGTGTGTTCATAGCTGGATGGCCGGTCCTGATGGATCATTCGGTCCGGCTGTGGCTTAGATCGAACGTATGTTCATAGCTGGTTGGCCGGTCCCGTTGGATCATTCGGTCCGGCTGTGGCTCAGACTCGAGGTACTGGGTTTGAATCTCGGACGAGTCGGATGTTTTTCATCGGGGTTGTGCATATAAAGTGCTCTAAACTGTTCAAAGGCCTAGATTGTGAAGTCCTGTCTGCGGTACTTTGCACTATAAATAATCCTGAAAGTCATTTGATAAGAGCAGGGCGTAGTCCCTTCTTTAGGCTTCCTTCTGTCGCTATATTTACTCACTCATGCAGAATGCTGCTACCAATAGAATTCCCATTTAAACCTATCAATCATACGTGTGTTATACCTGTATGCGGGCTGATGTGTGAATTAACTCACTGGTAACTAACCCTTAAAGCACTAAGCTAAATAATTCAAATAATCAGCCACTTGAAGTTGTTACTCGCTACCGCGACTCACAACTTCAGGTGGCTGAAAATTACTCATATTTGTTTAATTTTAGATCAAACTTTTGCAAATCTTGACAACGCTCCAAGGAGCGGGGTCGCCGCGAGGTAAATATTATTGACCATGAAGCAAAAACACTGCTTAAAATGGGTGAGCGTCTCCCTGTAGACGAACCTGATTCCGCTCGAATTATGACACATGGTCATGCTAAAGATTTGTGCGCCTCTAATCTCGGTCCGCTGATTTAGGCGTTATGCAAGTTTGATTGATCGATTATTTATTTGTTTATTTAATAATGTATTTATTTATTCATTTTTATTTATTTATTTATTTATTTATTTATTTATTTATTTATTTATTTATTTATTTATTTATCTATTTATTTATTTATTTATTTATTTATTTATTTATTTATTTATTTATTTATTTATTTATTTATTTATTTATTTATTTATTTATTTTTTTATTTATTTATTTATTTATTTATTTATTTATTTATTTATTTACTCATTTACTTGTTTTATTTATTCATTCATTCATTCATTCATTCATTCATTCATTCATTCATTCATTCATTCATTCATTCATTCATTCATATATTTATTTATTTATTTATTTATTTATTTATTTATTTATTTATTTATTTATTTATTTATTTATTTATTTATTTATTTATTTATTTATACATTCATTCATTCATTTATTCATTCATTCATTCATTCATTCATTCATTCATTCATTCATTCATTCATTCATTCATTCATTCATTCATTCATTCATTATTCATTCATTCATAAATTCATTCATTCATTCATTCATTCATTCATTCATTCATTCATTGATTTATTTATTTATTTATTTATTTATTTATTTATTTATTTATTTATTTATCCATTCATTCATTCATTCATTCATTCATTCATTCATTCATTCATTCATTCATTCATTTATTTATTTATTTATTTATTTATTTATTTATTTATTTATTTATTTATTAAATGATTGATTGGTTGATTGGTGTTGAAATGTACTATAATTATGTTGTTTACCTGGTATTATTATACTTATATTCCAATTCAGGTAATTAAAAATAAGAAGAGGAAAGTTTCCTTCTTTTGTTATATTATCAGAACCATGACCGTCATGTTTCAGGTTTCTCGTTATATTTACAAATTCAGGCATATTTGGCAATTACCTAGCCCCTATAAAAATATGCATATTTTCAAATGAGTTATATATATTGCAAAGAAGGCATGCAATTTGTAGTAGCTGTTCTTTGTTATTGATTGTCCACTATCATCAATGTGGTTTAACGAGCTGCCCGTATTATACAATGTAAATGAAACCTTCCTCTAAGCCCGATGAGCCTCATACAATAGTGCTCAGACCAGTCACCTCATTTAAAACACACCACTACATTATTTTCTTTGTCCGACCACTGCATTTTAAGCCGGGAATGGAGAGTTATTGTTGACCTAGTACAGACCAATTATGATGGTAGGCATATGGTCCTACCATCATAATTATCATAATAAGGTGTGCCCGCCTGTTTATTATGAGGGGTCCTCATTATGGTGGGATGTGTTTTAAGTCAGTTAAAACCCTCGGAGCTCTACATTCTTAGCTGTGGAAAAGGCCTCGAAATTAGGCCACGGCCTTTTCCACAGCTAAGAATGTAAAGCCCCTCGGGCTTTATCTTATACTGAGTACAATGCGACACGTTTTTGGAGGACTACAATATTCTGATGTCGTATTGTGTCATGTTTTTAGAACTTACAACGCTGATATATTTGTGTATAAACCATGGAAACCATTTGTCTGCTTCGCGCCAAACAATCACCATTTCTCCGGTTCACGCCAAACAAACACCATTTACCTGGTTCACGCCCACCAAACAACCGTCATTTGTCTAATACACGCCCACCAAGCAACGTGAAATATGGCAGCCATCTTCGATTTTACTAAGTGCTTTCAGATGTATAGAGAGGGTTAATAAAGTATAAGATCTGGTCATATTATTTTGATATGTCGAAGCACATGATTAGATATCATTATGTTACTCATATGTGTCGATTAATATAACTTTATGGTGAAATACAAGAGATTGGCGGCCATCTTGGATTTTACTTTTAAACTAATTTTCTGCTTCCGGCCCATTTCCAGCAATTTTGTTTTTTGTAATCTTTTTAAGTGAATTTATATCATACCCCAACGAATTGTCAGTAAGACAGTAATTACAGTAGTTTATTCATAAGATCTGTATATGTACAGACATACATGTATATGCCAGGTGGGCACGTATGGTGGTGACAATCATACCTTATAATACAATATTTATACAGGGTTATAATAATTATTATTACTATGGTACTATTCGTCTTATCTATGCAAAAAGCTTAAATGCATTCATTAATATTTGAAAATATTTACATAAGTTCGCCTGCTGTATGGTGCTTTTCACATTCATTAGATTGTAAAATGATAGATATGACCGAGATTGAACACCTTTTTAATGTATTTTTACGGGCTTCGTTAAAACGTGGGCATATAAACAAGAAATGAAATTCATCGCCCGAATCGTTACACAGTTCACATACTCTCAAATTACGAGGGATATTAGTACGGCAACCAGACTCTATTGGAAGATTGTAGTTTCTGTAACGAGATCCCGCCATTGTACATCGCTGGTGATATGATAGCGTCAATAAATATTCTTCAAGATGCAGAGACGTTTTAAACATCCTGTAGTTGATGTATTTGCTACTTATATTTATTTCAGCTGACCATTTCTGAAGGAATTGGTCCCTGATACGTTGCTGTAGTATGACTTTAAAATGGTTTGCACTAAATGGGAGACGCTGGTGTTCCCAAGCACCTGCAAAACCACAACCTTCCAATACGTTTTTAACTGTCGTTACCCATGGTGAGCAAAAGGTGTCATTTTTGTACATTTTTAAAAGTATTTGAAACAGTAAACTTGATATTTTAGGATTTTCCTCTACTTGTTTTATCCTTGCCCAAAAACATGACCATTCTACTTTGTGAGATTAAGGAGAGAGGCGTAGCTCCCAGTTCACCATATACCATATTGGTACATGTAGATTTGTTCACACTTAACACATATTTACAGAATCTGAGGTGTAACTTTTCCAAGATATCTGTACCTTCATGAGCCCAGACCTCACACCCATATAATAAAACAGGCTTTACTAGCACATCAAACAGTTGTAATTGAATGTCTATCGGCAATCGAAGTTGTCTGCTTTTGCGCAGCAAAGAAAACATAGCTCTATTGCCTTTATCATACAATTCTTTCTTAGTAACTGTGAATTTCCCATTGAAATTAAAATTTAAACCCAAGTATTTATAGTGATCAACTACATCCAGCTTATTTTCACCAAAATAAAATTCAGGTCTGTTTCTAATTTTACCCCTTGAGAAAACAGTAACAGTAACAGTTTCCATAAATGACAGTATTTCTCCATCAAATTGATCGTGTTTTGTAAATATTTTGGCGATTCGCCCAATAGGACAGTGTCATCTGCATACAGTAAAATATATAATTTAAAAGAGCACAAAGATTATTATCAAAAGTGTGTGTTGCTAAATCGCTTATTTCGTTTAAACCTATGTGCGCTTCCTGCAAAAACTGTTGCAAATCATTTAAATAAAGTGAAAATAAAAGAGGAGACATGTTTTCACCCTGTCGAACCTCGATGAGACATGAGGAAATATCAGTCAATAAACCACTTATGGCTACACATGATTTGGCTGATTTATACATATAATATACAACTCGGAAAATCTTTCCCGAAATATTACATTTTATTGTCCAATATTTCAGCGAAAATCGCCCGTTATTTAAAAAAAAAAAATTTCAAATACAAAATATAGTGTGTTAAAGTTTATGAAAAAAACTGGCACCCATTTTTTCCTGATCATTGATGTTTCTAAATGTGTTAAGACGTAAGTGCCAAGAATCCACCCAAAATTTTGCTTTTTTACATAACCCAACAGGCTAAACCACCAGTTATCTAGTTCACGTTCACCAAACAACCTTCATTTATATCTAATGTACGCCCACCAAACAGTTCGGTGCTATAGGGCCTACTGCAAGCTTCTGAGAAGCCGCCTAAAAAAGAATGACAGGTAAATATAGAATTTCGTTTAATATTTAAATGTCGGTTTGCCATTTTGGGTATTTATTATTTTATTTATATTTATCATTCGGCCTGAATTAGATGTTTTCTTGTCTCTTTTATTTATATAAATACCTGAGTGACCTTTCAGATCAGGTACTGTAAACGACGGAGATGACGGGCGTTTTAACCCTTACAGTGCGGGCATCGACTTTAGTAGTCAGAATCTGACGTCTGTAGACGTCAGATTCTGACGTCTAAAGTCGGTCCCCGCACTATAAGAAGAACAAATATTTGTAATGGTCATAGAACCATAACATAGGTATTCAAATAAATCGGAAAGAGCTAAGACATTTCTGATGATTCAAAATTGAAAAAAACCCTTTTGTCTCCATGGTTTATACAAAAATTGTCAGCGCTTCAAGGGCTAATGGCATGTCTGGATTATAATAAAGTACGAGATGGTATTTTCAAGCCGCTCCGTACTCATGATACTGTCATCCAACCTTTTTAGTCTGAGGATTACAGATATTTTAATGTCATTTGGTGATATTTCCACTCGATGTGATAAAGCTTACAGCGGTATTTTAAGCATAAGATCAAATCTTCATAATATAATAATCACTTTGGCCCATATCATCATTATCATATGTAACTTTGCATAAACATGTTTTACATGGTCAGGTACATACTTTGCTAATTTATAATGTATATTTAATTCAACTGATATATATTAACAAAGGCCAGCATGTTTATTTTCTCTTTTTTAGATCAGAAAAAAATCCAAAATCTTATGAGGGAGGGCGAAAAAAAACATTTAAGAAAAACAACCGGAAAAGTTAATGAGGACTACCAAATAAAAAATGAAATGAAATGAATCTGGTTTTTGACCACCTTTGTGCACATATAGGCTAAACTGGGCCAGGAGAACCTCCTGAGGATGGTGAGATGATTGAGATGACACTGTCCTCCAGACACAAGATTCGAAATTTGAGCCCTGGCGGTCTGAGGCCGAGCAGGCTACCTCTCGGTCACGGAGGCTCCCCACAATACTGACTTTCACACGTGGATGGAGAAGAAACATTTTTTGTTTCTTTCGAACCGCCGAGACCGGGAACCGAACACCGAACTCTGGCGTGAAAGGCAGCGGTGCTAACCACTACCCTAGGCCCCCGCCCTGGCTACCAAATAAAAAAGCATTGGAGAAATTTATAGAAAAGTTAATGATGGCGATGAGATAAAAAAAACTTTAGACCTACTTAACCTTTTCACTACCATACATGACGGAAATTTCCGTCGTCATTCGTCAATGAACGTAACCATAAAATGACACAAATTTTCGTCAAATATATACTACATTTATGTATTTTTCGTCATTTGAAGCTGGAAATCGCGTTAGCAATTCCAGCTTCAAATGACGAAAAATAGAACTCCTACACCAGTATATCTGGATCCTGGCATGCACCCCGGCCTGGAAGTCAAAGGGTTAAAAACAGTTAATGATTGCGACAAAAAAAATGCAAAAAAAATAGGTGGAAAAAAGTTTTTTATCTCCTGAAAAAAAATCGGAATGGTTTTTATCCCCCGAGATCAGCAACAATCCAATGCGCTTGTAGTGCGCTGCCTAAATCGAATGGTCTCTAATGCGCGCTCATCTAAAACAGAGAAAACATGGAGTGGACTAAGGCCTTGTTAACAACAACCCATACGAACGCCGTGCCAACGATTTTGGGGCCATTTGTTGCACGTTTCTCAAGCAAACATAAGAATAAACTTTTGTATCCCGTTCTTAACATGCTTAAGTTCATAGTGAAATCTTGGATATATATCTAAGAACTCTACGAACACCCTGGTAAAATCTTTTTTTATATATTGCCAGGGGAGGGAGAGGTTGTGGCGGACCGTGGTAATATATAAAATAGCTACTACATGTATGTATAATATTACAAGTGTTATGTAGTAGCAAAAAAGACACTCTGGAAAGGGTAGAAACCTAAAGATTTATACAAATGCATAATGATTAGTATGTTACCTGGGTATGCATTGAAATATTATATGGTATTTTAAAAGCAAATATAATAATATAATTTCATGAATGTATAATGAACATTATCATAGCCGACGATGGCTAGTAACAGACGTGTGATTGTTACAGATAAAAATGTGATCTAATAGCCATTCACGCAGGAGATAGCACTAACACAGTCATATTACCATGATTACAATTTGATTTTAATGAGTGATTAATTCAGATAATTTTTACTAATGACCCAGCTAATACCACATAATCGGCGTTGTCATGGAGTACGATTCCCTAATGCTGCAGATTATCTGTTTGTATGATAAAATAGGCTGATATGTGGCGGGACGAGTATGGTTGTCATGTGCACAGAGCGTGACTATAATGGACCAAGTATCACTGGCTGTTATAATGGTCATGCCCTAATTACCCAAGCAGCCTTAGTAACTTCATTGTACTATTTAACTACACCCCACATACACAAGTATTAATAAACGTAGAATTGCACATTGCACTCACCTTAAAACCCATACGCCTAACTATTTCAGCGCGTAGTCCCATAACATAGATATTCAAATGAAGCAGAAGTAACTAACTGAGACATTTATGATGATTTTAAATAGAAAAAACCCTTTGATCTCCATTGTTTATACTAAAATATTGCAGCGTTGTAAGGGATAAAACCCTACCTTTAACCAACCAAATGTCCGTGTCTAAATAGCACAGAGGACATTTATAAACTAGCACGCTAAGGTTTGACATACACCTAGGCCCTAATTAATATATATATATCTATGGGGTAACGTTACGCTGATGACACCGCAAGGCTCTGACACAGTGACCTCCATTTTTAAATATAATAGTTCTAATACGATCAAAAGTTTACGCCTGCTGAAAATGGCCTAGTTTTCATAGGCACTTGAAATATTCGTCCCAATTTTTTGGCAACCGAGTTTTTTGGCAGGCAGCGTGAGTGTCCTTTTTACACAGCTGGCTGTGTAAACAAAATGGCGGTCAGTGTGACTGGGCCTCGCGCAGTAAATGGATGTCTCTATCATGTCTTTTGATCACTTTGGACATGTCATGCACATGATATGGGACATGGCGAGTAAAATCAGCAGTAATAAACGACTGAAATAACTAATAGAACAGTAATTGCAAGGAACCTATAGATTATTTGGTAACAGTGATAGACGTTCAGAAATGGTTCCAATGTCCAGATGTCATAGTAGCTGATTTCATAATTCACAGCAAACACGACATGTTCACCCAATGCTCGACCAAAGTTGGCCCACCGTCTACGACAACATTGGTCAAATGTTGGGTAGACGTGTCGTGTTTTCTGTGAATTGTCTGGCAACGTATATTGTCGTGGATCTAACAAGATAAGCTGTCGCTCACATTATCTTCGCTCCTCTGGAGGCGTGTGGCCTTCGTGACCACCATAACGTGCCCGTGTCGTGTTTTGCTATGGCCTTCTGTTTAACCGAAGCGCTTCAAGTAGGTTGGAATAAAAAATGAATGTTCACTGGCCACCAGTTGGGACTGGGCCTATGCTTGTGCAAAATACGAAGTTGATCCATCAATGGCAAGGCGGTCTGCATAATCACGACATCCATACATGGTCCGTTCTTGTAGTATAATTATTGATAATAAATTACGTATGTTTGATGTGTTTTAGCGCCAATAACTGGTTTCTTGATCAACAAATATGGCTGCCGTACTGTGGGCATCGTAGGGGGTCTTCTCTCCTCAGTCGGTCTCATCATTTCATTCTTCACGCCATCCTTCAATTTCTTATATTTCAGCCTTGGCGTTGTTACAGGTTAGTCTTGCTATTACTCTAATTATCACCGTGTAAATAGTACAGCTAATAATTAAGCACCAACGATTTTATCGGGATGCTTATATTATTTAGCATGTTTTCACCGCCGCCGGTCTTAAATATATATATAATTATATACATGTAGGTCATGTAGATCTACCACACAGCCAAACTAAAGTTAGTTCACTCCACATCAGAATTGTTGTGTTTTTACTCCATTAGAAGTATTTTCACCTCCTTTAAAAGTATTTAAACTCCCGGGAAGGAATTTCTTAACTCACTCATGGAATATTTTCTTCCTTGGAGAAGGTTTGGCTATTGGAGAAGGTTTGGCAGATTTAAAATGGCCGTAGACCCATAACCCTGATAACATGGGTATTCAAATGAAGCGGAACAAGCTAACTAATTTATGAAGATTTCAAAGTGAAATAGCCCTTCGGTTTCCATAGTTTATACAAAATCATTCCGTATAATATCTATTTACCATGTTTATCGTTGTGGTCTCTTATTTCAGCTTTCGGACTGGGACAGAGTTTTATGCCTTCTGTGGTGGTGGTGAACCAGTACTTTGAGAAGAGGAGATCCTTTGCTATCGGTCTGTCAGTATGTGGGTCAGGTGTTGGTACGTTTGTGATGCCGACACTGGTGAGGTACCTTTTGGATCAGTATGGTTGGAGGGGTACCCTACTCATCGTGGCTGGCATGATGCTCAACTGCTGCCCCTTCAGCTGCGCATTTAGACCCCTGCCCTTATCTACCGCCGAGGAGGAGTCTACAGCCACTGGTAATGCTATATATAAACCTGGCAGCACCAAGCCGGAGTCACAAACTGAATGCTTGGTCAAAGATGAAGAAGCCATGAATCAACTAGACAGCTCTGTCTTGGAAGAGAAAAATAACTGCCGTAATAAGCATGTTGATGGTGACAGGATAGACCATCTACATCCCCAGGTGGATAGTATTGATGAGTTGAACAGGTATGTATGTAGCGCAGACTCTCTGGACAAACATCTTGATGATGGAATCAGTGCTCATCTGAACTGCCGTATTCCCAGCAGTGACTGGTCCAAGCAAAGCCAGGATAGTTACGATCCCCACTGGACGTATGACGTCACACTTGCACCAAGCTATGACGTCACGCATACACCAAGCTATGACACTACTCTAGATCCTGAACGAGATAGCCTGCCTGCGGGGGGTGCTGGGGGTACTAGTACGGCTGAAGGGGTGGCGGGGGTAGACGTGTCTTCTGGAGCGGAGGTGTCTGGTCCATCAACTTGCCCTCAGGGTGATATAGATGCAGTAGACCCCTCATCCCTGCCAGTCACCTCGAGTAGACAACCCAGTCTGAGTAGCTCTCTGAACGCTCTGGCCGCTGACGCCCCCTCTAACCCGCATTCAATGTACA
Source organism: Flabesymbios commensalis (assembly GCA_964017125.1). NCBI lineage: Eukaryota > Metazoa > Annelida > Polychaeta > Terebellida > Flabelligeridae > Flabesymbios > Flabesymbios commensalis. The sequence goes on along the minus strand of OZ024912.1, from coordinate 73,117,725 downwards.
CCTCTCTGGACACGTTAGACACGATGGACACCAGCGACCTCAACCAGACCGCCTTCTCCAGAGTCTGCCCCTTCAAGCCCCCTCAATGCTGCTCCTCAAAGATGTGGAGCAACAAGATGTTACTTCTCATCATGGTGGCCAACTTCTTCGCGGCGTTCTCCTATAACGTGCCGTTCATCTTTCTGCCAGACTTTGCAGAGGTGGGTGGGGTGGACAGGAATCGGTCAGCACTTCTCATCTCTGTGATTGGTATACTGAGCACAGTGAGCAGAGTACTCCTGGGATGGCTGGGTGACAAACCCTGCATTAACCGCCTCTATATGTTCCAGACAGCTGTTGTTGTGATGGGTGTTTCCATCATGATGTTTCCGGTCTCCACCAGCTACATCTACCTGGTGGCCTGCGCCACAGTGTTTGGAGTTTGCCAAGGTAAGAAACTGCCCAGCTGCAAACACCAGACGTTGAAACAATGCTGATATAATGTTGGGCCAGCGTTGCAGACGCTGGACTAACGCAACGTTAACCCTTAACCCTTTCAAGCCTGAATTTACCATTGACATCTTCATCCACTACAAGCCGCGAATTGCTGTCGCAATTCTCGACTTGTAGTGGATGAATATGATTTGATGTGAGTGAAAAAGTAAAGAAAATTGCCATGTATTTGCAAACCAGTTTCAGGGAAATATTCATTCTAAAAAGCCTAGTTGTTGGAAAATTAAGTCTGTTTTCAGGGATGTCAAATGAAGCTTTAATGCATCGTGAGGGCTTAAAGGGTTAAACCACTGAGCACGACCATATAATCGTTTTTAATCTGGTTAAATCGCAGTTATTGGGAATGAAATGAGTGTTTAAATATCACGATTTGCAAATTATTTTTAATACACTGAAGCATAATATTGAGCCAGGGTCGTAGACGATGGTCCAGTGCTATTGGTCCGTGGGCCCAACATTAAACTAACACCGGCTCGGTGTATCGCTTTGCTCGGAATGTTACATTAGCATATGAACCATTAGCATGATTAGTCAGATTTACCGTGTGACCGACACTAAAGGCAGGCCACGGTGGCTCATTCATAAAGTACTCTATACTAACCTAGGCCGGCCGGTGGCTCATTCATCAAGTCATTCATACACTAAACATGCATTAAATGACACCACTACATTATTTTCTTTGTTTAACCACTACATTCCAAGCCGGGAATGGAGAGTTTTGTTGACCACAGACCAATTATCATGGTAAGCCTGCGTTCCTATAATCAGTCAGGTGTGACCGAGCTGTTGATTATGAGGGATCCTGATTATCAGGTGATTATGGTCGGATGTGTTTTAAGTCAGTTAAAACCTTCGGAACTCTACATTCTTAGCTGTAAAAAGGCCTCGGCCCTTCTCACAGCTAAGAATGTAGAGCTCCTCGGGATATATCCTATACCTAAAACCGGTCCCGGTGGTAAATTCGTTTCTGTTGTGGCTATAAGTAGAATACCGGCCGTGTCAGATTTTTGTCATCGTGTTTCGCTTTTTCTGTGCCCCAAACTGTTCAAATGTCTGGATTATACAGTGTAACTAGCTTATAGTAGCCAATGGTCAGATAGTGTTCTACACTATGAGGTACCATTGAAGTCATTCTATGAGAGGAAGGCATTTTGTCGACTTCAAATTATATTTTCTCGGAATATTGTTACAATGTGTAGCAGAAAGCGGTTTGAAACAATGATCACTCACTCGCTCTACAAAAAACAACAAAATATTTCTCATAATTTTTTGTTTGGCTCTATATATTGAATGAATTTTGTGGATTGGGGAGCAGGAACTATGACAGAAAATCGATGTGAAGAGGTCTAATATAAAACCTGGTCATCATGGTCATTACAACGCCCCCCTAACTAACCAATTAATCAAACGCCTAAGTCCATATGATAATGCGATTGTTTCTTATTCAGTGTTATACTTTCACATGTTATTATACTAGTACATGTATCTAGACTTTTAGCATGACTAAATGATTACAATAAAGATCATTCAGTCCTGTTGAATTGTTTGTTTCTTTTTCCCATTCATTCGCAGCTAGAATATCTAACGCGATTTCCAGCTTCAAATGATGAGATATATTTATATTACATCTCCAATATTGAGTGATTGGATTAACTAAGTATCTACCAACAAATATTGTATCTATTTAATGACATTTATATTGATCTAAAACATGCTTGAAGCGGGCCTGCAAATAGGCCTACATTCTGAAAACTAATGTGCAAATAGGCCTACATTCTGAAAACTAATGTCACGGCTGTAATTATGGTAATGAATGTAAACAATGGTAAACGGCTGGGTTTAGACACGTGTATTAACAATCCATCCTACATTATGACAGTCACTCATTTATGACAGTCACTCATTTATCAGTTTATATGTGTGCACCGTCTATCATGGCTACGTTGAAATCCAACCGCGACCACTAGATTTAGAGTACACAATCTGACATTGTCCATATTCAGACATGTTCACAAAACTATGTAGATTAACCCTTTCAGCTCAGGGATGGGCGTGTGACGTCAGAGTCTGAAAAGTCGTAAATCCATCTGTAGATTCCCAGCAAGCACGTGACGTTGTCCCGATGTTAGGCCAATGCTGGGCCAGCGTCGTAGACGGTGGCACAGCTTTGGCCCAGCATCGGGACAACGTGCCGTGTTTGTTGGGTTAACCCTTTCAGCTCAGGGATATACGTGTGACGTCAGAATCTGACGTCAAATTTCAATCCCGGCACTGAAAGAGTACAATATGTATAATAAGATAATGGCCGTAAATCCAAAACATACATGTAGGTATTCAAATGATGCGGGAAGAGCTAACTAAGACATTTATGATGATTTCAAATTAAAAAACACCTTTATTCTACATGGTTTATACAAGCATATAACATTGTTGTACATGTTGTAAGGGCTCAAATAGAGCCTACTTAGCAAGAAAAACTCACACAATGCGCAACGTTATATTATATATTATTATACCCATGTCACGCGATAAGCAGTTTACTTGTCCAGGGTTTTTATCTGTGTATTTAATCGGCGTTTCCTGGTCATACACTTATATTTTTAGAGCGGGCTTATCTTGGATTTTAGCTTAGTATTATGGGTTAGCCCATTTCTTAGTCACACTGGGGGTGAAAAAGATCCCGAATCTCGCATATTGTATGAACGGAACAGTACCGATAGTTAACCCGTGATATATAATCCCGCTGGGACTGGGTAGACCTACTTACTTTAACAAATCTGACAACATAACATGTGTATTCGACTGTCTACTGACGCCCATGGCACAGTGTAGATTTAATTATCACATGTTCAACCGTCGGGCGACTAGATCATATTCAAAGTTACAGCGATTTAATTAGGGTCTAAAATAGCTGCAAAATTCATTTTACCAGGCTTTTGCTTTCAGGAATCTAATGACTGAGACCAGAGATACGAGGATAGCAATGGTTTGTTTCAACAAGAATTAAAAATGTATAATTTATAGTCCCATAACCATGATAACGTTTATATTTAAATAAAGCGGAAAGAGCTAACTAAGACATTTATGATGATTTTAAGTTTAAAAAATCCTTTTATTCTCCATGGTTTATACAAAAATATTTCAAAGTTGTAAGGGCTAATAAATATCAGTCAGGAGCCATATAAGCCTAGATGTGAGCATGTGATATCGCGTGAGGCGGGGGTACCAGTATGGACTGCTATCAAGTTATATCAGATAATGACATTGACCATGTTGCCAGATCGATTTTTAGCATGGACTATTTGCGAGCCAGCCTAGCTCACTCCCTCCCTCCCTACCTCCCTACCTCCCTCCCTCCCTCCCTCCCTCCCTCACTCACTCACTCACTCACTCACTCACTCACTCACTCACTCACTCACTCACTCACTCACTCACTCACTCACTCACTCACTCACTCTAGACAGGCTCAGATTTGTCAAGTGTTGAGATGAATAGTAGGTCTGAAGCACCGGGAAATGGAACACTACACTTGATATGCCCGCAAGCACGAGGGTTGGTATAATGTTGGTATAACGTTCGCTATATTATATAGACACATCGTCGTGAGATCCACTGACTGTTTATAACGCACATATCAGGTCATGTGTGTTTTTCGCTGATTGGCTTAGTTATAGAGAAACCAAAATAACCCCTTCCTCTGCCAGGTTCCTGTTATTGTCTACCAATACGGTCATGCAAAGCTAAAAGGCCGTATCTCCTTACTTCACAAGTAAGCAGATACTGCCTTTTGTCCTCGCAGGGCAGAATAGACGTGTACTAAAAGCGTCTCCAGCCGTCTCCAGTCAAATAGAAATAATAGATCATAAAACTGCCCTATAATTCAAGAAATCTGATTTTCAGATTCTACTTAGCAAAAACAAAAATTAATTTTTGTTTCATTTGAAGATAGATTTTGAGCTGCGATTAGCTTTTAACTGTGGTGCAACCTCGAGTTCAAGTGGAATTTTTTTAAGCATCCCCGATTCAATTTGGCTCGCACTAAAAAGTAAACTGCTGAATTATGTTTATTTTTCACAGAGCTATGACCTGTGAGGGTGCACATGGGTTAAAAAAACGAATCGAACGAACAGCGTATCGTCTGTTCTTTGGTCAGAACATCGAGGATTGAAGTTTATTAAAAGTGTAAAAAACGAACCTAGAAATGTATCTCTTTTTGTATCTTCCCATATATTCTTTGGAGTCACTGATCCATAAACGGTAATTTCCAAGGTGGCCGCCCAGAAAGCTTTTGGACACGATAGCTTATGACCCGTTGAATGAATCTGACGTCTGTAGACGTCAGATTCTGACGTCTAAAGACACTAAAATAATTAAAATATTCATGATGGCCATAGACCCACAACATATGTATTCAAATGAACGGACAAGAGATAACCAATACAAGACATTTATGATGATTTCAAATTAAATACAACTCTTTGGTCTCCATGGTTTATAGAAACATATTTCAGCGTTTTAGGATTCAAATTGTTCACGTATCACGTATGACAAGATGTGCGAGTGATTATGACTGGTTTTGTGTGTTGCAGCTATATGTGTGGCTCTCACGTCAGTCGTCCTGGTGGATCTATTCGGACTTAAGATGGTGGCCACTATTTATGGCATCTTCTTATTTTTCTCTGGCTTAGGGTTTGTTGTCGGACCGCCTCTGGCAGGTAGGTACAACCGGTAATCAGGGTAATATACAGGGGCATATCGAGAACAAGATTGAAGTTTCTGGGAGGCCTTTGCCCTATCAGCACGGGGATCGTCTTTAGACGTCAGACACTGACGTCTACAGACGTCAGATCCTTAAGTCTAAAGACGTTCCCGCACTGACGGAATTAAAAAATGTATAGTGGTCGTAGACCCATAACATATGTATTCAAATGAAGCGGAAAGAGCTAACTAATAACATTTATGATGATTTCAAATTGAACATGTTGAACAAAGCCCTTTGGTCTCCTTGGTTTATACCAAAATATTTCAGCGCTGTGAGGGTCAAGTCGACAGATTTTTAGATTGCCACAGGTAAATTCTGCGTAGTTTGGAAAGTCTACCATAATATTATATTGAAATAAGCATTCATTAATGTTTTTATTAACACCGCTTGACATTAAGAAGCGTTCTACTGACCTTAGCTGACAGACACATTTTTCGTTCTTCAGACGTATGCCATAATAAAATGGTATATTTCGTATACCGTACTAATCATAAAAGCTGATGAGAAAGTACATTTTTTATAATCATCTGGTTTAAAGTAGAATAAAAGTATATCATTAATCAAACACGATTTTCTTAAGCGGAAGGCAGGGTTGGCAAAACATGTCTGGGCATATATCTTAACTAAATTGGTTGATGCCAGGTATGTATTTAGTTGTATAAGTGTGTTTTCTCTCTTTATAGGTTTTCTATTTGATCTTACTGGCAGTTATTCCATATCATTTGTATCGATGGGAGCTTTGATGGTTGCCGGAGGTCTAGCTATCTTGCCCATTCCCCTGCTTCCTGAATACAAAGATCGACAGCGAGAGAGGGAGAACGAGAGAATGGCTGCTAGTCAAACTCCAAATCAAACTGATTCTCAAGGAGTATCGGCGAGATAGGTGGAATGAGAGAAGGGGTGGTAATCAGACTGCTCTAGTCCTAGGCCTACTGACCCCACAGAGATGGAGGAATGAGGAAAGATGTGGTCATCAGACTGCTAGTCCTAGACCTACTGGTCTCACAGAGAAATGGAGGAATGAGAGAGATGGTGGTAATGAGACGGCTACAGTCTGTTTCACCAGATCCTGGGGGTAGTAGCCTAGCCCTACTGATCTCACAGGTAAACTTACATGTATAGTAAGAGAGAGGCAATGGTAGTAAAACTGCTAGTCCTAGGCCTACTGATATTGCACAGAGATGGAAAGATGGGGACACGAGTGAGATGGTGGTAGTCAAAGTGCTACTCCTACTGTTCTCATAGAGAGACGGATGAATTAGAGAGGCGGTGGGGGCATGAGAGAGATGGGGGGGGGGGGCATGAAAGAGAGGAGGCGAGAAGGAAGCATGGTAAGGTGGTGGTAAACAATCTGCTATAGTCCTACGTCAACTGACCTCTCAGTCAGATGGAGACATGAGAGAGGCGGTGGTATTCAGTCTGGGCCTGCTGATCTCACAGAGGGATGGATAGATGGAGGGACGAGGGAGGTGCTGAACAGATAATTAGTCTGCTAGGCTTAGGCCTACTGATTCTCACATAGAGACAGGGGAAATGAAAGCGGGATTGATATCGCAGTTGACTTGACAATTTAAACCGTGGTCGCGGGACCTGTTTATTTATGTGCCATTTCAATTTTTTAGGGAGTATATTAATGCTAGGAACACATCGCCATCTGTGTATTACCTGATTACTAGTTACTATCATATCACGGTGTCCCTAAAAAAGTGTGTTCAGTCAGAATACAATTTATTATAAGTAGGCCTGCAGCTTAGTGAATTATTAAGTTGTTTAATACTGCTACAGCTGTGGTGACATCTATACAACTGCCCGTTTGAAGTGACGTGAAAAAACAGCCAAATGGCACATCGTCGTCTCTGGTGGTGAAAATCTGCCAACACATGTTGGCAGATTTTCTCTACCAACGTTCTGAAAAGCCTAGTCTTCTCAGATGAACTGGTCCTGCCATGACCAAAATAGGCTTTGTATGCCTATAAGATATTATGACAAACATAAGTGTGCAATATCCGAGCAGTAGGCCCTATGCTATTTACTTTCAATTTAGATTGCATAATGATATTTACGTTTTGTCGTTACGTGTAGGGCCTAAATGTTAACGATAAAGACATGAAAGTAAGCAGTAAATAAGTTTTTGTAACGGGAAAAAAAACAATTTTGTTCAATAACTAGGCCTACATGGTTTGAATTTTTGTATAGGGGGGCTAATTCCGGGGGGGGGGGAGGGGGGTGCAGACCCCCATGGCTTACCATACATGAAGATGAGATTTGCAAACCACCCCTAAACTATGCAAGTGACATTAAAAAATGACCCATAAACACCGCGAGCTTACTTGAAAAAAGACTCCTTTTTATTTGTTATTGAGTGAAACGAAAAACAACTCTAATAACGTGTTTCGCCCTCATGGATAGGTAGCCAGCTTTATGGTGAGCTCGGACCACTGATTTTTATAGACACTAAGAAAATGTAATATCCAGACTAATCTCTGGTAATTTGTGTTTGAATGGTTGTCTAGAAACCTATATTCAACTATTGTTATTATTATTAATAATATTATTCAACAATTTGACGACGTGAACGCTCTCCAGTGATCAATATTCATCCAATCTAATCGCGATTTTTTTTCTGAACATTGTATCAGATGATCTGATGGATTAAGTTTGAAAATCAGCTAATTTACATATCCAAGATGGCAGCTATGGGCTAATTTGCATATTGAGGATCGACGTGAACGCTCTCCGGTCACCAATATTCATCCGACCTCACAATGTTGTTTCTGAACACTCTCTCATGGATTATCCTGATTAAGTTCGAAAATCAGCTAATTTGTATATCAAAGATGGCAGCCATGGGCTAATTTGCATATTCAAGATCGATCTATAAACGCTCTCCAGTCGGCAATATTCAATATCCGATCTTCGCAATTTTTTTTGAACATCCCCTGACGGATTGCCCTGGTTGAGTTCGACAATTAGCCAATTTGCATATCTAAGATGGCAGCCATGACACTCCTGTCATATAGCCCCATTCTTACTGCATCGGCAATTAACTTATTATTGTGGAAGGTGGAGACCTTCATATTCGCTATGCAAAAGTAAGATCTGATTTAATTTTGTTAAACCTGAAGAAACAGTTTCAGGGACTACATGAATGTATACATATAGTCCCAATTATTAAAGACATTAATGGTGTAATGTGAGGTGAAACTATAGTGGGAAAATATCTAAGACGCTTGCCATTTCTCCCAGCTCGATATGCAAGAAACTTGCCATTTCTTCTAACATGATATATTGATCTTGTTTATAACTGTTTCTCATACACAACAATTTTATATTATTTTGTATGGTTTGGATCATATAATCAATACATATCTTATTGCACCATGTGTTAGATTTTATCTGTGAAAATACAATAATGCATGAGCTGAACAGTTAAAACCCAGTATATATACCGGGATGGTGTAAACCATGACCATTGTATTGGTCACTATCATGATATATATATTTGCTTCTAGTTATCCAGTGGTAACATATTCCTATTCCGTATAGTCATATTATCTTTTTACAGTTTTCAATAGTCCGAAGTTTATGTCCAGCAAATACAATACACATACTGAACATATGCTGATTTAACTTGTTCTATATATCGTGTTTACTGGGTATATAGTTGCCTTTTGGTCCTCTGGTTACATGTTGAATGTGGCCAAGGGAGCACAGGTCTGGTATATAGTTTCCTTTTGGTCCTCTGGTTACATGTTGAATGTGGCCAAGGGAGCACAGGTCTGGTATATAGTTCCCTTTTGGTCCTCTGGTTACATGTTGAATGTGGCCAAGGGGTCACATGGCTGGTATATAGTTCCCTTTGGTCATGTGGTAACATGCTGAATTGCTGGCCAAGGGGTCAAATGTCTGGCATATAGTTCCCTTTGGTTCTGTGGTAACATGCTGAATTGCTGCCAAGGGGTCACATGGCTGGTATATAGTTCCCTTTGGTTCTGTGATAACATGATGAATTGCTGCCAAGGGGTCAAATGTCTGGTATATAGTTCCCTTTGGTTCTGTGATAACATGATGAATTGCTGCCAAGGGGTCAAATGTCTGGTATATAGTTCCCTTTGGTTCTGTGGTAACATGCTGAATTGCTGCCAAGGGGTCAAATGTCTGGCATATAGTTCCCTTTGGTTCTGTGGTAACATGCTGAATTGCTGGCCAAGGGGTCAAATGTCTGGCATATAGTTCCCTTTGGTTCTGTGGTAACATGCTGAATTGCTGCCAAGGGGTCAAATGTCTGGCATATAGTTCCCTTTGGTTCTGTGGTAACATGCTGAATTGCTGCCAAAGGGTCAAATGTCTGGTATATAGTTCCCTTTGGTTCTGTGATAACATGATGAATTGCTGCCAAGGGGTCAAATGTCTGGTATATAGTTCCCTTTGGTTCTGTGGTAACATGCTGAATTGCTGCCAAGGGGTCAAATGTCTGGCATATAGTTCCCTTTGGTTCTGTGGTAACATGCTGAATTGCTGGCCAAGGGGTCAAATGTCTGGCATATAGTTCCCTTTGGATCTGTAGTAACATGCTGAATTGCTGCCAAGGGGTCAAATGTCTGGCATATAGTTCCCTTTGGTTCTGTGGTAACATGCTGAATTGCTGCCAAGGGGTCGAATGTCTGGTATATAGTTCCCTTTGGTTCTGTGGTAACATGTTGAAGTGCTGGCCAAGGGGTCATATATCTGGTATATAGTTTCCTTTGGTCCTGTGGTAACATGTTGAATTGCTGAACAAGGGGGGACATGTCAGGTATATAGTTCCATTTAGTCATGTGGTAACATGTTAAATTGCTGACCAAGGGGTCATATATCTGGTATATAGTTCCATTTGGCCCTGTGGTAACATGTTGAGGTGAATTGTTGGCCTGGGGATCAAATAAATGTCTGTTATATATTTCCTTTTGGTCCTGTTGTAACATGTTGAATTGCTGGCCAAGGGGTCAAATGTCTGGTATATAGTTCCCTTTGGTCCTGTGGTAACATGTTAAATTGCTGGCCAAGGGTCATATGTCTGGTATATAGTTCCCTTTTGGTCCTGTGGTAACATGTTGAATGACTTACCAACGGGTCACATGTTTGAATCACGTGCATGGTTTAATATGATTTGCTGTCATCAATTCATCTGTTTTTTTTATTCCACAAGAGCTGTTTCAGCCCTGTTTGGCCTACATAGTAATATAAACTCAGCCCTATAATACTTAGAACCTTTTATTGGCAGTTACTAGCCTTTAGCTTTGCAGAGCAGTACTGGCATCGTTTGACTATCTTAAATGTTCAATGTTCAGGAAAAACATGTAATACATCTAGCCATTAACCATTAAATCAGTATTGGGCCAACTTCCTTCTGTGGTTATGGTACATAATTCTTGCTTGGAAAGGCTTCTATCTGATGTTTTTCTGTATTGTATATAATGCCCTTTTTAGTGATTGAAATATTCGTTTTGGTACAGATAGGTATTTTTATTTTAGTAGGCGAAAATTCTTACAAGCATGTTACAGAAATCTTGATTCTCTCTATCGTTCAGCGGTGTACCCTGTTACTAAATATTATACAAGTATTATCGGAGATGTTGGTGATTCCAACATATAGTGTTTAGTCTTGCCATCTGCATATAAATGTTTACATTGGAAGTTATACTGAGTCTTTAAATTCTAATCATACCTGTTTTGTGTTCATTCCATTCCATTCCTGTAGATTCACAGCTTCAAGTAGGTGAAAATTCAGATTTGACAAAATAGTGGTCAACGATTTTAAAATTGTGTTGATTAAGTTTTGTCTTTAATCTTTCTTTATGGGGGGGGGGGGGGCATAGTCCGGTTCAAGATCCAAATTAACCTCAAATAATGTTTGTTATTCTCACGGGGGCCTTTGCTGTCTGTGTTATTCTCACTGGTGTCTTTGCTGTCTGTTACGGTTAGAGGATTTTTTTGCAGGTCACATTTTTCCAAGGTTCAAACCTTATGTTCCTGAGTATGCAATCTCAGTAGCCTAAATTGTTGGATAAATTAACATAAATTATGTCATCACTGGCACAGGGTTTAACATGTATACCGTTGATATTATCTGCCTTGGGTCAGGAGTAGACTATTACCCAACTACTCGACAAACACGAGACGTTGAACCAATGCTGATTTGATGTTGGCCCAACGTCGTAGACGATGGGCCAACATTAAATGAGCATTGGTTCAACATACTGTATAATGACGACCATTGCATACCATGTGCTATCACGTAAATGTATCTCAGTGTATGTTTTATACATAATTATATAAAAGTGTATATAAAACAAGCCATATTATCATGATTATATAGAGAAAATCAACTGGATGTACAGTTATTTAAATGTATTGAAAATTTTGATTTTCTAATTTCTCACTTTAAAATATATTATTGCAAAGTATGCTATTTTTTATTGCAGAAAAAACCCCAGGTGTTTAGCATTTTTTTTTGTGAATGAATCTGATTTGTGCAGAAACGTTATCAGATGCGTCCGTGTCCGTCAAATAGAATGTAACATGACATGTTATCTGCTATATGTGACAGCATTAAAACTTATTTTCACGCATAACGATTTTACTTATTCTGGAGAAGCGATATCCAGCAGACACGAGACGTTGACACAATGTTACGCTTAATGCCGGGCCAACATCGAGGAAAGTGGGCCAACATTTAGCAAACATCTTTTCAACGTGCCGCGTTTGCTGGGTATGCTGTGTTTTAGACATTAAAATGCATATGCAAGTCAACGGAAACAAACGTTGATTTAATGCTAGGAACATCTACAATGTAGACCACCCCAGGAAATGCTGTGTAGCAATTATGGTAAATGGGCGGACTCTGTCCCAAACATTAAAGCTGCTTAACTGTTTTGTTTATTTCGACAGAAATAACCTAAAATGTACAAAACAATCATTCATATTTTTATAAAGGCCTTTTAAATGCATTAAAACTGTGTAAATGTAGCGGGATTAGTTCACCATGCGATACACTATCAAGTAATATGAAGCAGTAAATTGGTCCGTCTGTGTACAATTTGTAGATAATGGTGGCGGAATTATGGGCCGATATAATGTTGCACTGGGCCCCCATCAAGCCAACCTAATATCAAACAGAGACGTTGAACCGGTTGAATTGGTCTAACGTTGGGCCAGCGTCGTAGACGACGAGCCAACATTATACCGACATTGGTTCAATGCCACGTTTTATCCAGGATACAAAACGACACAAACCGCCCGTTGGTGTCTTGAGACTAGGACAGTCAGCCGCGGTTACAACAAAGGCCGATTTTTTAAAATTATTTCATTTTACCGCATTTCGCGATTTATATGACTGCATGCGACGACTTACGATAAAACAAAATAGTCTGATAATGTCTAATAGCATTTTGAATATATTTTGAAATGCCCATGAGCTATCGAGTAAAAACCTGCAAATGTTTTTCAAGAAAATCACGAAAGTCAGAAAAGTGAAAAATACGGTTTACGTTGACTGTTTTTGGTGTTAATTTTCGCACGGTCGGAATAGACCGTCTATATAAGTGGCAGGCCAAAGACTCAGATGCTGGCTCACACTCAAACATGTTAAAAGCACTAAAGAGGAAAGTTACATTTTCAAGTCAGTGACATTCCCACCCAGGGTCCGTAAATTAAACATGACATTATATGCATATTTCATCCTTATCGCACAAAGTAAGAACAGATATACCTATTAAAATGACATGACAAAATAAACAGTGCATTGTGAAATGCATCTATCATCACTTCAAAAATAATTTTGAATCTGTTCCATTCTCTTTAATGATGCTTGTTATCTGCCGCTTGGTACTTTCAATGTCCTGTTTATACAGACAGTGTGGATTACTCCGCTGTGATTGGGTTTGTTCTGGTGGGGCAACAATATTAAAATACAACAAACTTAAATCCTTAATAACTCAGTAACCGGAGCAGTAAAATAAAAAAATAAAACACCATTCTCCATGGATTATTCTTTTGAACAAAATAAACAAAACAGTTATGCAGCTTTAATGTACTTATTGTACGTAAATTTACAAAATTTTACAGATGATTTCTGGGGAGCCTATCCACTGACACAATCATGACAAAAAAAAACCGTCACCATCACAACACTGAATTTTAAATTATGTGTCCAGAAGAAAATTTAGCCTTTAGGTGCACAAAGGTGACCTAATACCAGGCTTGGGGCCAAAGTACTTGGTACTTCGGTACTCGAATACCGATTTTGCAGTACTCGTTGGTGCTCAGTACTCGTACTTTTAAAAAGTACTCGTACTTGTAGGCCTACTTAAGTACTTTTAAAAGAAAAGTACATTTAACGAGTACTTACAAGTATTTTAACGAGTACTAGTCATCTTAAATTGATTCTAAATAGCTCACAGAAAAATCAAAAATAATTATAGCGGGATATGGAACATTCAGTTAATAATTCGTTTACCATCCGTTTAGATATTATATTGAAGAATTATTTAATTAATACTCTTTTTTTACAATATCATGCTCCTAATTGCTTGTTCTGCCTTGTATATATAGTATCCTCGTGTATTTCACAATATAATTAAATAGCTAATCTTTAAAGAAAGACAAGAGACGTGTCTCTGAAAAAAAAAAACAGGAATACATGTTGATATATAGCATTTACAAGTGACTATATATATATACGCCATACGCCATATATATACGCCATTAGATTTGGAGTGCCTCAAGGATCCGTTCTGGGGCCGTTTCTGTTTACGCAATATACTGTGGCTATTGGAGAGATATGTAGACGTCATGGAGTTGGATATCAACTACGCTGATGATACCCAAGTATCACTCATACCGAAGGCCTGTGAAGTTATACATTATATCTCAAGGTGAACTAAAAGGTGTCGCCGATTTGAGATAAACAATATTTGTGCAAAAAATGTTTTAAATAATAAGAATTACTGATATTACAAGCCAATATTGGGTCGTCATTTTTTGGAGAATTGGCTTGTAAAACTGGGTCGTATTTTGACCCTGTTGGCCAAGCATACGATCGTGCCTTTGTCACTGCTGCATCAAGGCTGTGGAACTGTTTGCCTGCCGATATCAGATCATGATGTACACCACTACACTATTTCGTCATTCAAGAAACATCCCAAAACATACTTTTTTAACAAAGGATATAAACAGCTTCAATAATATTTTTTTTAACAACAATGAACATGCACTTATGAATCACTTGAGTTTAGGCGCAATATAAATTTTAGTAATAGTAATAGTACTGTAATAGTAATGTGAGGTTACATAATGAGTCCATTGTAGGCCTACGGCGGCTTTATATAAGCCTTTCCGTCCCCGAAATGTGATGACGGACCGAGTATAACAAATAATACAACTGTGAGGTGCTCCTCCTATAAATAGCATAAAAATATATTTTCAAACTAATAATAGGCTAGTATATCAGCATAATTTCCGGGCTAAATCTTGTAAGGATATATATACATGTATTATGGTAATACATTTGATTTTATATCACCAGTAACTAATATAAAGTGTGCCTGTTATCGCAAAACAATTTTGCATTGCAAAGCCAAAAGGCAGTTCTGTTTACTTTACAAGTAAGCAGATAGGCCTACTGCCTTTTAGATTTTCAGGGCAGTATTGTGATCCGTGTACCGTTAATAGGCTTGATTTTTTTTTCATGACACAATGTGTGTTAAGGCTGTTTTAAAAGTTTATTACACATGTTACAGCGGCCTAATGTTGCCGGCACTGGCCCAAAATTTTAACATCATTATGACTACTTTATGACTACTTTCAAGGTAGCGTGTTTTGCAACGTAAAGCTTTAGACACAACAAATTTATAGATTTATTTGTTTATTATGTTTCGCCAAGTGGTAGGCCTACATGTAGCATACAATATTTTGTGCACTGATAAGAAAATGCATTATCATACTTTTGGCTGGGACATGGCATCAGATGTGCAATATCAATAATAGGCCTGTCCCATGGAATATTATTTTACCAACTCATATATATCTATAAATATCTATATATATCTAGTAATATTGGAGTTATTAAGATATCCCTAAACTTCACATTATCACCTTTAAAATGATGTATCACATAACTCTGTAGCCTGCTTAACTCCGAAAATATGACTCGACAAAATATGAAGTCTGAAATTACGTCATTTTGAGAAAATGGCATTTGAAGCTCAAAAGGCAATTTGTGCACTTCTGAAAAATACCACACAATTGTATTAAAATAAAAATAAATAGAAAAAATATTCATTTCCACCCCCAATTTCATTTTGCCAGATCGGGTCACATAAATCAACATGAAGTAACATATTATGATCATTTTTTAGTTTGGAGACATAGTCTCCAAGTTTTTAGGTTGACTTTCAATTAAACGTCTGTCGTTAACATCCGGTTAACATCTGTTCTGCCTGTGCAAAGTCAAAAGTCATTATTTTCTCCCTGGTAAACTAGGCATTTACTGCTTTTTAACTGGCTCTTCCTGCCATGGCGCTGCCAAAATGCCGTATTTACTCTTGTAAATCAAGTCTATACTTCTTTTTCGCTGATGTATGCCTCCTTGGTGTTTGTAACAGCACTTTCAATGGACAGTATAGGCACACTTGTGAAATAAGCATATACTTGGTTTTGCTGTGAGCAGAAGCATTCTATGTCATGCTGGTTCTAGGCAGTCAATATGATGCACTTCAGGGGCGTACCGCCCTATACGCAACGTACGCAAACGGTTACACATTAATTTGCAAATTTCAAATTTTAAGTTAAAAAAGTTAAAATGGCTCCTTGGAGTGACCTCAATTTTGGTAAAAAACAAAAAAAATTATCCCGCAGATCATGATTTCATTCAACATTTCTAGGAATTCAGAGATAAAAACACACTATTTTCACACCTAAAGTATGGTTGAATGTTAGCACAGCATTGGGCCACTTTAGTCCGGGGGCCTATGTAATCCCGTGGGATCCAAATGTTTATTTTGTCTAAGGTTTATAGATGGCTTCATATGGGTACAAGGAAGCGATTTATCTTTGGTACCTATTTTTTCTAGCTATTTTTCATAGCTATTTGTATAAATCCAAAATGGCCGCCATATTCATATATTAGCAATATATCTGCACTGCATAGAGATATATTCTGAAATGGGTGTTTTGATTCTAGAATTCATTCAAAATATATTTTAGTTTGATCAGGTGAATTATTATTTACAAAAATCCAAGATGGCCGCCAAAATGTGGGAAAATATGCCCCATTTCCCACATTTCATATATAGTTGTCAAATAAAATTTAAAAAATCGGATTATATATGTGCACATTATTTTGATGTTCAGTTGGATGATATTACTTAAAATAAAAAAAAAGAAGTAGGCTTAAGTAAAATGATGGTTTAACATCATTTGTTGTCACGGGTGGTGATTTATGTGACTTTGTAATATGGTACAAACAGTACAATCCACTGATGAAAATTGAATGATGTCCATATGCTGACGTGAGGGTGAAATGGTTGGAGACCATGTGTTATTGAATGTTCCCCTTCATTCATAAAGGGTTCTGGGCATGCAACCACCAAACATATCTAGAGGGCGCTGGAATCTTAGGTTTCGCTGTGTAATTCAATAGTGAAACGCTTCGACCTTTTGCTTAGCTATGCTATCTTTAGTTCAGAAAATTTCCGACAGTGGCAATAGTTGAGGGGTAGCTGAATTCATTCCACAGGGGAAATTTAATGTCTAAGAAAGCCACCAAAGTTTGATATTTCAAATGAGAGATATGTACTTCGAGTTAAAAAATCAATAAGAGGCACACAAAAAATATATTACATATTTTAATAATTTTGCAAATACAGAAAATATTCATGTCATTCTTAGAAAAAGCGAGTATGTTTCGCATTAAAGTTTGTCAAGCTGTGGAATATAATGTCACTGGTAGCTCCGTAACTAAATATTTTTTATATTTAAAGACTTATCATCGTCTTCATAGTTGTCCTCAGTCATCACATTTAAATCAATACAACGCAGTTCATGTTTTTTACACGAATAAGTTTTGGATGATAATTCACTAGTGCGCTGCACATATCCTTATCCGCCAGTCTTTCTTGAACTAATGTATCAAACAATTCTTACTCTTTAGAAATGCTGAATAATGATATTTTCCTTGTGTCTAGCATGACACCTTTTATTATGCTCATGCGGGCATCGTCAAAATATGCATATTGTGAAGGGCCATTCACTAAGAGTATGTATCGTAGGTTGTTAACATTTTGTTCGTGTAGCATAGAAGGCGTCACATCATAGTTAGGAGTTTGTTTTGAGGATATAAATCGTGCAAATTGCTCTGTTTCATCTGCAATACGGATCATGTTAAAAAAAATAGTATAATTAGGTCCAAAATTCAGAATCAAGTTGCTTGGGCATGGTGGGATTTTGCGTGTTTTGGGAATGCCTACCTGCCCAAGATTCAGTATAGGATAAAGCCCGAGGAGCTCTACATTCTTAGCTGTGAAAAGGGTCGAGGCCGAGGCCTTTTTCACAGCTAAGAATGTAGAACTCCGAGGGTTTTAACTGACTTAAAATACATCCGAACACAACGAGGATCCCTCATAATTAACAGTTCGGTCACACCTGACTGATTATAATACCATATGCTTACCATGATAATTGGTCTGTACCAGGTCAACAATAACTCTCCATTTCCAGTTTAGAATGTAGTTGTCGGACAAAGAAAAAAAATGTAGTGCTGTGTTTTAACTTTTGTTTCGCTGCGCAGTTCAATTCTGAAATGAGTAGCTGTTCACTATCCACTATCCACTTGTCGGATGGTCCCCGGGGTGACAATACCTGAGGGATGACTCCACTTATATGTCTAATTTTTAAATATTGCAGGTAGTTTGATGCCCTATCGCAGCCGTATCAGTGATCATTGATGCAAGAGCTGCATTATAATGTAACTCAAGTTATAATGTCAGAATACAATGTCACCATAAGACATTAGAACGTTAGGATTCGATATTGCATTATGATATTATTATATTAGATCATAATGTTATGATAGCCAGCTGTGTCTTAATATGAAGTTATTATTATAAAGACATAACATTAAAATAGCAGTAGGCCCTATATGGAATTATATTCTGATGATAGGTCATTTTCACGTCTAGATATGGCATTGTATTGAGAGAGTATGCCATTTTAATTTATTGCTATGGCATACTATAATGTCAGTATATTGCATTATTATATTATTAACACTATGTGACATTATTATGTATATTAGATTATGGTATCAGTATCACATATATAATACTAAGTACATATCTATGGTCAGTATATATTGCATTATTATATCAGAAGCGAGATAGAATTACATACCAGAACGCTAGAATATAGATTTAACGTCACGATATATACAAGTTTAACGTAGCATTCTAGGGCAATAAAATATAAGGATATGATTGATAATGTTATCATAATTATGACACTATAATCCTAAAACAATGTATTAAAATGTCAGGATATGATATTATCAGAGTTTACTCATCAAAGATATATTTTTATTACAAGCAGGATTGGATAATTTTACAATATATAAAACAGCACACAAAGGTTACGTGGGAAACGTTTGTTGTTCGACTTTATGTCCAGAGGGGAAATAGTTGACAAGAACTTCATATAACAGAAGAGATTATTATTTTCATTCACCGTCTAATGGAATCACACCAGCTAAAGGTCATGTATAGGTCAGGAAAGTTAATCAACATCACTCTGTTCCCATCGGCTGTGGATATTACAGGGCAATATTTGCACCGGAGCTGCTGAATGCAGTGGCGGATCCAGAGGTCTCACGTTCAGTTCCCCACAAACAGAAAACGACCACATTTGAACATGAATTCATATGCTCTAGAATGCACTATTTGAAGCCTTGGATTATTTTTTCTGATGGATCATGCCGCGACTCATCTAGAGCAAATAACAGGCTGGCTGTGCCAACTGGTGTGTAAAAAATATTGTAAAACATCGGCCCCCAACGTTTGTCAATTCCTAGATCCGCCACTGGAATGATGGATTAAGTCAGCCATGTGTTTCCACTTGTATCTAGTGCTTTGGTTATATGATGGCTAAAGGGTTAAATATTTACTAGATCAAATAGCTATATCACATACATACATATATACATGTTATTTTTTACTTTTGCATTTTAGCAACATTGAACATGTTGAACAGGTACCATTAAACTACTTTTATTTATGACTTTGGTACCTGAATAGGTAATTGTTTTATCTTGTTTCGCAGATGAGAGTCTTGACTAGCGTTATTATTGCTACTTGAGCTACTTAAATACATAATTATCTGTACATACTTATTTAAATGTGTTCTTCAACATTTTATTTTATTTGCTACATTGCTTAGCATAACAATGTAGGCCATTAGTTTGTTTATTTATATGATTTTGGGACCTAAATGGTCAAAAATGTTTTTTCTACAACTATTACATCAATTAAAGACATAAGTGTATAAGTTGTTTTGCTTTTTCTAATTTTAGATACATTATATAGCACTAGAATGGGGTATCATAGAAATCATCAAATGTATATTTTTAAATGAGTTTGGTACTTAAAGGGTTAAACCAATATATATATATACAGCGTAGGCCCTATATATATAAATATATATTTATATAGCATAAAGGAATCTCGACATAAGTTTACCCATAAGATGTTAATCCTATATATTTATTGCAAAATATTGTGATAAATCTAGTGTTGTGATTGGTTCTATATTATCAGACCCCTTGTTCACAAAGGCTGCAAAAATATCACAAATGCCTTAGCTATGTTCATATTCCTGATATTCTCACATTTTATTTGGTATATAATACGCTTTGGTATATTTTTTCATACTGCTGTGTTATTACCCTTGCTATCAACAAACCCGAGAAATATCACATTTTTAGTCAAAATGGACCATTTTTTAATATTTGGTAAAAAATATTTTTTTATGCTTGAAAAAATTGGTACCATGTTTTTTTTTATCACTTATACTATCAACAATTGATTTTTACACATGGCATAAAATAAACATTTGGTTCCCACGGGAGCTGGATTTGCTACATAAGCACCCGGACTACATGTTGATGCCGTCGGCCCAGCGGTGGACAGACAATCAGTGCTGCAGGAGAATCTCCTAATCCCTCACTTTCACATACCAATCAGCGTCGGTGCATTTTGAAGTACGCTGAATTCCCCGGTCTTATAAGGTGGGTACTTGTGGTGTAAAGTTTGTATACTGCACACAGTTTTGTTAACATGACAGTATGCGACTTGAAAATATAGCTAGTTTAGTCTTTTTCGGAGCTTTTGATTTTTTTAACATAGGCCTATGCAGTCCCTTAAAACTAAATATTTTAAAACTAAAGTTTTTATATTTGGATTTGGTGGAAAAAAAAAAACATAATTATGGGATAATTTGTATTATGATGGCGAGGTAATAGACAGTGTTAGCCGTTTTTTCTCATTTAGGTATTGCTCTCTCATTTACTGTATCATTTATTAAAACCCAGCAAAGATTAGCTAATCAAGGTCGGAAACCCATTTTCAGTCTGAACAATCATTAGAAAATTGTAGGGTTTTATCCTTTAACAATATGCGGCTTATTTGACAAATTTGTTACACCTATTCTAAAATCTGACTCTGAAATATGGGGTTCTATCGATCCGTGAAACGTCTATAGCACCTAATTGAATCCTAGTCGGAGCAAGCTCAGAGGTGCACAAATCCTCAGCATTGTCAACAGGGAGGTAGGGTGGGGAAGCCAGATCAAATAGTCCTAGGATTTAAGTAATTTCCGGAATGTTAAAATTGTTTGGGCATTTCGTATGGGCGCAGGCAGAGCATTCCACAAGGATGTGCCGGCTATAGAGCAAGTTCTTGACCAAGTTATAGTTTTTATACGGAGAATAATTTTTTTTGAATTTGTGGAGCATATATATTTTTAGCATTTCGGCCGAACAAGTAGGCCCTATGCATGGAAGTTGGTTGTCTTTTAGGCTCAGAAAGTTGCGATGCATATTTTAAAATGAATGTGAAATTTGACAGGAAGCCAATGTGGTTGTTTTAGTATAGGAACAGAACTATCAAAACGTGACGCTTTGGTTACCATTCTAGCAGTGCAGTTATATAATTTAGCGATGTATTTTTCTGGAATATTGTGGAAGAGACAGTTACAATAATCTAATTCTAACTTGCTACTGACCAGTTTTGCTACTGGTTTGTTTGAGCTAAAGGACAGACTTTTTCGAATTCAACGCAGGTCACTGATATGATAGAAGCAAGACCTACATGTTTGGGATAGGCCCATAAGGTGTTTTCAGAAATACAGGTTACTGTAAAATACCACACCAATGGTTTTGGCATTCTTATTCATCAGATCCACTATTAGTCTGCTACTTAGCGAAGCTAGTGGCTGTGATTGATTACACTGTAGAAAGTGTTCTTTTAGGAACATTCATGAATTTGACCCGATTTGTATCTGGCCGAAATGGGAATGCCTAACAAAAATGGTTTCCTGGACATTCTAAACCACATGGTGAGGCCAAGGAATACACATGGTCAAACACGTGAAAGTGTGCTAAAATTAATATTAATCCAGCTACCAGATACGGGTTCAACTAAATCAGCCAAGTTTCTTATCCAACGTGATTCTGTAAACACTGCATATGCAATCATCTACAAGTACAACAAGTACAACCTCCCAGTATTGTTGTATTATATAACCCAGTTAACACAATATTTATTGTTGGGCCAGCTCTGAGGTTTGGACCCAATGAGAAAAATTCTTGCCAGGATTAAGCTTCAGTTTGGGGGCCGTCATCCAAACCAACACACCCATCAAACAATGTTGGAACTTAAGAGATTCCTTATCGTTTGAAACTGTATTATTGATCAGCATAGAGATCGTGATTTATGTCGAAACTGAGTGGTGTAGTGTACAAGGTTAAAAGCAGTGGTCAGAGTACAGAGCCTTGTGGAACTCTTATGAGAGTAACTTCCACAGAGTCTTCAATTCTTATGGATTTGTGCCTAATTGTCAAATATGAAAACCAAATTTTTGCCTGACCGGATATTCCATATCATTCTGAAAATGTATTTGTTAATGTCGCATGGTTATAATGGTGTTGAATGCAGTCAACAACAAGTCCAGCAGTGTCGGAGCTGTAGCCTCAGTCTTGAACGTACTGACAGTAGGTCCACTTACCAACAAGGATGTTGTTATGAAGGCTACCTTCAGTAGCGCACATTAGGTTTTATACGAGTTGGCAGACGATTGATGCATGTATGCTACTCCCTTATACTTTTTAGAAATTTAACTCAAGGTGGATAGAGGCCTGTAATATTTGAGTTCGTTTTTAAAAAGAAATGTTTTTTTTAAGCATGCGCTTCTTTAAATTTTGAGGAAATGTAGGATGCATATTTTTAAATTTTATCCACAAAATATTTTGTGAAGTAGTCACTACCGGTAAATGATTTTACTAATGTGAATTCTACAGCCTAAACTTCAAGATCGTCTCAGAACACGACCCCTCACCAAAGATAATTCTGGTCATATTTTGCTCGGGGGTTCAATTTTTTTGCACTATTTAACATTTTTCCAAAGTCTTGTGGATCAATATATACCAAGCAAGGGTGTTGATGATAATTATGTTATTGTAAATATATGCAGGCAATCTTTCAACATTTAATTCAGGCAGTCTGAAAATGTTCAAGTTAATTATAGAGGCTGTATCTGTTAAAGGAGGTCTAATGTCTCATAATGTTCGGCATACCTCATTTCATTGGCGAGTGAATGACGGTAGGTATACATGGGGGATTAATGCAAAACTCATGATACGACGATGGTCTGAACTCCGTATATGCTGCGATATCATTCAATTAAACGTTAATCGATTTTACAGCATTTATAAATGAACATTATTCATGGACTGTTGAGTAGCTCATCTGTCTATATTAAACGCATTTTAGATGTTTAAACTTAAATGGGGACGGGGATATTATAATAATAGTCTCCAGAAAGCTCAACATGGACATTAACAACAATGTTTGTTTTTAATATTGAAAAAAAATAATGTTCATTCGGCAGGGTCATTCACTTAAAACCGGGGCAGATCATATAATGTACCACAGCTACAGTCGTAAAGCATCAAATAAAACGACGACATCTTAAATATAAAGTGAATGAAAAAAGGGAACAACTGTAGTGTACGTGTACTTTTTTTATTGACACAGCAAGTTTACTAGAAGCCGTTTACAATTTCTGGCAAATTGTTCAATCTCAAAAGATTTTTCGTTTTCAGTATGAAAACGACCGAATCATGACTTAGATTTAATGCCACCTACTGATACCTCAAAACATCATATAAATCTAGCAAATTATACTTTATCTCGGCTGTTTTTATAATCAGTCAAGTCGATTAAATGAGTTATCTCTACAAAATTACGATATAATAAATAGCTGACCAAATGAGCAATGGCTATCGGTAAGAGGTTTCTCTTTCCCTATGCTACATTAGGGGAAGCCCAAAGCATTATGTAATGATTTTAAAATTATGATGCATGCATTAAGTATAGCAAATGTGGCAGTGACACGTACATTTTCAACAGATTAAAATGCATTTCTGAATTCAATTAAAGCCTGACTTTGTAAAAAATAGCCCACATTCGGCAAAATACCACAACAAAATATCCACTTGAAATGTATTTTGCTTTGGCCCTACGTGTCATTATTTCAATTTCGTTTTGCAACCACAACATCAAATTGGACAGAGCCAGTGTTAATCTTGGAAGAAGTAAATGGTAAAATGAGTTAGTCACCTGACGGCTTATTAATTATTATTCATGACATGTGGATGGGACGATAAAAGTGGGGTAACCACCTTTGTTACAAGACACATTCTGCAAAAAGACTAACATCTGTAAGCATGCATAAACACGTGGATTATAAAATTCAGCAGGTTGCTGATGGCATTTTAAGTTTTTTTTAAAGAAAACATATTTCTCGGAACAGTTAACTGTACCAAAAGGCATTTACATAAAAAACAATCGTCTATTGTATCATTTTAGTACATTATATATCATGGCTACAGACTATTTAAGAAATCTAGCTTTTTACAAATTAAAAAAGTGTCCATATTTACAGTAACATGGACATAATAATTATGATTGTAAGAAAATACCCTCTTACAAAGCAAAAACAAAATCACATTGTGCATAACATAAGTGAGAGACGGGGAAGCTCACTGCCTTGTTCCAAACAGCGTCCCATCATTATTGTTGGCGGGTGGGGCGAGCTGGGGAGTAAGCTAGATATGCTCTGTACAAGTGTAAGATAGGGAGAGAAACAGAGCTAGATGTCAACTATGCTCTTTATTCTCAATGTGACTGTGGTGTCATCTTGCCAGCATATCAAGTCATATATTGTGATGTGATATCGACGCCCTGCCTTTATCAGTATGTCACATCTCCACACACTCGGTCCACTGCTCTACTCTAGGCCTTCCATCGCACTATCAGACCTACAAGTGTTCATATATACAGTCATTATATATACATGATGCATGGCTTTGTCGTCAATGTCATATCAAAATATATGAACAGAATCCAATGGCAAAATGTCTCTTACATTATTTGTGTGTGATATTTCCGATAACCTCAGATTGGGTTTTCTAAGGATGGCGTTCACTAGAGAGTGAAATAACAACACCCTAGAAGAACGGATTCTGAAAAGCCACCAGTCCTAACTATATAAAGGTGAACATCGTTTATCATGACATAACCACTTATGTATATTGCCGCTACAGAACAAGTGGATCATGTCAACTACTCATTTAAATGCCTGACTGGTCCATTCCACTATTGATTAATACTGCAATTACAAAAAAGTGCATTACATGATCACATTAAGGTTAGAGCACACAGACGATTTGAATTGTTTAACAAAAAAATAAATTTCCAATGACATGTGTCTGATGAAAATTATTTCAGCATGTAATATTTCCAACAACAGCAAACTGACAACGGTAGACAATTTGAAGCCAGGATTGTTGAGGGAGCCCACAATCATCCAACTGGTTGTAAGCACTAACCTACGTAATATACAATGCTCTAGCTCCTACTATAGACAGCTGTACAAATGGATGAGCAACAAGATAAGCTTCTCTTCTGGCCAACCATACTTACATGAAATTACTGTACTAATTACCATTCACTGATACATTATATTTTAATGATTCTGTACAAAGGACAGTGCCTAATCTGAGAATTGTATGGAATGCGCTGTCCTCAACAAAAAATAAAGTGACTGCAAATTTTAGTTTTGTGATATTATGACATTATGCTAATACCATGCATGCATATATAGATATACGAAAGGCACTCAAATCCTATACTCCCCACCCAGAATTATGCAAATTTCTGGTCCAATCATCTGCCATGTAGTTTCTTATTTAATTCATGATTAGGAATATCAGTCAATCTCACCACATTTTGTCCTGGCAGCTTAGGTTAAGTGTTGTAGACAACTTGATATAGCGTGGCACTTAAAACAACAATCAGGTTAGAACTGACTTGATTTGATTCCTTGAAGTAACACATTCTGATTTGAGGCTATATAAATACAAACTCAACATGAACAGATGACAGCACCAGTAAGCAACAGAAAGTCCACTAGACGAGCAGCTGTCAGCACACCAAATCACCTGACAGCTGTCACAATGACCACTAGACAAGCAGCTGTCAGCGTATCTGTCACGTAGCATGTCAGCAGATCAGGGGCGAGCTGACACCTAACATCATTACATGTCAACAGATCACCAGTCCACTGACATGCAGCATTTCCCCAGCAAACACTAGACGCTGAACCAATGTTGATATATTGTTGGCCAAGAGTCGGAGACGATGGGCCAACATTGAATCAATATTGGTTCAGGGTCTCGTGTTTGCTGGGTCAACACACCAGGTGAGTTGACAGTTGGACACCATGACAGCCGTCGCATAATGTGTCATCAGACCAGATCACCTGACAAAATATAATACAAAAATGACTGCACATGATCCCAACAGGTAAATTGAAAACACACAGCTGACAAATGCAGGCATGAATGACCATTATGTGGTGTTTGTGCTTCCCCCTGCACAACCTGGTTAGCAGTGATCACCACACGATCATGACATGCGCAATTCCCCCCGATACCACTGCCAACACCCAACAACAACAGCCAAAGCAAAATGCTCAACAAACTGCCCAACTAAAAGATACAAACAAATGATTATCACAAAAAATCAGGAAGACTAGCAGTAGATTTGTTATTCAGCGATGTTGGGTGTGTAAGGCGGGACTGCACTAGTAGTGCCTAGTTACCGGGAAATCTGCAAAATAGCCTAATGGACGCAACATTGCATGTGTACAAAAAAACACTCAATTGTGCATCCAATACGAAAGATGTAAAACTAGATTCGGCTACAAGCTACAGTGACTACACATGATTAAGCTATTATGGCATGGATGTAGATTATATTAGCAGCAAGCTTATTAGTGTTCCGTGGTAATTACATGTCAGACGTCCCAAGCAATACGAAATTCTAAGATTTTGACATCTCACAAGTGAATGGTTGAACATATAATTGTAATTGTTCACAACAGAAACATTGCCCGGCTTTGTGGAAATGAGTTCTTCTCAAAGCTAACCAGGTCGTACAGTAGGATATCTTTCCAGTGTTAACACTAATGACCAAAATGTCTGGAACTTTATTTAGTATTTACAGAGAGAGTGGCTGATGATGTAGGCAGGAATAGACTGTGACATTCAGGGAGTGTATGCTGTGACACTGTGTGATCCTACACAAGCTACCTCCCAGCAAAAACAACACACAATCAACCAATGCTGGTGGAATGTTGGCCAAGCGTCGTAGACGCTGGGCCAACATTCCACCAGCATTGGTTGAATATCTTGTGTTTACTGGGTTGTGGTTTGTCCACTGCATACACCACTGCCTTCCTTCCATCGTAGTGTAAGCCACACAGAGCCATCAAGTAGACATATATATATAGGGTGTCTGTATGACCCACTGGAAAATAATTTGCCATAGATGAATCAACAGGGCAAGTTCTTGTGTTACACCTGGCTCTGTTTTGCCTCTTTTCCTTCCTTCTTCTTGGAAAATGAGGGCATACGGAATTTCTTCTTTTTCTTCTTCTTTTCGGCTTTTGATGGGGACTCGGCTTCGGCTGGTGCTTCTTTCACAGGGGAACCCTGAAATCACAATCAAATTAAATCTTAAACTTAGACTTTAGAGTACTTATCGCGTTTTTAGCCCCCCTGCGAAAAAAACGAAATTTGTAAGAGAAATGGTAATTAAATTTGCAAAGATGGCACAATCAAATCAAACCTTAGCCCTTGAACTACTAATC
The DNA here is from genome assembly GCA_964017125.1 of Flabesymbios commensalis. Classification (NCBI taxonomy): domain Eukaryota; kingdom Metazoa; phylum Annelida; class Polychaeta; order Terebellida; family Flabelligeridae; genus Flabesymbios; species Flabesymbios commensalis. Next base: position 73,089,953 of record OZ024912.1, on the reverse strand, counting down.
GCGTCTGTCCCTTAAAAAAAGAAAATGTGAAAGGGAAATGCTCAGTAATCTTGCAAAAATGACACATATTTCTATTCAAATTGTACTTATACGAGTAATCAATACCAACTTGAAAATCACGTGGTAATAATATCTACCTAGCAAATGATACAATATTGGATTGATGTTGTTCCATCGTCTACGACGCTGGGCCAACATTGACTCGATATCTAGTGTTTAATTAGAATTTATTTATTCATGCTCTAATTACAATTATTACATCAGTTGGAAGTTTTTTTATTATTAATAGTCGAAACAAAGGTAACCCGTGAGCCTCTTGCATGCGGGCCAGAATATGTATATATACCCTAGAATATGGTACGTGATGTTTACTGGGCAAGTCTTTCCTAGATTTTTTATTTCTCCTTCAACCAATAAATTTGAAAGAGAAATGAACATGCTAGATTGTTTGGCTTTAAACTGTACATGGATAGGTTGGTCATTTTTACCCCTAAGTTGTGTGTCGCCGTAGCGAGACATCATAGTAAGTGGGTGAAAATGTAAGTTCTAACACCCTGAAATCAATCAATTTAACCCTTAATCTTTTCAACTTTAGACGTCAGATTCTGACGTCCAAGTCGATGCCGCACTGAAAGAACTCAAATATTTAAAATGGCCGTAGACCCATAACATAGGTATTCAAATGAAGCAGAAATAGCTATACAATACATTTATGATTTCAAATTGAAAAAAAACGTTTGGCCTTTTGGCTTTAACCCTTACTGCGCGGGGATCGACTTTAGTCGTAAGATTTCAGAATCTTACGTCTGTAGACGTCGACATCAGATTCTGACGACTGAAGTCGATCCCCACACTGTAAAAGTACAAAAATATTTGTAATGGCCGTAGACCTATAACATAGGTATTCAAATGAATCAGTCAGGAAGAGCTAACCAAGACATTTATGCTACTTTCACATTGAAAAAAACCCTTCGTTTTCCATGATTTATATAAAAATAATTCAGCGCTTCAAGGGTTTAGGATTAACCCTTGTGCTGCTAGGCCCGTGTACAGCTCCAAGCAAGTTTCAAAGAAAAGATCACTGCAATTAATCAAAAAGCTCAGTTAATCTAATAAGTCAATATAAGATAACAATTTTGCGTGAAAAGAAATATATATTGTCATTTGAAGCTGGCATTTGCGTTAGAAATTCCAACTTCAAATGAAAGAGAAATAGAAACAAATAATCCAGCAGCAGCACAGGGATAAAATAAACTGGATGTTTTGGTGGGGAAAACATTCATCTTTCAGAGATGCTCTGTTCCCACACAATACTACGACAACTTGAAGATCTAAAAAAAATATTTTATAGGACCAATAATCTATGGTAATATAATATACATCAAATCGCTGTCACTAAATATGACAAATGTCTAGTGCCCGCAATTTCGTCACTCAGTAACAGACAATTGGACACAGGAAAAATAGGAATGAAAACAGTTACGATTATAGTACAAAATGAAAAAAAGTTTCTGGCAGGATACGCATATATGGCTATATTAGAACCTTGTAGAAGATTTATCTGTGATATGTACTGTCGGGATACCAATATATCAAAGGACAAATATTTTTAAAACTATGCTAATTAGGCTAATTATGCCAAGCTAACAGAAACAGTAAAATTATATTTGGAAAAAACTTTATCATGGTTATGCATAAAATAATAAGATGACAGATAAAGGTATAAGAGCAGTTTTCTTCAAAGCACGATCTTGATTTTGATCAATAAAATATTTAAATTAAAGAAAGTAAAACTGTAAAACCCTTCAAGGGAAATTCATTTTTAAAAATAAAAACCCGCAATACAAACATATCTGCACTGGAAATAAGAGTGGGCATCATACTAGGATTCAACTAGGTTCAAGTGCACTCAACCAGCAATGTTCACTTACAATCTAAAGGACTACATACAAGTCTTCTGATTACTGTGGAGAAAAAGTATAACTTATCACTCAAACAATACTTTCCGGTATGCTGGCTATATAAATATATTAAGACTCCCTTTCGAACAAAAAGTTGAGACATTATTCCACACACTGTGTTAGCCAGCGACCCGCGCACCTGTCTTTTGAGTTGGTATAAAGTCAAAATAGGGGGCAAAAATTGTTCAAATTATACTATAAAAGAGCTTTTCAAAAATTGAAAAAAAAACTGCCAGTTGTCTAATCCTAGCTAAGACATTGTTTCCAGATGTACTTTGAAATAAGAAAGAATAAGGGAGATGATAATCTATGTAAAATCAGACAAAGCTTCAAAGAAAAATAAGTCATTCTGCCTATATTTATAGCGGATTCTAGATATTGATAAATATGCATGCTGTCCTGTCAAAGCTTCCATTCAGAAAATGATGATTGTTAACTGATCATAAAATAAACTTTGTGGTCGAATAAGCTGTTTGTAAGCGTGAATAAACTAAAAAGAGTTGTTCAAGCAGCCATATTGGACTTAACTTTCAAAGCGCTGAATTAATTTGTAAAAAACATCGCAACCAAATGAGTTTTTTTCAATTTGAAATCATAATAAATATATTCATTAGCTCTTTCTGATTAAGGGTTTACGGCAATTAGACATATTTTTACTCCTACAGTGCAGGGATAGACTTTGGTCGTCAGATTCTTCCGACTGAAGTCTATCCCCGCGCTGTAAGGGTTATTAAATCCAACTTTTGTTTATCACCGTTATGTAACACAGGACACTTTATTGAATCAAGTTAATACCAATACTCCACCTATCATGCAAGTTTCCAGGACATGAGGCAAAGCGAAAATTGAAAAAATGTCCACCAGACAGCCGTTTTGAATTTTACGCTTGTGAAATTTGTCATGTATTATCCTACTATAACCACAGGATTATCTTGCAAGGTTTCCAAGATAATGACAAAAAAACAGTTAAAAAATGGCTTACAGTCAGCCATTTTGAATTTTTTGTCACAAAATTTGACATGTGTTATACTTGTGCGAGACCTTACATTTTGTTTTACATCTTGGCTATCTCGCACAGTGCTCGAGACAAATAAATATTGAGTTTATGGCTTTGTTGCTATTTAGAGAACAAAAAACTTCATTGACGGACAGTGTGGAATACAAATCAGATGAGGACTCCTTTATAAATATGGTTACAGAAAAAAAATTGCTATCCAGGTCTTTTTTGTTATAATTATGGGAGAAATGTGATCTATAATAAATGTGGGCTATAATAAATTTCAGCAAACAACTCTACCTCTCTGCTGCTACGTTCATCCAAAGTACCGTCTCCACTGGATGCAGTTGATTTAGTCGGGGATCGGGCAGCCATGCCATCATCTCCATTCACTATTAAAGCACAAGTAAACCGTGGAATGTAGAGCTCTGATTACCATGGCATATTAAAGCCTGATGTAAGCACATTCCAAGGGAGCATTACGTAAACCTATTATATTCCATCATTCAGAAAAAGGTTAATTTTTTATTCTAGTTCTAGTCATTTAAATATCCAGCTTAGACAAATTCATTTACACAGCAATTGTAATCATAAGTAATTCAACCTTTATCCAACTTATTTTATTTAAATTTTCAACTACTTGAGGTTGTGTGTCGCAAACTACTCATATTTGTTTAAGTTAAGACCAAACATTTACAAATCTTGATTTTGAACAGTTCTTTAATTCCAAATAACAGTGATTTAATTGGCTGATAAAACAGATTTAAAACGACTATTGCCGTGATTAGCAGGCAAAAGGTTAATTTAAAAAATATATTACTGATCAACAAAATTATGACATAACAATTTTTACAAAATAATATTAAGAGTTCAATATATAGTGATGTGGTGCCATCTGAAAAAAATATGGACCATGTGTATTTTCTAGCAAACAAGGACCACTGTTAGTTAATGTAGCACGGAAGTTCAACCTGCGACCTCAGAAAAATGCTATGTATGAAGAGTTGACCAACACCAGGTGAACAACAGAAAATATAGACAGTTATTATTTGTATCTAACAGTCAAATGTTGTTTTTTTCAAAACCATCATAAGAAACTACTATTGACCAAGAAGGCAATGGCATGAATATGGTTTAACAAGTACATTTAAAGCATTAACATTGCATTAAATAAATTGTCAATATCAATATATGTGTTGACAGATGGTGTAAAAAGTCAATGGATAAATATTTTGTAATCAATTGCAAAAAATGATGCTAGACGATTTATACAACTCTCATTTTGTGTTTACGTATGGAGAATCAGCAATGAGCACAACTGTACGTAATTTGCCCCCACTTGAAGTTACGAGACAACTTACAAGTGGGACATTTCTTTACTTTTCTAATTTAGTGCTTTAAGGGATTAAGTGATGATGGCTGATAAAGGGGTCTCAGTGGATGATAATTATCATATCATTTATTGTGAAGATTAGCAATGAGAAAACTACTTATTTATATTGTAGTTAAATAGTGTAATATAATGAGAAAAAGCATGTAGTAAAATACTGTGATAAATCATAATAGCCGTAAGAAAACTAGCACTGTAGTAAAATTGTGTGATATATCATATACTTACATGTATTAAATTAAAGCAATTTTGAAGGATTGTTAAACTTTTTATATACGTGTCATGGGAGATGAACTATTTGTTAAGCTTGACATTAAATTGTGCACCTTCACCGATGAATAATTTATTTCCACTAGGAAATATTGCAGCTATACCAGAGTGGGGTGTGAGGGTTGAAAGCCATTAAGAGAAGTATTACACGAGGTTTTGTAAATGGTAAGGGTATGTGACAGTTGGTGCTGTAGCAGTTTGGTAATGTAGGATACACCAGTAGAGTTAACAAGAACACAACAAACTCCATTCTATTAACAGCCTTGTAAGATATAGACAGCCAAATGTCCAAAGTCAACTTCCGTACACCGCTGTGTGCCTGGCACATAACTTACAAGCCTTTTCTTTACTCTTTTTCTTTGACTTCTTGGGACGGCCTTCTGATTTTGAGCGTTTAAAGCTGCCAGAATCTTTTTCATCTACTGCTACACATGCAAGACAACATGCAAAGGGGCATACATAATACTGTGACTGAACACTTGCTGGACCTAGAAGGTTTTGATATGTAGCTAATACTAAATTGAAAGTTATGTTGCTAATGTACATGTAGTTGGACAGGTAAGAAAAATTCACCCTTAATGTAATGAAATAATTACTGCTCATAAGTTATGCGTTGTCATATTTAATGCTAGAATGCTTGCGGCGATATGTATGTGTGCTAATATATGAATGAAACAAACCACATCTATACTGCACATAAACTAGAATATATTTATCAAAAACTGCCCAACCAATATAAAATGTGACGATTTGATAGACCAAAAAATAACTGGCCTTTGCTAAATTTTGCACAAAAAGCAACAACATGTAATAAACACAACTCTGTAAGACTAATAAGTTTTGACTTTTAGCATCAGCAATATTGGGCAGTGTACTATTTTGTCATTTGAGATGCTGTTAAATCAAATTGTACTCACACTCTGAGGCCTGTTTGAGGCGAGCTGAGTGGGAGCGTTGCATCTGTGGTTGCTCACCCTCAGGGGATGATGGGGCTGTTATAATAATAAACAAGGTACAACATGCAACTAGAACATGCATTCCCAGCAGACATGGACATCAAACTAACGTTGGTTTAATGCTGGACCAGCGTCACAGACAGTGGGCCAACATTAAACCAACGTTCGTTCAAATTCCTGTTTGCTGTGTTATTACACTGCATCATCAACACCATCACCATTAGTGAACACATGACCTGCCAGCTGGTTAGGAATATGATCAACAAAAAAGTAATTGTCAGTCTTATCTGTATGTAGATCATTGACAACGCATTGAAATTAAGCACTCGATATCAAGAGTTAAACTTTCTGTTGATCAATTTCTTTGTAGCTGGTCACATGGTATAACAATCAATTCTTTAATTAGTCTTATCTTGCTCTGAACCACACAATATGTATTGTAATATAACAATGGGAAAATAATCTGCTTGATATAATAAAAATATGTGATGGTCTCTAAAGAACTCTCTCATAGACATGGACCCTTTTATCACTTAATTCCCGACACTGGGTCTGCCTCTACTTACAACTACTAAACTCCTGGTACCTCTCCCAATCACTACAGCCAAATTCCTGGCATCGCCCTTGCTCACAACTACCAAATTCCTGGCACTGCCCCCACTTACTGTAATACAACTACCAAATTCCTGGCACTGCCCCCACTTACTGTAATACAACTACCAAATTCCTGGCACTGCCCCCACTTACTGTAATACAACTACCAAATTCCTGGCACTGCCCCCACTTACTGTAATACAACTACCAAATTCCTGGCACTGCCCCCACTTACTGTAATACAACTACCAAATTTCTGGCACTGAATCTACTCACAACCTCCAAATTTCAAAAGAGGGGGGGGGGGGGGAGATTACAGAGCCATATTTGTCTGAATATACCACAAAGATCAAATACCCAGAGCAAACAATGAAATTTCATAAAGTTGTGCTTTTCTGGGTAGTGTCAAACCAGCAATAGGCTGGTGATGAATATACTTGTCACTGGCGGAATAGGGAGAAACTATGTGTAATAAATATGCTCGGGAAGATTATTTTCTGGTGTTAAAAGATTAAGATAAGCTCCTGCTATACAATTGGTCACTTGTTTTTTCAACTATCATACATGGCACTTGATAATGACTGGATATTTGTGAAATTTAGGCAAAACTGCACATTAAAAAGCAAAAACACACCTTATCAAGTAAACATTAATCATGCATTTGTTACATTATACGTGCATCCTTACAAAGTTTTTTTTAAATTGAGGAAATAGAATGATCTACTTAGTAAAGGGGAAGACCTTGAGTTTAGCTCTTGATCATATCTCAGTTCAGATAACTAAACAAAAACTCATGCAGATGACTTGTCCCTGAAAATGTTGTTTTGAGGAGTTTTGGAAGAACTTCTGTAAATAATGAATTCCTCAAAGTATTGTTTCATATGTGACATGTCCTTCGTAAGAACAAGGGCAGATGGAGGGATGCATAAATTGGAGGAATAAATAAGGGAAGGCATGAATGAATAAATGGGGCTTTAGGCTACTCTTACACACATAAAGGCTAAACTAAAGTAGGAGAATCCCCCCAGGTCTCGATAATCAGATTATATTGCCCTCTAGGTACAGTATAACTGTATTTAAACTTTGAACACTGGTGTCTGAGCGAGATCGTGCTAAAATTCAATCATGGATGCTCCAAAAGATGTTGAGCATTCCCAAGTGGGCACTAGGGCCAGAGACCTACACATGCATATATATATTGATAACTAAGCCCTAAAGTGCTACCTGGTACTTCATCATGGGATGTGTTGTGCAAAACTTGTGCAAATGAAAAGGTTGTTCATATCAAGTGTACACATTGCTCAGAGATTGTGCAGATAAGCCTTGAATTTTGTATATGATGTATTGAGTGTGCTTTGTAGTGGCTTATGATAAAAATTACAAAGGATATAATAATCACACAAAGCCATAGTTCCATTCTTCAAATAACAAGCAGATTATTTTAGACTGATTATACCATACGATATCTCGGACATAAACCAGATCTAATGCTGGTATTGTTTCTCCATGTTTTACTCATTTGATTCATGAGGAAATGGGCTGATAGGCGTATACAGTACCAAACATCTTATGTCACACAACAAAACAACTCCCCATACAGAGCTTGAAATAAAACATCTGTTCTAAACTTACAAACCTACAAGCAAATTGAGCTTAACCACAGTAGGCATACTATTTAACTATACTCTTGATGACTTATGATTACTACTCATAAATTGATGTTACCCTGGTATTAGTATAATTGCAGCTTGCATGTTAATCATTATAATTTAAATCTAATAAATAAGCGTTAATGTCACTTTGTACTGAACACAGCAGTAATATCAGTCATTTGCCACTGTGCCATAGGTAATAAAAACAAACTTTAAAGTCAGTAGCCATACAACAATCATGATCCCAGCTGAGTAAAAGCTGACTTTGTGGCATATCCAAGGATTGACACTGCTGATGATATTTTATCAGGGTCAGTACAGCACGGATCTAACCATATATTGTGATTACAACTGACTTACAGAATATTTACTTCAATTTATGATTATGAAATAGTAAAATAATTCTGTGTCAATTATTAAAAAGTATTATGATGCTATGTTTCACATTATGATTTATAAATGTACTTCATCAAATAAACTTTCAGATCATAAAAATATAAATCTGCAAAACAGGAAAGTTACATTTTCAGCACTATTTGTTAGGAGGGATCATACTAGAAATTGCCAGTAAGAAATATACTTTTTTGTGTGAAGTCAAATTTTAAATATTTTGTAAAATACTCTTGGCATTGGTCACACAATCATCTAAGTTATATAGCTATTGACGCAGTGACAATAACTACTGATATTACTGCTGGTGTAGTACAGTGAGTTAAGAGTATGCATGAAGACTGTGAGTACCATGTGAATGTGCCGGTAACGTGGCCGATTTCACCATGGTCGGTTGCGACGTCTTTGTCCGTGGTGATACAGGGTCATCCAAATCTGTCTCGGTCAACTCGCCAGTACTACGTCTGGCAGCTAAACATCATGCACAAAACACCAAGGTATTATCATTAGATAACTAAATAGTCACTAAAACTGTCATCATGCTAAAAACTATGTTTACTATGTGTAGCCCACAGAACGAAAGTCAACGCACTCCTTCAGATTATGAAAATACAATGTACCCAAGTTTAAATTTCATTGAAAAAGCTGCACTGATATGCAGTAACACACAATGTAACCTCATATGATAAAGCTTCTACCATGACATACTAAAGGGTATTTTTAAGAATCAAAGATGACCACTGTTTGTATTTCCATTAATAAACTATTTTATTCCCAGCATATTACATCACCTTTGTCTGAAGAAATGCGTTGATGACTTTCCATATAAATTTGAGCTCAATATTAGCTATTTACAAAATAGTGTTACATATTATGTAAAAAAGTCAACGCACTCCTTCAGATTATGAAAATACAATGTACCCAAGTTTAAATTTCATTGAAAAAGCTGCACTGATATGCAGTAACACTTGAAATCCTTCCTTGAGAAAAGAAAAAGTGTAAACACAATGTAACCTCATATGATAAAGCTTCTACCATGACATACTAAAGGGTATTTTTAAGAATCAAAGATGACCACTGTTTGTATTTCCATTAATAAACTATTTTATTCCCAGCATATTACATCACCTTTGTCTGAAGAAATGCGTTGATGACTTTCCATATAAATTTGAGCTCAATATTAGCTATTTACAAAATAGTGTTACATATTATGTAAAAAAAGTATGATATAAATCTAAAATATGTATCTAGCTTAGTAAGTTATGGTTACAGAAAGTTGCTAGTAAAGTAACATAGTAAACAAGAAGTGACTGAGAGATTCGTTGAGTATAATTATCTGTGTGACAGTTGATAAGAAATATAAAGGTATTAGAGACTGATGTAAATCAGAATGCACGGTCTAGACTCGGGGATGGGAGTAGTTTAGAACGAGCTTTACATGCACTGTGGCAGCCAAATCTAGCACTGCGGTATGTCTCAGGGGTGTCTCATGCAGAAAAATACGCTGCTGTCACATTAATGAGGTAGCACATGACTGAACCAACAAAATGAATTTTAAAAGCAGCTGAAAAAAATCGGGGGCAAATTCAGAAAATAATCTGATATATATGTAAATGACTACACATGTCCAACTTTTTTTCGAAATTATTTTTAATGTGGTTGTAAATAGAAGTTGCATGATCCCAAATAATTCTTATAGTAAATAACATGTCACATGAGCTGTGTATCGAGACATTAAACCTTATATCCAAGGCCACATATCCGATGACTACTTCTGCTTATATTTTAAAGTATAATATATTTGAGATACAGCCAAAAAATAGCTGAACTGGAGAGAAATCCGCCCCTGAGTATGTTCACTTGATGTGTAAATAAATTGAATTGTTGCAGTCTAAAATTTGTAAACGAGATATTTTACTTGAATTAAAAGCAGTTAATACAAACAGTATATCCAATCACCCAACAACTCCTATTGAAACAGAGAGTGATGAAGTCATTATAACCCAGTGCAAGGCTAGTGAATGTTATGTTTACTGTTATTAATCAGTGATGACGTTAACATTAGTTGATTGTACCATTTGTTATCATGTCATGCATACTGTTATATTAACATGCCTATTACTGCTGGTTGGTCACATATAGTGCAGGTATCTATATGCCTTTGTGGGTAGATATACAGGTAATCTGTCGGGTCATTCTGGGTGCCACAAGGGTATCACAGCATGCTTTACTCTGCTGCCAACATGCCAGATTCACCACTGTCTTTTGATGTGTCTCAGTGTGAATAGGGTATGTTGAATAGGGCCTTACCTTTGCGGACTATATCAGGCCTGTTGTCATAATACTTAGTGTCTGTTATATCATCCAGTGACGTCTCTACATACTGTCTTCTACCAGACACTAATAACCACAGTACAACATTCAGTCACTGACACTTACGCCATATCCTCACCGACCAGTTCAAGTTTTGTGTGACATTTTGAGTGACACATAAAATTCTTCAACTCGTAAGTGACGATAGAGACACAATGCAAACTAACCATGTCAGAAGCAACGATGGAAAAAACATGAATGTGTGACGTGTAAAAAGCAAGCTACAACAGTGAGTTGGAAGTACAGTGATACATTAAGACGTGATAGCAGGGCGTAGGATGAGGTGAGCCTGCTAAATCATCAGCCTACCATTGTCATCCTCATCTTGTGTGTCCTGAGTATCATACTCGTCTATAGCAGCATGTCAAAATAAGACACAAGGTCAAACCTACGTGAACATGCACACACAAACGGTGTAAAAACAGTTCAGCAGCAATGAAAAGATCTCCACTGGAACAATCCCACTCAGAGCTATCCCTGTCAGCATCAAATGCTAAACTTTGTCTGATCTACGACATGGCTAATAAAAGTGAACGGGATAGCATAATTTCAAAAATGGGTATTACAAATTGTGTATGAGTGAAAAAACACTGTTTAATAAGAAAACTTCAATTGGTGATGCAGTGGTGGAGTATACAGTTGATGGGCAAAATAGAAGCTGAAAAAAATGTCCCACTGTATCAGGACTGCTCCATACAAAATACAGCATCTGTTCAGATTCGGATGCCAAAATGCTACCCCGCAACACAAGACGACAACACAATGTTGGGTAAATGTTATCCCCATTCCAAGACGTTGGCTCAACATCGACTCAACAATGTGTCATTGTCTTGTGTTAGCAGGGTATAAATTGCATGTTATATATAACAAGCAGTGTTGGCCATGTAGACTAGTCACACTCACCTGTTTGTGGGGCGACCTCCACCTGTACGGACCGCACTTGTTCCATTCTCTCCTCTGTGGAGATGAGGCGTCCGTCAGGTCCAGGGTGAATTTCTACACCTTCCGTCTCATCCACTAAAATTCACACATAACAATGATCAAACAAATGCTCCTTGAATAATCATCACAAACTACATGTTCTATGTCAACAAAAAGATTCTTACGAATTTGCCAGGAACATAGGTCATACCTGTGAAAAATGAATACAAGTTAAAAAAAAAATGCCCCTCCCCCTGAAAAAAGTTTTTAAACTTGGGCCATATAAATCCAATAACAAAATATTTATAGAATAGAGAATGCTTAAGCCTTGTCCTGCTGAATTGTTTCAATTGTATTTTTCATCATTTGAAGATGGAATTGCCTACACGATTTCCAGCTTCAAATGACGAAAAATATTACAATTTCTGAAAAATAGACACTTTTCAAAAAGAAATAAAATGATAACAGAGCGTTTAACAAAATTTATTTTGTGGATTCCAGTGGTATTTTATTTATCTTGAAACTTGCTTCAGCCCGGATATATATGGTCCTAGAAGGTTAATTTCCCTTGTGTAGAAACACTGACTTTTCTGATTAAAAATAGGTTGAATTTTATTACAGAAATTAAAATTATTCTTGACAATAGCCAGCTGACATTATTGAACTTGCTCGAGAACTGTGACAAAATGTGATAAATCGATCAATTTGATTTATATCAGCAGTTATTGAACTGGTCTCAAAACTGGTTTCAGCAAGATACATGAAAAACTATCCAAGTTATCATGCCCACAAGGAAATGTTAACACCCACAATGACGCCGCCGAACTACAATTGCAATAACCTGCCTTTTTAAAATAAAAAGACGGGCTAAAAATAAGAGACCTACTCAATGCCAATGACCTCATACTGAAGAACTATTACTTACATTTTGCTGACAACAATGTCAGCAAAAAGTAATGATTTTTCCGTATTAGGTAGAACTCATTTTCACAAGGTGAGTTCTACTGTCACTCTCGAAATTTAGTCCAACATTGTGCACTACATGTACATGGTATTTTGCACTTGACATACCAAGAGTACCACTCTTTTTCTCAACTCGCTGTTTGTATTCCTCTATTTCTTTTTCATTCATGCTGTCAAAAGGGTTTGGTGCATAGTAAGTTTTGTAGACAGTGGCGTTGTGTTGATGAGGTTTCTGTATAATTCCTTTAGATGCGGCTCCAACAACAATAACACCATCACTTGTTCCACTTATATGTCCATCCTATAAAAAAATATCTGTCAATACAAACACCATTCTCATGCAGTGGGGACATTTTATTGATATGTTGCTAAAGATTTGAACATGAAAGTCAAAATTGTGGGTTGTTCCCAGCCAGCAGCAGAAACAAAAGCAGATATAAATATTGGAGATAACTTAAGCAGTATGCAGGGTTCAAGAGATATGTAACCAAGGTCCAAATTCATTCAGTACTTCATACCATCAAAGATGAAATATTTTCCTAATCAATTTAAAGTTTGACTATCAATTGGCCAAAATTGTGTAGGTTTTAGCTCTGTGATACTGAGCAAATTGAACTCTGGTTTATTGTGAATCAATACTAGGCCTTCTGATCGCTAGTATTGCTTCAAACTGAATCAGACGTGCTCATCTCATACACTAATTCTTAAACTGGTAAAAAATTGTAGCTGGGTGTTAACCCAGGTTTTTCTATACCCACACTGTCTTAGCTAGGATTATACAACTGCCCATCTTTTTTTCCCCAAATTTAGCATAACTGCCCGTGCATTTTCCTCCTTTTATGCCTTCATAGTCTAATTTGGACAATTTTTCCCATCATTTTCACTTTATACCCGTTCAAAACACGGGTGCACAGGTCGCTGGCTAACACTATGTGTACCTATTTACATACGGTTTAACCCTTGTACTGCTGTGATAGATGATTTGTTCATCACATAATGACATTAAATAAGAATATTTTTCATCGTTTAAAGCTGGAAATTGCGTTAACAGTTCTGACTTGAAATGATGAAAAATAGAAACAAATAATTTAGCAGCACAAGGGTTTAAAATCATATCTGCTACACCAAGATTGAAGATGTTTGCATGTGTGTCGGTGAGAATTATAGGTGACCTTTATTCTCTGTGCCTCCTCCCATGTCATGCCTTCTAGAACTCGTGACTGTGGCCCTGACGATATGTCACCTTCATAATAATCCTTACGAATCTACAATTACAAGATACAGCATCAACATGATTAAAAGACAAAACAATTATATCCTACACAAATCTGATTATCAGTAGAATCATTATTAAGAGAAAATAGGACCATCATGACATCTATAAAACTATTAGTCGTTAGTTTGAAAACAACATATCATACAGAAATCTGACTGGATTTTAGTCACTCACTGACTGCATTAGTCACAAAGTCAATTAATTACCTGTACATATTTCTGCTTCAGCTCTTTAGGATTGTCTCCTTGAGGTGCAAACTGATTGGGTTTCTCTATCATCACAGGGGTTCCTGTGACGGCTCCAGTTCCCTCAGGTACCCACTAAAAACACAAATACAATGTCAATCACTGAGAGGAACTCATCAACTACACTTAGCAAATACTAATACCCTGACTACATTGATAGAGCATGGCACCCTGACATATGTCATGAGGGTGCAAACTACGCTCGGAGCAGATAGTTCTTCAACATTGAAAGGAACTATTTGATATATATTATATTTACTTTCAAACCTAAATTAATAGGACCTAAATTTTACAAGAAACACAAATTTTCAGTCACTTGAAGTTGTGGATAGCGAGACACAACTTCAAGTGACTGAAAATTTAAGCAAGACACAACCTCAAGTGTTTGAAAATTTAAATAATTTATTTTCGCAGGATAAAGGTTAATGAAGGTCAGAAAATACACAATTTCTGTCCTGGTGACTCCTATTTACCCTTGTGATCTTCTTCGGTGTGGGTGTACCAATCTCATCTATCTCTTCTTTCTTGTAGCAGTTGGGAGTATTTAGCCATTCTGACTTGAAAGCTTTCTTTTGTCTTTCCATATGTTGCTTTAGAGGAGAACTATATAATATACAAACAAATACAATTTTTTTTTAAATTATTTTTACTGGTAGCATAATAAGGCAAACCATATTATATTAAGGATTTTTGTATTTCATAGGTAACAACCTGATCACTGCAAATAGTGCGAGATTCATTTCAAGGGCATGTATTTCTGAGAAAAAAACTTTAATTATAGACAGGAGTTACCAGGGAAGTATTTTCACCAATTGTTGGAATATACTGTCATACCTGAATTTGGCCCTTTCCTCTTCGTCCATCATGTAAGCTAGTGATGATGAAGTTGGTGGAACCTCCACCTCGCTGTTAGTGCGATCTTTGCGAGAATCGCCTTGATGAATCCTTTCTCTGAATATGTGTCCAGTTCTGTATCCCTGTAAAGAAAACTAATCTATTGTTATCCAGATAAAAAATTAAACAATATTTTAATAGGTAAAGTCAGCATATGAAATACACTTTTTCATGGATTGTCAATCATTGTCATGGCTTGTCTCCAAAGAGCAGTAGACATATGGCCTGCTACAAATCAAACGATCAAGGAACAATAGGCATATTACTTGCTACAAATCACACAATCAAGCAGCAGTAGGCATATGGCCAGCTACAAATCAAAAGATAAAGGAGCAGTAGGTAAATAGCTTGCTTAAAATCAAACGACCAAGGAGCAGTAGGTAAATGGCTTGCTTAAAATCAAACGACCAAGGAACAGTAGGTAAGTGGCTTGCTTAAAATCAAACGACAACGGAGCAGTAGGCATATGAACTATATGCTACAAATAAAACTAATATTTAGTACTTAAAATTTCCCAACAAATTGACATTATATATAATTTACTGAACAAAAGTGCTTCATCTATGATTCAGAAGGGGCATGGTGCCACCTATCATTAGGGGCCCCTTATCATGCACGCCGGGCACCCAGTTCACCAGGCTGGGCAAAAGGCAACAGGGCACTGCTCCATGTTAGACAGAGCTAGATGTAACACTGCAAACACAGTTTTAAAGACACAGCTGATGCAATAATATGTTGTTATACAGCCCAGAGATTTATAACGCATACTTATAAACAATAGAAAATATAGTGTAGTGGGGATGAGCAATTTGTCTTGCTCATGATTTTTGTGAAGAAATGTACATAGGTGAACATTTAGTAATAGAATCAAGGATAGAAAATGCCAGCTTGTTAGAAGACAAGACTCATTCAAGGTAATAGCAATAGTTTGACTATGTATTTATTTATAACTCTGTATAATAGTTAAACATAGTATAATAAAATTATAAATGAGGACCTATCCTCACCTGTCCTTATATAAAATGTTTGCCTTATAAAAAATATTTTATTTTAAGAAACCATCATCAATTAAAATGCCTAGAAAGGTAGACTTACAGCGTTGTCAAGATGTCTCATCAAAGCTTCAAACTCCATTTCACCACGCCTCCATTTACGTCTACCTTCTTCAGCTGGAGGGACACGATTTGCTAGCTCAGCTGATTTTTTCTGTGCTTCTTCTGACGGCATATTCAAATGTTCTAAGCCGATAGGCACTGCTGTCAGCTGAAAAAATAAATCAAGCAAAAAATTTTGAGATGAAATGCAAAAGGAGGAACAATCACAGAGATGCCAACTAACCTCAGACAATCCGTAATTCTCAAATATTTTAACATAAACCCTGAAGCCAAAACTTTTTCAATTTGAAATCTTCATAAATGTCTCAGTTAGCTCTTTCCGCTTTATTTGAATATGTATGTTCTGAGTGTACTGCCAATATCATTTTTTAACTCTTTTAGTGCAGGGATCGTCTGATTCTGATGAGCGGGTTAAGCTGTAATCATTTCACCGCTAAGCACGACTAGTCACTTTTATTCCGTTTAAACATCCTATCTAATCACTGTTATTGGGAAAGAAATGTGTATTTAAAGAACATTTGCAAACATTGTTTGCAAATTAAACAAATATGAGTAATTTTCCCCACTTTAAGTTGTGGGTCACATTATCAACATCAAGTGGCTAAAAAAATAAATAAGCTAATTTGGCGGGTGAAGGGTTAATTTGACATTACATAAACTTAGTCAGTTTTTATCACATTGTTTTCAAGTGATTATATTGTGAAACAGCACAGTGATCCAAACCACTAAGAATTACTGTTATTTAAACTAAAGTTAAATTTTTTTAAACATTTCTAAAGACAAGTTTCATAAAAACAGGTCCCAAAATGATAATTTTGACCGTCTTTGTCTTTTCTGTATTGTAAAAAAATTAAAAAAAATATATAGAACAAACCACACAAAAGCTTGATTTAACAAGAAACTGTTTAAATGTATATAACGATATTATCTGTCAATTTATTTAAAACATTTACTGGCTTTTCTGCACAGAAAATACAGTGCCATTGATCACGTGCACATGGGTTACATATTAATAAATATTCTTCCAAGATGTGCTAATGCTGCTTAATAAGAACATAGCAAATAGCATGTAATTACACTGAGACAACAGCTCACCTGAGTTTCACAAGCAGTCATCATGTTTTCAGCTAAGAAGAAGGCCTCCTCTATGGTTTCTCCACCAACAACAATACCAAAGTGTTTCAAGAACATAACCTATAACAAGTGCAATGACACAATTATGTGATATATATTACCACAATTTGTAAATTGTTATATATTATCTCCAATTATTTGCGAACAATGACAATAAAGTAAGAGAACATTCGTATTACTGTAGTTTTAAAGCTACTCAGCAGTTCCCAATAAAAAATGTTTAAACCAATGTCAATAAGATCTCTCCACTGTATTTCTCAACAACTAAATGAGACGCACAGCTATCAGTGATAAAATATTCACCTTCATAGATATCAATTGAAGATGACTTTATTTTCACTATTTACCTTGTTTGCAGGACCCAAAGCACGTGCAACTTTGTCTTTGTCATCTTGATTTTCCAGGCTACCATCGTAGTCGAAATTACTAACGTCTCCCACAGCACACGCCTCCTGACAAAGGGGCAGTAAGCCAGTATCCATGCCAGAGATCTGTCAAACACACAGTACCAAAGCGTAAGGGAGAAAATAACAGAAACAGAGAGAGAACATACAATCTCTACTTGAATCACCTGAAATAATGTCATTTGAATTAGGCTAGAAGCTGTAGATTTCCCTGCGGAGACAAATTTGTTTTAAAATTATGATTAGCAATTTTCTCTTCCGTTGTAACTTGCTTCACATCCTTATTATTGATCATGATGTATAAATATTTTGCTAATCAATTACAAATTTGATCAGCAAATGGGCAGAATTGCATAGCATTTTGCTATGTGATTCTAAACAAATTTCTCCCTCCCCTGATGTATGTTATAAATCAGATACAAAATTATATAACAAAAATTGTATTTATATATATAACAATATAACATTTATATATATATAGCAAAAATATTATTTCAAATTACTTCCATATTTTCTTCTGGATTAGAATGTGTACAAACAGATTGACTTACGGCCACGGCAACTGGATTCCTGAGGTGAATGATACATTTGATGTCTGGGCGAGCAGCATGTAGAGCTGAGTGTAGAGCGTATCCCTCCTTGTTGATGGTTAGGTTGGTGCTGCCCTGGTCCACTACCTCTCCCTGCATGTCAACCTTCAGCAGTGAAGCAGCTGTCACCTCATGGTACATCATCCCATGAGGAATGCTGAGGAAATGCTCAAAGTCCTGACTCAAACGAACCTGGAAAAAACACAGAAAACGTTATGTTGGAAGCGTACATTAAACAGTAAAAATGTGTTTTTTCACAATATAATAGAATCAAGAGCACAAAAGTCCAAGCGCACCCGCCACGAATTTGGAATTTCATTGAAGCGGCGTTGTGTAGTGTTATCAACTTAGTCATAGACAGAGTCAAAAATCAAGACTCAAGACGAAGTTAAGCCTACGAGTAGATTGGGAACTAGACGGTCAGTCAGAGACTGCAAACCTCCATCAAAATTTATGATCTTAATCTGTATCCTGGATCCGGATCATTCCCAACTTAATTGATTGGTCCTAGGCCCGAGACAGACCTCTGGCAAATCTGCAAATCTGCGAGATCCGGATCATAATCCAATTCATTGCCAAAATCTAAATGATTGGCTTGGGACACACGTCTGGTAAAAATGTCATGCAGATCTGTTTGTTACTTAATCCGACAGAGAAACAGAGAGAGCCCGTATTTTTCAAAATGTGCTGATGCATGGGACATTAACAACCCCACCCCCATTTTACAAACCAATACAATCCAAACCAGAACCTTCCAGGTCGACTGTGGAAGTAATGTAGTAGTAGTAAATCATTGCTTTACATCACTTTTCGGCACCAAAGGTCTTTCAAGTGACATTATAATACGATAAAAACGTTGTAGTCAATTGATGAGATGAATGATGTACAGATGATGATGTGAGGGTGGGGGTGATAGGGCATGGTGGGTTATTGAGAGCGTTTTCCTTCGCTCACCCGATAAGGGGTTCTGGGCATGCACATGTGGAAGTAATAAGTCTAGAATCACTACTAATTGTTTTAGGGTAATGGTATAATTATCTATCGCGGTTTGCCAGATATGCATATTATTAGTATCACTAATGGCAAAATGTCCGCCATTGTAGGGGAAATTCTGTTTGAAATTTATTGATTAGTGATTTTTTCGTTTAATCTCTTGACGCCCACATCATCCTTATCATTCAGGTATAAATATTTCGCTAATCAATACGAAATTTGATTAGCAAATAGCCAAACTTGCACAGCTTTCAACTGAACGATACTGACCAGAATGTTTCCTGCATTTTGAATTAGATAAGGTTGAATTTTGTCAGGGCATATCGCTCCATGATACCTCACGTTTTGTTTTTATACATAGTACCTAATAGTCTAGCTATCTAGCATCGAATACCAGATATAAGGCATGTTGAAGTAAATAATAGCCAAAAGTCGACCATTTTGAATTGTATCAAGCTGACATTTTTCAGAGTGCATCCTCCCCTGAAACTTCACATTTTGTTTTATAATGGTCCAGCTATCTGGCACGGCTTACCAAATATCAGGCATTTTGAATTATATAATGGCCAAGACTGCGATTTTTTTTTTTGAGTAAGTCAATATTTTTTCACATTTTATTTTATAGTGATGGTCTGGCCATCTAGCGCGGTATAACGAATATCAAATTTTAAATTTGATGTCTATTTTTTTTAGGTTGCAACCTTGTCATTTTGTTTTATATGATATGGTCTAGCTATCTATAATCTAGGATGGCTTACCGGATATCACAGGCCTTCAAATTTGGCGCGAGTGATTGCTCACGCACACCATAACTCACGTAAGTGTAAGAAGGTAACGTGAGCGATATACAGCTCACCTCATTGTTGTCAGATTTTTTAAAATTGGAAATTTTATAGGTTTTTTTAATTTTTATCAACCAGTTAGCCATTGCATTTAACTATGGTGAGTGATCACTCGCCTCACCACTTTGAGGTGAGCTTTTTTTCACTCGCCACCAATTTTCAAATCTGAAGGCCTGGATATCATCAGGCATATTCAGAGTACTACAGAAATATATATATGCAGACAGAAGTAACTGAACATCAGATTAAAGGTCATGAATGAAACTCAAAGGCATATCTAGGAGAAGACATAACCTGGCTGATTACAACATGGTTGTAATAAGACTTGGTAGTTTCCAAGATACAATTTTGGTATATGATCAGAAACAATGTGGTGGCAACATTCCCCACATTTACTCTGTGGTAAAGGGCCTGAATAGTGCACTAATCCTTGTGCAATTTGAATCTCACCACACTAAGATTAAGAGAGATTAAGAAAACAAGACCACATCATGGATGATCTGGCAGCAGTATCATTCTTATCAGCTAGCCCAGTAAACACAACATGTTTAACAAATGTTGGTCCAATGTTGGTTCACTGTCTGCGACCGCAAACCGACATTGGACCAACATTGAGTAAAGTACACCTTGTCTTTACCGGAAATCTGTAAAATGCACAGTTGAAATCAATTCACAGCAGCACAGTGACAAACTTGTAGACCGCATTTGAATATTACTAATATACTGTATTTATTCTGATAAACGCCTGGGGCTTTGATTACAATAACCCCTGAGATTACAGGGAAGGTGGGAGGGGAGTTGGCATGTGTAGTTTTAAAAATATAATGTAGTGTACATGATCATGGGTTTTATTTTCAAATCATGGGGTGGGCATTTATTGGATTATGGACGTTTATTAGAATAAATACGGTGCATTTATATAATATGATGTTTACAATAAAATGTAATAAGCTGTACTGAATTGAAGCTCAGCACCGCAAACAAAATAGGCAACCCCCACAGACAGTCAATGAGTTCTAAATGCTCCTAAATTTTTTTAATGGTAAAAAAACGCAAATGTCCACTCAGAAAACTTCCTGGTGGCTATTTGTTATCCAATACAAATTCTGGTTGTCTGATGCTAACTGTTTCAAGCAAACATGAAACATGGCCCAAATGCTAATCTAATGTTGACCCACCATCTATGCTGCTAGGCCAACATTAGATCAGCAAGATTTTGGAACCTTCCTATTTTCAAAACAATGACAGTTCCAAACGAATATTATTAGTTATGTACTGTGCACTGTACTGCACTGCACTGTATATTAATGGGTCAGTGAGCACTTTCAGCTGAAATTTAAAGAGCTATTTTATGTGTCTACCACTACATGTATCATAAATATTATAACCATTTCAGAGCAGGGGACAGCTTTTGACGTCTGATTCATACATAAAAGTCAACCACAGCATTGAAAGCAAAAAGCTTAAGAGAAGAAAACATTTCCCAATAAACAAGATACATTGAACCAATGTTGTTTTAATGTTGGCCAATAGTGGGCCGATTTTAGTGCACTGTGCGTGTTGTGCTTACGAGGTTGGCCGACAGTAAAATGGGGGTGGGGTTGTTAATGTCCCATGCATCAGCACATTTTGAAAAATACGGGCTCCGGCCAACGCTGCAATAACGGATCAATGCTGGATCAATGATGGACCAATTGTGGTATAATGCTGGACTATTTCTGGTTCACCGATATACCAATGGTGGCTCAATCATGGACCAATGCTGGGTGAATGAAGAGCCAGGATGAAGGTCAGATATTGCCGTGTATGTCTGGAGTTTAGATGGTGCTGGATTACTAGATTGATAATTGATGGTTTGATGGTTTGATCAGCAGTCAGCACGCGGCCATAATCACACCAAGCACTGGCACAAACAACCAACGTTAAACCAGCGTGTTGTGTTAGCTGGCAACGCTACATTTCTGTATCTGACTGCTGCATATTTCCATTACTGCAGTCTGCTGTGCAAAGCCATAAGGCAGCATCTGCTTACTTGTAAAGTGAGCAGATGCTGCCTTTTGGCTTTGCATGGCAGTGCTGTACAGGCCCAGCTATGGCAGCAGATCAGTAGTTGGCGGTATAGAGAGGTGAGGTGGACGCCTGTAGCATTATAGACAGAGACAGGCAGTGGACCTGGGCTTAATCACGCCAGCCAGCCCTACATACACAGCCAGACGGGGTTATTTATATCAGCCCTACTGCTGTATCTCTATTCATTCTGAACCCAACACAAACAAATCAGCGACATCCTCAGCCCCACAGATATCTACGGCGGCATTATATTCTCAGTAATATAAACTAATCTAAATGAGCAGAGCACGCTGGATATGTACAACACAGTAGATGTATATAACTGCCACTTAGTAATGCCATAAATACGATCGTTAAATTGAACCATATGGCATAACTATTTACCCTTTGACCGCTAAACAAGACTCTAGTCGCTTTTAATCTATTTTATCAACCGATGAATTCAGTTAAGGGGAATGAAATGTGTGTTGAAACAATGTTCAAATATTTGGTCTCAAATTAAACAAATTCGAGTCATTTTCACCCAGCGGGACACAACTTCAAGTGGGTGAAAGTTTAAAAAAGATAATTTGAAGCGTAAAACACACACAAGAAGAGACGTTCATCCACTTTTGAAATAATGTCGGCCCAACGTGTACATCCTCGGCACAATATTAAATCGATAGTACACAGTAAATACGAGACCCAATGTTGACTTAATGTTGGCACGATGCCTGCGACCTAGGCACAACGTTAAGCCACGCCTCTGGTTTGCTGGAGTATGCATGACTAGCTGATAGTTGTAACAGGTCAGGGTTGTATCAGAAGGCAATCAGATAACTTGACATGTTCCCCAGTTGATGAGGTGGGTCTCCTGCATCTGCTGAAAACCACGCAGATCTGAAGGGAAAACACCAGACTCTGAACCAATGCTGGTAGAATGTTGGACCACCGTCTGCGACGCGTGAGTGATTGTTCCCGCACACCATAACTCACGCAAGTGTAAAGTCAAATGAGCCAAATATAGTTCACCTCAATGTTGTCAGATTTAAATAATTGCAAATTTATAGTTTTTTTTCAATTTTCCTCAACCAGTTAGCCATTGTATTTATTTATGGTGAGTGATCCCTCGACTCACCATATACACCTTTCCCAATAGCAACACGCCACACACTACAGTGACTAAAAGCTGAACTATTTAGTTGCGAGTCCTGTCACACTTCTATTACAACACGCTACACAGTGATTAAAACTGAAATATTTAGTTGGGAGTCCTGCTTATGCGCAAAATCGTACAAAAAGTGTATTGAGGTAAGCTTTTAGTTTTATTCACTCGCTACCAAGTTTTAAATGTGAAGGCCTGATTAATTCAGCTTATCGTGATCGCTGGTAAACATGGTAAATATCCCAGGGAAGCTCCATCATCCAGAAACACATGCATACAGCCGAGACGAGACACTCACCCTATTCTGGTCAACACTGGGCCAACATTAACACAGCACTGGATCAACGTCTGGTGTTTGCTGGGAGACATGTATTAACCTTGTCACCGCTAAGGGCGGGGGCCTAGGGTAGTGGTTAGCACCGCTGCCTTTCACGCTAGAGTTCAGGGTTCGGTTCCCGGTCTCGGCGGTTTGAAAGAAACAAAAATGTTTCTTCCCCATCCACCTGTAAAATTCAGTATTGTGGGGAGCCTCCGTGACAGAGAGGTAGCGTGCTCGGCCTCAGACCGCCAAGGCTCGAATTTCATCATCCTCAGGAGGTTATCCTAGCCCAGTTTAGCCTATATGTGCACAAAGGTGGCCTAAAGCCCGATTCATTTCATTTGTCACCGCTAATCACGATTTTAATCGTTTTTAATCCAGTTTATCAGGCAATCAAATCACTGGTATTGGCAACGAAATGAACGATTTGCAAATGTTTGTTTTCAAATTAAACAAATGTGAGTATTTTTCACCCAAACTTGGAAGTTGTTGGTCGCGGTATATGGTCTCAAATTAAACAAATATGAGCATTTTTCACTCACTTGAAGTTGGTCGCAGCTAGCAGCGAGACACAACTTCAAGTGTGTGCATATTTAAATAAGATGACTTAACGGGCAAAGAGTTAAGCCAACATTGAACAAACGTTGATTCAACGTCGCAATAACGTGGTGTGCGTGGAAGCGACTGGTTTTTGTTGGGATATCTATATGTCACGCATGTGGGTTTCACGTGTATATATCATACCAGTTATAATATCATCCTCACTCTATACAGACAGTGGCTGACAAGAGACGACAATAAAAGCCGTCAACTTATTCTATGTATAAAGACGGGTGTAGTAAAATGAGGGCATTATATGGCGGCGTAAGTGGGTACCTCGCCGTAATCGACATTATATGGTAAAACTGATCAAAATATGGTGGATGCTGGATATATATACAATGCCATCAGAGCTAGCACCATCCAAAAAGTGGTCACCACATACTGCGATTCAGGCACAACATTAGACCAACATCTGATTCGGGTGAATGGTTCGTGTTTGGTGCCACCGAGTATGTGTTTGACAACCTGTGGTTTACATTGTGTATAATATGACGGTATTTTATAGCAGTATTAAGGACTGAATGCGACAAAAAAACAATGTAGCCAGGACACCAGACACTCATCACGAACAACAGACTTTATACCAATGCTAGAGTAATGCTGGCCCAACGTCTGCGACGCTGCGCCAACATTCCACCAGCATTGATTAACGTGTGGAGTTCTTGCTGGTCTATACAGTGAGGTTGGTCCGCCCAGATTGGGTGTGGAGATGGAACTTGGTGGTTGATTGATGTACTCGTTCACAAACCCACACTCACATTATACTGGCCCTAGTCTACTGGCAAACTGGCCAGCGTGTTCTGATAGTCACCAGCCACCTTGTTCTACTTAATTAACCCCCGACATTCCACCGCCCTATACCAATGTATACATGTCATCAACATGATGAACAAACGAGTCACGAGGTCACAATTAAATTAAATATCACTTTTATCAGAAATACGTGATACATTCTGCTATTTCAAGCGCCAATATTCATTATGACTGTATTCGTTTTTAAATATTCCTATTAACATGATTAAATAGCTCTCTTAGGAATATAAAAGGTGTCGTTCATCATCAAATTTAAAAATTACATGACCTTCATGTTAACAATCATAAATAAATTTAATTCAATTGGAAGTTGTGATTTACATTGATTGATCTTGATATGCGAGTTCTCAATTAAAACAACCACTATTTCAAATTATATTTAACACCCGAGTAGAATATCTAAATAATAAGTCATTGATAATAGTATTCACACGACACTAGGATCAATTCTAATAATACATTTGAAATGTTTGTAGAATAAAGCGAGGAATACTATCTAATGCTTATTATCACTATAATGTGTCACAACAAAACACATGGTGCATCAAGATAAACAAATGCAGTATGTACAAGACCAGCAGATAAACCGGCTGCCAAACAACAACCATTCAATCAATGTTGAATTGATGTTGGCCCATCGTAGTCGGGCAGCTGCCAGACGACCACGGCTCAGCCATACGTCACATAGGAATCATAACCTGGGCGGCCAGCCCATGTCTCAGTACACTCAATGCTAACCCTTACAACGCGCAAATATTGTCATACAAACCAAGAGAACAAAGGGTTATTTCAATTTGTAATCATCATAAATGTCTTAGGTAGCTCCTCCCGCTTCATTTGAATACCTATGTTATGGGTCTACGACCATTAGAAATATTTTACTCTCTCAGTGCGTTGATCGACTTTAGCCCCCCAAACTCAGAATATCACATATATAAACTCTGACTCTGACTCTGACGTCCATACACATTGATCAGATTCGGACGTCTAGAGTCGATCGCCGCGCTGAAAGGGTTAACCATCTCTCACGGCACTTAAACAATGTTAAGTGCAGTGCTTTGCCAAGGGGTATACATCTGTTGAGGCAGCATTGGTGCAATGCCGGCGAACACCGTCAAACGACGTCTAGCATTTATTACAATGTGCCCATGTCTTCGACAATGACACCAACATTGAAGCAGGCAGATTTGGGCCAAACGAAACAGCAAACAGGATACATTTTACCAATGTTGTTTTAATGCTGGGCCACCGCCTACGACGCTGGCCCACCATTAAAACAACATTGACGAAACTAAGAGCTGAGCCAGAGCAGATGACTAGAAAATAAACAACCTCGCGACGTCTGCAAGTTGGTCTCACGGCCTATAGAATATCACAGTTGATTTCAAGTAGTGAGACCACCACTAAACCACCCATTTCTCATCGCACACTATCTCAGTTACTGTGTATCATGTACCGAGGTGTCAGAACGTGACCTATTTCACCCCACTGTCGTCTGTACTATCATGTCATATTACTCCATGCTCATATAGCCTACAGCGCCATAGTAACCCATCTAAATAAATGATGCTATTCTAGTCATGGTAGTTTAGCAGAGACATTCACAAGTGATGCAATTGATGATTATGTTGAGATTATCTATTACTATGGTGACTCATACTGATATAGACAGATTAGTCATAGTGGGCCAGCAGATGCCGAATGAATAGAGATCACTAGGGATGAATAATAGCAGATGCAAGCAATGTGGGCTCCACATACATGGAAATCAGCTAACACGAGGCATTGAATCAAGGCTGGGTTATTACTGGACCAGCGTGGTGGACGATGAGCCAGCATTAATCCAGAATTGATTCGGCCTTTTGTTTGCTGGGAAATCAGCCACATGATTTGCTACCTAGATCAGACATCATACCACAACAGCAATATCGGATTTGAGCAATATTGTTTTATATACTCCCCAGCTCATCAACACTCAACTCCAAGAGACTTCAATTTCACTTGTGTTTAAACCACGTTGCATGGATATCGCGCTATGTATGATCGATTTTGCCTGGCACAAAGTTGCATCTCGCTTGCACGAAACACCAACTTCAAGCAACTGATAAAGTCTGTGATTTGTGGAATTCAAGTCCCAACATATATCAATGTTTTAAGAGTGAAGGCATATTTACTGGTTATCAGGGGGTTATACAGTTGCTAATAAAAACACAGAATGTCTGTTGTAGGCGACATCAGTGCTCTAGTGATTAACAAGGTCAAAGGATATTGATCTCAAAATAATGTCGCCGAATCCTGTCCTATTATAAACATCAGACATCAGCTTACTTGGGTGTATCTAGAGGATTCATTATAATATTCGTTTTTAATATATACTTCAAAAATAGATCATCTATGAACTAGATCATATATACTTCAGAACTAAATCATCTATGTAATCAGGATAGTTTTAGGACGTAACATATAAATGGTGAGAAAGTCTTTTATTACGTGGTGATCTGTATTTACTGCAATGTACAGTACAATTACAGCAATACCTATCATCGCCTGTGCCAAAGCCGATAGGTTGCCAATATGACATAACCCTCAGCGTGATTTATGAAGCAGGACTGAAAATACTGTGATATTAGGGATGGCAGCGTGTATTTGACTCAAACGAGTTTTGACGCTTGGGTGTTCAAGCAGAATTGACATAACGGGGGATAGGTTGTAAGACTGAGACGTGATACTATAATAAGCTGCAATGTCAGAATGTCAGATAGCACTGCCGGTACCAGTTTATCCCACACATTACATTATTGATTAATCCACCGTTTATTTGATGTTGTCCACAGTCTGCGACGCTGGTCCAACACCAAATCATCGATAGATATCATACACTATTTGGGTTTGCTGAGTCGATTGAGATTAAAAAAATAGAAGTGACCACATAATAATATATTCACGTATTTAAATACTATTTTGTACTGCATAAACTAAGTACTGACATATTACATGTAAGGAACTCGTGTGATCCTGAGAGACATGCTGCACATTGACGAGTGACTCACAGTATTCATACATGTGTGTGTATTAACAGTCATATCCCACCTAACACAACCTGGATCAATGCCGGCTTAATGTTGGAACGTCGTCTGAGACCCTGGCTCAACATTAAACCGACATTCGTCTAACGTCTCCCGTTCGCTGTGATTTCACAGCTTTCACGGTCATGTCCCTTGTAGAACATGACATCGTACTGACTCAGACTCCAAGCCTATTTTGTACACCATATCACGTAATTAATAACCAACAATGCATGTCATCACTGGTGTCCCTATAAGCAATACATTGAACCATTGTTGGGTCAATGTTAGACCAGCGTCGCAGACGGTGGAACAACACTTATCCAACATTTAGTTTGATTTATTGAGATATGACCCGTACTAACAGCTGGTACTAATACTATCACTATAAATGTCGTAAATCTAAATAATTAGACATTAATGCCACTGAGGACGGGGGTGAGATAATTGTAAAATATAAAATAGATAATTAATTGTCAATTACAACGTAAATACTTAAGCAAAAGATTTTCTACTATTTATAGTAATAGTGGATTAGACTTGGAAGGTAATCTTCTGCCGGAGCTGGTGTGTGAGCAGAGATTATAACTAGAGCATGATACCATGACGAAAGGATACCGCAGGCAGAGTCATCTCCTGCTTGTTTATCATTTCCCATCTGCGGGTATCATATTACTGTAGACTATGTCGTCCTGAGAACGAGGAATTTGTATCCCTCCAAATACAGTAAAACACGATATCAACAAACACTGTAACACCTCTAGAAATATACCCTCCCGGGATACAAACATAGACAAAGCCAATTTTCAATCAAATACACATAATATATAAAAATATGTGTAAATGGTTGAGTTTCACTGGGGTTTTTTTTTGTGATTGATAAAGTTGTGAGTATGGCAGTATGACCAGAAAAACTAATAAATGATGTAGACCAGTAAAAGCAATGTTACCATTCCGCCAGAAAATTGGTAATTAAATATAAACTGTAAATATCTATGCATCCAGTACATTTTGATTATCACCAAAAAACAATTGAGTTTGTCTAATTAATTCTTGTCACTTCCCTGGGTGGAAATTAGCTCCGCGGGACGCCAGATAATGGCTGTTGATTTTATAATATATGGTGGCATGACATGGTATGATGCTACATTATCAATGAAAACACATTAAAAACAAATTTAATATTCAGGAGAGTAGAAGAAAATAACCTAAATGACATCACTTCTTATCAGACTATGAGAATAAACTAAAAGAGTTTCTAGACGGATTGTTATAATGAAGATGAGGCTGATGAGCAATATCAATCTGTGTATATATCAATCCCATCATATTTAAATTTAAAAATAAAGGAAACATCCCACTTGGGTGAGGAGATGCTTACTGATACTATTGGTAAAATGTAAAATACAAAAAAGTACAGACATCGTTTAAATTTATTGATTCATGATAACTCAGTGGACCGGAGGTCACTGTCCTGTCGATTTAATGTTGGCACGCCGCTGGCGACATCGAGCCAGCAATAATCCAACACAGGGAATAGATTGTAAAGTACCAGGGACGTTGTATATTGTCTATATTGCTGGGTACAGCTGGGGTCTGAATGTTGATCACTCTGAGCCACACTCACGGCATCAGCAGTCTGCTGGTAAGTTTGAGGTGATGCTGCACACAGGGGGCTGGCATGTATACATGCTGTGAGTGAGTGGGGAGTAGTCTAGGGGCGTGGCAGGCAGAAGACTCCCCAAGCTGTGTACTCCTTGCCAGTGTATGTTACTAGTGGTCTGTTTACAGTAAATGCATCCATTTTGGCGATAAAAAAAATGCTACAATCAACCATTGAGCTCACATTTGCGATGCTCCAATTAAAATCAGTTAAACATATTGGTGATTTATTGTTTAAAATTTAAAAAATACAAATTTATAAAACCAATTTTCAAACTTCTAACAACTCAGTATACAGCACTAGGAAAAATTAGTATGCAAATATAAGGTAATTTTATTTATGTTTAAAGTACATGAAAGGCTTATTGCCTGCTATATTTAAAATGTATTTCTTGAGAGGATGACAGTCCTTCGTACTGTGGTTTCTTACAGGTTTAATCGACCGTTCTTGCAGTTTTACTACTTATCAATCTCATCTTATTAAGCATTGCAATATCTGAAAAAAATCTACTCTCTTGTCACTAATAGACGAACCGGTTGGTTTGTTAAAACGGCGGCCTATTTTGCATACAGGTTCGTTTGTTGTGGACAGGTTCGTTTATTAACCCTTTAAGCCCTCACAATGCATTAAAGCATTATTTTACATCCCTGCAAACAGACTTAATTTTTCTAAAACTGACGGTTTCAAAATGAAAATTTCCATGAAACTGGTTTACCAATACATGGCAATTTTCTTAAATTTTTCACCCACTTCAAGTGATCTTCATCCACTACAAGAAGAGAATTGCGACAGCAATTCGCGGCTTGTAGTGGATGAAGATGACAACGGTAAATTCTGGCTTGAAAAAAATAAAAAAAAATTTTTGCAGGATTTACTGGGCGACCAGTCACCCACAGCAGGCTGAGCTTGGTGTATTTGGGTGATTATAGTCGCCCATAGCAGTGTAATAGTTAAATTAATGCAAATTCTCTTCTAGAATGTGGTCCAAGTATAGATACATGTAGGCCTACACAAATACCTGAATAATACAAAATGCACAGAATAGAATATGTCTAACTTATTTCTCAGATACCTTGACATATCATGATGGGATTTTTTTTCCAAGAGGTGCTTTTATTGTGGACAGGTTCTATTAATAAGAAAAAGAGGATTTTTCCAACAGGTGTTTTTATTTCAAACGCTTTTCTATTAACAGATTAAGGACAAGAAAGTAATATAATTGTGAATATTCCCAAAACATGTTCATGCTTTTTTACCTATTTTTTCTAAATATACATCTTAAAAATTGAATTATTTGACTAACTGAGCATCCACTACAAACTATATTGCCCATTTCAGTGACAAATTATTTGGCTTAAAATCTGTTGAAACCGTGCTATATACAGGCATAGCAGGACAATAGATGCTACTGTTGGAAAAATGGAAAATACAAATAAGTACACAGACATTTACTGATTTATGATAACTCAGTGGACTGGAGATGTCCACCCAATGTCAATTTATTATTGGCCCACCGCCGTCTGGCCATCATTGATCCAACACGAAGAGGGATTTTAAAGTAACTAGGCAGTTGCATATTGCTGGATACCGCTTGAGTCTGAATATTGATCATTCTGCTATCTGTATTATTGGTTATTCATCATAATTTTATCAAGTTTTTCTAAAATACATAAAATATAAGATTAACCCTTAGAACACTGAGCTATTCAATTTATATTTTCAGTCACTTGAAGTTGTGTCTCGCTACCGCGACACACATTTTCAAGTGACTGGAAATTTATGTGTGTTGTGAAAATTGATTCCCAATATATATCAGTATTTGAAGACTTGAGCCTAGAGGCATATTTTAATTTGAACAGCTCGTTATCAGAGGTTATAAAGGTGCTAATAAAAACACAGAATGCCTACTGTCGTTGACATCAGTGTCCAGAGGGTTGACTCACTGGGATTGTGGAAAAGAATGTTGTGTCGAACATGTGAGTCCTCCGCAGCAGTGTATAATATTAATAATCGTCAGCCAAACCGACGTGCAATGGAAAGGCCTCACTCTGGAGAAAATGCTTACGTCATCAGGGTGTCCCTTATACCGGGTACATGTAGCTGTGCTTGATTACGGCGGCGATCACCAGCACCAGCTGAGTGTGTGCAAACAAAATAGTTCATCACGGCCATAGAAACTCTGTTGTACATTTTTTGCGCTAATTGACACTATAAATTGCACTGGAAGTTTCAATTACATCATTAGGACCATTGCCAACTACATTAAATATATATTCAATTAAAAAAAATTTCAATGACTTTTCCATGATTTCGTGAATTTCAGGGACTTTTTATGTAAAAAAATGACCAAAAAACATGTGCTCCGAGAAATGCTTGTAAACAAACTGGCGCAACTGACTAGACTTTATACTACTCCCACCTATCATGCAGATTTTGTATTACCAAGTGCCTTTAGTTTATAAAACACACAATGAGAATCTTAAAAACTAATGAATATAAAATATGAACACAGGCTGTATTTATTTCCATGACTTTTTCATGACATCAAGACACTTTTCAAGGACTTTTCCAGGCCTTTTGACAAAAAAAAAAAAAATTCCACGACTTATCCAGGTTTTCCATGACCGTACGAGCACAACTAAATAAATTTGTGTGGCCTGAAGGACAAATAATAAGGCTGTAAACGGCTATAGACGTGATAATGTGAATGGGTATAAATATATGCACTTACTGTGATGCAGCTTTTCATGCCTTGTGACCAGCCGTAGAGGTCAATAAGTCTGTAGAGAGAGCCAGTCTTACACCGCAGCATACGCTCTCCTTTAGTATAAGTCATCTGATCAGCTCCCTTCAAGTCTGCTATTGGAAGAATTGTGCCTAGCAAACAGAAAAGTTTAAAAAATAACTTTTGAACACAATATTGTACATGAATAATTTTAGGTTAGAGAACAGGAGCACACTAAAAACAATGAGGACGTACAAACTAAAAGTACCTAAATTTCAGGGAATAGTTTGTTCAGTTTTGCTACATTCTCTTTAGAATCAAATTTTCAATTGATTAGCAAAATATTAATAAATCAATGCATTATGCTAAGCTGTAATATCAGCCACAGCTTGAGGGAGAAAATCACTAGTCAATAATTTCAAATTTAGCCTTTGTGCTGCTGAATTGATTATTAATCAATATGTAAAATAGACATCTCCAATATCTAATGATTTGATTTACTGAGCATCCACCACAAACAACTTTTAAAAACAATTTCAGTGGCATTATTATTTGGGTTGAAATTTAATGGAAACTGAATTCATATGTTCCTAGCGTCACAAGTGTTAACCCTTACAGTTATACCCTGCTGATCACGAAAATTGTCATTTTAATTTTTTGTTTTATTAGTTGATCAAATCACTGATAAATATTGGGATTGAAATCTGTGTTTAACCTTTGAACTGCCGGTACTGATTATATTTGTTTTTTTTACATTTTTAATTAGCATAACGCATATCAGCTTTTAAACAAGTTGAAGATAAAACGTGACATCAACCAGCACGAATTAAAAAGTAGTTGACTTCCATTTTGTCAAATCTGAATAATTATCACTTACTTGAAGTTGTGGATCACGTCAGCGAGACAACTTAAGTGTGTAAAAATCCCAATTGAATAATTTGTGGATTAAAGGAATAAACATCAGGATTTGCAATTGTATGGTCTCAAATTAACAAATATGAGTAATTCTAACCTACTTGAAGCTGTGGGTCACGGTAGCAAGACAACTTCAAGTGGGTCAAAATTTAAATAAATCAACTTAGCAGGATAAGGGTGAATGCATGAAATGTGCATAAAAAAATGTAGACCGGTGGCTTTTAGTATCAGTTAAAAATATATAATCCTAACATTCTCGGTACTCACTTTGTCATTAAAGTAAAATTTATTGGTATTGTAATCTAGCTCATGACTCCATTTCAAATTACAAAATCTCGTGTTTGTTCCCGTAAAAAAGAATGTAAGGGAATCAAGCAGAAATGTTAACACTTTCAGTGACATTTTAACCCGTACAACGCTGAAATATTTGATATAGACCATAGAGATCAAAGAATTTTTTTCAATTT
The DNA here is from genome assembly GCA_964017125.1 of Flabesymbios commensalis. Classification (NCBI taxonomy): domain Eukaryota; kingdom Metazoa; phylum Annelida; class Polychaeta; order Terebellida; family Flabelligeridae; genus Flabesymbios; species Flabesymbios commensalis. The sequence goes on along the minus strand of OZ024912.1, from coordinate 73,056,209 downwards.
AAAATCATCCCGGGGGAGCGCTAGAACTCGCCACTTAACCAAATGCTAAACGATTTTCCATGTGGCTAAACTTATTTGGACCTCTTTGGAGAACAGATCAGAAACGTGGAGTTATGTCCCTTTACTTTGTGGATTGTGGCTAATTTCATCTCCACTATAGCGCCACCCAGTCATCAGAAAAGTTGTAGACCTGTAGCTTTTTCTGCTTCATTTGAAAAACCTATGTTATGAGTCTATGGCCAATATAAATATTTTAATTATTTCAGTGACTGAAAGTGTTTGGCTTGGAAGTTGTCAAATTTACTACTCACAAAATTAAAGTACCACAGTAATATTTTTCGAACTTATCAATAGTATGGCACTGTGATCAACTGCGGTGAGTGAACATTCGCCTCAACACTTTTTTCACTCTTCACCGATTTTCAAATTTTACAGACCTGCCTATTAATGCATGCACTAAGATGGCCTGATGTGTTCTCTTGGAGTAGGGAGATCTGTTTCAAACTCACCTTTTGTGAACATGTTGGTGTGTGTGAGACGTGCCATAGGCAAGATGAGTTGGGAAATCTGTTTTAGAGCCATCATATTTGCACTCTGTGGCCCAGTCTCCACTTGTTCATACACCATCTGCTCCAGCTCATGACGGAAAGCTTGTGATTGCAGGATGAGTGATACACGACTTCGATCATTTACTTGTCTCATGTCCTCTTTCACCACCACTGGTCGCCGCATCTGTCGGATATACTCCGGGTCCTCTGGATCTACAAACAAAAAGGTACTTGGTAGTGGTCATAACTCTGTGTGTGTCCACTTTCCAGAATAGCCCTTAAGTGCCTTGGAATCACAATCTATATCAGTTTTCAACCATGAAAGAAAAATTGAAAGAAAAATGAGCAAATGTTTGGAGTCAAATAGTATTTAAATACTCTCCTAAAAATTTCTAGGAGAGCATTGAATTCTCCTCGAGACATGCGAAGCTCGCCGAGACCAATTTCTTGGTCTTAAGACCTAAAAAATGTTGTTTGTTGCCGATTTCCAACCGACCCTATCTAAACACAGGGATTACTTTGGGGTGCGCCCTCGCGTCATTGACGCATTAACATTTCAAATGCCGCATCACTGTCACAGGGGTAAAAATTCAAGGCAAATCATTGGTGGCCAGCAGGGCCACCAACTTTAAAATCTTAGTGGCCCTGCTAAAAATATAGTAGCCCTGTTTTGCGATATAATGTAGTTACACCGGTAACTCCAGTAAACATTTCAACATCACTTTTCGACTGGGCTCCGATCACAACCTATAGACTTGATAAGCTGCATGGGGCTGAAAGCAAATTCTGGGTAGGCCCTACTCAGGCATTAAAATTAGAAAAAATCTTTATCGGACAACAGAGCTGGTAAACTTCATGTTATCTGACCTGTATTTGTTTTACGGGTCTGCATAATTTCTATATATATAGGGCCTAGGATTAACTTTATTGCATGTGTGGTATAGGCTTAGGGATGTTGCAAAGTTAAAAAAAAAGGCTAAACTTACAAAAAAATGTGGAAGTGGGTGGGTGGGTCCACGGCCATTTTCGATAGAAAATAAAAAATTGGAAAACCCCCAAAAAATTATAATCTTTGATGATTGTTAGTTTCCATAAAAAAATTGATAGGGGGGGGGGGAAGGGTGGGTTGGCTAGGGTGAGCTTCATCCTAATATTTTTGGGGATGTCTGGAATTTTTTTAACTTTGCAAGGCCCCTTAGCCCCATACACATAGGACACATGCATGCCCCGCAGGTCAGCGCCAGCGATAGCCTCAACGTGACTGAAACTGAATATTTCAGCCACGGATTGCACCCTATCAGAAATGTGTACATGACAAGTTTAGCATTTCTATAGTTACAATCTATAAAAAAAGATGGGATTGGCCTAGCTGGTTAGTTAATTCACACCATTTGTGTATAATCACTACATATTTTTTGTACCGTTACTGTTTAGCCCAGATCTGATCATGTGTGTGTAGTACCCACCACAAGTCGACACAATGTTGATTTCATACTGGGCCAGTAGGTCTGATGTTGGCCCAGCATTAAAACAACACTGAGCAAACAGTCTATATATAGACTGGCACGAGCAAAATGAAATGAATCAGGCTTTAGGCCACCTTTGTGCACTTATAGGCTAAATTGGGCCAGGAGAACCTCCTGAGGATGGTGAGATGATTGAGATGACACTGCCCTCCAGACACAGGATTCGAAATTCGAGCCCTGGCGGTCTGAGGCCGAGCACGCTACCTCTCGGTCACGAAGGCTCCCCATAATACTGACTACTGGCACGTACAGAGCTACTGGTCTGAAATAGCACGTGAGCGCTGCATGGATATGGAACGGAATGAGTGTCATTATTGCTCTATAAAAATGTGATGGTTTTACTTTCCAAAATTTATTATCAAAACTAGAAGTTGAAATAACCCATTATAATTGTTTTCAATAAATAAGCTACGTTCTACTTTGCATAACACATCTAAAACACTATTTTCTAACACAATTTATTATTCTCCACTTATGATATGAAAAATATCATACAGAGATTTGGCAGGTGTCCTAAGAGACCAGCTGAGATGAGACATGCCACCACCACAACACACACTATCAAACTAACGCTGACACAACACTGGGCCAGTCTTGGCGACATTCATCCACCATCACTTTCAATGACCCGTGTTGACTGGCTGGCCTCTATCAAGACCACACAGGCACAGTTTAAGACACTTGACTGTGGATGTCGCCGACACAGTGCGTGTTTGATGTTCGGCCAGTGTTGTAGATGGTGGGCCAGCATTTCAGGGAATATTCTACTGTCACCAGCAGGACGGCTAACTATGACGGCATTGTCGCCCTTACTTGATCATAGTCGCCACGGGCGATAGGGCGACCGCCAATTTGTACCCCTGCTGTCATGTCTAGTGTGCCCTAGGAGCTCATTGCCCTTGCCTAGTGGATTTGACAATTGGGAGTTTTTGATAGTTTTGAGATATTTATCAGGCTGCTACTCGCTCATTTCTAATTCGATCTTTCTAAAATTTGAGCTCCGTAGCAACGACTTCACAAATTGTCAGCAAAATCGATGCATATACGGCCGAGTTATCGCGCTCGCAAACGTGATGCATTTTGCTCGCGGTATCACAGTTTTTTTGAGTTTACAAGATACGGACCTGAAATAAATTACAAATTTTAGCACAACACCTGATCTTTAATATGGTGTTTGACTTTTTTCCTGCAACTAGAAAAAGTTGACTCAATGTTTTATCAAATGTTTTGATTGCATTTTGAATATAGTTACTTTGAAATTTGGGAAAAATGTAAAATGGCGTCTGTAAGTTCAGATTATTGTGAACACATTGATATGTTTTTTATTGTTGTCCGACAAAGTCTTCCCGTGCTGCTGATGATGTTTGTAAAAGGCCTAGTCTAGAGGGCAAGCATGACCGAGATGACGCTGCTAAGAAATTGAAAGACCAATGACCCATGACCTGACCGAGATTTACTGGTGACACGTGTTGAGTAAACTGTCAACAATAACATTGCCAAATTAAATTCCAGTTACTTACCAGGCAGGTTACTTTCAGTTTCACACTGATTCCATTCCTTGTCAAAAGTAGACTATCGTGCCTGCTGTCTCTTTATCAGTTTATCTTATATTTAACTTTATGTTTGTGATAAAGAAATCTAAAACTAATTTGGGGAATATGTCCAGATCTATATAAAGTGAACCATTTGCCTCTGGGCGAGAGATATAGGAATTAGGTTGGGCTAATAAATCGTCTGCTTCTGGTATATAGGGGCCTATGAAAGCATTGAAGGCCACAATGAACCACACCAATTCTATATTTTGCTAATATAGCTTAGGCCAGACAACAAATACAGATAATTAATAATTTACCCCACCCCCTCCCCCGATATCTCGACACTTCAGAATAGGTGATTGTCCACTATATATATGCTATAGCCCAGTAGGCCTACACTAAATGCTTAAATGCTTAATCTAAAGAAGATTAAGCTGAGGAAATGATTGTTTTTGCAATCAGGAAACATACTTATAATTTGAAAAATTACCCCACTCCCTCTCCCACAAAATCATCATCTCGACAATTGGGATTTGGTGATAGTCGCTTATCTGCTTATGGCTAAATACTAAATCTAAGCTGACTGCACTGAATAAATGATTTGTTGTGACAAACAGTAAAGATAATTTTAAATTTCCCAACCCCCTGCCCCACAAAATCATTATCTTGGCAATTGGGATTTAATAATAGTTTTAGGCTATATAGACATGATTGTAGTAAGTAGGCATATGAGCTTAAATGCTAAATCTAAAGCAGACTATGCTAACGAAATGATTGGTCTTGACAACCAGGATAGATAATAAGGAATTTACCCCACCCCTTACTCACAAATGAGTTTTTGATGATAGGCTTAGGCATATTGTTACACTGCTAAAAACTAAATCAAAGTAGACTAAGCTGAAGAAATGATTGGTCTCGACAGGTTGCTTCAGTTCAATTATTTTTCATGTTAAATGTTCTGACAGTGACTATTCAGTCATTTAGCTGAGTCTTAGTATTAAATGTATGTGTCAAAGTGTGTCAATGCATCATTGTTCATCTCTGATTCTGGAGTTCAAAGTTAGAAAGAATCGTTAGTTACACCATAATGATAAACAAAAGGGTGAAATCCCCCCCCCCTCCCCCACATTAATAATTCCAGAATGACATAGTTTAAAGCAATTTGTATTTATAAAAACACCAACTCGGTACCGAGTACGAAAACTGCACCCATGGGACAACTAGCTAAAAAATCAACTTGTCCCTCCTACTTCGTAATAATTGTCAAGCAGGGGCATTCGTCCAGTAGGACAAGCTCATTGAAACTGAACTCGTCCTTCCCAGATTGTTGGTTGTCTCAGACGATCGGACGGGGCCAATTTCGAGCCGTGAAGGGCACACTTTTTTGGGGGGCCAGAGTAATCCCTGTAAACATGTGCAACCAAATTTTTTTTTAAAGATTTCCAGAAAAAAAAAAAATATTGTTTTATTCTGATTTCGGACCGAAAAATAATGGGCCCGCTCAACAATTATATAACGCTTAGAGAGGAGACAGTGAGGGGTTGAGGGATGCAAAAAGCGTCTGAAAAATCCGTTACATAATGGGTAAACAGTCCCTTTATGTACAGACAAGATATGCATGGAAGTGAATTTGGCACCAGATTAATTAGAATAAATTTCTCACCTAAGGATTGGTTAAAATTTAAATGACAAAAAAATTAAAATAAATTTCCTACCGTCACATTGGTTAAAATGACAACAAATCAGGAGTTATATATTTTTAGGCCTAATTAGCTTCCAAAATTTTAACTTCTGGCTCTCCTTGCACTTGGTTAAGGAGCGCCTGAGGAGCGACAGCGCGATGGCGCTCTTTATAAATGAAGGACTGATACTCTGACAATGAGATCACACACTGACCCCTAAATCCTACCTAATACAGTGCTTAATGCAGGCCAATGGGTTTATCAGAATCAGGGAATCTGATCTACATGAAAGTCTCATCAGCTCATTTTTGGCTTAGTTATGTCTGCAAAATGTTGTTCGCATATTCAAATGTCAGTGAGCTGGCGATCTCTCTCACGCAACCTGACATTGAATAACGCAGTTCTAAATGTGTGGAGAAACAAATTTAGCAAAACATCGCCCACTTATTTAAGGTAGATGGCTGCACTGATCCATGGTTGGCTGCCCTGGCGATGGGAAACGCCAGAACTGCTTGTCATAGTGCACGCTGCATAATAAGTACATCTTAATAGTACTGTAGCTTGTGCAAACAAGTGATGTGAAATCTGTAACGTCCAGCACTGTTCAACCCTTTCACCACTGAAGCCCGTTTTTATGTGCTGAATGCCATAGCATTCAGCACATAAAAAGGGCTTCAGTGGTGAAAGGGTTAAACCATATTTTTAAATATTATATCCATACATAACTTTTGTTGAATATAGATTCATTTTGAATAAGAGAGGACCTGTAGTTTTCTGAGTTAGTTTTGAAGTTATTTTGAAGAGAAAAGGCAAATTACTGTATTTTGATTTAAATCTAAGATTTATTTGACACAAACATATAATATTGGCAGTGTTCATTGTAATGCAATGATAGACTAGTGCAGTGTGTTTACATATTACTTGCAGAATCTATTTAAACAAAGATAATTCGAAGACAGTAGGAATTTAACTCTTGTGCTGCTGAAGTGTTTGCTTCTATTTTACATTCATTCAAAAAACAAAAAATATTTATATTGATGAAAAATAGACACGTAATTAATATTAAATTATTGGATTAACTGAACATGATCATATATCAAAAACTATTTTATCAAACATAGTGATATTTCTAAACAATGCTTTGAACATATATATTATATATTTAAAGTTCCAGCAAGGGTTAAAAATAAAATACTATACTACAGAATTAAACTTACCAATGGAATCAATGTATCGCTGGCCCTCTGGGGCTCCATTCATCTGTACTTCACTCATGTTGCTTGCTTTGGGGGGCTGATTCCCTCCAAAAAATTCCCTGAACAAATAACAGTACATGTATGTATTAGAATGGGCTTGAAAAATCCCCAAATCCGTTCCAACATCAGGAGCGGGCAGGACATTTTTTTTTTGAAAATTATTGATTAGCAATTTTCTCAGCAAAGTTGTAACTTGCTAGACATCCTTATCTTTGATGTATGAATATTTTGCTAATCAATTACAAATTTGATTAGCAAATTAGCAGAATTGCGTAGCATTTTGCTATGCGATAATAAACAAATTTTTCCCTGGCAAGCAATATCAAATTGTTTTCGAGACAGAAGTGATGCAGTCGTAAGCTGGGCACAGGGTAATACATGCAAATCATGTCATCAGGGAAGTAAATCATGTCATCAGGGTAGTACAGGACATGAGAGAATGGGCTGCTTGTTTTAAGTGGACAACCACAACTTACTGTGTATCACATGGGGCACTTGCCCAGATTTGGCATTGGGCAACTTCTTTACAGAACAAATTTTCCAGCCCTGTACAAAGTCAATCAGGGCTTGACATTAACGGTTGTCACTTCTAATGAAAAGTATAATTTCCATCCATGCTTTCTCTGGACGGAGGTGTGATTGGCCAGTAGTTCTTGAAAATTCTCTCATTGGCCACAGAGCCAACCACGTGACCCTGTTCTGCCAATTGAAATGCACAATACATATGATCAACATGATCAATGTCACCGAGTCCACATTGTTAAACCAAATTATATTTTACATTTTACAATTGTCTTATTATCACATATTAAAGGCCAATTCATAGAACTAAAATAAAGAACTTCAAATGGTGTATGTTTCAGTTGCAGAAATGTCACGTAAACAAATGTCAGGGGTCCCTGCACCCCTGAATGTGAGGGGGTAAACCACAGGGAAAATTTTGTTCAGTATCGCGTAGCGAAAAGCTATGAAATTCTTCTTATTTGCTAATCAAATTTTAAATTGATTAGCTAAATATTTATAGATTGATCCATGTCAATGACAAGGCACAAATGGGCATTCCGTGTGTCTGAGACAACCCATTTTGCCGCCTGACAACCCAATATCAATCTCAGGGTTTCTGTCTGACAACCAGTCAAAAAATTATAAAGATTGACCGAAATATGTGCATTGTTTCTGTGCATATTGCAGATTATCTAAAATTATTTAAAACAGTATAGCAGGGGCTGTGCTGCTTATAAAATCATGAGACAGGCCACCTTCTATATGTCCCAAATTTGGACAACTAAACCATTTTGCGGACATCCAGACCACTTATCCTTCAATTTTTGCCCTGAATGATAAGAATGAAATGTGAGTAAAAGCTTGACGGAGAAAATCAGGACCATAATCACTATTTAAACAAATTCCTCACTGAACACCTCACATCATCTCCCTGAGAGCGCAAGCACCTTGGACTATGTGCTACGCATGTCTCGGGCAAGTGATAATATTTTTTTATACACATATATTAGTTAGTGTCTAGCACTCTGAATCAGCAGGGTTTTAATCTTCAGATATTTCAAAATTTTCAGATGATCACCCAAATTTTCTCAGTTGACAGTGTTTACATTTCAACACATGCTACAGACTGCTGATCACCAAAAGGCGACACAAACTCTTGTGACGGTCTTCCCCATGTGTTGAAAATGTAAACACTCAAAAAAATGTAACCGAACAGACTACAGCAAGTAAATGCTACCATTGCTCGATTTTGAGGAGAACCTGGATGCCCGAGGTTCCCAAATTTACTGCAGGGCTCTGTATTAGCTGCATGACTGTGCCCTTGTGGCTCGTTAGATTTTGCCAAAATGCTTCTATATACCACAGGTCAATTTATTTCGGGCAGTCAAATGAAATGATGGGCTCTGTATATTTTCTAGGTGGGTGCCCTGCTGGCTATCACCTCAAATCTTCCAGAATCTAGCACTGGCTACAGAGTAGGCTACAGACATTACAGTACAGATGAATACAAATAGGGGAGAGAAGGGTAAATTCGATCACCCTTAACTTTAACCAGTTACTGGCAGCATAACATTAGACATATGAGTAGATTTGTAGTTTCAAAGTGTAAACAAGGACTTAGCCAGAGACCTGTCGACCCGTCTTTTGGACGGCCTATTTTCAGCTTAGCCGTAAAAATATCGCCACATTTTACTAAATTGCATTGTGGGAGGATCCCACCCCCGTCCTGGCCCAACAATAAGTAAATTTGGACTCCTTTTTATCATTTCCTGGCCTTGTGTGTAAACAGACTATTTTTGTTAATAGTAATGTCGGGCCACTCATTTAAAACCTTAAATTAAATATATGGGTAATAATATAGGCCCTAACAGATATAGTGAATGAGGGCAAATTCGATCACCGTGAGGGCAACTTCGATCAGTTAATGGTGGGCAATTTGGATCACCTGTTAAAAGTTCAATTGAAAAAATATGTTTGTTATAAAATTAATTGTGGCCAGTTGATATCTTTCTGTCTTCTGTTCAGAAGGCCATGGACACAGTTGATTAAAGTTACAGTAGAACCTGCTAACAGCAGCCGCCCTTGCGAAAAGTGGCCTTTCAAGACAGGTGGCTGCTCATAGGAGGCTCATTTGTCATTTTGGGGAATGACCAAGTGCCCTTTCATAGGAGGTTGGCTGCTCATAAGAGTGGCTGCTCATAGCAGGTTCTGCTGCATTGTGGTTATGAAGTTGTGCTGGCCAAATTTCCTTTGTGAGCTATTAGTATATCAACTGATCATCACCTGGCAAAATGATGGTTCCAGCAATTTCAAGCACTAGAATTGACGATTTGACAATACTTTTTCACTTAGGCCTATGTTAAAAATTTAAGACCAAGTTTAACATTTCAATTGATAAAAATATGTTTATTGTTTATTAATCACTCAATTTAATGTATTTTAATTCTTTCATATTTTGCTATGAGCCAGTCTGAAAATGAAAAAAAAGTTGTATTTAAGTGGCCGATTGAAATTGCCCTCCGAGCACCAGTGATACAGGAGGGCAATTTCAATCACAATAAATTGATTATTTAACTATAGATACTCCCCGTCAAATTAAAAATGATCAACCAGGATCGCATGTTTTTTGGTGATTTCTCCATCAATTATAAACAGATTTCCTTTAAATTTTGCAAAGGCCATTTTCTATTCGAATCTTAACAGCCCTGAAAATTTCGTAAAAATATATAGCGTATTTCAAAAGTTAGACCATTTGACATGTAGTAAATTGAAATTACGACGTCCCTCTGTAACCCCATTAAACTAATTCTAGAATTTTACTACATGGCAAATGGTCTAACTTTTGAAATATTAAATACAATTTTCCGAATTTTTACCGCTGTTAGGATTTTAAAAGAAAATGGCCTTTGCAAAATTTCTAGAAAATCGGTTCAAAATTGACGGATAAATCGCCAAAAATTATGCGATCCTGGTTAATTTGACGGCGAGTATATTAAGATATACAGCAATTTTGTTGATGCTAGACTGTCACTGTTGTAAATGGTATTTATGTTGGATAACATATTACCCTTGGTAGTTTTATGATTTGACACTATTTGTAGTGGCTGATTGGAATAGAGAAAAATCAATTTTGGCTGTAGAGTGTAGTAGACCCCCTAGGCCTACTTAAAATGTTAGGGGGTCAGGATGTCGTTGACACAACAATCACAACTAGTCTGTCCGACGGTGGAGAATGGGCCAAAATAAAAGTTAGCTTTTCGGTGTCCAGCCAGTCAATTCTCAAGTGATTTTCTTGTAATTTTGTAAACCGTATTTTCTAGTCATTTGGCATCGATTCTGAAAATTTTGTGAAAAAATATTGTGTAGTTCAAAAGTTAGACCATTTGACATGTAGTAAATGTCTATTTATGACGCTCTCCTATAACATGTATAAAACAAATTAACTTCATTCCGGTTTATTCTCAGAATTACATGTTACATGTCAAATGGTCTAACTTTTGAAATACACAATATTATTCGCGAAATTTTCAGGGTTGATGCCAAATGACCAGGTAATCAGGTGGAGGCTGACCGCAGATTAACGTACGTACTTTGAAGGACGTACGTACTTCGATCTAGCTAGACCGTACGTCCATTGACGTACACCTACATTTATAATAGGGCTCCCCTTCAGCGTGAGATTGCATCGTTCCCATTTATAAATAGAAATAGCTTGACATGGGAACTCTTTCATAGAGACCTCACGCGTCGATTGATACCAAAACGAGGCTAGGCGCATGTTTATACTTCTGGCAAATTTACAAAGAAAGAGAGCCTGTGATTTTTGGCAACATTCTTCATTGTTTTTCGGTGAGTATTGTCATGAGCCAACGTTGGAAATTACTTTTTTATACAGAAAAATATGTATGCTATCGTAAGAGCCCAAATTTGTGTAGTTCCTATGTTTGAGTTTTCAACATTTTAAGATTATTTCAGGGTGGTGTACATCCGTACGTCGATTGAAGTACGGACACCAGCCATACTTTGATCGACGTACGACAGTGATAGACGCCAAACGACGTACGTACTTCAATCGAAGTATACTTTGAATGAAGTACGTACTTCAATCGAAGTACGGTATAGGCCTCTAAGCTAAGGCTAAGCCTTAAGCACAGCCAGGCCTGGTCTGCCCTACTTAGCTACTAGACTAGTAGGCCTAGCCTAGTAGGGCTAACCCAACAAACACAAAATATTTGTATAACATGTATACAACGTCGGCTCAACGTTGGTCCAACATTGTACAAAAGTAGGTTGACCGGTCCTTCCGATAATTATTGATCGCTCACACCCTAACACTGTATTTTAAATATGCCCAGCACTGGCACAGTGGCAGCACAACGCAGAACCAATACTGGTTTAATGTTGGATCGCCATCTGCGACGTTGACCCAACATTACCATCATTGTTTTATGATATGGTGTTTGGGTAGGCCTAGTGAGGAAGGTCTTTAAAATATATTCTAGTGATATCTTACTAACGTTCAGGGCCGTCATTTGGGGGGGGGGGGGTCGAGAGGGTCCCTACCCCCCCCCCTGTGACCACAGAATCCACCATATTCCACCAATTTGCACCTAACAATAGAATCAAATTCTAGGGGGCATGCCCCCAGACCCCCTAACCTGCGTTTCCCATTCGCTCAATGCCAAATATCAATTCAAGCAGTAAATACCCCAGCAATCCAAAAAAAAAAATCCTGTGCACGAACCTGCTAGCTAACTATTATGTGTTATTATTTGTCAGACCCCATTCATATAGTATAGGACTATAGGCCTACTGTTGTTTCGTAGCATTATTAAAAGACTAATTCCAATAATGAGACTATGAATGTCGCTAGCCGTTATAAAAATGGGGATGTTGTTGTTAGTAGTGTCCCAAAATATTTAATCAATTTCATTTGGTTTGAAAAGTTCTCAGATGTGGCCCTGGCAGTGCAAGGGTTTATAGTTAGTAGACTAAGTAGGCCTAGATAGGGTTATAATTGAATTATCAATAAATAAAAAAATATGTCAGCCTAAATTAACTTATACGTCACTGAAGTACCAGTAGACTATCAACATTTACAAATACATAATTTGACAAATTTTGTTTATATTTCAGGTAACCGCTTACCAAATCATTTGACAACATACCTTCAGACTGGAGATGAAACTCAATCCCAAGATATAAGCACTAGTGTAACCCAGAAAGCAAACCGCTTCCTGTAGCATGTTTGGACACATTATAAAAGGGATTGTAGTATTACCCCCACATGCATCCACAATAGAGAGAGAGCGAGAAAGAAGACAAAAAAATATGTTCGACTCTCTCCTCTCTTTTTTCTTTTTAGAACTCTCTTTCTCACTTTCTCAGTCCTCTCTTTCACTTCTCTCTATCTCTCTCCCCACTATCTCTTCTCTCTTTCTATCGCTCCTTACTCTCTCTCTCCTATACTCTCTCCTATTCTCTCTCTCCCACTCTCTCTCCTACTCTCGTCTCTCATACTCCCTCTTTCTTACTCTCACTCCTACTATCTTTCCTACTCTCTTTCCACTCTCTCTCCACTCTCTTCATCGCATTCTCTCATCTCTTGCTCTCTCTCCTATCTCCCTCTCTTTCTCCGACGCTCACTCTTATTCTGTCTATCTCCTATTCTGTCTCTCCTACTCTCTCTCGCTATCTATCCTACTTTCTCCTACTCTCTCTCTCTCCCTCCTGATCTCTCTCTCTCTCCTACTCTGTCTCTCATACTCTCTCTCCTCCTCTCCACACTCTCCTCTATTTCTCTCTCCCCCTTCTCTTACTCTCTGCCCTCTCTCTCCCTCGGTGTGTCTCTGTTGTGGGTTTCTGTGGGGGTGATACTACAATCCGCTATACCGTACATTCCCTTTATTCATGTCATTAAAACAATGAAGGACTACGCAGTAGTATAAGATGGAAAAGGAACATGCTTCTGATATGGCCTGCTGTTGCTTTTTTTAGCATCAAACATTTTGGATCACTATAATATCATGCACTGATGTAGCTATTGCAATAATAAAATATTCTTGTGTCTGGAAGTCTGTTTTATGTGTGCTTATAACATCATGTAAGTTAACCACCAAGAACAAAAACGTAAAAACGAGCAGAAAAATAAATAATATCGAAAAAATGAAATATCGATAACTCAGTTGATTTTTCACCTAGGCCCTACAGCATTAAAAGAAATGTCTATCTAATTGTTATGGCAATAAATTTAATTTGGTATACAGTATATATGATATTTTGAAATTAAAAAAATGGCCTGACCACCCTAAGGGGCTGTTCAACAATTACGTAAAGCTTTTTTGAGAGATTTTTCACCCCGCTAACCACCCACCCACCCTTCATAATGCTTTTAACGTTGTACGTGTTGACTACGGTCCGTAACACATCGCTTAATCCCCCCCCCTCCCCCCTCTTCCTTCTAGGCGTTATGTAATTATTAACCCTTATGCTGCCGGGACCGAATATATCCGTTTTCAAGCAACTTTCAGACCAATACATTCAACCCAAAATGCTAAAATGTTTTGTGATAGATGCTTAGTTAATCTATTAATTCATTTCAAAGATGTATTTGTTCATAAAAATAATTATTTTTCGACATTTGGCGCTGGAAATTGCGTTAGCAATTCCAGCTTCAAATGAATGAAAAATTGTCTGAAAAAAATCGGCAACATAAGGGTTAAACGGCCCCAAACACTGGCACTGTTGATAAATAATATGATCTCAGCTGGATCTCGCCAACAATCTAAATTGTACAAGATAGACCTACAGATAATCAGGGAGATAATATTTTTCATTGTTTTTTCACGTCGATTGACGTACGATAAGTACGTCAATCGACGTACGTACTACAATCAAAGTATTAAGACTGAAAAAAATTCACAGTTCACTAAACCCCATCGACAATTTAATGTCAATATTTAATTTTACAAACATAGAAATCTTTCAAAACAAGTTACAATCGAAACATGAATAACACTTCTCCGAAATTATATTGTAGTTGTGATTGGCAATGTTACTATTTCTGCAAAATAAGCAAAAATGTTGTAGTATTTGAAAAGTACTAACTTTGAGCTATCATGTGTCCCTGGTGAAAGCACATTGGGAATTCCCCGCCAACTAGAATGGTAGGCTATCTACTATTGTGCAATCCTCAACCGGGCTAACCAATGACAGGAGGCGACACAAGCTACAGGACATGATATTTATAGGTACCCCTAAAGCCAGTTGATGACGAGAAGCGTACGTCAATGGAAGTACGGTCGACCTAGATCGAAGTACGTACGTCCTTCAAAGTACGTACGTTAATCTGCGGTCGGCCTCCACCTGGTAATAGTCTTTACAAAATTTTGTGACAACCGCTTTAGAATTGATTGACTGGATACCGAAAAGCTAACTTTCATTTTGGACCATCCTCCACCGTCGGACAGACTATAGACTATAGTCTATAACTTGTTAACATCAAAATATAAATGTCTGTGCGTGATTTTATTCATTATTTAAATGAATATAAATGAACAAAATATGTTAAATAATATATGATTATTACTCAATAGAGATTAGAGGTCTACAATAAATATTTTCAAAAATGATCAAAGTTGCCCACCTCTCCCCAGAGGCAGAGCCCCTACTGATTGAATACCCCATGTCTGCTAAGTTAAGTTAATGTCATCAATGATTATATTTATCTATACTCTATTATAGCATAGGCTAATATTTGGATGTGAACCCTACATGTAAGCCTACACAGTATGCATGTGGTCAGGATTAGACTTAGTGTACAGTGTAGACTAATGATAGTGTACAGACGTGCAGCCGGCCTGGTTGTTGTAATGAAGCCTGTGTCTGTCACTCAATGACAGACAAGCGTGACATCACCTGTGGTGGTCAGCCAGCACATACAATACCCTCCCTCCGCAAAACAAAATGGCGGTTGAGATTACCGCAAAATAGCCGGCCACACAACCCGTGTTTTACATCAGAATCACATGTTAAATACACAATTTACACTTCTTTTATATGTCGCTGCAATCATTACTATCTGAGCGACAGTATGTTGGTACTATACACACTGTATTGACAGCAGATCGGCGAATTAGGCCTCCATGTTGTAGTGAACCAGCCTTGAAAATGCGCCCTTCCCAGTTTCTCTCTCCTGCCTTTCGTTCGATACATGTTTTTCTTTAAAATAGCCATGTTTTCTACACTTATTAGACAAAATCAACATTAAAGATTATTCATAAAAACAGTAAACAAACAACTCACCAATTTACAAATACAAACTTTGTTGTATTATCCCGAAACCGGCCAAAATCCTGACCCAGTTGCACAAACAAGGCCCTGTGTCGGAGCTAAATCTGCATAATGCAGCACACGGGGCCGCGGCTGTTCTTTCCTTGGGCGGCACCCCACGCTATATCTGTGACGGCGACCCCTGCAGGCTATATTTTTCTGAACGCTTCAATGATTCACAATTAGCTTACTGTAGCCGTATTATTTATGATTCTAACCAAATTTATAATTTTACAATTTTCTCTTCAAATCGTAAATAAAATTCAATTAAAAAATGTATGCACATTAGATCTGATGTGTAAATAAATTTGAACAAGGTTATTTAGGAAAAAAAATATTGCGAATCAGCTTATATAGGCCTATGTTTGTATTATATTTTCGTATAGTAAATGATAGTTTTACGGTGCTTCATCTATGTACACATGTATGTGTTGAACGCAAACAACCACAGCTGGAACATTTTATTACATGTGAATTGTATCTCATGGCAATCAGACGTGTACACAACTAATCGTGGTGTAGCTAGATTTTGAACGCATTATCAAACAATAGGCCCATGGCTAATAAAATGTGATATAGCTCATGATATATATGATATATGATTTAGTTCATGTGATATAGGTCTACCTGTTATACTGAAACATGTAGTGAAATATCTCAATGCTTTGCATTAGGCCTCCTCAACTAAATTGATATAATAGGCTAATGCAAATTAATGCGCGATCTTTTACCACACGTTGGTATTAATTACCAATTTATTACATGAATGCAAACCCGATCGAGCCCCCCCCCCCCCCTTAAAGAATTAAATAGTTTTATATTTTCCAGGTAGCATACCCTATTATACCTACAAGAGAAAACTGGCGTTGACCGTAATTAATCATTTTCAGGTCAACAGTGCCCGCCCCACCCCCTTTAAGTCAAATTCTGAACCCGTGAATCAATGATCAAACACCTCCCATGAATATACATCTTTGTTTTTATCTGTGGTCTAGAGACTTTAGCCTTTATTATCAAATACCTAGGTAATAGGCCGACACCTGCGTCTCTGAAACTGATTATGTTTTCATACGTCCCTGAAACATATGTCTCTCAAACATGCATGCACCCTTTTTGTTGTAGGCCCCTCTTGTTTGATTTATTCATAGACCCCGAACTTATAAAAGCTATATTAGACAAATGATATTCAGTGCAGTCCCTGCCGGTACGTGATAACCCAATGCCATTAGACAATATCATTATGTTTGGACCTTGTGGTCCAAACATATTGAGTTTTGTTTGGATCTCGATGTTTTTAATCTTCTATGTCCGTGCGCTATTTCTCCCAGAGTTTTTATCCAATCGACTTCAAACCTCGGCACAATGATCCTTAGGTATGTAGGATTATTGCTATAATATAATTACGATATATATAATTATGCAAGATTTTCTGGATCACTAAGTGCTAATCAATGTTATGCCAATGATGTACATTGCGGGGGCTTATAATGTGAGTTTTTATCCAATCAACTTCAAACGACTTTGCACAATGATCCTTATGTTTTGGGGAGGTGTGCTATGACTTTTCTAAGTCATACGTTATGTTCTTCAGGATTTTATTCAGGATTTTCTGGATCACTATGTGGATTAACGTTGGTACAATTATGTACATGTCGGGAGAAGCCCATGAATGTGGCCAGTCAATATAGGGGCCTATTGTCAGAGGCGCCAGACAGACTTGCATCAATTAAAATACAGATGCCTATATCCAATTATGTTTCAATGTGGGGCCAGCGTCGCGGAGGGTTGCTCAGTATTGAACCAACATTGGGTGTTTGACATGGACAGTAGAGCCTTTCAAATCTACATTTTAACATTGAATTACCAGCTGTAATTGCATCAAACACGAAACGTAATGTTGTTTTAATGTTTGGCCAGCGTCGCAGACAGTGATACAGCATTAATCCAAGAAAGTAGGCAGAATCCAGAAATCGACAATTCCAGTCAATATCTCATAATAAAAATAACCCAACAATATTAGAAATGGTGGCCAAAAAAACGCACAAAACGTAGTCTGAACATTATTTTTACTTGAAAAGTCACAATTCCCCTCTAGTTAATGTTAAAATTGTGTTTTTTTTATGTAATAATTATGTTCTAATGGTAACTCGCCTGCACAAATATGGCTAACAAAGTGCAGCGGGAAACCTTAAATTGTATCTATCCCAGAAAACGTGAGTTGATGACATGATTTTGAGCTAAAATGCATAACAGATAGGAGGCATATGAAACCCGATTTGTGCCGTGTGAATGAGATATACGGCTTATATCTATTTGCACATATAGAGTAGACTTACGTAAAAATATATTTGAGTCGATTTATAATGCTCAAAATAAGGTGCGTATTTGTGTAATAAAATCAACCTAAGTATTTGTTATTATTACCAGCATTATTATTATGTATAAATTACGCACACGCAACATACATTACGTTACCTATTGCAGTCTTTCCCAATAAGCTTACTCTAAACTTGAAACATTAACCAGACCAACAAAATTCTACAGGCAGTAGGGCCTAATTGGCCAACTCTTACCTTGTGATCACAAAAATTGTCCAAAAAATGACCGGATCGAAGGTCCGTCGTATTTGGGTATTTTGCCGGACCTGTAACATAACATATGTAATAAACAATATAAAGGTAGTAGCCTACTCATCTCCTAAGAAATGTGATGTACATAAAGTGCAGTAACGCCGTTCCCTAAGCACATGAGCATAGGCCCACTGCCCTTCTCAATAGCAGTATTTTCTAATAGCATCGGACCG
The DNA here is from genome assembly GCA_964017125.1 of Flabesymbios commensalis. Lineage (NCBI taxonomy): Eukaryota > Metazoa > Annelida > Polychaeta > Terebellida > Flabelligeridae > Flabesymbios > Flabesymbios commensalis. The sequence continues at coordinate 73,038,024 of OZ024912.1, read as the reverse complement.
ACTGGACATGTCCGGTAAAACACATACAGGTCCGACAAAATACCCAAATACGACGGACCTTCGATCCGGTCATTTTTTGGACAATTTTTGTGATCACAATTGGCCAATTAGGCCCTACTGCCTACTGTTTGGTAGAATTTTGTATGTTGCGTGTGCGTAATTTATACATAATAATGATGCTGGTAATAATAACAAATACTTAGATTAATTTTATTACACAAATACGCACCTTATTTTGAGCATTATAAATCGACTCAAATATATTTTTACGTAAGTCTACTCTATATGTGCAAATAGATATAAGCCGTATATCTCATTCACACGGCACAAATCGGGTTTCATATGCCTCCTATCTGTTATGCATTTTAGCTCAAAATCATGTCATCAACTCACGTTTTCTGGGATAGATACAATTTAAGGTTTCCCGCTGCACTTTATTAGCCATATTTGTGCAGGCGAGTTACCATTAGAACACCGCGGTGAGAAGGGAGGATGGAAGATTTATTTTGATATTTTTGATATTTTTTACAGCTGGAGCCAGATTGTTTTCATGGTCGAGAGATTTAAAGACAATTTTTTGCACATATAATTTATTTAATTCAATATTTTTTATATTTAAATAATATATAAATATAAATATTTAAATATATATATATATATATATATCTAGCTACCAGCAGGCTATGGCTTAATCTCCCTATATTATCAGCGATATGTCTGCTTCATTGGATCAGGTGATATTCAGCTATTATAAATTGATTAGTTGACTGAATGAATCACCTATGGCATGTATATGGGAATATCCTGTTTCACAAATTGATTTTTTTATTACCTGCTATTATAGCCCTTTACACACAAAAAACCGCAGGATAATTGTCACCATAACACTTTATAGACGCATCGTTAGTTGAACCATATATATTTGGGACTCAGATGAGAATTTATTTTAAACTAATAACTTGTTATATTTCATGATAATAAAATTACACAGAAATTTAGCGCTATCGGTACAATAAAACAATTCAACAAATTAATTATCTGATTATATTGCCGTAATTCGCCTTGTGTTTACACTGTGGCCTGTTACCACAACCAACAATGACGGCGATAAGCTACTATATAGCCTACCTGGCACGTCTCCCCACAATACAACCGTAGTAAAACTCCAGCCAATGCCAGTCAATGTCAGTCACTGCTGGCTTAATATTGGCCCATCGCCTGCGGCGCTGGCTCAGCATCTCATGTTTTTACTGAACGTCTCGTGCGAGCTGGGGAGTTATGTAATAGCGTGACTGCCGCACAGCGAAGCATGGCCACCAACGCTTAGTTCTAGTACGTATACGTCACAGGTGGTTTAATCCATGGATACAAATATCAGTTCAGGTAACCCTTTAGCCGCCAAATTATTCAATTGGAATTTTAACCCCCTTGAAGTTGTATCTCGCTGACGCGATCCACAACTTCAAGTGAGTGGAAATCATTCAGATTTGACAAAATGAAGGTCAACAAATTTCAAATCTTGCTGATTAATGTCACGTTTTATGTTTAACAGGTTCAAATGGTGATATGTAATATGCTAATAGAAATGTGAAAAAACGAATATAGACGGCACCGGCGGTTAAAGGGTTGAGTCGCTAACAATTACAGAGCTGAAATATATTCGTATAAACAATTTGAAACATCATATATGTCTTAGTTAGATTTTTACGCTTTATTTAATTACCCGTGTTTTATTTTTGTTAATTCTTTCAGTGCGGGAACGTCCTTGGAGGTCACAATCACAGTCCTTAGACGTCAGATTCTAACGTCTAAAGACGTTTCTCGAGCCGAAAGGGTTTAGTTTTCTACACCTTGAAATGTTCGTATAATTAGGCTTATGTATTGATTGATTAATGCTCTTATTTTTCGTGAGCGCATATTATAAATACAATAACGTTTAGTCTAGGGTGTTATGTAATGATATGGACATTATAAATACGGTACCTTGTAGTCTAGGATGTTATGTAATGGTGTCGGCATTTTTGCTATAATTTGATTTCAAACGATTTTTTATCCTCATACTCTTAGCAACATCCCAGTTTGTTTGATTTTTTTCGAAGGCATAATTGATAATGTATATGTTAAAAATCGAAATGGCCACCATTTTGTTCCATTTTAAATGTATTTCTACCTATTTCAGGTATTCGTGACAAAAATACAGCAGTTACAGGCTAGAAAGCACACAAATCATAAATATATAAAATAAAATACACTTAAAAATTAAATTGTTGTGGACATTTATAATTTGATACAATACATACATGTAATGATAAAAATAAAAGAGAAATACATTGTAGTTGACATTGATAATTTCAAAATGAGTGTGTACACAGATGTAATAAAATAAAATAAATAAAAAATAAATTGTGGTGGAGATTTAATATTTCAAAATGAGTGTAGAGAGATAGAATACAGAAATGTAATAAAATAAAATAAATAAATTGTGGTGGACATTTATAATTTCAAAATGATCGTCGAGCGCCTAAGATATCCATCCAATATTCAATGCTTGGTGAATGTAGTCAATTGGTATTTGAATGTCTCATAATAGACGGTATAGTTCACTTCTCGAGAGATAAGCTAACTTTTGATGGATTATTTTTTGTGCAGGATTGGATAGGCTCTAACAAAGTCAATTTAAATCTAGGACTTATAGATCATGGGGATTGCATTCAATGCTGTTACCACCCTCAATATTTGCAGCTGCAGGGGTCATCCCAGGGGCGGATCCAGGATTTGAAAAGGGAGGGGGCGCAGTGGCTTCGGGGGCTCGCTCCGAAAACTTTTTTGGTAAATTAAGGGGACTTTTTAAAAAAAGCTGGGGCTCAAAGGGGTGGGCGTGCGCCCCCTCTGGATTCCCGCCCGCATCTCAAGGGCATGCCTACAAAATTATTTTTTGTTTTCGAATATAGAATTTAACGATGCCCAAATCCTTTTAAATTCTAAAATACATTTATTATTGACCTTGGGGTATCGCAGTGTGAAATTTACAAATAATTAAGAGAAATCCCGGATCAGGAAAAGGCGTTTACGTGTGTACTATGTATTCAATTTTTAACAAAAAATGCACTATATATTTGATCATTGTAATATAATTTCGTAAGATATTGGTAGTAGGTATAAATTAGAGAATTAAGATAACACATATCTTTGACAGTATGATTTAGGCTTTATGTTTGAACATGTTCAATGGTCTTAAAAAGTTCACATTGCAATTATTATGTCCCGCCTCTATAGAGGTGGAGACATATTGCTTTACCTCTCACCGCTCAGTTGTTCGTCCTATCAGTTTTGTGTCTGTGCGTTCTCTCTGTTTATCGAGCAGGCTGTCAAACATGACACGTTGACCCAATGCCGCGCTGAATGTAGGCCAGCGTCACAGACCGCGGGCCAACATGAACCCAGCCTTTGTTTTTGATTTGGATAGGTCTAAAAGTCTGAAGAACAACCAAAATACGGCAACCAGACATACTGGCACCTTAGAGTTCGGGTACCCAACAAGCTTTAGTGCTGACTAACGTTGGTCCATTGTTAACCTCGTTGGCTCAGAATGAGCCCAATATTGCTTCAACGTCTAGTGCTTGCTGAGTATAATGAAGGGAGATGTCGCAACATGTTTATACTTCATGTGGGGCCACTTGCGACGACGTTGGTCCAACATTAAAAAAACATAGGGTCAACGTTTGTTCAATCAGCCACTCTCCAAAATACTGAATAGTGTAAAAAGAATCATAATTCTGAGCGTCATACATAGTTTCGCAATTGGGGATGATAAGGCAGGCCTACAACCCAAGATCTAACAGATTTTATGCGGAAGAATTCTGTTCATTCGAACAGATAGTCTCTTACTTGTAGTTTCTTAGATTTTCAAAACATTCGAAAACACTCCACAAAGGACACATAACAATAATGTTTTGTGTTTACTGGGTTGAACGCAGCTCCCAGCAAACATGAGGCGTTGAAGCAGTGCCAGCGGCGCAGATTGTGGGCCAGCATTGGACCAGCATTGGGTCAATGTCGTGTTTGCTGGGACTGTTGACAAGTGTTTCGCACCAAAACGGAATAATAAATTCCGCTTATTACATAGTCTCTACTGACCACAGGAGCCATTTAATAACATTAATTACACAGGCCATTGACACTACATCTATTAGCCATCAACCTTTAGTATCTATCTATCTTTAATTATACATATATATATACACAGCTATATCTATACACCCGGCTACACAAGGTTTCGTCGATATTTATTATCATACCTAATTTAAAAAAAAACTCTACAGGGTTATGCTGCTGGAAGGGAGACATCTCCTGTTTTTTTTCACAAAAAACTAGACCCTTCTAGTTATCTCAGATAAGTTCATCTCATCTTGTCAAGGTCGCCGGACAAGTGGACATAATTGTCTGTGCAACATTCGATGATATGTGTTAGCTGCTTGATTTGTCGGTGCTGCTTTAGTCTCTTCCATCCTTCCATCTTCAAATGGATGAAAATAGCTTACAATTAAATAAACTAACGATACCGTTATTGCGTATTATTTCGCTGTATTTGATAAAATTTTTTTCGTAAATTCAGCTTGCTTTGACATATGTTTATATATGTGCCCTATAATGATAGCATGATAGTTTGTCTCACTTAACAAAGGTAAGGGGACATACAGGGTGTATCTACTCTGAGCTTAAAGGTTAAATCCAGGCCCAGACTCAGGGACACTTTATTGCTATTGAACTGAATTAATGACCCTCGGCATACCACTGACTTACAAAGCTTTACAATACAGGCCAGCACCTGGCACAGGATCAATTCAAAGCAGCAGACGCATGTAATAACCGGCAGATCGACCACAATACATGTG
>OZ024912.1:73002541-73032929 GCA_964017125.1 Flabesymbios commensalis | reverse complement strand
CAAAAATATCATTTTGAGATTTTGGCATGTTTTTTAAAATTGACATAAAACATATTTCCGCAAATATATCTAACTAGATTTTCAATATGTTGTACCGAAATGAAATGTATGGTGTTTCGGGCCACCTGTGTGCACATATAGGCTAAGCTGGGCCAGGAGAACCTACTGAGGTTGGTGAGATGAATTAAATGACACTGTCCTCAAGGATTCGAATTTCGAGCCATGGTGGTCTGAGGTTGAGCACTCTACCTCTCGGTCACGGAGGTTCCCTCCATACTGAATCATTACGAGTGAGCGGAGAAGAAACATATTGCTTCTTTCAAACTTGAAGGCCAGAGTGCGGCCTCCGACTTTACAAGCAGGCAGCTTTAACCACTGTACCAGGGCCTCCGCATTTTGTTCAGAAGACCTATCCGAAGTACCTCTCGGTGAAATACTGTAGGCTACATAGGCCTATATCTTGTAAATTTCGCTAGTTTAAGTTGTATATGATAAAAATATGATAGTGGGGTGACAATAGCATAGTACAGAGCAGGTGACGATAAACACTTAGTGGTCAGGAATGACGTTAATAATCAATCTGATTTTATTGTGTGCGAATTAAGAAATCCGCGAAATGGCCGAAATTTCGTTCGCATGAATTTTAATGCCCGCGAATCTCGTATTCCACATATTGAATGTGAATACAATTAATAAGCCGTTGAGTCTCAAAATGAATCATGAGCCGTTGTGATACAAAGTTACCACATACAACGCTGAAATACTGTTATATTTTGTCGACCAACGGGTTTTTACAATCATCTCCTGTATTAGAGTGGAAGTACAAACAAAAAGGTGGGGGACTGATTATTTGGAAGACGATCAATTCAATCCCTTTCAGATTTGTTGCATAAGAGTAGCCTAACACCCCCATTCATTATATATTTTTTTTCAGATTTGTTAGGATTAGAAAGTATTTTAAATATTTCAAAAAAATACTATAGAAAATGTAAGCCGACTTACGACTCAAAATATGGAGTGAACTAGGAAAAAGAGAGAACACAATATCAGCATATTATCAATATATTAAAGCAAGATATATTACATAAATACATTTAACAAAATAATGCAGTCATATAAGGCCATTCATCTTTAATTCTCAAGCTGTAATTATATGTCTGCTCGGATTATACAAAAGAGCAGCAGGAATATAGTTACACCTATGGCATTACTATTGTGATATATCCACGAGTATGATGGCTATCTCGACCAACCAGAAGCATACGATATATCGTAACTTGTAGGAGAATATGAGCCTAGGTAGATAAATGGTTTACTAATATTCCATCAGATAGTACAGCAAATTATGTACATTTTGGTGTGGTTTTATGTTAAGCAGTTGTTCATAGTGTGATTGGAATGATTTTATTTTGAGCCATAACACCAATATATAAGTAATAGTAATATTATATTTATTGTAGTTCTATGTGTAGTTTTCACTGGATTTTTTTCGTGACATAGCGTCTTATTCAATTTATGGGCTAACAGCCTGGTGGCCGAATCTGAAAAGTGCTCTGGAAATAGGTTTAGGGGAACACTTTGTTACCATGTAAAAACCATTTTTTATTGTCCATTAGGGTGTCAGGCTTAAGAAAAACGTTGTTTCCGTTGCCACACCATGCGTTTTTCATTATAAATTTTCTTATATGGGGGTTCCCCCAAATCTATCTATATTTAGGGGGTTTGGTTACGTAAGCGTCTGTCATTTCTGTTATAATTTACCAATCAAAACATGTAATATGCCAACTCACAGATAGGTAAAGTAAATTTCTGTTCTGATGATGTATTGCCGTGTAGTAGACGTTGAAACATAATTGTTATTACAAAATAATTAGATTAGAATCAACAGAAAAAAACTAACTAGTATACATGGGCAATTGAAACGGCTTGATACAACATAATTGTTGGTCATATCTATATCTTGGCTATGTTTTCTGAACCCGGACATGTATATGTTTCCAACTGAGTGGTATGTAGATTTATAAATGTCATTAAAAAAAAATATGGAAGAATATATTGCAGCCTTTTAAAAATGTGTGTAATTATCTGGAGATGAAATCTGAAACACTCAACGTTGCTCATTATTCAAGTGTAGAATTTAGTATCCACTTGTTTTTACATAATTTGGGTGTGCTCAATGCGAATCTGTCGAACAACATTCTATGTTTGATGTGCTTCACCTTCAAATAAGCAATATAAAAAATGACCTCCAAAAACACATCTTTTCTATTTTTTGTTGCACATAAATACACAATTTCTGTTTTGTGCATGATTTAGAATTGAGAACAGTATTTCCTATTTGTTTCTATCAAAATGACCTATATTTGACATTCAAATACAAAATGGTTACCGCAACACACAAGTCACAACTGGAAGCGTTTTTATGCATCTGAATTATATTATAATAAATTTTTTTTTTCAAAATCTAGACAAGTAGGATATGTAATACGAAAAATTGGGTTACAAGGGATCCGAAACTATATTTAAGCACATTATATTCTAATAGGCCTATATGCTTTGATGTACCTAATATTTGGAATGACGTCATGATTTCGATTGTAAATATGTAAAATGACGGCCATCTTGGATTTTACGATACAATATAGGTCAGACAATGAAAAATAAAAAGCAGAAATAAGTGTTTTGACCCCAAAGTCATGCAAAAATCATAAATCCACCATCCCGTGCAACAAACCCCAAAAAGGGGTGGCATTCACATTTTTAAGACATTTAGTTTTGTGTTCATTTTTAGGCAAATGTCGCGGCCATTTTGGATTTTTTTCTTTTAAATTTACTCGTCAGTATTGTTTATTACTGGTCAATTAAGTTACAGCAAATAAATCATAATATCGTTAGCATGTTTAGCGGTATAAATATAGTTGCAGTAAATATATACGGCGGACGTCATGGATTTGAAGGTCAAATAAAAGACTTTTTTTTTTAATAGAAACTAGACATATTTTTTCTAATGAAAGTAATTTTGTTCCGTGTCTAACTCTATTGTAAAAAGGTATTTCTAAGGTTTTCACAGAATTTCTATTACTTTTCCGCGGTGTGATTAGATCCTGGGTGTATGGTGGCGAAAGGTTATTTACAATTTTGAAGGTCTGAATAGCTATTTATTGTCGTCGACTCTTTTCCAGTGAGTGCAAGCAAGGATCTGTAGTCGGATTTATAGTCATCAATGATATACCACAGAGCCCGTTCTTGATTTTGTTGGGGGCATATTCGCTTCAGAGCATTCACTTGTCTGCCTGTTTTCTCACATTATTCATTGGTATGGTGATTAAAAACTAGCCGATTGTCCAATCTCACTCCGAGCAGTGTCACTTCTTCGCTTGGCTCTATGGAGCATCCATTTACTGCCCTCACCCTCGCAATTTAACAAAATAGCATGAAATTTGTCCGCATTGGCTTTCATGCAGTTTATGACAAACCACCAGATATATTTGTCTGCTTCCATTTCCAGGTATAGTTTGACAATTTGTACTTGCATATGAAAGAGTGTTATCAGCCGCATTATTTGTAAGCTGGACAGTTTTGACAAAATAAAAAAGACCATTAACGAAAACATTGAAAAGCATATGACCGAGAACAGATCCTTGTGAACCTCCTTTGCTGCATTTTTCGCCAACATGGACACCCTGTTGTCTGATGAAAGATTATGATAAAATGAATTGAAAATATATAGGCTGAACACCGTAGGCTTCCAGCTTTGACACCAGCAGTTCACGAGGCATACAGTCGAGCGCCTTGCTTAGATCCATTATAGTCCAGGCTGTTAGGTGTTTCTCTGTGCACTTTTGGGAGAAATTGCAATTTTTTGCCCAGATGATCAGTAACATGTATTCTTTCGATTCTGATATAGCGCAGTCAATTATGACACGATTAACACCTAAATAACCTGTAATTAGTATCCATAATTAGCAAAATCTGGACAAAAATACGGAGAAAATAATATCTTGATCGGTGGGTCGATTTTAATAATTTCAAGTTCTGTTATCTGTTTGGTAGATAATTGACACAACAAAAATATTTTTGAGATCATTCTTTGTCAAGGTCACGTGATGTGTCAAGGTCAAAATCAAAATCGAGGAAAATTGGACAATTCGGACATTAAATAGCGCATTTAAAATGTTTCAAATTATCTAAAATTATTTGATATATTATTGAAAAAGCCCATCATCTGTAACATTTCATTTGAGGGTTTAATGGAGTATTTATCTAATAACCGGGGTCGTAATTGTTTGGACAAGTGATCCACCCATAAGTTGTCTTTTCCGCACATGTATCGTAAACGGATCAACGCTATGATTTTAATTACTTTTTTTAATACACTGTGCATTTTAATGTTATACAAAATTTCATGCACTATTATATATTGCATAAAGGTCAAGGTCAATCAATAACTTCAAGGTCAAAGTCAAGGTAATGTTCGAAATATATTTGGAACCTGGTGGTTTTCTTGTGATGGGCGTATATGACATGGGATTAATAAATTTACCATTACATGTTTAATGCCAATTTTATCTTAGCAATAAAAAAATACATTCGATACTTGTAGTGAATGTACATGAATGGCAAAATAGCCCACGTGGTGAACTTGTCAATTTAACGATACAATCGTTGATGAAAAATATTGCTCGGTTATTCAAGCAAGTAACATTATCCTACTGGGACCTTTAACGTTAGTTAATAATTTGTATATTTATACACTGCTGAAAAGCAAATATGACAGCTTCCACAGGCTCTGGAATCCTACTCAAATTTGTGCAGCGTTTAAATTGGCTCTTTGTGCAGCATTCTTGATAATTATTGTCATTATGCTATGTGATTTTTATTAATAATAACTGATCTACACGAACAAAGTAAGCTTGAATGATAATTGCGTACTAAGCAGTCTTGATAAAGAATGTGTCCTTACTGTGCATACTGACATTGTAGGGTGGGGAGAAAGTATGTTTGTATGCTGGTGAGTGTGAAAAAAGTATTGAAACATTCAGCATGGTAAAGCGCTATGATAAAATTCCAACAAACCATTCAGAGAAACTACACAGCCAATGTTAAAGAACTCATTGAAATGTTCAATAGCTTCCACCTTTCCTCCGATCCCCAGAAGTTGTGATACAATTTGCCTGCCAAGCAATGAGTTATAGCTGATAATCAAGATGTACATTGCATTTCAGTTTCGTGAAAGCACTGCCGATTAGCTTCTCAAGTATGAAAATACATACAAACCTTTCCAAGACTGACATGAGATAAACAAAAAAACATCTTGGTTGCCAGTTTTGATGATGGTGCATGTGATCATATCAATACATTACTTAACGAGCCGATGCTATGTTGATGTATTGAACTGCAATGGTCGTACGCAACACCAACATACACTATATATAGTATGATAATTTCGATGAATATGTGCCAATTACTGTCATTCTCCTTATGTCATCTATGTTGAGCGAGCACTCTCTTCTATAAAGTGTGATGGTGTTGTTGAAGATACTGAGTGAAGTGCCAAGGCTACACCATTTTCTAACCAAGGATTGGTGTGCGGACCAAGCTAACACCTATCAGAAGACAATCTTCATAGAAACTGGTATACATTTCAGAGTAATTAAACCATAATTTTTTTTAATTTTAGCTTCCCTAGCTTTAATCATTATTTGAAGAAACGTATAATCTCTTTCAATGAAACATAAACAGTAGTCAACAACTCTGACAAGCTGCATGTAACGCTTGGAGTGGAGACGCCTTTCCGCTACCTTGCATTACATGACATATATCAGGATATGTCACCTCCCATGATGCGTGTTTTCTCCACATTCCATGTTATTGTATGGGATATGACAACACCTCTTTAATGGCAGGATAGGTAAAATGTCAGCATAATAGAAATGGTCAGCTCATTTCATCCCACCCCATCCCTCTGCAGTCCCATATGTAAAAAATGATGTAGCGCTTGGCTCATTGTCCATTGATGACAACAAAATCATCGAAGAATTAGTTCTGTCTCTTTATTCAAAACCGCGTCATCATTCAAGTATGTAAAACAATCTTATCCGGAGTGTCTTTGGTTATTTTGCCATCGCAGTCCAGGGTGTATGGCCGTAGTGTGATATTCAGTTTGTGTAACCTTGACACTGGCATGACAAATACTATAAACCTTTCTCCCTTTACCAGTGGGAATTCTCGATCTCTTGTTAACCAGACATCTTTATGGTTCGTTGTACATGTTGTGGATCCCAGAGATTTAAATCTCGATATGCCTATGTGAGAGGAGCTGTCACGCCTAATCAAAGTGATACTGACAAATCAAAACCAACGAATTTAAATATTTCAGGCCAGTGTTGTTTGATGTGAGTGTTCTGATTATTAACGTAGATTATTTTGCACTTCCCTCTACGAGTATGTGGGTGCATGCTATGGACGTTCTGTTACCCCGCCACCCTCGTCCAAGACAAAGGAAAAAAACGTCGAAATCAGAGGTTCCAGCAGATTAATGCTTTCTGATAAAGGTTTTATGCATCATTGATTGTGTTTGACAAATTAGGTTCAAAATATGTGATATTTTGGCATGGACGTAAGCCCTACAAGTAGCCTATCTAATATATTAATTGCTCAGACTAAATTCCACTTTTACATTAACACTGAACCAGTCTTATAATCAAAATTTACTGATTGATTATTTTCGAAGGAAGCACATTGAAAAGAAATTCATCTGGTCTCAAATCTATTCCTAATTTCTCTTTAATTTTGACCTTGAAGTTTGCTTAACCTTGACCTCTATGTTATATGAAATAGTACATAAGATGTGGAACATCATTAGAAATGTTTTTCAAGAAACTAAATGAAATAGACTGAATTATTCCTGAGATGACAATCCATACACGAGGCAGTTGTGGGATAGCTAACCCATAAGTGGATCACTTGTCTAGAGCATAATGATCCCGGTTTCGGAGATACAGATTATATTATGCCATCAAATTAAAGCTGTTAGATTGGTGTATAACGTTTTTTAATGTGAAATAATTATATATACTTTGAAACATTTAACATGAGCCTTTTTGTTCAGAATTTTTAAACTTTGCTCACATCTGACCTTGACTAAGCCGCATCACGTGACCGTGACCACTAATCATATCAGGAATATTTTATCGAGTAGGCTATACGTTAAGTAAATGACACAACCAAAGATCATTAAAATCGATCTACCGATTCTTGAGATATTATTTTTTTCGTATTTTTCCGTGGTTTTGCTAATTAAGGATACTAATTAGATGTTAATGAGGTGTTGATCGTGTCAGAATTGACTGCGCTATATCAGGCTCGAGAGAGTACATGTTACTGATCATCTGGGCAAAAAATTGTAATTTCTTCAAAAAGTGCACACACTCGCTCTATTTCGACCCTAACAGCCTGGACTATTAGCAGAGCTCAAATTTCCTGTATGGCAAGAAGGTCTTTGCGCCAATGTTCTAATAGACCGAGCAAGGCGTCATGATATCTATAGCCTCGACGAAAAGCAGAGAGGTGTGGAGAAAGTATATCATTTAGAAAAGGAAAAATGATCTGGTGTGCAAATACTTTCTCGAAAGTTTTGGCCAAAATTGGTAAAAGGCTTATTGGACGGTAGTTACCTTTTTGTAGCTCGTCAGCTTTTTACTATAAATTGGTACAACCGATGCCTTTTTTAAGACGCTGGAGAAACACCCCCTGTTCAATAGCTTTATTTATTAGTCCAGAAATGATGCTATTTCGGAGCCAGCATGTTTTAAAAATTTCGGGGGAATTCCATCGGGCCCAGTAGCTTTTTTATATCTAGAATTTTTTAAAATCTAGAGACATCATCAATCGTCGTGGAAAAAATCAAAGGTGATTTGTCGATTTTGTTTCTTAATTTTAATAATACTGGGTAGATCTTTAAGGTCAGAAAGAGTGTGATCTTTTCCAATGTCGGCAGCTACCTTTACTAAAAAATCGTTAATAATTTCCGTATTTCAATTTGTTCACATATAATTTTACTAAAAAATCCCTTTATTTCAGCTTTGTTCAAGCAAGTAGCCCCGCATAGCCTTACGCATGATATCCACACATGTATAAATTTCTTTGTGCTGTGTACTTTTCCCAGGTGTCTCCGATTCGGTTTGCAGTGTACTTTTTGTACAGGCTTTTCTTTTCCAAATGGCTTTACACAACAAGGTGAAATTATTCTAATTTGATATAGTTTTAGGAGATGGCCGATGTACCAATTAAAGTCAGCAGACATTAGCACGATCATAATCATAGGAATGTACAGGAAAAAGCAAAATTACCCTACGAACTGTGTTAATTGTTTTTAGATATGGACTTTCAGCGCTCTAATAGGGTGGATTAATGTTCTGTGAAAGAAATTGAAACTCTAATAATTTGTTATCCTATCTTTGATAAAAGAGAAATAGGATCGACAGCGATTTAAAAACTGTTTATAGCAATTGTAGTTTGGATTTTTAATAACCTGGGGTTAACAATATTAGTCTTTGGGGCTCCCTTTGAGGGTACCCTTGAACATCCCTCATTTACCTGGAACATTAGTGTAGACTCATCACAATGGTTCCCCATGTATTGTAAGCTTTTACTTGGCACACCATGGTTACCCACGTATTGTGAGCTTTTACCTGGCACATGAGTGTACACACAGCACTATTCCGCCCCCCCCCCCCATGTATTGTAAGCTTTTACCTGGCACATTAGTGTGCACTCAACACAATGGTCACCCACGCATTGTAAGCTTTTATTTGGCACATTAGTGTACACAGCACTATGACCCCCCATGTATTGTAAGCTTTTACCTGGCACATTAATGTACACTCAACACAATGGTCACCCACGCATTGTAAGCTTTTACTTGGCACATTAGTGTACACACAGCACTATGACCCCCCATGTATTTTAAGCGTTTACCTGGCACATTAGTGTAGACCCAGCACCATGCCCACCCATGCATTGTAAGTTTTTTCCTGAGCGATTACAGTAAACTGGATATGATTATTGTCCACTAAATCACTGGTTCATCTCGTTCACAATCAAAATCTGATCAAGTGGCCACACTTTGAGGTGGCCGAGCCCTTCGCGATATTATAAAGCAGGGCCCGATTCAAAATTAATACCACTGAAAGACCATTTCATGAGTATAGGTGAACGAGTTGTGAACAAAAACCAGCAAGCTCGTTTTTATCCATAAACGGAACACAATTGGTCCTAAATAGGAACTATATATCAGTTCCAGATGGTCTAAGTACTATTATACACGATACAACAATTATACGTAGGTTCTAAATCATCAATGTGAAAAATGTACAAACTTTTTAGTTTTTTTTCTGTCAGAACACAGGGATGTTATGACCTCTACTTACAATAGTTAAAAGTGATTATTTATATTTCCCTCCGGCCAAACTGTTGTTCTAGCTTTGAAACTTCCTATTTATTATTATTTTACGGGGATTTGAGAATGGCATTTATCTTCGAGTTTTGAACCGATGAACCGGATATGTTGACATAGTGATCCTTGTTTGGAGATGTAACCTGCTATGGCTTTTTTAAGGGATCCAGTCAATAGCACACAAGTACTCAGTGGTCAAAGGTCAGATTTTTCCGATTGACAAAGCATTGTGGAATTTCAAACTGTCATATCTCGGAGGCCGAGCGTCCGAGGCTAAAAAAGACCTAAAATTGGGCCCAACAGGTTTTAAATGTATCTGTCAAGCCCAATTTTAATAAGAAAACGGATATTTAAATAGAATCAAAATTGCTGGCAAAAATTCAAAATGGTCGCCAATTTTGTAAAGTAGAGATCATTTTAGAGGAGTTTAAAAAAAAATTAAAATAGCCTCCGATATTTTTGATACTGCATTAGGGGCTAAACGGAGCGAAATTTGGGCCAAAAGGGTATGGTACTTTGCATGATGGTACTATACAGACATATAGGTAAACCTGAAATAATTAGGCATAGGTTCCTCCTTTAAAAAAAAAATAATATAAAAGGCCCTATATATATAAATCTACTCGGAGCTCACCATTTCAAAAAATTATTGCCATAAGTAAGCCATCTAACAAGCAAATTCAATTAAAGAAAATGTTAAATTATTGTAATGTATTTCACCCTGACTGGACTCTTAGCTGAAGTTGTACTGTGTTATTGGTTGTAATGCGTATCTCAGTCACTTTTCTTTGTGCCCCACTTAATCCCATGAAAGGTGAGTCCTGTGTCCACACAAGGCTACTGAGGGCCGACCGGACAGACAGTCTGCTACGATGTTATAGACAATCAAAGACACAGTATGTTTTCACTCTTTTAAAATAATTTACTTTCAGGTACGGCCTTCGGTTATATAAATTGTGTGAACATTTTAATTGCTCCCTCTCAGTCTTTTCTTGAATGAGCAGCAACGTGAGTAGACGTCTTCATTCTACATTACAGTCACATTTCATGCAGTCAATTATGACTTCTGACATTGTACGACACCAGTGGTGCCTTTTGTCTTGATGTTGTTTGTCATGTTTTGCGGCTTGAACATCATCATTTACAGGCCAGTAAAAACTACTATGATATCATAACGATGATCCTCAAACTCCAGTAGGACGTTTTTTCCCCATTTAACAATCCACACGGATTTGAGCTGACTAGATAACTCAACATAAGGTGTAGACAGCCTACAGTCCACCATTTAAAGTCAATGCCAGCGCCATATACTTTAATTAATCTTTCATGCTCACCGTCATCCTTCACCAATGAACATTACTGTAGACAATATTAAAACTTTAAAATCTGTAACATTGTTCCCAATTTTTAGCTTGGAGACAGAGTCTCCAAGTTTTTAGGTTGACTTTCGGGGTTATTGTCTGTTGCAAACTTCTGTTCAACATCTGTTCTGCCTGTGCACAGGCAAAAAGCATTATCTGCTCCCTGGTAAACTAGACGTTTACTGCTTTTTAACTGGCTTTTTCTGCCATAGCGCTGCCAAAAGTCTGTATTTGCTCACTTGTAAATTAAGTACATACTTCCTTTTGTTGATGTCACTGCCTCCTTCTTGTTTGTAACAGTTCTTTCAATAGACAGTATCTGCACACTTGTAAAATAAGCAGATACTTGGTTTTGGCTGTGTGCAGAAGTGTCATGTACCCAGCTAACACGAAGCATTGACAATGCCGCAATGTTGTTTTAATGTTGTGCTGACGTTAAAGACGGCAGGCCAACATTAAAACAATATTGAGTCAATGAGTCGTGTTTGCTGGTTCCCTGCTGTTTGTAGTAAGTGACCAAGATGCACTTAACCAATGTTTGTTAAATGTTATGCTATCATCTATGACACTGCGCCAACATTGACCTAACATTGGGTCAGTACATCGTGTTATATTGACTCCCGGCAAAAACAACCTTTAGCCAATGCCGTTTTACTGCTAAGCTAAGGTTGTAGACGATGGGCCAGCAATAAGCTAGCATTGGTAGAACATTTGTCATGTTAAGGTGGTGGTGCGGGTGTACAAATGCTGGGTCAGCGTTTTAGATGGTGGGCCATCATTAAGCTAGCACTGTGTCAACGTCTTGTGTTTGCAGTGGAGCTGTTACACGTGAAGCTGAAAGGCAAGTCGGCAAGTCTGTCGCGGGGAGGGATAACTGCCCCCTCTCTCCAACCGCTGACATCTACACCGCTGCCCTCTACAGTGTTATGCAATATACAACTTAGGTCTTGGCTAAGACATTTATCTTCAAAAATATCAACTTTCGTAATATTAAAAATAGATTTTCTGCCTTTGTGATAAAAGGCAATGCAAATTATTATAATTTATACATTTCTGGCGCGAAATACGACCAAATAACGTGTTTATTGCATTTTGTGTAAAGTCATGACGATTTCGTGTCCTAATGAGCGCCGGCCGACATGATCTTTTGAGCACTTGATACGCACTGTCAAAACATATGCACGCATAGGGACTTAATTACATATTAAGAATATGCTAAGTGAACCCTAGCAACCGAAGGGTGCTGAGCGTGAGATAAAGGCATTGAACTTTCTATAAAAACTGCTTTTAGCCTTTCCAAATTCTTCTCTAGTATATAATACTCATTGCTAATATCTGATTGGCAAGGAACCTGGAAACAGAAGCATTTTAGAATTTAATTAATTTAGATGCACCCTCGACAAACAGAGGGTCCCAGTGGTCTAAATGAGGTGTTGAATCAGCCAGTAGCTACCCTGTATCTCGTAACTTATCTCTCAAAATCTGAATGAAAAGGCAAATAAAGTTGTAATTTAGCAGATCTGGCCACTGGGGATATAATTATAGTACTTAAAATTGCGCTCTGCGCTTGGCTGTCCAACATGACTGTGACCTGTTTACCTACACTCAATGCTAAAAAGCTAGAGTGGACAATACAGTATAGCCCCTATACATGTTGCGTCGCTGATTTCTAAAATGTGAATTCTGGGTTGAGTTGTCAAACATGGTCCAATTAAATCAACACTTGAGACACTATGCCTTATATTGCGGTGTGACAATTGTTGCACTGTTTGCATAATTTGTGTCATGTGGACAGTAGAGTCACCATGCTTCGTTACTCATTAAACATGTTCAATTTTGGATCAATTTACCTTATGTTGTTTGCCTGACTGTCCGTGTGCCGTCGCCAAGCTCCAGCATACCCAGAGAAAAAACATCAGAGTTATGCAGTTTTGATTGAATTTGAGTGGAATGGTCTGAAAGTGACTGAAATTAATAAATTGAAAAACAAATTCTAGAAGCTATAGCGTCTCATCTTAATTTGTGAAATTTAACAAATGGTTGTTTTGAATTTGTCTTTTTTCAGAGCCACCAGGGGCTTTAAACCCTTCCAGGATTTGTTGTGGTGTTTGAATCCTGTCTGTTATTTTGTCTTGTTGTTTTGATGGTTTGTGAATTGTGTATTTTGAGCGTATGCTTGTTTTTTTGGCTTTTTGTTAGTTTATGTTTGTTGGTGAAAGCTATTAATCTGTTATTTATAAGTGTTCATGTGAATGCTTGAAATGGCTTGTGAACTATTGTCACTCACTCACCAACGCGGTGACAAGTTGGTGAGTGATAACGTGTCCTGGTGACCTGCTCAACGCTGGAAGTGTTGGCCCGTCAATGCCAGCGTTGCCCCAATGCTGGCTCAGTGCTCTTAGCGCTGGACTGACATTGGCACTGCGGTAGCCACACTGTGATAGCATTCGATGTATATCACTCTCACTTGCTGCCAGCGTTGTCCCAATGTTGGCCCAGTGCCGTTGGCGCGTGACGACACTGACACAGCTCCAGCAGTAATCGCTGGTTTATTGCTGGTCCACCGTCTGCAACGCTGGCCCAACATTAAACTAACATTAACAACACATGAAAACTGAAAAAAATAATAATTTATATTTAAGCCAATAGAGTACATCAATGTATATGATTGTATTGATCAGAAAAATCATTAATTGGAACCGTTTTGCTAATCAGTTTATAGATACCAGCAAGAATCTACAGTGTATAACACATCATCTTGATATCAGTGATCAGGTAATGTGTTTGTATATATAACAGCAATACCAAAGGGCGGGGGCCTTGTTGAAAGGCCCAGAGTAAATAATAATTGCACTTCTACTTTTGTAATATTAATTACATTGTAGTACTGTAAAATGAATCTTTGTCAAACATTTTTCATGAAGTGTGGAGAATGTGTGTAAAATCAGCAAATGATGGAATCGAACATATAATATAAATTCCAATGATGGATAGGATATAAATACATACTACCGGGTATATAGGCCTATGCATATTTTCTTTTTGTGATAATTAAGCCCGCCCCCCGCCCCTCCCACCAGAGGTAGGCTCTTTGTTTTCATATGGTTTCACCCGGCGGTGGCTGCGCGGCGCTGCCGCGCATGGACTCCGCCTCTCATCCATACCATGTCACCCTGATATCTACAAAACCGCTTTTCATTTGGTGTTCAACATACTGGATACAAGTATTAATTCCTAGCCTGCATCAATTTTTCAGAAAGTTTGGGAAAATATCTGGGTCATGGCGGCCAATGTTATTCTTTTTTCGTCAAATTAAAACCTTGTCACCCAGATAACTTCAAAACAGCTAATGCGATACACTCAATATTCAAAGTACTGCATGCTAGAATTAATTCCTAGACTGCATCAATTTTTCAACTCGTCAGAAAGTTCGGAAGAATAGCCGGGTCATGCCGGCCATCTTTATTATTTTTTCGTCAAATTAGGACTTTGTCACCCTGATAACTTCAAAGCCGCTTATCCAATCTACTCAATATTCAACATACTGCATGCTAGTATTAATTCCTAGACTGCATCAATTTTTCAGAAAATTTGGGAAAATATCCGAGTCGTGGCCGCCATCTTTAATCTTTTCTCGTCAAATTAGAACCTTGTCATCCTGATATCTAAAAAATTGTTTTTTTCAATTTACTTTGTTGTTCAACGTACTGGATGCAAGTATTAACTCCTAGGCTGCATCAATTTTTTAGCAAGTTCGGTAAAATATTCGGGTCATCGCGGCCATCTTTAATCTTTTTTTGTCAAATTAAGACCTTGTCACCCTGATACCTTCATAGCCGCTTATCCGATATACACAATATTTTAAATACTGCATGGTAATTTTAATTCCTAGCCTGCATCAATTTTTCAGAAGGTTTGGAAGAATATCCGGGTCATGGCTGCCATCTTTCTTCGTCAAATTAGGACCTTGTCACCCTGATAACTTCAAAGCCGCTCGCTAATACTCAATATTCAACATACTGCATAGCAGTATTAATTCCTAGACTGCATCAATTTTTCAATAAGTTCGGGAAAATATCCGGGTCCTGGCGGCTATCTTTATTCTTATTTCAAATTAGAACATTGTCACCCTGATAACTTTAAAGCCGCTTTTCAGATACACTCAATATTCAACATATTGCATGCTAGTATTATTTCCTAGACTGCATCAATTTTGCAGAAAGTTCTGGAAAATACCCGGGTCTTGGCGGCCTTCTTTAATCTTTTGCGGTCAAAATAGCACCTAGTCAGCCTAAAGCTGCTAGCTTCTGCCTCATAATATTACTTGATAATTACATGTACAAATTGATTATCTAGTAAAATTATATTCAATGTATAACTTTTATTTGAAAAGTGCGAGGGGGGAGCCTTCTTGGGTGTTTTACATGGTAAACACTTACTTCTAGTTCAATTTAGAACATGGATATACATTCTCTGACACATCTGTAGGCTAGCTGATATTTTGCAATGCTGTTGACAAGCGTCAAGGCCCCTGGGCCTCTTGTTTACTGAATGCTCTTTGCTAGGTCAGCTTTCACATTGCCATTCTTGACCCACCTCAATAGCTGGAACCTAACAGTTAGATCAATTGTTCTGAGTCTGAACTCGTCAGGGTATCCTGCTGTTTGTGGACACGCATACACATCCCCATACCCACAGTGAGCAAATAACAACAACTACTTCTTTGCATTAAAAAAAAGTTGAGCCCGCACTCTCTTATATTGAACATGTACCATTTTATATCGGATACACTGATTTATTAGGTATAATGGGCTGAAGGATCTTGTAGGATGGTCTTTTGATAGGACAAAGTAACTGGGGTTGAAGCTCCTAGCATATTCTAACTTCCATCGGGGCGACGGTACATAATTAACTTGAGATTGATGGTTCTAGATGCTTTATTGATAATAACTTCAACTTCGCTGTGCCCTGTCTCGGACTCAGATGGATTCCAGGATAGTAATGGAATGCTGGAATGTTGAATGCTGCGACAGCCTCGTGGCTTGAGCTGCGAGGAGCTGGGGGAGGGCAGGTCCGCCCTGCTGCCGGAGTAGATCACAAGTGATAGTGGTTCGGGCCTCGTGGCTCAGCGTCGTCGGTAGCTCTCGCCAGGGGGATGCTTCTCGTCAGATGCGACCTCTGGCGAACGAAACCGAAGCGGTCCCCACATTACCCCTGGGCTAAGTGACAACGTTGAACCTAGCTAACTCGTGGGTAAAGCGGAGGTTTCGTCGGGCCAATCCGAGCAGTGCACCAAAAACACCACTATTACAACAATAACTGAGTGCGAAAAATACAGGGTGGGTGGGTGATGAACACTGCGTGCGCAGCATAAAAAATATTTTAAAGTCCTTTCCCATCATCTTAACACCGATGTTCTGAAATTATGCTGCAGCGACATGTGTCGTCCAACCTTATTTACATTTACTTAATACAATTAATATGCAGTTTAATTATTTGAAAAATCGTTTACGTAAATCACTTTGCAAAATTACTACGTAAATTACATGATAAAATAATGTGGCGCTGTAGTAGCAAGAACCAGCAACACGAATCGAGCAGGTGTGTGGAGAGTTCGTCCAACACATGCTGAACATATAGTAACGATTTAAAGCCGCAGTGCTATACGCGTTATCGTTAAAAAGGCAGTATATGTAATACTGTTGCGAACCTGGTTCGTGAGTCGTTTTGTTTGTCACTAGCGTTATAATGCAAAGTATCCCAAAATCCTCGTTAGCGCGAGGATTAAAACTGCTAGTGATCGTGCTTGGGCCTTGTGAGCCTTTAATGTGAGCGATCACGAGTGGCGTCATACCGAGTAATCAGATCAGCCGAAGCAGGGGTGCATTATACGCTATGTGTGAGTAGGCCTACCTGGGCGCACTGATTGACAGTGTCCGTAGTGCATCCCTACCTGGTTCGGGCGTGCTGGTTGACGGTTTCTGCATAGCATCTACTGTAACCGTGCCTTACTAAAGGTTTAAAAATCGATAATGTAATTGCGATGTGTCGCAATAGACATGTTTAAACATGTGCCGGGGTGAAATGTAACATGGAATGCATCGTCCCATGAACTGTCATGTGAATGACATGACCGGCTACGTAACCGGCGTAATGCAAGCAATAGTCACCCTCTTGCTGTGGCTAAACAGTGATATTATTAAAAGTAGGCTATACACGCATATGTCTGCTTTGTCTCCGAGCATGCGGGGAAAAGGTAGACACATACACATATCGTAAAAGTCGGCAGAAATTTGAATCATGAAAAACATTAAACCTGAAATTCTGTTGTAAAAAATTAACCAATTTCGGGCTGCTAGGCTGACTAAAGTTAATATGAAAAAGCATGCAGAATAATTATTCATTAAAGTTCGTCAAGCCTATTAGGCTACTGATAAATGTGCAGGAAGGTATTATTAAAATAACTGCTTTAATCTGAAATGTCTGAAAAGAATAATAAAAATGCAAGTTGACGAAAGTTCTGATGAAATTAATTAAGCAGGTGCTGATTCTGTGAAGCTGGAGTCTGTGCATCTGTAAATCGCTGGTTATTTTGGTAGGGAAAAGCTGATGCTGATAAGCTGGGAGAATTCCCCGTGGTTATACAAGTTGAGCACAAGCAGTTTGGCCGGGGTGGCGGTTGCTGTAGACTGTGCTGCGTTTTGTTGTCTGGCAAGCTGTGCCGTATACTGTGTGTTGAGGCTTGAGCGGTGGGACTGTGTGCTGACTGCCTGTATGCTTGTGCGGCATACGACGTCACCATTCAGCATGCCGTCTGTCTCATCCCACTCCATACCAGCCTGGCAGAATTACGAATCTGACAGTCTGTCAAAATCGTTTGACGTAAAAACAGTTTATATTTGACATTATTATTTAGTAAAACACCCAAATTGCAGCCTATGCGGCTATTTGACCGGGTTTGATATGGCATACATTTATATCATGCCTGTTATTACAGTTCACACAATCTTCGCTTGTGTTGTACGGTACTGACAGTAAATAGGCCTAAATGACAGTACTGATGCGAATATTGAACGTTGTATATCTAGTGACGCATCTCTCACAATCTCAGCCACCAGCCATAATGTGGCTGCTATGGCTTGCCGCCGCGTTCAATCCATTAAATTCCATCCATAAAATCAGTACACAGCCAAAAAGTTCTTAAAATATGATAAAGTTGAGAAGTTGAGAAAGTAGGAATCACTTGAGGTAGGTTCGTGAAACTAGGGTCTGGTTGTAGACTGCTGGGATGCCGAGTAGATTATTTATAGTTCAGTTGAGTAGTTTTGCTACTATGCGGAAAACGTGCTACAGACTACAGTCACTGTATGATGATGATTGTAGCCTAATGTAGGTTCGGTTCTGAAGCTGTCTGCGGCTGTATTAATCGTTCCGATGCATTAAATTATTTTATGGATAACACATTGCAATTGTGATAATTGTAGGTAACAAAATGTATATAGAATGCCAGAATAAATGTTAAATTGCTATTCTAAGCTATAGGGTAATAGTATTGGGTAAATCGACCTGTGTGGAAAGGCTTTCCACGCAAGTCGAAAAACACATAGAAACATCAAAATAATCGTCGTAGCGCTACTGTCAAGTCGTAATCCGGTGCTTTAAATAACGATTAAAACCGGCCCATCATAAGAAAATTTCGTTTTCTTGACGATAGGTCGAGTGCGACTGTATAATTTATCTAGGCTTGTAAATGACAAAATATCGACCTACGGTCCTAACAATGATGTTTTAATAGACCAAATAGGACCTTTTATTCACATACATTTCAGGCGAGCAATTTTAAGTGGACCTAGGTTTATCAAAAGTTCTCTGAGTCGAGGCGATATTTTGTTTGAAAATTTTATTTCTCTAGTTTTTCAGACAAGAAACCTAGAGATACATCTTGAATGGGCCGTAAAAAATCGAATCACCCAATTAGGTGTACAACAATTTGAAATGAATTTAAAAAATGTTCACCTCCCTACAGTGGCAGAAATAGGGAAGAAATATTCAAAAAATTTGACTTATTAGGGAAGAATCGAGAAGAGTCTAATTTGGTGTCGAGCAAAAAACGACGTGTCAGCCATCTTAAAAAATGGATCGCACGTGGTTATCATTCAAAATTATTAAAATTTTCGCTGTTTTCCAGCGGAAACGCGCATGCCTCTCTCCGGATAACCTTTCTAGCTAATCCTTACTGGCATATTTGACAATGACCTACAATTATCACGTACCTTTGGAAAAAATGATAAGTCATTTTTTTGAAAAATCCCCTAAATTTTACAAAAAACTATCCACGAAACAGAGGTTTTGCGTCGTGTGTTGCTCTGTGAAAGTACTGTTGCGAGTAGGATCAAACGTCTGGGGTCACAAATAATAAGTTGAAGGATCTTGTAGGATGGTCTTTTGATAGGACGAAATAACTGGAGTTGAAGTTCCTAGCCTATTCTAACTCCCGTTGGGGCGACGGTACATAATTAACTTGAGATTGATAGTTCTTGATGCTTTATTGATAATAACTTCAACTTCGCTGTGCACTGTCTCGGACTCAGATGTATTCCAGGATAATAATGGGATGCTGGAATGTTGAACGTGGCGACAGCCTCGTGGCTTGAGCTGCGAGGAGCAGGGGGACGGCAGAAGAGCAATTGCCCCACCTCGCCCTTTCTTGATGCTTATGTTTGACCTAAGATGGATGCCATGAACTAATATGAATGGCTTGCATGCTTGCTCCACAATCCACCTATATAGAAATATAATATCAAACTGATTATGTAAGATCATGACTGTGTGACAAACTTGTCAATGTTTACGTCTTGTGTGATTATGCATTTTAGATCGTATTTTAGTTGTTACAAGATTAGACAGTTGACTGTTTTTAATTAAAAAAATATCACATATCAGGTAAGTTAAATCTATACAAACTCATACTGTATCCCCACGCATAAACGTGCATGCAATTATAAGTGAATATCGACTGTTTTAGGCACGTCTCTAAAAATATTCTTGTTTGTTTATAAGTGCATGCACTTATATTCGGATACTACGTGCATGTAGTTATATTAAAAAATAACTACACATAACACTGTGTAACTCGGACATACACTGCAGGTGAGAATAATATCAATATGTGTTGACTTATAGAAACCATATGTCCATAACAATTAAAACAAATTGTTATGTTCATCGTAAACACTAACTAATTTTTTTTTAAATATTTTGTAGGGTAGATATTGCTCCATAGATGTGCGCCTACAATTCAAAGCGGTAAAGTGATCATGTATGAGTGTGATAGCTTAAAAGCTTGGACAAATGAGGTGTGATATATGACAGGTCAGGTAGTGTTAACTCCCCGAGTAAGCTACACTTCTAAGTAACAGTCAGTTATTACTAACGTTAACTAAGTTTAATTTGGATTGAAATAAATCACATAATTACGATTTTTAAAGAACTTGTACTTATGTTCGAATATAAGTGCATGCTCTTATTTTCAAATATAAGTGCATGCACGCTAATGTGTAGGGATACGGTATCAGTGATAAATATAGTATAATAATGTGTGTCTATATTCCTAAATGTCTGTCTGTCCAATGCATTATATATAAATTTTGTCAAGCAATCCCAGATCAGCCCTTGAAACGAAAGCGGTATATTCATCCGTCCAGACTTACCGGCTCAGACTGGGCCACTCCATCTAGTTATTGAAACACTCCCACAAAAAAAAAACATTATATAAATTTCGCCTGCTATGTATGCAAAAGCGAGAGTGGGAACTGATTTTTTTTTTTGTCCGAATCAATATCCATCAAATAGGCCTACAACTGTACTGCTCTGCGTAGGGCAAGTGCAGTATCTGCTTACTAGGCTACTGCCTTTTGCCTTTGCGCGACAAAACAGGTATACTTTTCTATTAATATCAGATAGACTATATTTTTTTTCAAAATTATCTACCAAGTAGCTACTACTACTGGCCTGTGCTAATAGAACTGAACTATATAATTTTTATGCGAATTTTGCCGGGAAAATAAAAATAATAAATAGGCATGAAATCTACATCAGTTTATGAAATGCAAATTTATCAAGGACAATCCTGAAGACAACCCTGTAGATCTGTGCATTTAATGCGATGCATACACCGGGTGCCACTTTAAAATAAGTTTGCAGGTGGTGTCCACACATGAATGCCATACATTTATTTTATGCAGGTCAACGTACAGTAGGCCCCTACCATTTTTATTCTGTCACAGTGTGAAACGCAATAGCCTTGATCTGCAATGTTTTCACCTAGCAATCTTATACTATGAAGTAACTGGAAGGGGGAAATTAGGCCTATATAACATTATTTTCACCGAGTAGCCATTCAAAGGGTTTCGGCGGTCGTCAGTGCATCTCACAGAATATACAACTCACAGAACCAGAAATGAATAATCACATCACATCTTCAATTTATTGAGCTCATATGCAAGCATATATAATTATATCTCTTAATCAACTAGATTGATCAGAAGTAATCAGCTATAGTCTGTCCGACGGTGGAGGATGGTCCAAAATGGGCGATTGTCACGAAATTTTGTAACCATCTTTATCTACACATTGGGCAACAACCCTGAAAATTTCGCGAAATTTCATTTAGCATTCAAAAAGTTAGACCAGTTGGCATGTAACGCAATTCTGAGAACAAACCAGAATGAAGGTAATGGGTTCATACATTAAACTAGTGGTCAGCTCTCAAACGCCCATGCGTGGCCAGTGTCAAGGCTTTCAGTTGTCTATACATCATGTGTACATTGCATCACTGGGCTACAGGTTGATTCACACTGGGTCTATAAATGTATATTCACAATCACCTGCAATCGGCAGTGTACAGACCACAAAACTACCAAAAGTGGCCTGATTCTGCCTGCATGGGCAGCTGGTGGTATCGGTTGCCATGTCAACACAACAGGTGTACAACATAGATATTGTGACCTAATGTCGCCAAAGAGCATAACTAAGAGAAATATCATCTGATAGTAGCTGACTATTACCCATAGATGTCGCTCAGGTATATAGTTTCACTGTGACTTAAGAGCTTGATATGATCTTGTTTCATGACTGTTGGTCAGGACTGGGTCACTTTGAATTGTGGGAGTGTAGTTGTCCCGCAAATAATCATAAGTTGACCATGCCTTTAACTACATTATAAAGGAGCGTCATTTTACTACATGTCAAATGGTCTAACATTTGGGCTACACAATATTTTTTCACGAATTTCTTAGGATCAATATCAAATGACTAGAAAATAGGGTTTTACAAAATTTCATGAAAATCGCATGAAAATTCACTGACTTGCTACCGAATAGCCAACTTTCATTTTGGACCATCCTCCACTGCCGAACAGTATACGCAAGTAAATTTGTGGAATCCCTACATTTCAATTGCGCTGTATAGTTTATACAATTTTGTGTGTAGCGTGAGGTTGTTGACGGCTATCTTATACTTTCTGATCCATATTTCAGTGGAATTGACAATATTAGTCGATGTCAGTAGCAGGCATTTTGAATCTTTTACATTCTCAGATATCGGTGGAATTCACAGGATTTTAAGATCTGAGATGCAGCCATTACGAATTTTCTGGATTATATGTGGCAGCTATTTGAGTTTGCAGGATTCTCCAATTCAAAATGAGTGTTATTACGTCATAATGAATTAAATACATGTAATGCCATTTATTTTGGATTATGGATTAGGCCTTCATGGTCTCACCACCCTGAATGCCGCAAGACACACATCTCTTATAACGTAACATAGCATATAATAATATAATAATATAATGTAATAAGTTATAATAAGTCATAAGTTATAATAGCGATAACGATATTACTGACAATAGTCACAATATTAATAATCGTGATAGTTATCATAATAAGCATCATTCATAATCAGCATTACAATCATAATAATAGCTAATTTTATTCCCATTGAAAAAAAATAATAAAAACGTGTCCAATTATAGCCAATATCGCTGCTATTGTCACCATCAAAGGTTTTGGAGAAGGTGATTCATCATCATTTATATAAATACATCAACGATCACAGTTTGTTAACAGTGAAAAAATCAGGGTTTAAACAAAAAGATTCTACTGTTTATCAGATTTTGTCCATAGTACACAAACTATGTTGTGGTTTGGATAACAAAGAAAATACGTATCTAGTGTTCCTGGCCATCTCCAAAGCCTTTGATAGGGTGTGGCACGCAGGCCTTTTATTTAAACTAAAACAATTTATTATTAGGTATTTCTGGTCTGTTATTAAAATGGCTGGAAAGCTATCTGGCCCTCAGAAAACAAAGGGTTAAATCAGACGGCTGCTGTTCTGAAGTCGGTGATGTCGAAGCGGGCGTACCCTATAGGCTCTATAATGGGCCCATTGTATACAATACAATACAATACAATGCAATGCAATACAATACAATACGATCGATATGATAAGATACTGTAATTCTAGGTTTACACTATGTTCCCGGCGGCTACGGCGGCCACGTTTGCCCGAAACGTAGTGCACCGTGGGATTTTAGCCTTCTTTCAATTTTTGTTAGGTCTTGCTACGTTTTCTAACGGTCTGTCACGGCCTCTCACGGTATGCGGGACGGGCCGTGACGGGTCGCACGTGGTCTACTCCCGGAGGCTCAAGGGTGCGGTACGGCTCCCTGATCTATTACGGATACCAGTACGTTGCCTCCCGGGCCGTCACGGTCTGACGGGGTTCCTCGCGTTTTTCACGTTCTAATCAAGGACTGAGACGTTTTTCGAGTTCTCTCAAGACTCTCTGCGGATGGGACGTGAACACCAGACAGCTTTGGAGCGCGTTTGAATATATCTTGCCTCTTGATCAATTTAAAAGAATATTTTGGTGGCTAATCCTACATTTAAGAGGTCAAGGAATCTGCTGAAATTATTTTCAATTGATAAATTACAATATTTTTTGGGTAATTCAAGATGGCGTCCAAAAAAAAGACAAAAATTACATATTTTAACTCTATGCACTTTTGAAGTTATGATTTGTGATTTAAAATATCCCCAGGACTCTCATCAAGTGGTATCATGTTGTTCAGGGACCAATCATGAGTCAGAATAAGGCTGTTAATATTTAATCGATAGAGAATAAATGACCAAAAACCACTTTTGAAGATGACCGCTAGCAAAATCACCGAAAAGTCTAGGAACATGCTTCAAGTCCGACTACTGACTGCCTCAAAGTTCCGTTACGGCTTATTACGCACTGTCACGTTTTGTCACGTTTTGTTGGGTCCACCCCATTTTACTACGGCCTGCTAGGTTTCTAATCCGTACCGTGACTGCTGTGGCAAATTTTTTGACAGTTTAAAATCTGGCACGGCAGTCACGGCAATCACGGCCTGTCAAGTTTGCCAATCCCGCCGCCCTGCGTTGCCCCACGTCCATCCCGTTTTCTCCACGGTGGCCTGAAACGTGGCCGCCGTGAACCTAGTGTAAACCTAGCATAAGGTACCGGTACGGTACGGTATGGTGCGGTGTGGCGCGGCGCATGCTGTCCCTTGTGAATCATTGACTCAATATCTGAACCGAATACTTCCTGCTGATATATTACAAAATAAAGAAGTTGAAATAATTGTATTGTTCGGTTCAAAAAACATAGGCCACCATACCAACAACTTACTATTTAAAATAGGCCTACTGCACGTTTTCATATATTCCTGTGGCAGATTCTCATAACTATTTTTAATATTCCATCATCATCACAACTTCTTTATAGTAAGTTAGCAGTTCATATATTGTATCATGTCAGTATATAGGGCCTAACCATTTTTCATTGAATATTTTTCTATGTTTGACTCAGTTATATAGTTTGTGTTACTTACTATGTCAAGGAGAGCAAGCTGTGGCAATTGATGTTTGTAATCCTTTCGTGAAATAAATTGTGTTTGAACTATAATCATTATAATCATAATAATCAACATAAATAAAATAATTAAAATCAATATTATTACAATACAATACAATACAATACAATACAATACAATACAATACAATACAATACAATACAATACAATACAATACAATACAATACAATACAATACAATACAATACAATACAATACAATACAATACAATACAATACAATACAATACAATACAATACAATACAATACAATACAATACAAAGCAAAGCAATGCAATGCAATGCAATGCAATGCAATGCAATGCAATGCAATGCAATGCAATGCAATGCAATACGATACGATATGATACGAAACTGTAAGTTATTATTATACCTATGCTGTTATTTGCCCTGATAACATAGTTTCGGCCCTGTGCAATAACAGTTATTTTGGCTGGCGTCGTATTGACTAGTTTCTACTATTTATCATTATCCATGGACAATTAGGGCAAATATTGAAATTATACTTATTTGACTGGGTTTTTCGTATTTGCCCTAGTTTGGCGTTGTTATTGACTATTTAGCGTTCGTATTGACCTCATTCAGGATCAGGGACAGTGCGACATTTCATTCGCCGCCATGTTGATTCCGCGCTCACTTACGATGTGAAAATATTAATAACGTGGTGATTTGTATTCCGATTTATTCGAGGTTTATGTTATGTTATTTTCTATGATGTAATCTTTCAATGAAAACACATTTTAGGCTTCTGCTTGTGTCTGTGTATCTAGTCTATGCTTAGTTAGCCATGTAATGTTAACCAGTAGAACACAATGTCTATATATAGGCCTACATCAGCCAGCTAGTTGGCCAGTTGATAACAGTCCGTTAACACTGTGAAGCCTCTAGACACGCGACGTGTGCATTATTAGCGTACATTCAGGCGGGGACCGCTCGCTTTTCCGAAGGTTCATTGTTCCGAAGGTCCGTTGTTCCGAAGGTTCGATGTTCCGAAGGTCCGTTGTTCCGAAGGTTCGATGTTCCGAAGGTTCATTGTTCCGAAGGTTCGTTACTCCGAAATTAAGGTTCATTGTTCCGAAAACAAGGTTCAATATTCCGAAAAAGAACGAATTTACTTGGAAAATAACAGTTTTTTTGTGGTTTTAAATCTGCTAAATTCTTTAATGTTTTTATATCTGCATGAAGGTCGTGGGCGGATCCAAGATACAATTTTATAGTGGGAGCAGTGGCAATTATCATGATGTAGATCTATAGCGCCAAGAATTTACTGTATTATAATTATATTCTTGATAGCGCTTATTAGTTCTGACCAAAATGTGTGCATTTTCTCGTACATTCAGATGTCGGTATTTTTGTTAATATATAACACCACGTCCTTATTAAAAACATGAATTTATCTCGCTTTGTTGATGCACTTGTGATCACTCTCCAAGATTTATATTTTTGTGATACGTTGTTTCTGGAACGAAAAATCTTCCAACAAATGAAGAAATTGGTATTTAGATGATATATCTGTAATATTTACCTCCGAGGCTGCTTTAATTAGACACAATGACTAAAAATATACAGGCACTCTTAACAGACAAATTTTATAATGAGATGTGCGATGTGAGATGAGATGAGAATTTGTGTGGTGAGAACCTGAGGGAGTTTGACAAATTAAAAAATAACATGTTGCCGCCGTCATTCACTGGAAGACAATAAATTAGATAGTAGATTTTATTTGTAAAAAAGGACAATCATGTGTAGCAACATGAACGATACAATAACGGGGGCTGGTAACTCGTGCCGCTCACCACGACAGTAGTCGCACTATAAGTCAAATGACATGAGTAAATACACGTCGTAGCAATGCTTAGCCCTGGATACAAGGCTATTCCGCCCGAGTATGTAGCTCGGGCGGAAGAGCCTTGTATTCGGGGCTAAGTAAAGCTCGTCGGATAAATGATCGTCGGAGCGACGA
The DNA here is from genome assembly GCA_964017125.1 of Flabesymbios commensalis. Taxonomy (NCBI): domain Eukaryota; kingdom Metazoa; phylum Annelida; class Polychaeta; order Terebellida; family Flabelligeridae; genus Flabesymbios; species Flabesymbios commensalis. The sequence continues at coordinate 73,006,191 of OZ024912.1, read as the reverse complement.
GACAGTACCATTACATGTCAAACGAGCCTAGTTGATGATAATAACTAAAATCAATAAGTAGGCCCACATTAAAATACAAGTTGCGTGTAGACAAACCAGCTTTAATCGTTAAAATGACAGGTTTAGAAATAAGCATAGGTCCTATCATCGCCATGCAAAATTAAAACATAAGCAATTTGCAAAGAAAACATTAAACAGATATGCAGGCAAACTTGGTACCCTCTTCGACGCATGTGTCAAAGAAAAACAAACAATATTGTAACAGTATATTAGCTGATCAGTAAACATACGGATGACATCGCCAGGCATGATATTGTGAGAGAGAGCCTACATTTCAAAATGTATTGTGTACATATTTCAAGGCTTTTGACAGGGAAATAAGTTGGGCTAGCATCTCATCTGCTCAGATGCCCAAATGAAGCTTATACTGTCCCACGGATAAGCAGTGAAAATGGCAGAGGTCTTGGCTCAGCCGACAGTTTATATTAGGGGCGAGCAATTTAATACCGGGGGGAGGGGGTGTTTTTTTTGAGAGAATAGTTTGCTTCCCAAATTTGGGCAAAAAAATAGTTTCCTCGAAAAAGTGTTTTTGATCTAGAAGGAAAAAAGGTTAGGTTTTTGTTTGAAAGAAAAAAAGTTTGCTTATGAAGATAAACCATACCCCCTCCCCCCACCTTGGTGGGGGGGGGGGGGTGATGGTTCGTCCGCCCCTTATCGTCCATGATAAATTAGAAAAACATCTGCCACGGAACAGCTTCCATTTTGTTAACGTTATGTTATTTGGATGTTTAACACTGTGAACGTTATGTTAATTGGATATTTTCACTGTGAACGTTATGTTTTGTGGATGTTTTTGACTGTGAGCGTTATGCTATTTAGATTTTTTCACTGTTAGGGTTACAACAAAGATTTAGGCATATTGGTGATATTCTACTTCATAAACATGATTAAATTAAAGTGGTTTGAATTTATTTCAGGGGCGCACCAGCAGACATTCCATCTACGAATTAGAGAGCACTTGAACTTTTAACACACAATTGTTCTGAAACAATCTATATGCATGTTAATTGCAGAAATATCTCTTTATAAAAGCGAAAAGTTTATCATTTTTTTGTATTTATGAAAATAACCGTTCAAACGAAAAGTAACAAAATTGATCAATAGCCATACCCAGAACAAACTGTTTTAGGGAAGTGTGGGACGTGATGCAATGGATAAAGCGTAGAACTTTACAATTAGCCGCTGCATGCCTGCCTTGTGAGTTAAAGGCCCGCTTGATGCAAAATTTTCAGAGAAATATCATATTTCTCCTCTTTCCACGCTGGGACATTTATGTGTCACTGTTGTGCCCCCACGTGCTTCATTTCACTCAGGTGTAAATGAGTAGGCTTACCTGGCGGGATAGAGATGGAAATTATATACGATTATAAAATCACTAGCGCAAACCGTTTGCAGTGATGTATGCTCCCCGGGGAGTAGAAATGGTACATTAATTAGGTCTAACAGGTCCAATCACCAGGGATACTATGATGTAAGTCGCCATGTAGCCTGTAGACATATGATGAGCTGGATATGTGCGCCATGTAAATATATCATATTATTATTAGACCCTATTATGTGAAGACAGCTTGAAACGTCACGTTTGCATTTTGTTGTTTTGCTAAATAAACATTAAACAAAAAAATATTAAGAAAAATAAAGGTAATAATATGATAATTTGTATGTGAATTGCATGTATCGGTGACACGTGAATTATTTGTGAGTGACTGTTATTAAAACAACAAACTTTCTCTCTATTTCCCATTGCAAAACTGCACGAGTAAATGTATTTTTACCATTATAAAATTCACGAATTATATCGAATTTATCAAAAACATGTTGTTTGCTCATTCTATAAACATATTGAAACGTCAAAATAATCACTTAGACTATTCTATTTCCACTCGGTAGGTTGGTGGTACACATGCATTATCATGGAACCTGCCACATATCACTACCATCACACAGGATGAGTTTGAATATTGTCATGGACACGAATATTTACTTGTTGACTAACTAAGTTTAAAGGGGATAATCAGAATATATACACTTATATTGACCCCCCCCCCCCTCCATAGAGGTTTCTCAATGCAGGAGGCTAAACGGCTATCATAATATTTTTATTGTCATAGCAACATTTTTTTCTCCATCCATTCGTAAAACTAAATATTGGGAGAAACCTCCGTGACCGAGAGGTAGCGTGCTCGACCTCAAGACTGCCAGGGTGCGAATCCTGTGTCTGGAGAACAGTGTCATCTGATTCATCTCGTGAACCATCTCCTGGCTCAGTTTAGCCTGTATGTGCACAACAGTGGCCCGGCCGAAAATCCTAATCATTTCATATTTGTCATAGCAAATTATCATTGTCCTGTCTGAGAGATGTGAGATTTCGGAATACTGAACCTTCGGAATAATAAGCCTTCGGAGCAATGAACCCCCATTTCGGATGAATGACCCTTCGGAACAATGAACCTCTATTTCGGAACAATGAACCTTCGGAACAATGAACCTTCGGAGCAATGAACCCCTATTTCGGATAAATGACCCTTCGGACCAATAAACCTTCGGCACAATAAACCTTTTTTTCGGAACAATGAACCTTCGGAACAATGAAACTTCGGAACAATGAACCTTCGGAAAAATGGACCTTCGGAAAAGCGGACTGTAACCCACATTCAGGCATACACCCCCAGCTCACTGCTATCAGATATGCGGGTGCTAGTCACGAGCTACAAACAGGTTGTAAAGTGTAGCCTACATGGTGTAGGGGCCTAGGCATATAGTCTTCCCTATATCATGTATTATGTTTATAAATTCATACCTGTCATCGGTACGCTACAGGTAGGGCCTACATAACCTAGCCTATTGGGTTATCCTGAGTTTAGGACTATCTGTAGACCTAATGGCCAGGCCTAACGTTAGAGATTTAGTCTTTAGATTATGTGAGGATGTGTAGAATAGCCCGGTTCCTGAGGCCCCTCAAGAGCGAGTTGACCCGACCAGAGATCAATGGTCACCAGTATGGTTGGCCATCACTCTCATAAGTAAATAAACTTTCCGAGGATAATTAAAAACCTTCCGCGGATAATTAAAAACCTTTCGCGGACAATTATAAACCTTCCGCGGAGAATTATCACCTTCCGCGGATAATTAAAAACCTTCCGCAGAGAATTATAACCTTCCGCGGATAATTAAAAACCTTCCGCGGGGAATTAAAAACCTTCCGCGGAGAATTAATTTTTAATTCTCTGCGGAAGGTTTTAGTTATCCGCGGAAGGTTTTTAATTCTCCGTGGAAGTTTTTTAATTATCCTCGGAAGGTTTATTTACTTATGAGGGTGATGGCCAACCATACACCAGTGGGACAAATGGTGGGGTAGGCCTACGTTATAGAAGAAGAAGAAGGCCTATTCAGGTGACAAAACAAAATTACAAGGTATATAATAAATACAACATTACCCTTGTGTTTTCAGTATTGGCCCTATTATTTTGTCTCAGTGGCCGTATTTTTGCCTCGGCCTCCGGCCTTGACAAAATACTGGCCACCTCAACAAAATATAGTGCCAATACTGAAACACCCGGTAATATTGTCTATGTACGGTACAGTGCGGT
>OZ024912.1:72903531-73002341 GCA_964017125.1 Flabesymbios commensalis | reverse complement strand
CTAAAAAAATAGGATAAAATAGGATAAATAGGACTACTTGATGGCCTGCACTTCAACTTCTTCTCAGTGTCTGCACTGGTTCTACAGTAGTATACGGGTAGGCACTTCAACTTCATTTAATCATCTAAATGTCTGCCCTGTTTCTACAGTGTGTAGACGGGTAGGCAGGTAGGCACTTCAACTTCATTTAATCATCTAAGTGTCTGCCCTGGTTCTACAGTGGTAGACGGGTAGGCACTTCAACTTCATCTATAAGTGTCTGCCCTGGTTCTACAGTAGTAGGCGGGTAGACAGGTAGGCACTTCAATTTCATCTATGTGTCTACCCTGTTTGCACAGTGGTAGGCGGGTAGACAGGTAGGCACTTTAACCTCATCTAAGTGTATGCCCTGATTCTACAGGGGTAGGCGAGTAGGCAGGTAGGCACTTCAATGTCATCTAATTGTCTGCCCTGTTTGCACAATGGTAGGCTGATAGACAGGTAGGCACTTCAATGTCATTTAAATGTGTGCCCTGTTTGCACAGTGGTAGGCGGGTAGACAGGTAGGCAGGTAGGCACTTCAATTTTATCTATGTGTCTGCCCTGTTTGCACAGTGGTAGGCGGGTAGACAGGTAGGCACAGGGGAAGCGTGTGATAGAAAGGTCAATATGGCTTCTGTAAAGGCCATTCCACTGAAATGGCATCTTTAGAACTTGTAGACAGAATGTTATCCTTTGTGGATTAAAAATGGTGATACCCCTATTGGCATATTCTTAGACTTAGCTTTTGACACTCTGAACCACAATATTTTAAATTAAATTAACTTAAAACACTACCGACTATCTAACTCGACTGGATTGATAAAAAAAAATACCTAGAAAATAGAACGCGATATGTAGACGTTTATAATGTTAATTCAGACCATCAACAATTTTATGTAGTAGTAAATCATTGCTTTACGTCACTTTTCGGCACAAAAGGTCTTTTAAGTGACATTATAATACGATAAAAACGTTGTAGTCAATTGATGAGTTGAATGATGTACAGATGATGATGTGAGGGTGGGGGTGATAGGGCATGGTGGGTTATTGAGAGCGTTTTCCTTCGCTCGCCCGATAAGGGGTTCTGGGCATGTCTAGGGGATATACCCCCAGACATGCCCAGATGGCCGGAGACTTGAGTTTCGCTGTACAATTTAATGATGAAACTCTGTGGCATTTCGCGCAGCTCCGCTATCCTCGGGTCGGATAGTCCCCAGAGTAACAATAGGAAGGATCACTCCCTCTGGGTAACTCCATTCATCCCACGTGAGAGACCTAATGTCAAACACGCTATTGCCGGTTATTTGAGGCTACCACGGCCTACATCAGCGCCAGCACTGATGCGGGTGCTGCATTGGCTCCGCTGTTGAGCGGAGGAACCAGGGTACGCCACTGGCAATCCGCCCGAAGATTATTGCCAGATACGAGGAGGCTGCAGCTGCCCTTGGATGATTGCTGTAGACTAGTGCTTCCATACAATGCCGTAAACAGCATCCAACAGACGGAACAGAAACAATTTTATACTGGAGTACCACAGGGTTCAATACTCGGTCCATTATTGTTTCTGATATATTTGAACGATCTCCACAATTCAAGTAAATTGTTCCAGTTTATTATCTTTGCCGATAATACATCTTTATTAACAAAGTAAGGCATAAATAATAATTTAATAAACAGAGAATTATGTAAAATATCCATCTGGTTCAAAGTTTTTAGAATTAAATTATCTCTAAATGTACCTAAATCAAAAGCCATATTATATCATCAGCCACAGAAAAAAATTACAGAACCAAAATTATATTAAATGGAAGCAAAATCGATTGTGTCAATAATTTTAATTTTCTCGGATTAATAATTAATAAACATTTAAATTGGAACAACCATATAGATCACATATCATTAAAAATATCAAGAGTAATTGGGATATTGACAAGACTAAGACACACTGTACCAATAGATGTTCTACTTTTACTCTACACTTCACTTTTATTGCCACATATAAAATATTCTTTGTTAGTTTGGGGACCTAATCTATTTCGAATCACAGAACGCCAAAAAAATGTCCGAAAATCATAACGTCTAGCAAATATTTGCACACTGTGATCCAATTTTGAAAAAAACTTGCGCCTTTTAAAAACTGAAAACATGTTCAAAATAAAACAGCTGAAATTCTATTATAAATATCTAAAAAATAACTTACCCCGGTACTTTCAAAATCTTTCTATTAAAGCAAATAATCACACACATAACACCAGGAATCAAGATCTATACAAATGTCGCATTAAACATTATTTTGCAAAACAATCATTACTTTTCTGTATACCGGAAACCATAAACAACTGTACAATTACAGTGGAGATCCGGAAATCGGACCACCTATGAGACTGACTGAAAGTGGTCCCATTTTGGAATCGGTCCTATTTGTGAAACCGGCCAATGATGAATGAAGAGATACTAGTCAGTCTGATAGCAAGGTCGATTATTAAACTAGTAATGTATTGAATATGAAGTCATTATATATTAAAAAATTTGCGTAACTAATACAGACAATCATGACGGAATTGTTATGGCTTGCTTCACTATATGAATTTACATAGCATTTGGTAAGACTTTTGGGATCGCAAAGGTGTAATCACGCTATACAGGTGATTATGCTTCTGTACGCTAGGGCCTGTCATATATGACAAGTCAAGCTGATAAAAAGCAGCCTAGCGAATTATGATCTTCTCGAATTATGATCATGTTATAAATATAATAATCTGTTTGTTTGTATCGCTTGTATTAATTGTTTCCTATTTCAGTATCTATTTATACGCTAGGCATATCTGTATTAGACACACATAGCCCTTACATATCCTGCGTAATTAAATGATTGTTGCACGCCGGATGTTTTTGTCAGCTGGTCGAAAATCAAAAGCGCCTTTGTTTAACCTTGTGATTCTTATAGACCAGTAGCTCAATCATTGCTACAACACTTACAGTGCTAATATAACTTCCTATAATTTAACAAATTATTAAATATAAGGAGTCAACTTAAATTGTGTTGTTTTATCTTGGCAACATACACATTCACACTAAGCTGTCATCGTAAGTTCACGCTCTGTAATTTATTTTGAGCTGTATGAACAAAGAAAGACGGTCGTAGGAGCTGAAACACTACACCGTTGATAATTAACCAACCGAAGAGGCGCGACTCAAGGAAGGGACATGACATGATAAGGCGACTGATTGCAATTTGCACTGATGACAATGTTTAAATGTTGCATTAACATTGTATGATTTATTTCACCAGCGCTAATCCTTTCCGTGATCCAATCTGAGCTCAGTGGATCCAGACAGCGCTGGCCACTTTTGTGGATCCAGCCAGCTCCGGTCCTCATAGTGGATCCAGCCAACGCTGGTCCCTTGCTGGATTCAACCAGATCTGGTCCCTTTATTAGATCCAACCAGGGCTAGTAAACTTAGTAAATTATGCCAGTGCTGGTCCCTTAGTGGTTCCAGCTACAGCTGCTCCTATTAGTGAATCCAGCCGCAGCTGGTCCCTTAATTGTTTTTTTTTCTTAAACTCAACCTAGATGGACAGGAAGAGTCTCCACTAACTTTTACTTGTATAATTCTATATTGCTTTTATTACCTTTATTATCATTATTATTATATATGCTATACTATTAATCAATATATGTAAATGTTATTATTTTATCAAATAAATGAATCTGAGTCTGGTAGACAGGTAGGCACTTCAACTTCATTTATTAAGATCAATTAGCTACCAGCAATACCTGTATAATTTTTAATTTATAAAATAATTATTTCATACACAGCGATCGACATGTTTGTTATAAAATGCTTAATTGAAAATGTTAATTAATTAATTGAAATGTGATAGAAAGAGTCGCATGCAACACATAATTATATTGGAGTGATTTAAAACAATTAGTCACCGGGACATAAAAACATGCTAAATTGTCATTCTCATGACTATGGAAATGTCCATTATTCGACCACAGAAACGTCTAATTAGGGACAATCATGTGCCCCCAATCTGTAGTTTTCTGGCATTTCTTTAGATTTCGCTCTGAACTAACTGACGGGAAACTTTATTTTTCAGTCACTTAGTTAGATTTCGATCTTAACTGAATGGAGGAATTCATCAGTTTTTCGTCATTTCCTTAGTTCTCGCTCTGAACTAAATGAAAGAAATCTGTATTTTTCAACATTTAGTTTAATTTCGATCTGAACTAAATGAAGGAGATCTGCAGTCATTTAGTTAGCTTTTGATTCGAAATAAGTCACGGGTTAAGTTACCGGTTTTAGTTAGTTTCCGATCTTACCAAATAACAGGAATATGTAGATTTCGGTCATTTATTTAGATTTTGCTGTTAACTAAATGATGAGGATCTGTAGTTTTTGTCAATTAGTTAGTTTTCGCTCTTAACTAAATACCAATATTCTGTATTTTTTCGGCACTAAGTTAGATTTAGCTCATAACTAAATGAAGGGAATCAGCAGTTTTTCGCCAATTAGTTTGTTTTCCATTTGAAATAAATGACGGCAATATGTAGTTGTCCGTCATTTAGCTAGCTTATGATCTTTTCAAATGACGGGATTATGTAGTTTTATGTCATTTAGTTAGTTTTTGCTCGTAACTAAATCAAGAGAATCAACAGGTTTTCGTCACTTAGTTAGTTTTCTATCTGAAATAAAAGACGGGGATCTGTAGTTTTCCGTCATTCAGTTAGATTTCGATCCTAACTAAATTGAGGGAATCTGCAGTTTCTCGTAATTTAGTTAGATTTAGATCTTAACTAAATGACGGAAATCTGTAGTTTTCCGTCAATTAGCTAGTTTTCGCTCTTAAATTAATGACGGAATTTTCAGTTTTCCGTAATTTAGTTAGTTTTTGATCCTAACTAAATGACTGAAATCTGTATTTTTCCATCAGTTAGTTAGATTTCGGTCTTAACTAAGTGACGAAATCTGTAGTTTCCCATCACTTAGTTAGTTTACGGTCTTAACTAAATAAAGGAATCTGCAGTTTTCCGTAAGTTAGTTAGTTTCCTATCTGAACTAAATGATGGGAAGCTGTAGGTTTTCGTCATTTATTTATTTTTCGCTCTTAACCAAATGACGGAATCTTTAGTTTTGCGCAATTTAGTTAGTTTCTATCTGAACTGAATGAAGGTAATCCGTAGTTTTCCGTCATTTATCTAGTTTTTGATCTGAACGAAATGACAGGAATCTGTAGTTCTCCAATATGTGGATTTTCTTCATTTGGTAATTTCCCGATGTTAACTAAATGACGGGAATCTGTAGATTCCCGTCATTTAGTTAGATCCTAATTAATTGACAGGAATTTAGAGATTTCGGTCATTTAGCTAGTTTTCGCTCTTAACTAAATGACGGGAATGTGTAGTTTTCCGTCATTTAGTTAATCTCCGATTTTAACTAAACTACGGGAATATGTAGATTTTGGTCATTAAGTTAATATTCGATCTTAACTAAATAACGAGAATCTGTATCTTAGCGTCATTTAGATTTTGATTTAAATTAAATGACGGAAATCAGTAGTTTTCCGCCATTTAGTTGGATTTTGATCTGAACGATATGACACGAATCTTTAGTTCTTCAATATGTAGACTTCCGTCATTTAGTTAGATTTTTATCTTAATTATTTGACAGAAATTGGTAGATTTACATCATTTTCGTAATTTATTTAGTTTTTGCTCTGAACTAAAATATGGGAATCTGTAGTTTCACGGCAATTAGTTAAATTTCAATCCTAACTAAATGAAGGGAATCTGCATTTCTTCGTCATTTATTTAATTTTTCGATCCTACCAATTGACGGGAATTATTGGAATAATAATTATTATTAAGTTGGTAGTGCCTACTTGTCCACTGTAGAAGCAGGTCGGATACTAAGAAAGATTTGAAGTCCCCACCCCCATAGAAACAGGGCAGATACTTAAATAACATTGAAGTACCTCCCTGTCTACCTGCCTACCCCTGTAAATAAAGGGCATACATTTAGATGAAGTTGAAGTGCCTATGGTGGGATGGGGTGCCCCTCGTGCCGAGAGTACCTGTAAGTGACCGTCGGAGCCTCTAGTGTGGGGTCACAATGGCCGACGAGGGAATCTGCCCGATCTCACCATTTAAACTCAAACTTCCTCCCCCGTCGAGTCGACGGTTCCAAACAAATCATAAAACTCTTTCTCCACTTGTCATGTTTATTCGTTTGACATTTGGCAACAACAAAGCACAACCTCCGCGCACGGCACGTCCTATATGACTTAGCGAGAGCGAACTACGGCACGGCCGCACGGGTTGCAATTGTGTGCACCCGTCACCAAGGTACGGAAACGAGGCGGTCGTCCCCAGCCCCCCTTGCCGAGAAGCCGGGGATAACTGCCACCTTAACTGAACGAAGTCAGGATCCTACATTACCCCCGGGTGAGTGATAACGTAGGACCCAACTGACGTGTAGGAGACTGCTTCGTGCAAGTAGCGGGGTTGTAAAAATATGTAACCTCTTATAACTAAGCATAGTTTAAAAAATATAGCGAGTGTGGTTACAGCGTGGGTGGTTGAAATCGCAGCATTATACATGAATTGTCCCATCCTCTTAACACCAACTGTCCTTTATGTATGTATTCATTTGCTGCAAGCTGCGATCAACCCATTCATTTAATTAACATAGATTTCTATTCGTATTTTAGCAATTAACTTGCTAAAAAAAAATGTCTTCACATTTATATATCTGTACACAATGCTGCCAGGCCTGGCATATTCATTTACAATTTAAAAATATTGTTAATACGATGCATGCGGCTGGGCCCGCCATAGACGTCGTTAGGCGCAACTATGGCGTGAACCATCCGCACGAACCGGGCAGGAGTCTGGATTATTCGTCCGACTCTAGTTTTTCGCACTGTTTAGTCGGTCGAAATTTTTTCGTGATTAGCGATATTCGCATGGTTGCTTTTGGTCGAGTCGATTACGGCGTCAGCAGCACCCGGGGTTTTACCCCGTAGATGTAAAGGTATGCGGGAATACGTTCGTAAACCACCGCCGTTCCTGTTAGCGCGGGATACGGCGGGGGCTCGCGAATGCGGCGCTACATAAGTATTGTCTCTGTTAGACAAGTTGACTTTAACATCTATTTGCTTTAGGACTGTGGCCGATTTTTGACTGCTTCTGACTGCCGTCGACTTTTTCGTTTTAACTCTCGTCCCGTTGGACGTCGGAGTGTCCGCACTACCAGTTCTAGGTGGACCCTGTGGATTCCTACTAGATGTAGCCGTCGATCTCCGTGGTTTGCTTGGCGTTTTACGCTGTATTGTCGTACCTGTCGTAGGCTCGCACTCAAGATGTGCGGGTTTAACGCGATCTAAAGAGACCGTCTCAACCTTGCCTTTAACTAGGATTTTCATTACTCTGCACTCCTCGCGACGACCTTATATGGTCCGTCGTAAGGGGCGGTCAGAGGCGGCGCAATTGCGATTCGGCGCAAGAATACATGAGTACATGTAGCTATTTCCTTGAATTGGAAAATGTTATGTTGTTGTGTGTCACGTGGCGGACATAGACGGAGACGCGACATGGCCATGCGTAACTTGTCTGAATAATTCTCCAAATCAGTTTTAGCGTCGACGGTGTACTGTTTATTAAACTCTCCTGGGAGTCTAAGGGTTGTCCCGTAAATCATCTCGCCAGCTGACCTGCCTAGTCTCTCTTTAACGGCGTAACAAACTCCTAAAAGCACAGCGGGTAACGTGATAGTCCACGGGTTCGGTGACTCGTGCGCCATAATGGCGGCTTTCAATTGACGGTGGAAACGTTCGACCATGCCATTCGACTGAGGGTGATAACTCGTGGTACGATTCCGAATAATCCCGAATTGATTACACAAACTATCCCACAATTTGGACTCGAATTGAGCGCCCCTATCAGTGGTGATAGTGGCAGGGGTACCATAACGTGCTATCCACCCGCTGAAGAAGGCATCGGCGACCGTTTCGGCTCTAATATCTACCATAGGTATAGCTTGGGGCCAACGTGTAAAACGGTCGACGCAAGTCAGGAGATATCTAAAGCCATCAGCATAAGGTAAGGGTCCGACTATCTCTACGTGGACATGATCGAATCGCTCGGTAGGTTCAGTGAACTTTCCGAAAACTGGGGTGTTATGACGTGAAACCTTAGCAGTCTGGCAACCCTTACAGGTACGACACATTCTAGTAATATCTATGTTCATGCCGTGCTATACAAATCGGGTATTAATCAAAGGTTTGGTAGCTCTATGCGATGGATGGCCTAAACCGTGCAAGTTTGAAAAAACTGTTCGGCGAAATTTCGCTGTAAGGTACGGCCGGCTGTGTCCCGTGGACACATCACACCAGATCAATTGATTATCGAACGATTTTAATAGTTTGAACTTCATAGTGGATGTAGTCGAGTGTCTCAAGAAAATGCCGACTCTGCATTTTTATTTCACTTCAAATCGAAATTTGACTTCGGTGACAGCCTGGTATGTCCTTCGTTGGCAGCTGTCAGTAGATTATTGAGTGGTGTCAACTTCGCGGCGCAATGCGGTATGAAACGGTGGTAGTAATTCACCATTCCCAGATATCTACGCAGTGCTCGTTGCTTTTCGGGTTTAACGAAATTAACAATCGCGTCAACGGCGCTGGGTAACGGCGAAATTCCTTCGGCGCAAACATGGTGACCTAGAAAACTTAATTCAGTTGTACCGAACTGACACTTTTCAGGACCAATGATAATTCCGTATTCAGATAGTCGAGCAAAAAGAATTTGTAGATGTTTCTTATGCGTTTTATGATCTGGGCTGGTTACCAGTAGGTCATCCAGATAAACAAAAACGAAATCAAGTCGGCGTGTAACGTGGTCTATAAAGCGCTGAAAAGTTTGACCGGAATTTCTTAGACCAAACGGTGTTCTAGTGAAATTAAACAAGCCAAAAGGTGTAGTAACGGCAGTCTTGTGTACGTCGGACGGTTCCACCGGAATTTGGTAATAAGCCCTGACCAAGTCGATCTTTGAATTTTTTTTCGATCCGGCTAAACGCTGCGTGAAATCTTGTATATGAGGAATCGGATAACGTTCCGGTACTGTCTGTGCATTCAAACTACGGTAGTCCCCGCATGGTCTCCAATCGCCGTTTTTCTTTGGCACCATGTGAAGCGCTGAGGACCACTCACTGTCGCTGGGTTCAATGACCCCTAGTTTTATCATCTCATCAAACTCGCGTTTTGCAGTAACCAGCTTATCAGGTGCTAAACGTCGTGGTCGTGCAAACACCGGGTGTCCTTTAGTCACTATCTTGTGTGTTATACCGTGTTTAACGGTCTCACCCTTTGTCGTAGGGCGTGTCAGTTCCGGGAACTGGCCGAGGAGTTTTGTGTACTCATTCTGAACGGTGTCAACTCTGTTCAATGACAGAGGTTTAATCGATGACAGTGAAGCGGCAATAGCTAGACCTGTACGCATGTCCCGGAGACATCTGCTTCTCAAGTCTACGAGCAAATTATAGTGGATTAAAAAATCAGCCCCGATTATGGGTTGCTGCACATCTGCCACTATGAACGTCCACGGATATTCGCGCTTTAAGCCAACATCGACGACGCGTTTACAGGTGCCGTAAGTATGTAAAGTACTGTTATTAGCTGCCACCAGGGGGAGACTGCCAGCGTCCGAAATCTCGTTAGCGCAAGATTTCGGCAAAACACTGACAGCTGCGCCCGTGTCAATTAAAAATCTGCATTTATGTCCTTTATCTGCAACATATAATAACTTAGAGTGAGATAACGCGATATTCGCTACTTCGCGCTGACCTAATATGACATAGTATGAACAGGGTTCACTGCACAAGCGCGCCTTTTCACCATAAGTTTGGTGGTAGTAGCAAACCTGTGCAGTGGCTGTGTCGGTCGGTTGTGCGACATTATTGTTGTGAATTAGTACAATTATTTGATTCATGAACAAACTCAGTGGCCTGTGCATTCGGCGGCGGAACGAAAGGTGGAGCATTATTCTGTTCATTTCTATACTATGTTGGTTGCTAATAAAACCTGAGGCCTGAGCATTAGGAGCAAATGCAGGCGCATGAGCATAGTTATTATTTGCTCGTCCACGTCCTTTATTTCTTTTCCTCTCTGACGTAGTCACGGTTTCAAGTTTCTTAATTCGCCTAGACAAATCCTCCAACAAACCAACTAGTTTGGAGGTTTCTTCTATCTTGATCTCTGCGACCCCCGGCTTACTCTCTTCGACGTCCTCTTCGGCTGCCAGTGCCCGGTCGGCCAAAACGGCCAAACTTTCGAGGGTGGCACTGTCGGGTTGAGTCATCAAATGAGTTCCTTTTGAAGCGGGCATCTGCCGAATGAACGCTTGACGAATTACTGCTTTCACTTTCACTTTCACTTTGTTAACCCTTTCGGGTGTGGTCAAACCTCGTCTCTCTATCAAGATCGCTTTCAGGCTTTCGTATTTATTGGACCTGAAAGGCTGAAGTAGCACGTCGCTCACATCCGATGCGACCTCGCCCGATAGTGCAGCGCAGGTTAAGCTGTACCTCTCATCATCATCGTTTATCTGGTGAAGAGCAAACTGAGTCTCAATTTGGTTGAACCAGAGTTCAACATCCGAAGCATAGAAAGTGGCGATTCTGAACTTGGGTAAGTTCGTAGCACGTCTCTGCGACTGTCTACCGAGCGGTGAAGAACTCCTTGAGGAGTCGCTCCTAGAGTGAGAAGACATACGTTTAGCTCAGGCAATTCGAGCGAAATCAGCTTTGAGGCGTTGATATTCTTCATCTGCCTCTCGGAATCGAACCTCATTGTCCTCATTGTCTTGACGATAATCATCTTTAGGTCTTTAGCTTCACTGTCGTACTGCTTCGACATTATGAAGTAGTGTTTTTAAATTTTCTAACTAGTGAAGCATTTGAGATAACTGGCATATTGGCTCTATGCCTATCTCAAATGTGTTTAAAATGGCATGTCGTATTAACACATGCCAACTATTTTGACGCGCCGTGCGCGAATAGGTTGTGCGTTACCGTGTAAATCAGATGAAAAATGTCTGTAATATGCTGAAACTTAGAATTGTAGACTGTAGAAAATGTTCATGCTATGTCGCATGTTGCGAGAAACAGGGGTTGCAGATTAGTTGAAAATGCGTCGCTGAGGTTTCACTTATTCACACACATGCAAAATGGTATAGTGAAAACCGTAGGTCGAAATGGTACATAAAAAAATAATATGCCAGATACAATTATGACATGCTATGCTAAGCTAGGATAATAGTATTTTGTAAATCGACCTGGGTGAAAATTTTTTTGTTTCACGCAAGTCGAAAAACACATTCAAATATTTGCAATGTTTCGCAATAGCGCAACTGTCAAATCGAATATTTCTGTATTTATGAAAAATTTAAACTTCAGAAATAAACTATCGTGAGAAAATTTTGTTCTCAAACTGATAGACTAAATGTGACTGCGAAGAAAAACAGTTACATTTATAATTTTAGCATAATATTTAAAACGTGACTGACAGTAGTCTATGCTGACTAATGATATAGTATATCATTTCGCTGAAAAATGATGTCTGTGATGAACATTCCACGTTTTTTTTTATAATGGTACGTTCATCACCGAGTCATTCTCATAAACGTCCGAATCAATCGCTCGCATCGATTCATTGATTGACGTATAAACCGACTGTCTTCGTAGCGGTTGCGTTTATGTCATCTGTGGTGGGTGTGTGTATGATGTATTGTCGGTGCTTCCAACCTGTGTGGCAGGCAGCATGTGGCTTACAGTCTGTGACGGCATGCTTGGAACTGTGTGTACATAGTATATGGTCAGCATCACTGTCTCGCCTCACATTAGCATATTCATTACCTACTGCGCGCCCAAATAAGGCGCTAAATAGGCTAGAACGATTACAAACACCGAAGGGCGTTTCAAAGTGAACTAAAATCTCACACAATTAGTGGTACAATTTTGTTTTCGAAACAACTTATTTATATTTCCTCTCCTTCAATCGTTTTGAAAAAGGAAATTTATAAACAATTTAAAAAAAAACTTTTACAACCAGTCCGTGTAAAATTTTGAACACGTGAGAAATGATCTCCACCAAATCAAAATGGCGGCCTATTTTATGCTAATGTGATGTGGCGACACAGGTTCACTGTCCAGATGCATGCCGGTTATGGCGGGACACCTGTGTGCCCACGGCGGGCGATCAGCTAAGTGAGGGACACCAGCGTCTAAAATGGCGCACACCCACCAAATACATGTACAATATTCAGCATTCTCTGAAATAACATATGATAATAGTACAAAATATTGACCTACGGTCCTGGGAATATTTTAAACAGACCAAATAAGACCGTTTATTGACATTCATTTAGGGAAACAATTTATTTTGGCCCTAAACCTATTAAAGGTTACCCGAGTCGAGGTGATATTTATAATTTCTGTCGATTTTGCTGAGAAAATCGTAAAAATGACGAGACTTCGTCTATGGACTTTAAGATCGAGTCACCCAATTATGGTAATCAACGATAAAAATTGAGCTACTGAAAATACCCACTTCCTACTTGCCTACCGTGGCATTAATAGGATGAAGGCATTAAACAAACTCTTACATTTAACAAATGATAGACTAAGTCTATGAGAATAATTTTCTGGATTCTTCTAGAGAAACCGACATGATCGCCATCTTGAAAAGGCGCCAAACACGTGGGATTTCATCCAAAATTCAGAAATTTACGCCGTTTTCGACATAAGGAGACGTGCTTCTCCTCTGATAACTCTTTCTGACTAATTTAAACTGGCATATAAATAATGACCTACAGTTTTCACGTACCTGATGAAAAAAATGCTATTGATTTTTTTCAAAAAATCCCTTAAAATTAATCAAAACTATCCTTGAAAACAGTGGTTTTCAACTGGCGTCTAGGTGAAAACACTGTTGCGTAGACGATCAGTCGTCAGGGGTCACCAGTATGGTGGGATGGAGTGCCCCTCGCGCCGAGAGTACCTGTAAGTGACCGTCGGAGCCTCTAGTGTGGGGTCACAATGGCCGACGAGGGAATCTGCCCGATCTCACCATTTAAACTCAAACTTCCTTCCCCGTCGAGTCGACGGTTCCAAACAAATCATAAAACTCTTTCTCCACTTGTCATGTTTATTCGTTTGACATTTGGCAACAACAAAGCACAACCTCCGCGCACGGCACGTCCTATCTGACTTAGCGAGAGCGAACTACGGCACGTCCGTAGTCGCCGAGTGTATCGCCTGAAGTGCGGGAAAAATACCAAAGGCGCACGGGTTGCAATTGTGTGCACCCGTCACCAAGGTACGGAAACGAGGCGGTCGTCCCCAGCCTCCCGCGTCCGAGAAGCCGGGGATAACTGCCACCCTAACTGAACGAAGTCAGGATCCTACATGCCTACCTGCCTACCTGTCTACCACTGTAGAACCAGGGCAGACACTTAGATGAAATTGAAGTGCCTACATGACTACCTGTCTATCCGCTTACCCCTGGAGAACCAGGGCAGACACTTAGATGTAGTTGAAGTGCCTACCTGCCTACCCCTATAAAACCGGGGCAGACACTTAGATGTAGTTGAAGTGCCTATAACTGCCTACCTGTCTACCACTGTAGAACCAGAACAGACACTTAGATGAATATAAAGTGCCTACCTGTAGAGCCAGAGCAGTGACTTAGATGATCAGATGAAGTTGAAGTGACTACCTGCCTACCTGTCTACCTGCTTACCACTGTAGAACCAGGGCAGACACTTAGATGGATTGAAGTACCTACATGCCTACCCGTCTACCACTTTAGAACCAGGGCAGACACTTAGATGATTATTTTAAGTTGAAGTGCCTACCTGCCTACCCGTCCACCAGTGTAGAACCAGGGCAGACAGTTTGATGAAGTTGAACTGCCTACTTGCCTACCTGTCCACCTGCCTACCCCTGTAGAAACAGGGCAGGCAGGTGGGTGTAAGTGAAATTGATTAAAAGTGGGAGTGGGATATAAGTAATATATAAGTAATTACAGTCCTAGTGTAGTCGTCGTCACTCAACTAAAATATAATATAATATAATAGTATAATATAATATATATGTAATATTATAATATAATATATTAAATTTTATAATACATCATATATATAATATATATATATAATATATAACATATATATATATATATATATATATATATATATGCTATATATCAATTTGAACAGGATGTGTGTAGTGTGTGAGCTAGGTGTCGAGTACTACACTTGGGCCGGTAAATGTATGCCACGGTAAACATAGAAAAAACTCGTGTTTATAATAACTAAGTGAATGTATGCCACAGTAAACATATAACTAGGTAAATGTATGCCAATGTAAACATAGAAACACATCGTGTTTATAATAACCATGTGAATGTATGTCACAGTAAACATTTAACTATGTAAATGTATGCCAAAGTAAACATAGAAACACATCGTGTTTATAATAACTAGGTAAATGTATGCCAATGTAAACATATAACTAGGTAAGTGTATGCCGAAGTAAACATAGAAACACATCTTGTTTATAATAACTAGGTAAATGTATGCCACAGTAAACAGAGAAACAAATCGTATTTATACTAACTATAGCTAAACTGGGTAACTATATGCCAGAGTAAAAGTAGAGACAAATCGTGTTTATAATAACTATACCTAAACTAGGTGACCATATGCCAGAGTAGCCCACAAATAGAGACACATCGAGTTTATAAACAAGGTAACTATATGCCAGAGTACAAATAGAGACAAATCGTGCTGATAATAACTATAACTAGTGGTTCAACATACTGTCACAGTGCTAAACTAGATAAATATATGTACATTAGAAATGGAGACAAATCGTGTTTATAATAGCTATAACGAAATCGGGTACAGTACATTTTAATGTCTTTAAAATAGTTTAAATAGTATTTCTACATTAACATGTTTAAAATAGAACCCAGTAAAATACAGGAAGTTAGTACAAATGTGGAAACAGCAAAACAATAATCCGTGGCTGGATAGTTTAAAATTATTTTAACTATGCAGATCAAACACAAATGTATAGTCAATATGATTTGACCTGATAGTTGTCTGGAAAAATAAAATGCAACTTTTAATGATGGAATTGTATTTTTGATACGTTTGTCGTGTTTTCGCAAAGTAATCATCACCAAAATGAGCAGAATAAAGAAAGTTGATATTGCCGAAATATCCACAGCACATACGAATATAATCATTAGTCTGTCCATTACATCTAAGTCACAGTCTCCAATGGAACAATACTTGTCTAAAAACAAACTGTGATTTTGAAAATGTGCAACAGTGGTACTAATTACATAAAACATTGGCATAACAAACCAACTGACTGATGACAAAAAGGTTATGTTCTTAACTTTTAAGAAATGATGCCCAAAAGGACATGCCAGTTTTAATGCGACAATACACATTGAAAATGTTTTGAATATCATTGTACTACCCAAAGAGAGAGAAAACATGAAATTGATTAAATAACAACCAATACTTTGTCTCCACTTCACTACATTGATTGTGGTAAACCCAATAGCAGATAAACTAATTAAGGAAAAAGACGAAATACATTCTGCTACTACATGGTTCAATTTAAAAATATTATAATGTAATTTAATGTTTGAATTTATGTCAGTTAATAATTTAGTTGTAGAAATAATTAAAAATATAACTGTTAACAACATTAAGCAGGCAAAAACAGTGGCCGATAAAGAGCTTTTCATTATTCCATAGCATTTAGTCATCATTGAATCATATCTGCATTTAACATTCTCTGGTAAAATACAGCAAAATGTATAATCTGATGCCATCACGACAAATATACTCCCTTGTTTAGGAGTTATCCATATATTCATTGTGAAACTGACATTTTTAAAATTCAATAGGATTAATGACTGTAACTTTATGTTAAGATTTAGCGAAAGTGTTTGCAAAGGGTTGCAAGTCAAGTCTAGAAAAGCAAGAAATTTTAATTTGAAGTCCTTGTTAGAAACCATAGATATTTTATTGTATCCTAAATCTAATACTAAAAGCTTTTTAAGTATGTCTGCTACAAGAAACCTACTATCAATAAGTTTGTTGTGACTAAAATCAATAAAAAGTATAAATTGCTTTATTGGGTGAGACTTCTCAGAAAAGACAACCAATTCAACACCACAGTGTGATATGTTAACATAAATAATAAACAATGTTGAAAAAGCCTTCAAATTTACAACATCTTGGGTTCCGTTCAACACAACCCCTTTGACGTATAGCTGTACAGTATCTGATATACTTCTTAAGGAATGTAATATATTGCAGTGTAGCATATACCCATCACATTGGCAGTTTGAGGGGCATGCTTTGCATGTAATTTCATCGTCGAATGATGGCATACAGTCGACATAACCATCACATATTTGTTCAATACTTAAACATCGGATTTCTCCACGACATTTTAATAAACCAGGACATGATGTATTAGAGCAGAATTGCTCATCATCTCCATTTACACAGTCAATATGGCCATCACATATTACAGACATGCGTAAGCAATAATGATGTGTACACCTAAACATGCCAGGGCAAGCAATATGCATACAAAGTGGTGATATTTGCTCGAAAGCGCACTGCTCATTATGTGCATTAACGTGGCACATGTCAGCAATTGTTTTGAAACGTTTGTTCCGACATTTAATTTGAACCTGCGCTAGAAATGTTACGTTAAGGACGTCGACATTCTCTTTTCCCCAGCTTCCAGTCCAGCGGTTTAATGGCTGTGCAACTCTGTTCACAGAACTGCCTGGGATGAAATATGTTGTTGTTACAACCATATCTGTCGTGTTAATATGTTTCATGGGTCTTTGAAAACAAACTTTATCTTCAGTGAGCATTAAACCATAAGATTCAATGCCATCGCAAAAAGAATGTATTTTCAAATATGGTTGAAACAAAGACGAATTTACAAATTCACGCGGAACTACACCAAGTATATAAAATGGTAAATATAGAGTATCGTTGATTAAAATAAATGGGTCTTCTGTGACACTAGAAGATGAGCAATTGCTCTCGTCATCTCCAGATAAACAATCCTCCCACAAATCGCATTGATACATCAACAAAATGCACGTGCCATCATTACATTCGTAATATTGTGAACTACAAGTCTTAGTGCTGCTGGATAATTGACTTGGCTTTTCACACACGATCCCAGTGGATTTAAGACGTTGTTTACAACGGTATTTCTGTGCACTCCAACCAATCATTACATTAAGATCTTCTGTATTCATTAAATCAGAATAGAATGATTCGTATCGGACTAAACCACAATATGTGCTGTTTAAAGCAGCGGGAATAGAATAATGATCGAATATTGCACGCATCATTATCAAAGGTTGTGATTGCGTATCATTTTTTACTCCATATCCAATTAAAGTGTTCACTAATGGTATGGAGGGTACCCTATACTGTTTTGTAGATTTTGCAGTCAAATCTTGAAGTGCGTCAATTTGTTTCTCTTCAAGACGAGATACAAACTTAACTGTGTTAACTGTTAATATTGTACTATTCAGAAAAGAACAAGCTTTGATGGCTGTATAGAAATTAAAATTGGGTTGAGATTGTAAAATAATATAGCACGTTGAAGAATTAGTCAATAGAAACCAGCCTTTGTCACAATGATAGCCTGGATATGGAGATAGATGGTTCCGATGAGCTTCGTACTGAGATCTTTGACTGTGGGTACGGCATACATACGTGGCGTGGAATTGTTTAGTGCACGACTCTGTAAGCCACAGGATTTGCACATAATCGGAATATCCAATGACACATTGTTTTAGAGCAGATATATCAGGCTGCTTGATCTGCTCAGTTATAGAAAAAGTATTTTTAATGGAAATACGTTTTCCAGATGTAATATAATGTATTGTAACATTACGAGATCTGAGCCGTCCATAAACACTCGGATCATACCATGTCGTGTAGCTGACCAACTGGTTGTCCAACCAAGTAGAGCTGATTTCCCCCTGTAATTCATAAATATAATACATTTACAAATATATGACTGGATATTTAATTGTTGAAGCACATCAATATTAAACTCGTAGATCATATTATTATTAACCCTTACAACGCTAAAATATTTGTTTTAAACTATGGAGAACAAAGTGATTTTGTCAATTGGAAATCATGTTAAATGTCTTAGTTAGTTCTTCCCGCTTCATTTGAATACCAATAGTATAGATCAACGGACATTTAAATTATTAAATCTTTCGGTGCGGAGATCGTCTTAGACGTTATAAGAAAATGAACCAAGGGACAGGTTTATGCATTCTACATCAATATAACAATGTTTAACACAATGACATTCATACTTTCGGCCTATTCCTCGTTTAGGCTTGTAGTGGAATAGTGTAGTCATTCTGGCACTAAATCCACGGAAATCTGGACAAACTGCTAACAAAGTTTTCGTGTTTCATTATGGTAGATATATGTCCCAGCTAGCAATCTTGAAAAGACCCAAGCAAAACTCCTGTTCAAATTTGTTAAATTGACGAATAATCAGCCAGCCAGGGGTACATAATGTAATGAAAATAATGGAGTGATGGTATAACTTTGTTACGAGCAAACTAACTTCAGAAATGTCAAAGAACAATACCTGGGTGGCTGACATTGTTTTACATATATATCTCCTCTTTTGCAAAATAGAGAAATCTAATATAACATGCACTAGCTATTATGCTAAAAATCAAATATCGTCACCAATAACTATGCAAAGTGTTAATGTAATATATGGATTCGTTTGTTCAGAGGGGCAAGAAATCTGAATATCACAAAATAAGAAACATTTGAAACGTTTCTTGCAACATTAATTGTAAAAGACGATTTCAAACCAACAGTTGTGATGTATATATTATATCAGTTATGTACATTTGTAATGTCAATTCGACATATTTACATGGATAATATCCATTATTGCATTGTGTATATGCTATTTTATTATCATATTTATTCTAACCCTTCGAGTTTTAGCAATTAAAATTCATGTACATTGCAACGTACCTAATCATATTGTAAAAGTATGCATAGCTATCATGCCACCATTGATCTGTCTGACCGGGACACCATCAAACAGGGCAAGCCGCGCGCGGATGGATCACGTTGCGGGTCGGTGTGTTACAATGGATTACTCATTTGTAATCCAGACGGTAATCCTGGTTGTAGCACAGACGGTCCCGGCAGAATCTGCCAGAGGGCAGTAAGGTCATCATGATAGGCTGTCCACTCAGAGTGACTGGCGTCCGCGGGCCTGGCTCTCAAGGCCTGGGTGGTCTGTCGCTGGACTGGACAAAGGGGAAGCCTGAGCATGTGTAAATGTATGTTAAATCCATGTTCCGATTATGATGATGACTAATTCTATGTTAGATCAGTGTTGTGATTATGTTAGTGTAAAGTTTATATAAGGGACATACGTCGGGGAGAAGAGCGTTGTGCGCGCCTAACTTGTGAAGTAAGGTAGAAATCTACGCATAGTGTTTTCCTGCCATGCTGGGCAGGGTAAACTGACTATTCGATTGTATGATTGATATTATGTGTTCTACACAGTGGAGATGAAATAAATACGACGTTTGACGTTTAAAACCAACAAAATGTTTCTTTGGCCTAGAGGAGATCAAACTGCTTGGTTATATAGTAAATCGGGATGGGATCCATACTGACCCGGAAAAAGTCAAGGCTATTGCCAAGCTAACCCCACCCCGGGATTTAAAGGGTGTGCGGTCATTCCTAGGGATGACAGGGTTTTACCGGCAATGTTTACCAGATTATGAGCAAATAGGGGAACCTCTCGAAGAATTGAAACGAAAATACGCACATTTTGTTTGGGGACCGTCTCAAAGCGAAGCATTTGAAAAATTAAAACAGTTATTAACTCCCTCCCATGTCATGACCGCCCCACACACTGATAGGCCGTATAAACTGTATACTGATGCATGTGACTATGCCGTGGGAGCAATTTTAGTGCAAGTGGACGATAGTGGGACTGAAAGGGTTATTCAATATGTATCACACTCTCTTTCAAGCGTCCAGCGACGCTGGGCTACAATTGATAAAGAGGCATATGCTGTAGTCTATGCCATATCAAAATTACGCCCCTATCTTTATGGTGCCGACTCCACAGTCTATACCGATCACAAGCCCCTCACTTCTTTATTCACGAAAGAAATGCAGAATACCAAAATTCAGAGGTGGGCTGTATTACTGTCAGAATATGGCGCTACAATACAATACCGTAAGGATAAAAATAATATTCGCGCAGATATGTTATGCGCAGATATGTTATCCCGCATTCCCGAAGAGACAGGCATACATACTATCGATTGCGATGACTGGGTGGACCCCACAGCCATCCCCGAGCAGGACACTGCTGATGTGTTGCCATTACTGTACGATGGCCTTGATCTCGAGGAGGTCAGCAAAGCACAGCACAAAGAGTTTCCTGACATATTACAGTCGCTCACCAAAGACAGTGACGACTATACATTAATTAAAGGCCGATTATTCAGCATATCACTCCCCCCCCCCAAATCCAGCCTGTTATCCACGTCTAGTATGACCTGTGGCTTACCGGGAAAGAGTCATTAAAAGAGCCTATAAGGAAGTGGGACACATGGCTACCGGCGAAACGCTTTCGCGTTTACGCGAGGCGTATGTTTGGCCAGAAATGCAACGTGAGATAGACGAGCTATTAAAACTGTGCCGCCTACACCAACGTCGTACATATCATGTATAATGGGTGAGATGCCGTTAGCGGCATATCCAATGCAGATAGTCGGGGCAGATTTGATAGGACCGTTTGTCCCCTCTCATAATGGGAATAGATATGTATTGACATTGATCGACATTGCACTGGGTGGGCAGAAGCGTTTCCCCTTAAAGACAAAACAAACGCCAGCGTTTGGCAGGCGTGGGCGACCCACGTCGTACCACATCACGACACACCGAAAGTCCTAATTACAGATAACGGACAGGAATTTAAAGCCACCTCCTGGCGCACATATTTGAAGCAAATAGGCGTAGAACACAGCACCACCACCCCCGTTCACCCTCAGAGTAATGGCCGAACCGAGCGTTTTAATCGCACGTTGAAAGAGTTGCTAGCCAAATCTGTGAATAATTACACCCCAGATTGGGAAGATTGGCTTAGAGATTGTCTGGCCGCATACCACGTGAGCGTCAGTGACGTCACCGGACACACACCTTTCTTTTTACTTTATGGGCGCCAGGTTCGAACACCGCTGACACGGTTATTACAGCCATGCACCGCCAATCATTTCGGTAACCGCCTGGATGACTTATCATCAGCTCTTTAGACGGCACGCCATGCCACAGCAGATAGTCGTAAGTACAATAGGCAACGATTAGCGAAACGCGCTGATGCGAAAGATATTCATGTTGGTGACACGGTCTTACTCAAAGCAGAGGAGCGATTAACATGAACTAGCTGCTGGGATCCGCAGTGGGAGGTCGTGTGCGTGCGCGATCCTGTCCTGTGGCTCCGCCAACAACAAAGCGGTAAACTTTGCGTCGCTAATCGCGAAAAAGTAAAGTTAGTTGACCCCCACCTCAACTGGGATGAGATTAAGCCATGCCCACGCCGTACTCAGCGTCGCCCCCGTGCAGTAATCGGTGGCGCTCCCATGATTAGACTGCCACAAACCCCCCCCCCCCCCCCCCGAACGGGCTAGTACATGCCGGTCAGGAGGAGGGCGAACCTTCACAGACGCCGCCAACAGTCGATCCGTTACAGGGAGACTCACACGCGCCCCCAGCGGCAGACATCGACATACCTCTGTCGCCAGGTTCCCCAACCCCTTCCACCCACTCGGGAAATTCTGTGGGATCGCCCCCTAATTTTCCAGATAATGTACCCCCTCTGAAATTATGTCGCCGCAACCGCCGCTGGGCAATTGATGGCCGGGCTTCAATAAAACGCCCTGCGCCCGATGACAGCGCGGTAGATATATGTTACGTCGCACACCTAAACGACGCTTACCATTTTGCCACCACATTACCAGAAACGTGCAAAATACAAGTTGCTAATTTCCGTGTGTGCGTTTGCTGGTTAGCGGTATGTCACGCGACACAGATGCCCTTCATGTTGACGGACAGCGTCCCACACCTGCTGAGGGATGGACTGCTAATTACTCGTGCCTCGGACATACACGTGCGCCGCAGGACATACACGGTCTTAGTGGTCATAGACGCTCCAAGGAGAGGGCCTCGCATGGAGGAGCGTCTGAATGAATTAAGACTGGTCATAGAGAAACTGGGAACCCATCAGAGCTATTCGCGTACAACTCGAAATGTTTGGGAGCAGCGCATCAGCGACATTGAGGCTACGATGACACCTCCCTCGCAGATGCTTCCCAACACACGAATTAAACGAGGTTTGTTCAATTTTGTGAGTGAGATTGGGGCTACATTGTTCGGCGCAGCCACAGAGGACCAGGTGACTCAGTTAAAACATCACATTACCAAAACCCAAAGAACAAATAGACGTATTCTCCACACCACCAACGAACTGATATCTGTGGTCAATCAGACAAGGGCTGAGGTAAGTCTCAATTGCCAACACCTCGTTGCTGTTGAACAATTCGCCAAGGAGCTGTACGCTGAATTAGAAACTTACTGCCATGTATTAGATGGGTTCGTGGGCAGTTTAATTGCTTTGGAAGAGAGCACCCAGATTGATCGGATTTTGTCTGCCCTAGAGAGTGTACATAATCTTTGGCTGCGCGAATCTGATCGCTATCAGCGAGAATAGTCAGAGCGTTTTCGCCGGGTCTCGCTTGGTATTATCAATATGTATCGTTAGTACCAGTGTGGGAAGATACCCGACGTTTGGTGTTTACAGCCCAACTGCCTCTGATGGTCAAAATGCGGTACGCTCGTTACCGTATCCGTTCGTGGCCGGTTCCTGTTAATGCATCGGGCCACACCCTCTAGGTAAAAACACCCGAAGATGTTGCCGTTGATACGCAACGTGGCGGAATATTTGAACCCCACGACTGCGCAGGCAACGAGCCGGCCATTTGTCTTTCGGGTCCCATTTACGACAGGGGTCGCCTTCTCTGCTCCAGAGGTATACTGAATGGTGACGTCATACAACGTGCCAGTTGTTTGCTCACCGCAGCTCGGGAGACAAGTCCCAAGGGGCATGCAGAGGAAGTAGCGCCTGTCATGTATGCTATTAGTACCTATGGAGAAGGATATTCCATACATTGTCGTGGAAAACCGGAAATACGACAACATATGGAAATCGGAATATTTACATTACGAGTGGCTGCTGATTGTCGTGTGCAGGGTCAAGATTGGGCACTCCCTGGAGTGGCCCATCTGCAGGCTCAGCTAGCGATAACACCAGCTATTCTTACTCATCTGCCACTGAATATATCCACCCTTCTACCGCAAGAACTCTTACAGACACGCCCCGAGCACCCGGACTGGCAAGCATTACCACAAATTGAAGACATAACCCTTGAAAAATTAAATGCTCGGGTGCCCAGTTGGACATTGGACATGCTCGGCCGAGGGTTCTCGTTCCGCTGGGCATTGCCGCTATCTTTGTTGTCGCCGGTTGCTCTAGTCATTGGTTGTGCGTTCTTGCTATGGTGGAAGTGTCCGGCAGCCCAATTGTGGAAATTTCGCCGTGGTCTCCTGAAGGAGGCAGTCAAACCTCCCACGCCTACAACAGCTGGAGACTATTGGATCGCAATAGCGCGACCAGAGAGGGCAGGTGATCAAGTGTAGTGCCTACAATCATGTAATGTTGTGTAATGCGCATCTCAGCAATGTAACATTGTTGTGTCTTTATGTTGTATATGATTGTATCACTGTTGTATACTAGTATAGAAGTAACCCATCACTATTGCACAAGTCGGTCGTATTGACTTACATAAAAGTACTATCATTGTGGGACCATTCAGTGGTGAGCGTACTTGCTGTTACATATGCTATGTTCATCATACTCACATAACATAAACTAAGGTTGTTTTTTGTATACATGTTTTTATCATTGTTAGCAGGAGTTAGAAAACATATTCCATTTTCTAACTTTGGGGGATAGGCCCATGTAAAAGTATGCATAGCTATGATGCTACCATTGATCTGTCTGACTGGGACACCATCAAACAGGGCAAGCCACGCGCGGAAGGATCGCGTTGCGGGTCGGCGTGTTACAATGGATTACAATGGATTACTCATTTGTAATCCAGACGGTAATCCTGGTTGTAACACAGGCGGTCCCGGCAGAATCTGCCAGAGGTCAGTAAGGTCATCATGATAGGCTGTCCACTCAGAGTGACTGGCATCCGCGGGCCTGGCTCTCAAGGCCTGGGTGATCTGTCGCTGGACCGGACAAAGGGTAGGCCTGAGCATGTGTAAATGTATGTTAAATCCATGTTCCGATTATGATGATGACTAATTCTATGTTAAATCTGTGTTGTGATTATGTTAATGTAAAGTTTATATAAGGGACAGACGTCGGGGAGAAGAGTGTTGTGCGCGCCTAACTTTTGAAGTAAGCTAAAAATCTACGTATTGTGTTTTCCTGCCATGTTGGGCAGGGTAAACTGACTATTCGACTGTATGATTGATATTATGTGTTCTACACAGTGGAAATGAAATAAATACGACGTTTGACTCAGAATCATGAAGTCTGTTTTATACGAATCTGGAATCTATAGAGTTTTATAACCAGCCCTTTGCCGTCTGCCTTGTCGTGTTGGCGTCAGGACGACGTCAAGGGTTGACGTTTTATAATATGATCGATATACTCAATACAAAATAATGTCTATTTCATCACCACTGCTACACAATGTATGATAAATTCACTTTGCTAAACACAAAAACGTCAACCTATGTTTAAACCAACGTTTAAATGTTTTTATTTATGCTTATATATGTTTATTATTATTTATGTTTGTATTTTATTTATGTTTTTTTTTGTTTTTTATTGTTGTGTACTAGGTCATTCAGTCTCAAGTTATGCAAATGTTCTTGTTGAGAATCTTGCTTTCTTAATAACGATTCAGGGGTACAAAAATTCAACATATCCTGGATGTGATTGATAACGAAGTTAACTAATTAATTCAAGTTGTGGGCAAATGTCTGAATTTTTACCTCATTAATTGTTAAACTGCAGTGGTTCCGTAAAGTAGTATCTTAGAGGCCATTAGAGACATGTTTTACATGAAATATCAGTTAATAAACTGTAAAATACATTTATAGTGTGTTGTAACCACTGGCATAGATCATTAAGAGAGCTCAATCCCAGAGTCAAACCCTCTCCTTAACCTCCCTAATATAATTTGTTGACTCATGAACTTGATATTATCAGTCGACAAATGGTGATTATCCAATAGAAATCGTGAACTGTAATGAAAAACAGGATAAATTGATGACATTAAATTTGAAAATTATTACCATAACTTAACTTTAGTGATCGCTCGCAATTGAGTTTTTTTCGTTGACTTAAAATATACACTTCATAGACTCATAGGATCAATACTTAATACTTGACAGACAAACCAAATACCAATATTGTAGGTGGTCACTCCGCCACACAAGCCACCCATTAAATAAGAGAGCATATTATTATTTAGGCTAACAAGAATAATTTAAACAAGAGTACATCATATACACATATACTTTTTAAAAAATAAAACCATTTAAAATATCTTTATTTTTCCCTGAAAAATTGCTAAGTCAACTTTAATTCTTTGCATTTAAAGCTAACTGATAGGTATAATCAATTCCTGGTGTCCAAAAACATAAGTAGTAGTGCCCAACATTTGCAAAATGAAAAACAAAAAGAAAAAAATGATTTTCGCAAGCGATCGTGTATTTTCTACCAAAATACATCATAAAATCTTTGTTAGCAATTTGTCCAGATTTTATTGCCAGAATGACTACACTGGAAGTGATGTGAGGCAAAAACAATCGAGGGTCCCACCCCACCTCTATAATAACTGTATTAAATTGGACCAGTGATTCCAGAAACAATGCCCAGAAAACCCTAGTTTTTTTTCTAGATTCACGTCATGACACAAAATTCCAAAAACATGTTTGACTGCCGATCCGGATCTACTGTGAAAACTTAATTATTATAAGCTCCTTCACCGGAATTTACTACCGTCTTAACCTAATAGTCTAAGTAGTTGAGGCCTGAGTGAATAATAAAACCGTAATATGTAGCGCTGGATAAAATTTAGCATACAGGTTAAACTAGCCATTTTGAGCTATTCCTAAATATTTTTTTTTAGCTTTTCCCACTGGGGTGAAAGTCGAGTTATATTTAAGTAAGTATAAGTATAATGACTTCTATAGCGCCAGTATCTCTCAACAATATTGAGACTCAATGGCGGTGTGGACTATAAACAATATTCAGTGGGGAGGTCCATAGTCGGGAAAATAATTCATCATATGACGGGCGGTGGATGCGCAGATTAAGGTGGTAGGTCTAATGTAAAAAAGTGTGTTTTTATTTTTTTTTAAAAGATTGTGACTGATTTTGCTTCACGTATTTGAAGAGGCAATTTATTCCACAAGCGCGGTGCGGCAACCACGCACGATGAATGACCGTAATTTCTTTTTGACCGCCGTCCAGAATGTAATAACTTCGTACTTTCAGGTCTAAGTGTTTGCTGGCGTTTCTCGAAATGTAATAAATCACTAAGATATGAGGGAGTACCCATGAATAGTGCTTTATATGTCAGAAAGCTCAGTTCAAATTTGATACGTGATTTAATGGGTAACCAAAACAGTGATTTAAGCTAGACTCTGAAAGCCTACTTGACCTGGTCACTACTCGGGCAAGGCAATTCTGTACACGCTGCACGCTTTTTTGATATTTTTTGGAACAACCAAACAGCAACGAATTACAGTAGTCAAGGCGACTGCTCACTAGAGCATTGACTAGAAAAATTGCAGTAGATTTATTCAAATGAATTCGAATGCGTATAAGATCTCGAATATGGTGATCTACAAATATTCTACACATGCTTCTTGAATGAGAAAGCTGGATCAAAAGCCACACCCAGGTTTCGTATGGAGTCTATTTCGGCAAAATTTTGGTTCAGAAGTTCAACTGGGAAAATATGAGCAACACTTTTCCGTTGAGTTAAATTTCTAATGATCATGAACTTACTAGGATTAAGTTTCAGCATGTTTTGATTCATACAAACCTAGATTGCCAGTATACAATTTAAATTTTGTAAAACAATTAAAGACTGTGGTATATCTTCTGCAACGACAAATATATTTGTGTATCATCAGCATAAAGGTGATGCTTAAGACCAAAAGCTGTTATTATTGAACTGATAGGAGTATACATAGTAAAAAGAAGTGAGCCAAACACAGAGCCTTGTGGAACACCGCACAATAACAATTGCGGAGTAGACAGTACACCATTAACTTTGACAAAGTGAGAACGACCGGTCAGGTAGGTTCGAACCCACTGCAACACCACACCATCAATGCCAAACCACTCAGTCAATCTACTGAGTGAGCGGTCATGATCGATGGTTTCAAAAGTAGCAGACAAATCCAAGAGCAAAAGAGCAGTAAGTTCACCCCGGTCTTGAGATGACAAAATATCATTTTGATTATACAAAAGGGTGGAATTTCCACATTTATATGCTGATTGAAGGAATACCTGAATTTTGCATGTGAGATTTTATTTGGCTAGCAACTATTTTCTCGATGAATTTGGAAACAGAATTTAATCCAGATACAGGTCTAAAATTGCTTGATTCAGTTCGATCTAGTGAAGATTTTTTTAATAGTGGTGTAACATGAGCAATTTTAAAGGTATCTGGGAACTTATTTAATTAATACTTGATAAATAGAACACCCCAAATCAATAAAATTTGCAAAAACCACTAAACACAGTATCTAGTTCATGTTTCAGCATGTATGCCAATAGCACGTAGTCAGATGCATGGTATTTTGTCTGCATGTCCTTCCAAATACGTTGTATGCGTACGATATCCCTAAAAAATACCTAGAGCTATAACTTACAGGGTTGCCCACTTTTTCCAACTTGGATTGCACGCAAAATCATAATTTGTGACATTTTAATAGCGCACAAAAGCATAATTCACGACACTTTTATAGAGTGCGAGATCATAATTCGTAACACTGATGAATCGCTTTTTCAAAAAAATTTCTTTTGATATAGGCCAATAATAAAGTTTTAAATTTGTAATTATTAACATTGCGCATAAATAAATGCAATATTACTTAATATTTATACCAAATAGCTCTATATTTGTCACAGATCCAGAAAAACGCTGATTGTGATTTTTTTAGAATTTTACACTAAATATTTTGAAGGCGCCTTTAAACTATTGCAGCGGCAGGCCATTTACACGATTGCCAAGTCCAGGCCATTGTGACCGCTTAAACAATGTTTGTGTGCATATAGGCTAAACCGGCCCATGATAACCTCCTGAGGATAGTGAGATAAATGAGATGACATTCCCCTCGAGACACAGGATTCGAAATTCGAGCCCTGGCGGCCTGAGGCCGAGCACGCTACATCTCGGTCACCGAGGCTCCTCGCAATACTGAATCCTTACGCATAAGCTGGGAAGAAACATTTTGTTTCTTTAAAACTTGAAAGCCAGAGTGGGATTCGAGCCCACGATCTACGATTTTCCAAGCAGGCAATTTTACCCATTGCTCCAGTTAGATTAATTATTCATTTGCTTGAATAATCTAGGCTATTATCATAACTATGTATCTACTTGTATATTTGCCAAGGTTACGTTACATACAATGTAAAGCATCAATATGTTATGTTAAAAGTAATTTTTGAATGGGGGGACTTGAAAGCACAAACATGTAGTAATTGTTCATCCACAACACCGATCTGTACAGTTCTTTGATTCACATTTGCTTAGGTGGAGGAAGCCTTTAGATGAGTGGCCTATCTATAAATGTCACTGTTCTGAAACTTACAAACAGTAAAACACCACCTACAAAGTTTCGCAAACTCCAAAAGGGCCTCAAAATAGTAACAACTCTTCCTTTACCAATTTCGCATTAATGCGAAAACTACCTTCCTTTACCAAATTCGCATTTATGCGAAATCCACATGTCTACATGCATTAATTGCAATGCAGATATTCCATCACATACATGGTTGAAAATCGCTAAGCAGAATGGTCATTACCATGGATGCAATGTTCTCTTGCATTTTTAATTCGAAAAGAAAAAGAAAAATAGCCGACAAATTCATCTGGCTCTATCTCACAGCGCCTTGATTAAATCAACTTGTTCCAACTCACTGTTATATATTATCACGTCAACGTTCATAGTTATGATACCTAATGAAAAATGATATAATTTATCAGACAATAGTCAATTTGATATAGAAACTGCGTCATTAATTAACATGTGAATGTTAACATGTGTTAAATGAGAAGAAATGTCTGGGTGCTAGTGTGTGTAACCCTTATATCGCTCAATTATTATTATATAAACCAAAAGAACAAAAGTTTTTTTTCAATTTAAGATCATCATATATGTCTTCGTTATTTCTTTCCGCTTCTTTTGAATACCTATGTTATGAATCCAAGGCCATTCTAAATATTTATCTCTTCCAGTGCGGGTATCTACTATGGACGACGGCATCTGACGTTTATAGACGTCAACTTCTCACCTTTAAAGTTGGTTCCAGCGCTGAATGGGTTAAATATGACCAGTCCTATAAACACCCTCTGTAGACCTGTCATGCAGATACTTTCTCTAACATGGTGTCATGCGTGCTACTCTCTCTAACATGGTGTCCTGCTTTCTAATGAGCCGTCAACAAGCGCATATGACGACCAGTAATTCACAGTTTTCGCATATTTACATATGCTAAAAGTGTTCAATTGTTTTATTAGATATTTTATGAATAGCTGTTGTACCACCTTGCAAACACATGTACGAATTGGAATCGATTTTCTGTGTATCTAAGGTGAAATAGACGCCTGCTCACTAGATATCGGCATGAAAAATGACACTTTTGTTGATTTTATTTCAACATGGATAAACCTTCCGCGCCAAAAAATCGTCTGAATATACATTGTTGTCGCATACATCAAATCGATATCCCACCTGCTCAAATATTATCCTCCAAATCTACGATATCCAGCAAAGCATTAGCTGAAATAGTCCTGCTTTCTAACAATTCCATTTGAGATATGTCCTGCTTTCTAAGAGCAAGTATCCTGCTTTCTAAGGAGCAAAGTGGTACAGTTGATATGGCAAATAAGTATAAATTGGCGAGTATTCTTACTATCTATATTAATTATTCAACGCGGACAGATGAGGCTGACACCATTAGGATGGTTTACAGCATGGTGGCGGCAGAGTATATGAGCACGAGCTACAGAGAGAGCCAAAATTAAATTACGCATCCACGGGTCATGGTGGAAAGGCAAGGTTCTGTATCATGGGATGGCTTCTATTCTCCCGTACAAAGCCAAAAGGCGGTATCTGCTTACATGTATAGTGAGCAGATACTGACTTTTAGCTTTGCAGAATAGTAAAGTGTTCTAATGGATATGTAAACTGTGATAAAATACATTTTAAAAAAGCCTACTTAACTTTATTAAATTGCATATTTAAAAATAGGTTAAGTTAAGTTATATAGGTTTAATCTATAATTGTGTAGGCCTATTGCTGGGCTCGTCGTTTCTTGGTCAATTTGTGTTTTTGTTATCTGGCCCTATATATCACATGATGAAAATATTTGTTATCTCGTTAAATCGACTTAGTATAAGTCGTTTAACGACTTATAAGTCGTTAAATCGACTTAAGCTAAGTCGTTCTAACGACTTATAAGTTGTTAAATCGACTCAGTATAAGTCGTTATAACGACTTATAAATCGTTAAATCGAGTTAACAGATGTCGTAGCCGTTAAGTCGACTTAAGCCTCCTTATGACGACTTATAAGTCGTTAGATCGACTAAGTAAGCTATAAGCAGACCTGGGTTCAATTCCTGAATTTATCTGGAATTAGACCTAATTCCAAGTCAAATTCCAGGAATTGGAATGGGAATTAACTTTTAAGGAATTGGAATTGAATTGGAATTGTTAAAAAGTAGGCGCAATTAAAAAACGAATTGAACTTTTTAATTTTTTCAAAAAATATCAACAGAAATGAGAACGTCAAATTGTAGTGGAGGGGGGATAAGTTATTGTGAAGGTTGCACAGGCCTGTCACAGAGGGGTGTGGGGTGTTAAAAACACCAGACCGGTCGTTGTTTTGAGAAAGCCACAACGCACTCCCCGTAAAATTGTTTTATGCGGTGTTGTTTTAGTGTTGTCAGCGACTGCAACGTTGGCCTAGTATTGATCAAGCATTGGTGAATGTGTCATGGTCACCAGGCGTGGTTATGCTTCTATGGAGCACTTTAAGTCCCAAAGTCAAATATTTCCATAAATGTATGCGTAGATATTATTTAACTGCGGGTATTGAACAGCTCCACTATTTGAAATTTGAAAAAAAAGATAAATATAATGTTTACGTGTAAAGTGAATTGTTTAATTTATAATTTCAGTTATTGATACGGGAGCTGTTGAATACTTTAGTAATAATTATACATAGTACATACCCCATATTAATTAGCGGTCAAATATCGAGGCGAATTTTTTTTCATAATACCTTTAAATTCTATAGGTTATTGATATTATATGACGATATATACCCAATACACCAAGCGTTTTGATATGTTTTATCGAATCAATTTGGCAAAATAATTAAAAAAAATCGTTGTTTTTCGGCAAGCATGAGGTGGGTGGATAGCTCTACCATCTAAGTCCTAAAGTCAATTATTCTTCTGTCTGATTCTGTCTTTGTATTTTTTCTTTTCTGATGAGTTTTCCAGTGGAATCACCAAAACAATTATATCACAATATAAATATTACAGACCTAATATAAAATTATACATTCAATCATGATAATCCCATCAATAAGTTAAATTTGATAAAGCACTAAATTATGTCAATGAGCTCTAATAACAACTTACAAGTCGTTAAATTGACTTACTAAGTCGTTATAACGACTTATAAATCTTGTAAATCGATATAATGACTTATACTAAATCGACTTACTATAAGTCGTTATAACGATTCAACGACCTATAAATCGTTATAAAGACTTCTACTAAGTAGATTTAACGACATATAAATCGTTATAACGAGATAAAAAATATTTTTGTCATTTCGTTTCAACGCTTCCGTATATATGTGCTTGCAGCGTTTGCAAGTCAAAGCGGGGACAACTTCAATGTTGTGCCAGCTGTCGAGATGCTGGCCCAGTATTGAGACAGTGTTGGCTGAATTTCTTTTGTCAGCGGGTGTGTTGGCTTAGGCTAGGAGTCATAATCTATAAATATCACATACTCGCAACCTTCAGCAAAGTGTACATAGGAGGCCTACTTACAGGTAGGCCCACCTGTAGTATAGGCCTCTTCTGTGAAACTCAATAACCTTGACCTAATACAATGAAGTATGGGGAGGGGTTCTTACATAACATTGTTTTTCAACCAAGTAGTCATTCCGGTGACGTCACTGCGCTCCACAGAATAGGCCTAGGTGGAGTATTTTTTTAAATAAAACCCTGGACAGGCTCTTATATATATATAATATATTTCAAAATCTAGACTAGGTTTAATGAAATTAGAAATTTTCAGCGTGCCACTGATCCACTGGTCACACGACGTTGTAGCAACGTGGACGCAACGTCAATGACGTTGATTAAACGTCTCAACAACGTCGTGTGCCCAGTGGGGAGCCACAACCAGTTAAAATTATTATTATTAAATAATTCACCCCCCCCCCGGTGATTGAATAGCCCCCTCTCTTAACAGTTATGTTGATTATAAATATAATATGGTTGATACATTCCCCCTGTAGGTCTATTCGTATGCATAATGTTTGGGGCTGTTGTAGTGTATACCCAGAGTCTATAATCCTACACACATATTGTTTTTAACTTAGGCATAATGCCTAGTTAGGCCTACCGTTAGGACGTGATTGATATTGAAAGGTTACAAGGATTTACCTATGACGGACTCCTTTCCTTAGGACGTTGGTTATGATGCGCATGTGGGTAGGTCTACAACATGTGCTCAACGATCCAGTCAGTTTAATTTACACCCAAGTGCTATTAAGTTTAATTTTATGTATTTTACACAATACTGCTTGCTGCCCCGTGTGCGCATCAGTTGTTGTAGTATTATTATACACGTAATGATGATTTACAAACCTTTTTTCAAATTGTCAATACTTAACTGCAACAGTTATATTGTGATATTGTTTGTATTGAGCAGATCGCTTAGAAAGCAGGACATACTTGCTCAATGTATTGTTAGAAAACAGGACAATGTTGCTTAGAAAGCAGGACCATTTCTGATAATACTTTGCTAGATATCGTACATTTGGAGGATAATATTTGAGCAGGTGGGATATCGATTTGATGTATTTGACAACAATGTACATTCAAACGATTTTTTGGCGCGGCAGATTCATCCATGTTGAAATAAAATCAACAAAAGTTTCAATTTTCATGCCGATATCCTGTGAGCAGGCGTCTATTTCACCTTAGAAAAACAGCAAATCGATTCCAATTCGTTCATGTGTTTGCAAGGTCGTCATATGCGCTTGTTGACGGCTCATTATAAAACAGGACACCATGTTATAGAGAGTATAGCGCATGACACCATGTTAGAGAGAGTATCTGCATGACAGGTCTACAGGGCGTGATAAAGGATACTTTTATGTAGATGAGCAAAAAAAAAGGAAAATAATTTCACACAAATGCAAAATAAGAATAAGCAGTCTTAGCTTAACAAAATTAAAAATTTCAAGACTAAATCACCTTCAGATTTGTTCTCAATCCCAAAAACTGTATATCACCAAGATCTGAGGATGTTCGTGAATGACCTTCTTTAATTGGTGTGTCTGAGCTCAACGTCATGTTCTGTTTTTCACACGTTTCATGAGCCTCCGTCCAGGAAGATAGCCTGTAATACGAGGAGGTATATATAATAAATCACATGTGGCAAAAAAACCAAATATAGGAAATAGAGAATCTGTAAGCTTGAGGTCCACTCTGTATCAAGTGAATACTATACTTTAAAGCGACACAAGCAATATCAAAATAATAATTATTTTTTTTGCTTTGGCTCATTGATATGCCCATTATGTCCATAGACAATAATTACGTAATTTTTTCAAATTTTGTGTTGCGTTTTTACCGGTTAAACGAGAAATAAAGACGATATTTAATTTTAGACATACATGTCCAGAATAAGAAATACGGGAACAACTGATCTATATGGCGTTTGGCACGCTTGCTACGTTAACACAGCAACCCAAAATTTAAAACCTACGCTACCTCCAATAATCAAGTGCATCGAAAAACAAGATTGCATTTTTTTTAAATATACTACGTCATATATTTGGCAGTGCATTATTCTAATATTCTCAGATTTGTATTTCTTAATTCCCATACTGATTCCCATATAGAGGCATGACTTATATCTAGCTCAGTTCTCTGATTCCATACAAACACATGCGCGACCTTAGTGAATAGTTCTTATGGATACATGTGACTTCGGCCCACGGTGACCTCGGCCCACTTTGTTGATCTCGGCCCAGTGACCTCGGCCCACTTTTTTTCCTCTCGGCCCAGCCTGTTAAGATTAGATTTTCCAGTCACTTTCTCTAATTCACTCCACTCATAACAAAATAAAAAATGGTGACCTCGGCCCAATGACCTCGGCCATTTGTATACATCTTAGCCTTATCTGTCACAGCAGGATTGCTATATTCTATGAACTTTTATTTACAGGAATTGATAAAAATAAAGAAATAATGTATTTTATGTACTTAGTCATATAATATCTTTTTTTAAATATCTTTATAATATATGATCCATTAATATGTTTAACAAACACTTTAATCCCGATTCTTTGTGACTTACTCCGTTACGAAGGTATTAACCATAAAAACAGCGTAGGCATTACCTGTTGATTCACCCTAGCTGTTTTTCGTTTCACTACCTGTTGATTCACCCTAGCTGTTTTCGTTAACTAAAACATTACAGCCAAATTGTGTGTACTTAGCCGTTAAGACGTAACCGCGACTATTGACACGCGGCAGGACTTATAGGGTCAAAAGGATTAGCCGTCGTCTTTTGTCTCCCCGACAACTTTTACTGTTATGACGTTACGTAATGGTGATTATAATAATAGTAATAATAATAATAATAACAATAATAATAAGAAGAAAATGAAGAAGAAGAAGAAGAAGCGAATTAAGTAAATTGAATGGGACATGCATTTTTTATTATAAATGCTCGATTAAATAAATGAATAAGAATAGATTAGGCATGCGGAAAAGTGGGGTGGCATCGACCAGATTAAAGGTGACGGTGGTAGGAAAAATAATCTCATGTAACTTTTTGAGATTCAGATTTTGACAAAATACCGTTGACAATAGCAAAGCTATGTAGTTTGTGTATC
Organism: Flabesymbios commensalis; assembly: GCA_964017125.1. Lineage (NCBI taxonomy): Eukaryota > Metazoa > Annelida > Polychaeta > Terebellida > Flabelligeridae > Flabesymbios > Flabesymbios commensalis. Next base: position 72,966,651 of record OZ024912.1, on the reverse strand, counting down.
AGATCGTCTTATTCATTACCTGTCATTATTATTCATTTATTTAATCGAACATTTTTAATAAAAATTGCATGTCCCATTCAATTTACTTAATTCAATTCCTCTTTTTTTTTTTCTTCTTCTTCTTCTTCTTCTTCTTCTTCTTCTTCTTCTTCTTCTTCTTCTTCTTCTTCTTCTTCTTCTTCTTATTATTATTATTATTATTTTTAGCCCGCCTTTTAATTTTAATTAAAAAAGGTGGGCTATTGCAATTGAAGTTCGGCGTCGTCGGCGTCGGCGTCAGCGTCGGCGTCGGCGTTAACATTTACTTGTGGGCGCGATACATGTTTCCTTCCCAAATTTGTTTTGCATGTTACTAATGACCACTTCTCGGACAAGTTCAATAATGGCCGAAAAAAAAAAAAATGGCCGATTTATTGCGATTTTTCACATTTTACGTCAATAATTTGACCTTGTGGGCGCGATAAGTTGAAAAGTTTTTCACATATCCTCTTCAAATTGTTTATGCATGTTACTAATAAGTAGTTCTTGGACAAGTTCAATAATGGCCGAAAAAAAAATGGCCGATTTATTGCGATTTTTCACATTTTACGTCAATAATTTGACCTTGTGGGCGCGAAAACTTGAAAAGTTTTTCACATATCCTCTTCAAATTGGTAATGCATATTACTAATAAGTAGTTCTTGGAGAAGTTCAATAATGGCCGAAAAAAAAAAAATGTCCTATTTTTTGCGATTTTTCTCATTTTACGTCAATAATTTGACCCTGTGGGCACGATAACTTGAAAAGTTTTTCACATATTCTCTTCAAATTTGGTATGTATGTTACTTATAAGTAGGACAAGTTCAATAATGGCTGAAAAAAAAAAAAAAATGGCCGATTTATTGTAATTTTTCTCATTTTACGTCAATAATTTGACCTTGTGGGCGCGATAACTTGAAAAGTTTTTCACATATCCTCTTCAAATTGTTTATGCATGTTACTAATAAGTAGTTCTTGGACAAGTTCAATAATGGCCGAAAAAAAAAATGGCCGATTTATTGCGATTTTTCACATTTTACGTCAATAATTTGACCTTGTGGGCGCGAAAACTTGAAAAGTTTTTCACATATCCTCTTCAAATTGGTTATGCATATTACTAATAAGTAGTTCTTGGAGAAGTTCAATAATGGCCGGAAAAAAAAAAGTCCTATTTTTTGCGATTTTTCTCATTTTACGTCAATAATTTGACCCTGTGGGCACGATAACTTGAAAAGTTTTTCACATATTCTCTTCAAATTTGGCATGTATGTTACTTATAAGTAGTTCTTGGACAAGTTCAATAATGGCTGAAAAAAAATTCAAAATGGCCGATTTATTGCGATTTTTCTCATTTTACGTCAATAATTTGACCTTGTAGGCGCGATAACTTCAACATTTTCACAAGTATCCTCTTCAAGTTTGTTATGCATGTTACTAATAAGCAGTTCTTGGACAAGCTCAATAATGGCCGGTAAAAAAATCAAGATGGTCGACTTATTGCGATTTTTCACATTTATTTTACGTCCATAATTTGACCTTGTGGGCGCAATAACTTGAAAAGCGGCTGGTTTAACATACCATTTATATCTTGGGTTGTTATTTACGTGATGACATTCGTCTTTACTTTCTTTATCATAATTCGGTGGCGGGCTATTATCGGATGTGCTCTTGTTATAATTATAATTATAATTATTATTATTATTATTATTATTATTATTATTATTATTATTATTATTATTATTATTATTATTATTATTATTATTATTATTATTATTATTATTATTATTATTATTATTATTATTATTATTATTATTATTATTATTATTATTATTATTATTATTATTATTATTATTATTATTATTATTATTATTATTATTATTATTATTATTATTATTATTATTATTATTATTATTATTATTATTATTAGTAGTAGTAGTAGTAGTAGTAGTAGTAGTAGTAGTAGAATAATTAAGACCGACCTACGGCCGGTATCATATTAAGTTTATTTTGCCTGAGTTTGTGTCCTATTTAGGAGAAAAAGGGGTACTGTGTGTGGGAAATGCTTCACATTTCTGTACACCAGTCCTTATTAACATGTGAAATTTGCAATATAACGTTTCAGATCCTTAGGTTAAGTACTTTTGTCTTTAAGAAGTGTTCAGAAAAAAAATATTCATGATTATATTTGTGGTTAAGGGCTTAAAAGATTGTGTGTGGAATAATGTTGGCCCAGTGTCGCAGACGGTGGCCCAGCATTGCATCAGCATTGGGCCAGTGTATCGTGTTATCTGGTGTTTATGGCGCCGGGATGTTAAAGCGTCACCATCATAATGCGGCAGTCAGAAAAAGACGGTAAATGACGGTCCAGTGTCGAAAACTGTGAGTCAACATTGAAACAGCATTTGGTTGAATGCCACGTGTTTGCGCCAAATATACAATAGACCCGGTGATAGATTCCCAGCAAATACAAAACATTTGTATAACATTTGAGCAATGCTGGGCAAACGTCGGAGGGTTAGTGTTGGGCCAGCGTCGTAGACCGTAGTAGTCGTAGACCGGCATTGGAACAGCAATGGGCTGCAACGCTGGCCCAGCATTGAACCGGAATTTGGTGGGTAGGCCTACATTCTCTGTACAAAGTACATCGTAGGCAAGTATTGAATGAATGTTGGCCAGCACCGGCATTGGTGGTGGAAGGAATACATGGCGAAGATATATTTGAGTTCGGAGTTCGGGAACGCCTTTTCTAGTTATTATTTTCTAGTTATTATTATTATTATTATTATTATTATTATTATTATTACTATTACTATTAGTATTCATATTATTATTATTCATATTATTATTCATATTATTATTCATATTCATATTCATATTCATATTATTCATATTATTCATATTATTATTATTATTATTATTATTATTATTATTATTATTATTATTATTATTATTATTATTATTATTATTATTATTATTATTATTATTATTATTATTATTATTATTATTATTATTATTATTATTATTATTATTATTATTATTATTATTATTATTATTATTATTATTATTATTATTACTATTATTATTATTCAACAATTTGACGACGTGAACACTCTCCTGTCGCCAATTTTCATCCGATCTTCACGAATTTTTTTGAACACCCTTTGATGAATTATCCTGCTTATGTTCGAAAATCATCTAATTTGCATATCCAAGATGGCCACCATGGGCTAACTTGCATATCCAGATCAAAGCGAACGCTGTCCAGTCGTCAATATTCATCCGGTATTCGTGAAATTATTTCTGAATAGCCTCTGATGAATTATCCTGGTTGAGCTCGAAAATCGGCTAATTTGCATATTCAATATTCTCAAATTGTTTTTAACACAGCCTGGATTGCCCTAGAAATTGCTAATTTGCATATCCAAGATGGCAGCTATGACACTCCAGTCATATAGCCCCATAGTTACATATTTTAAAATTCAAAGACTAATTTTTAATATTGGATGAGTGCTCTATTAGTGTCACGAGCTATGATTTCACGCACCATCAAAGTGCCACAAATTGAAAATAAAAATGAAAAATAAAAAAGACTTACTTAACTCATCGCTAACTGTTTAGTGAGATAACCTGTGCCTTTGTTTAGTTTTTTCTTTTCGGGCGAAGGTTTAGCTGAGTTGATACCAGAGTACTGTGCAAAAGTTATTATAAAGCTGTCGATGTACCAGCCAACCGGTCACCATAGCATTATTCAAATCTAACTCATTCCAAACGGAGCCTGATATATCTCGGATAAGCCACTTCGACGGTACATGACGGAGCCCGTGTTACGTGACGTCGTTAAAAGTATATTTAAAAAAATAACCCATCCACAGACACATGTAAGTACTGAGAGTACCGTAATGAATGAGTACATGTAGACTACACCAATCTGACTTTGTAAAATTGACTTATCAGTAGCTGTGTCATATCGCTACGAATTCGCGTTTGATAAACCAGATAAACTATAAACCCTATTCAAAATTTAACAAAAGCGTAAAAAAAGATAAAAGAAAGGTGAGCGTGAGCGACATTTGTGTCGGCCTACAGAATTGTTACACTGAAAGGGCGGTAAGATATAAATTTTCAAAATGGATTTTTTTATGCGATTTCTTAGCCTTTCCTAATTCAAAAACTGAAATAATTTTAGAATTATTTTTACTTTTTTTTTTTAGATTTAGATTGTTTTATTTTAGTTTTGCAATGACTGAAATTTAAATGACGTCATGAATAATTTAAAAAAAATATGCCTTAATGTTGTGATTGGTCACCATTGTTTATGTTGCATATTTTATACCCACCTTTCAGAGTAGAAGCGATATGTTACAGAGTTCTTAGTCCATATAGCACTTTCTGGTTGCAAAGGTTTCAGCTGCTTATATGGGTTGTCGTATATTTTATATTGGAAGTGAATTGTGCACTTCTTATCCCAATCATCTGGCAATGTTGCACCAATGACGGTCAGACGTAATCCATGGAATTGAAACCTTGTGTATGATGTGGTGCCAATTCTTGCAGTAATCTGATGCACAGTCTTTGTGTACCTGTTCCATATGAACACACTGTATGTGTAGTTTTTCTGTTCCTGTTCCTTTTGGCAGTGCTGACCATATAGTACCATAATATGGGAAAGTGTAAAGTTTGTAGTTTTATCTTCTTTGTAGATAGCACTGGTGGACTTTGTTACAGGTATTTGACGAATATATTTGAAGCAATCACGGGTTATAACAAGTGTGCCCTGAACGCTGTTCTCGTAAATTAAATTATGTATTTTATCATACACACATGATGATATTACAAACTTAAACCCCATCTGCTTCTCTCTACTGTTTGTCAAGCATATATAAGGCAGAGAAACAGTGGCATTTTCAAGATATGTATATACCAGCTCAGTAGATTTGATTCCAAATGAAATCTTACTTGTTTTATGATAGCCAAGTGGCCAATCTGTGACTTCCATGGCAGTAACATTGGCTTTCAAGCGATCCCCATTTACGTCATCTATACATCTATATAAAGAAGTCAGCACGGATAAACTGATACTGGCAGTACCTATCGGATTGCCAGATTTTCCTCTAATATCAAACTTACATTGATTTGGATTTGAATAGTAAGGACAAATAAAACGTTGGCAAGGTAAATCAGTATCCACTTTTACAGTCTGGTTAACAAAGTTGTCGGGACCCAAGTGACTTTGATGTCTACAGTATGATTCTTTTGTCAAACGAAATCTAGCTATACCAGTAGAATATCCAGGAAACCAAGCAATCACTATATCAATATTTGGAGGGCTATCTACCCACAAATGATAATCTAATCTGGTTTTACAAAACGTCTGCAAATAATCAGTTTCTCTGTAAATTATAAAAACGCCACCATATTGACAATAAGAGAAAGGAAAATCTGTTAATATAGCAACGCCCCTGAAATGAAGATCCATCCATAACCACAGTGAATATAATTTGTAATTAAAATTAACTAAGCAAATTGTGGTACTGATATCCCCTATAGCGCGTATGTCTCTAGATTCATCCACGAGTAAAATATCACTCTTCCACACCATATTAAAATTGTGCTTAAACTTGCTATATTTAATTTGTGTGGCTACATTTTTGGGTTCTCTCCATAGGCAAGTTGTTTCTACACCGTATACTTCCCTAATTGTTATAATAAATTCTACAGCTATTTCGGATGTAACGTTTTCAATTTTCACAAAACCTATAAATGCAGTGGTAAGTGCAGTATAATTGCAAGTTATCAGACAATTAACATCTAACAGACGAGTAGATTTTTGACCAGGCCCATCATGTAAAAATATCAACATTTCAGATCGCAATTTTGAAAAAAATACGATGTTTAATTTGTGACGCACTGTTTTAGCAAGAAAATAAAATTGAAAATTAGTAACATTGTAATAAAGTAGATTGTTGGACGGGAAAGGGAGTGGAATATTGTATATTGCGTTCTTTTCAAATACCACAATGTCAATTTTGTAAATAGTTGAAAGCCATGCTCTTTTAAAACTACTGTAGAAAACGTTTAGTTCTTGATTCATATTTCTGATAATATTGGTAGTAAATGTTGCGTTGTTGTTTGGAGTAATTACTCTCCACGGAACGCGTGTCCCATAATAAAACGAAGGCTGTATATAGCTAAAATGGTAAAAATGCATTCCATGATTTGGGAAGCGAGGGTGTAATTCAAAGTAAAACACTATAAAGTCGGTTTTGATTATAAACCCTGGCAACAGCTGTATATGCATTGTCTTTTGCTGAGACTCCACGGCGAGTCTATTGTACGCAATGCTGCCACAGTAACCTGTCTTATATATCTCCAGTTCAGGTGTTTGCAACGGATCGTGATTTGCCAAACAATGGGAAGATTGTAAATAAATACAATTGAAAAAACTTTGAATTTGTTCTCCCAAGGAAAACTTCAATAGCTCAGTACATAAGTTGACATCTTGCATTAAGAGTTCCAGCTGAATAACGCTGTTTCTGTTGACGGTTCCTGTCAGATGATCGCATGTGATGGGTGTCCCAAGAAGTACACTTAGCAGTAACAATTTCATACCCGTCATGGCGTTATCAGGGTGTCTCTTTACATCAGTCGGTCATACAAATACAATCCTACCTGGAACAGAAATAGTAAGCATGAGTAATGTTTGTTGCTGGAAGTCACGTTGAACCGATAATATATCTTTTCAGATATAATTTTCAGCCAATCACAGTTAGTTTTGCTGATGCAATAGACTATTTCAAACGCTTGGAAATTGTCGGCTATTTTTTTTTATATATTCCAACAAGAATGACGATTTCGAAGCCTACTCGCAAAGATAAAAAGTAACTGACAAAAAAAAAGTAAACGTTGATAATTATCGCTAAAATAAGATGTTTAAAAATTGTCCGATTTATCATTTTATTGTCAACTGTTTAATAATGATCAATTAATATACAAATGTCAAAATTGAACTAAAACTAAAACGGTTTTATGCTTTTTACTATTGTTGCATTATCGTATGGCCGGTCTTTGTTACCTTATGTAACTAGGCCCAACTATTTCTGCAAGTAAACCAAATTGAAGATTATTATATACTTTGGATTTATTTCAATCTTTTCAGAACATACATGGTTATTTGTGGTTTAAAAAATGACCCGATTAAAGTAATATATTGTGACTACCGTAAAGATGCGGGGTACTGGGATGATTGCTAGTAGTAGTACTTTTTGCCTCCATCCGGGGGGCTTACATTTAAAGGGTCCTAACTACATAGTTCACGTTCAAAGATAAAGCAGCTACGGTGAATCAAGGTTAAAATGTTTATCAAACATACTTATTAATATATTATTCAATGGTAAATAAAATATATATTATTTAGTTTATAACAAGCTAAATATATAAATGAAATATTTTATTCAATTCATGTAAATTAAACTTAACATTAGTCATGAAACAAACCTGTTTCCCCGAAGGAAATGTGAATATAAATACACCTTCCCTTAAAAACAGATTTATGTTTTTTCAGTATCTCTTTTCGTTTAATACACTTTTAGTATACGTTCAGGAATTGAATATTTACTATTACAATTGAACTATATCATTAGTTTACTCCGTTGAAGCGACTGTTACCTTTTTAAAACAAAATATATAAATATGCAATGAAATTTTATCATAATGATAATAGCATATTTTATTCACATGCATCTCTTTTAACGCATGTTTTAATATTAATATGTAATTAAATTCAACCATTATTTTAGTACTTTAAAGCAATTCAACCATTATTTTAGTACTTTAAAGCAACTGCCACCTTTATAAAAGCAGAATATATCAACATAGATAATTGCTCCCGTAATATTGTTATTTTTAAAATTTATTTTTATCACTTTTATTTTATGTTCAGGGATATAGGCCCCCTAATATTTTATCTTCGAGCTGAAATATACCTATATTTTAGTACTTTTCATACTTTTTATCTTTGTTTCTTTTTGTCTGTGTTTCTTTTTAATCGTTCCTTTTTATGCTTTTATGCTGACCAGCGTCATCGACGCTGACCCAATATTAAAACACCATTGGATGAATAACTCGTGTTTGGTGGGTATGGCCACCACAAATGACTCACAAAATGACTTTTTTTGTGGCAACAAGAAACGCTAGTGTGAGGAAAGGAAACCTGTCTGTTGATCTTCAAATTAAACAGCACATACCCGATGTAACTGTTTTAGTTGTCTACAACCGCATCCACTGTCAATGATCCTCTCGTGGATATAGCTGTGTGCTAATCCCTGCAAAAACTGTGGTTCTCTCAACGTATTATTCCCAGTATAGGATAAAGCACGAGGAGCTCTACATTTTTAGCTGTGGAAAATGCCTTGACTAAACGCCGAGGCCTTTTCCATAGCTAAGAATGTAGAGCTCCGTGGGTTTTAACTGACACATTTGACCGTAATGAGGATCCCTCATAATCAACAGCTCGGTCACACCTGAATTATTATGGCACTTGGAGGCCTACCATGATGATTGGTCTGTACTTGATCAACATTCGCGGCTTAGAGTGTTGTGGTCGGACAAAGTAAATAAGTAGTGGTGTGTTTTAAGTATCATTAATATGTGTCTGTGTGCAACTGAAGGCTGAATATTCCGTGAAGTGATTATTATGCTAAATGTTAAAGCACTGCAAGTGTTAATACGTATTTTATATCAAGTTTATAACAAAACAACATATTATTGTTATCGCATTAAATGTTTTCTTATCAAAAGTGATTAAAATTATCTAGCATAACTTTGTGTATCATTTTTAGAAGACCTACAATTTTGTATGGCAAATAATCTTAAAAATTGACCGAGATATTGGCCGCCATTACTGGCTTTTGTGTGGCAAATAATCTTAAAAATTGACCAATATATTGGCGGCCATTACTGGCTTCCTGCAAATTTCCAGCAGTGCACCTAGGTTGTAATCTTAGATATACATGATATATGCAGATATAATTTCGGGCGCCCAACATGTCGTGTCAGGAAATCTGACGCGGAAGATTTTCTGGCACGTCCACGTTCATATAAAATTAAAAATTAAATGTTTATTTAATAATTTTAGTGGTTCAAAGGAAACAATATTATTGTAATATGGTATTGTCATTTCAGTTATTATGTGTAATAAGTATCGTCCAGCTGAGAGTTTTAAAGTTATACTCGACCATTGTTCGCTGTGAGAACTATGTTAGTATTGGGATCATCAGCAGTGGTATAGGGGGAAGTGCTCGAATATATGAACACCTTAAGGAAAGCAACCACCAGTAACTTTATTATATTATCTGGACATGTTAGATTGATGTATATAATATCATATGCATACTCCTAAACTGAAACAGTTTTTCTCTCTTGATTTCATGCAAAAATAAACATATAAAACAAATATAATATTTCTGCTAAATGGCTGATAATAGGCACTATGTCTTTAACTAATATGACTATAGTTTATAAATATGAGCATATAAAAATAATTGTTAATTTGATTGTGAAAAAAACGTTCGATTGTGAAACAAGCCATATCAAATCAACTGAAAAACCGCAAGTTATTTTTTTTATAAAGAAATTAAATCCTGAAAATTTAAATATTGAAATGGGTGCGTCTAATATGGGCACTACAAACCGGGTGCCCCTAGTATGAGCATATTCATTTCATCCCAACATGTCTGGACTATTTTTTTACCCTTTAATAACATTATTGAGGATGCATAAATGTTTCCAATTTTTTTTGCTTCGAAAACATCCGATTAACATTACAAATCAAAATATTTCCTTAAAATCTCCCATTATGAGCATATGCTCATATCAGGAAAAACGTGGGTGCTCATATTAGGAAAAAAAAACACTTTTTGTTCGCGATGGCTTTCCATATCTTCAATCATGAATTACCTTTTAAACATACTACAAAATTTGCTTTTTTATCACCATTCATTTGATGTGCTTTTTGTGAAATTTTATTCTATTCAAATTGACATTGAATTACTTTCTTTTAATAACGTTTGGGTCACTGTTAATTAATATAAAAAAAAACTAGTTGTTGAGATTATTTCATTTTTGAGTACATTAGGATTCCTAGAAACAGATTCCGGGTGATGACATAAAATTTGCCCGGAGTATTTTTTTTAATTAGCATAAATCCAAGATGGCCGACATTAAAATAGGTTGGAACACAACTGTGTAACCATGCCACATAGAACATTATGTAATACCACTTTTCCCCATAATTTGGACCCAGGGAATAGATTTAGATGATATAATTAGTGATTTGATGAATTTTTCAAGGTCAAAGGTCATTTTGAAGGTGACACAGTGCTAAAATAGGATAGATTAGCCAGTATGTGGACCAAACAAGCCATCATTTGTTATTATCTATATCTAGCTTCGTTATTGGAGAATATGAATGTGTTATATAACTATTAGAAGTGACAAGGGGTTCAAGGCGAAACATATACAAGTTATACAGGGTTTGGCCCTCATCTTAACCATTTAAGCGCCGAACACCACGCAGCACTCCTACCCCCAACCGCCAAATTCCTGGGAGGGAGAGGAAAAAATGCTGGGTATTTTGTACTGCCCGATGCTTCTAAACACACCAGCAGGATCCCAGACTAAGAGCAATAATGACATGTGATGATGTTGTGGTTTAACGGGATACAACTCAAAGGTCACATCTGATCAACGTCAGATTAAATTCATTTCAAGGTCAAATTGGTATAAAAACGTATTTTTTTTTATCTTTACCAATTTTAAACTGATGTGTGGCGAGGAAAGTATTAAAAATGACTTCTGCTCACACATCCTTTTTCAGGTACCATTTAGACACGCATCTCAATGGTTTTTGGGGCATTTTCAGCCTGGTGGGGGTCAATACCCCTTGGTATTCCTCTCATCACACCCCTTTCTCAATGCTGGAATGAATGAAAAACTACTAAAGGTCACTCCAAGGTCACTTTAAGGTCATCTCAAGGTCACTGCATGGTCAATCTGGCATGATTTTTAGGATTTTGTGTCGATTCCAAACCCATTTGGGCTGCAGATGAGTATTACAAATGACTGTTGTTGACACATTATTGGTCAGGCACTATTTCACCACGCATCGCAAGGGGTTTGTATGCTGTATGCAATTTCAGCCTTGGGGGGTGATTACCCCCTTGGTATTCCCCTTATCACACCCCTTTCCCAAAGCTGGAGTGAATCAACAAAATTACTAAAATGTGGCAGTTTGGAACCGCAGCTTGAGCCCCCAAGACAACATAAGAATGGATACCGAATTGGTTATGAAAGGTGGCATGAACTGGTGTTGTGCTTTACTCGGGCTATCACCCCATGGTCACCCCAAGATCCTATCAAGGTCACTGGAAGGTCAAAATGATAAAACATGCTTTTTTGCGTTTTTATCTATTCCATTTGGGGTGAATGTGAGCTTCACAAGTGACTGATGTTGACACATTATTGGTCGGGTACCATTTCACCACGCATCGCAAGGGATTTGTATGCCATTTCAGCCTTGAGGGGTGATTACCCTCCTGGTATTCCCCTTATCACACCCCTTTCCCAACGTTGTAGTGAATCAACAAAATTACTAATATTTAGCAGTCTGGAACATCAGTTTCATGCAGCCCCAACGACAACATATGAATACAGAATTGGGTATGAAAGATGACATGGGTTGGTGCTGCGCTTTACTGGGGTAGAACCCCAAGGTCACATCAAGGTCATCTTAAGGTCACTGCAAGATCAAACTGAAAATAACATGATATTTTTGGTTTTTATCTATTCCAAACCCATTTGGGGTGCAGGTGATTATTACAAATGACTGCTGTTGACACATTTTTGGTCGGTTACCATTTCATCAAGTATGCAATTTCACGCGTGATTACCGCCTTGGTAGGCCTACTCCCCTTATCACACCCATTTCCCAAAGCTGGAGTGAATCAACACAAGTACTAGCATGTAGCAGTGTGGTAGAAATTGACCTTGAATCAACAAATAATACTATAATTGTATTTTGAAGTCAAAATTACATGAAAAAAAAGGTATTACACACGGAACTTGCTCTCTACCCTGCTTCCATGTTTAATGCCACAGGCATGATGCGAATGGCCACAAAGTCGACACTCAATAATGACGTGCGCGTAAATGTGTCTGGGAGATCCTTTGGGAAACAAACCACTGTTATTTATGACGTTTCAGCTTTGCTGTGGACAATATCCTGGCCATCAAATGCAGGTACTCTGGGTGATTTCATCGTGAAATTTAAATCATTATTTTGTTAAACATGGCCTTACGCAGGGAAATGTTGTGTTGGTTTTTGACAGGTATTACACTAACAGTACAAAATCATGCATGCGTATGCTCCGTCAGGAAAAAAATGGTGGAGGTCGTGTAGGCATCCTCACTGCTGAAATGCCCTTACCACCTAAAACCACAATCATCGGCGTCACTAAAAATAAGGTGCAGCTTAATGAGATGCTTGCTGGGGCCATGATGGATCCCGAGTTTTATAGGCATGCCACTGCGGGACAGATGAACAGCCTCACTGTTGCTGGTACCGAAGATGTCCTTGTTGAAATAGTAGTTGCCACAGTGATTGAGAGTAGGGACCTCTCGTCAAGGCACGAAGAAGGCGATACAATAATTGTGCAACATAATATGACAAGATACATGGTTGGGGAAGTCGTGTCCGTTATCCGCGATCACGCTGATGTCTTCGCTCTACTCCTTCACTTTGTGGCAGAGATGAAGCCAAATGGCCAGCTCTGCATGTGCCCCACAGTGAAAGATCGTGCAGTAATCGACATCATGCAGAGTGTGAAGGTACATACATCTATTGTGCCAGATCTGCTTACCATTCATGCCCTTACAGGGGCCGACACATAAGCAGCTACATTTGGCACTGGAAAGATCAAAGCACTCAAGGTGGCCAGAACTGCTAGGCTCCCGCTACATGCTTTTGGAGTTACACAAGCAGATGAAGCTATTGTATTCGAGCAAGCTACGACATTCATACTGGCTTGATATTGAAACGATTTTAGCAGATGTGCCAACATGATTGAAGCCCGGATCAAAATATGGAGAAAGAAGACTGATATTGGTGCTACTTTGAAGTTGTGCAGTCTGCCACCTACCACCGAGGTATTTACTGAAAATGTCAAACGTGCTCATCTGCAGGCTGCATACTGGAAGGCATCAATTGAAGGCACAGTGCCCCCTGTCGATGCCCTGACGCATGGTTGGGAGCACGGCGGCTCCTACTTGAAGCCCACGACTGTGTCAGAGGGAACCCTGTCTGCCCCAGTTGCTGTCTTGGAGATGATGCGATGTGGGTGCGCATCTGGTTGTAAAGGAGGCCACTGTAAATGTAGCACCATCGGTTGTACTGTCTTCTGTGCATACAAGGGAGACTAAGGGAGTTGAGGTGTGCATGAACATGCTCACAAAGAAATCGCAAGAATCAGTACCTGTTGATGATGATAATGATAATGATGATGAACTGTAGTTGGAATTCTGGCAGTTGAAATCATGTAGGACAAAGAGGTTACATCAAGTGGAATCTTATTTTTTACCACTATAACAGTATTGAGTGCAATTTTGCTTAATGTTGCATCAAATATATTTCCTAGTCACTCATCTATCTTTTTGTTTCTACTCATGAAATGTGTGACCTATTGTGCTATCTCGGGGACAATGTTAGTAGTAGTTTTAAACTTGTCAGCTCTTGTCATAGTGGTTGTTGAAATTACATTTATCCTGAATTGGTCTTGAGATAAATATGGTGTGTCCAGAAATACATTCTCTGCTCTTGAAATAAAATAGATACGATACACTACATAAGTGCTTTCCGATTTTATCTAGGCTTAATATGACCTTGAAATTAACGATTTTGACCTTTAATTGATTTCTATGCATTAAAATGACTCAGTAAATGCGTTCAGCATCATAGAATCTCATAATATAGCGCCTAAGATCGTCAAAATAGACCTTGTATTTACAGAGATATGCCAATTCGTTGTTTTGACGAAATCGTTGGCGGCCATCTTGAATTTAAGCCAATTAAAAAAATACTTCAGGCAAATTTGATGTAATCATCCGGAATCCGTTTCTAGGGATACTAAAGTACCCAGAAATGCAATAACCTCAACAACTAGTTTTTTTAAGGGGCTCAGATCAATATTCCAGTTTTTTCCCCCTGACTATATGCTCATATTAGGACCATGCTCATATTAGGCGTCGGGCGGGGGCCCTAGGGTAGTGGTTAGCACCGCTGCCTTTCACGCCGTCCGGGGTTCGGTTCCCGGTCTCGGCGATTTGAAAGAAACAAAATTGTTTCTTCCCCATCCACGTGTGAAAGTTAGTATTGTGGGGAGCCTCCGTGACCGAGAGGTAGCGTGCTCGGCCTCAGACCGCCAGGGCTCGAATTTCGAATCCTGTGTCTGGAGGACAGTGTCATCTCAATCATCTCACCATCCTCAGGAGGTTCTCCTGGCCCAGTTTAGCCTATATGTGCACAAAGGTGGCCTAAAGCCCGATTCATTTCATTTCATATTAGGCGTAGGCCTACTTACCCTAGTAGCAGCAGTAGTGTCGCGGTAGCAGAAGAATCGCAGCAGTAACAGCAGCGACAGTGACAAGCGGCGTCAGACGTAGCTGAATTATCTCACATAGGGTTATCGGGGACGTGGAGGCATACACCGTAACGTCTTCACGGCGCGACTGACATAATTAATTCTTTACCAGATATTTATTCTACAAAGTGTCATATTTAACATTTTCCCTCCCCCTCACGTATGGTATTTAAATTAATAGTCTTTAACCGCTCTATGGAGTAAGTGAACTAGCATCGTATTGTGTTCAATTTACTGTTTCACTTTTCATCTACATGATTTATTTATTTCTATCTATTTTCCGTCTTTTTAGTCACGACATTGTCGCCAAAATTGCAACGACAACGTGATCTGATATTGCAAAACACGCAATTGTACCATATCAAATTGGAGGTCAAAAGTACTGAATTCTTAATCTGAAAGCCAAAATTGCAACCACAAAGAGCATGATATCTGACTGCGCATATAACTGTGATATCTCAAATTCAGTTCACTCCGTCCAGATTTGGAATGAGTTCTAGTATATTTTATTGACTTTCTCTCAGTTTTATTTATGAGTTTGGAATTAGCACTGCAATATATAAAAAATATTATCCGATGTTTTCAGTATTGCCCCTAGTATTTTGTTGAGGGGACCAGTATTTTAACGAGGCGAAGGCCGAGCCAAAATACGACCACCGAGACTAAATAGGGCCAATACTGAAAACACAAGGGTAATGTTGTATTTATTATATACCTTGTAATTCTATATTGTCATTTAAATAGGCCTAATGATCAGCCTAGTCCCACTCGTGACGATCGATGTCATGTCAGACAAACTCGCTTTTAGTGTGTCCAAGGTTAGCAATTGGGCTAACCAGCACTAACCTCACATAAAACGGGACGCCCGAGAGTGAGTTCTGAAGTTCCCAAGTTCCCGGAACTTCAAGTTCCCAAGTTCCCGGAACTTCAAGTTCCCGGAACTTCAAGTTCCCAAGTTCCCGGAACTAATTTCAAAAACACTTTTTTTTTAAAGATCTATCCGTAGATGGTACCTGCAACTTTCCCAGCATACAAGTAGATGTAGGCCTAATGTCAACTTCCTAATAAATAATCGTGTTATTCTAATGTTGTTTTAATGCTGGGTACTAACGTTATCTACAACGCTGGTCCAGTATTAAACTAACACTGGCGTAACCCTTCGTGTTCGTGTGGGATATTATTAGCCTATCTTCTTCTGGTCTGTCAGCTGGTCAGAGGCAGAATTTTTAGGCGCTAAGCACGATTAGGCCTATTAGTCTATGGAATAAGTCTTACATATGGACCCCCGTGTGCACTTTGTGAAGAAATCATGAAATTTGGCACAGATGACCTCTGAAATACCCTTTTTGATTTCTGATATAGGGCAGTCACTTTTGACCTCGTCTTGACCTCCTAATTTGCATATTTCCAAGATGGCGGCCAGCTGATATGTGTAATGAGAGTGAAAATGTCAGAGTCGAGGTAGCGACCTGCAAATAGGCTCAAATTGAAGGTAATACCAAGCTGATTACAAATTTCAAAACAGTATTTTTGTTATATCTCATTTTCCTATCCTAATTTGCATAAGTCCAAAATGTCCGCCAATATCCAGGTGAAAACAGTAAAACTGTCAAAATCAAGATAGAGACTTGCAAATAGGCTCAAATTAGAGGTAATAATAAGCTGATTTCAATTTCAAATGAATAGTATTGCTATATATAAATTTATTAGCCAGATTTCCATATTTCCAAAATGGCTGCCAATCGCTAGGGAAGTAGTGAAAACGCCAAAATTGACCTCCAGAATATTAGATAAAATATGGGTCGTGGTATATTAAAAAAGGCCTGTTTAATCAGTTTTCATATCTGTTTCTGTTACTACTAGACCTACATATATTATTATGAGAAGTGTTTGGTGAGACCTAATTATCGACAATAGACAAGGCCTACTATTGTTAGTACTAGACAATTGGGGCCAAGTATTTGGCCTATGGGCTATGGTAAACCTATGCTTTAACGTTAGATTAGGGTACACTTACAATATATTTATTTTGGTCTAACGTTATTAGTCTAAGCTTAGAATAAAATTTATATGACTAAAAGTATGAGGGAATTTAAATATTACCAGAGAATCGTAAATTCAATTATTCAACACCTAAGGTTACCCGAAAATGTATTTGAAAACTTTGTCGCGTGTGATATTTTAAATGTAAAACATAAAACTTTTTTATTAATGGAGGAAGAGTGGAAGCGAGACATTTCAAATAAACCAAAATTGAGGTAATATATCACCCTTAAGGAAAATTTTGCTATACCAAATTACTTTTCCACTTTACTACCCAAACCTCATAGAAGTATTTTTGCTCAATTTTGTTGTGGAATTTTACCTTTGAGAGTAGAAACAGGCCGTAGACAGAGAGTTAGAGATGAGACAACTGGACAGACACGCTCTCTGAAACTGGAAGAGCGTGTCTGTTCAATTTGCTCATCTGGCGAAGTCGAAGACGAATATCATTTCTTGTTAAAATGTGATGTTTTTTCCGATATAAGAGTTGACTATATAAACAATATTATGCGTAATAACGCCGATTTCATTAATTTTAATTTAGAACAAAAATTTACTTTTTTGATCACAAAATATTGGAGAGAAACACTGGATTTTTTGTGTAAGGCGTGGTCAAAGAGAAAGACCTGTTTATATCTGTAATGTTTGCCTCCTCGGCACACTGTATACCTTTTTCTTTTGTTTATTCGTGTATAAAGTGACATTGTAGGCCAAATTGGCCCGGCATATTATACTGTTAATGACCATAATATGTATGTTTATGTTGTGTTTGTATATGCATGTCACTATAATAAATAAATACTTACTACTACTACTTATCTGTACTGATAAATCTAGATAGATAAAAGAGTTTCAGATATCTCGTCAGGAACGTCCTTTCACAATCTGCTGATAAACGTAAGCACCATCAAAAATCACCATCTATACATAGGAAATGTTTACTAACTATTAAAAACCTGCTTGAAGTATACCACCACACAGCATATCCATTTATGGATGACATAAAATAAATATACATCATCTAGACAACAAGGAAGTGATACCAGAAACTATAACTGCAGCCTTTATGGGAGCAGAAGCTAAAGGCAAATACCAATTCTCCGTATATGATCAAACTTTTAATACACACAACGCAAACATACATTAATAACCCAAACCATAATATGGTAATTTGTGATAGAAACATATTCTTCGAATAATGGTTTTTCAGAAAAATGTGTTGGCCATTTAATGTTTCTTAAATGGCGGCAAAATCCAAGATGGCCCACATTTGTGCAAGAGCAAAGAATTAATTGATATAATTTTGGACAGAATAAAAGCAGATTCATGATTTTGGCGTCTACCATAGGGTTTTCGGGCATGTTCGACATAGTGGTGTGACCAGAAAGTACTATATATAGACATTGCATTGTATGGGGAATTCCAAATTGCCAAGGTCAAACAATAAATCTATTTCATTTTGGTCGAATATAGACATTACACAAGGGCTGTCATTACCCCGTTGGTATCTCATGTCATATTTATATTTAAAATGTCTAAAATGTAATGCATTATGTGGTTATATTGCCAAAACATATCATAAAATAACACATAACACATAACAATGAGTATAGTTTGTTGTAAGAATTCTTATAAGATTTAAACACAGCTTTTTGGGATATATAACTCCTTCTTTAAAAAAGAGAGACGTAGAGGCATTAAAGGGCGGTGGAAAGGCATTGAAGGTTCAATAAGAGGCGTTAAAAGGCGACAGAGAGGTGTTAAAGAGCAATGTGGAGGCGCTAAAGGGCGATGACAACGAGTTAAAGGGCGATATAAAGGCATTAAGATCAACTAAAAATATTTACATTGTAACGAAGATGCATTAAAAGGTAATGAAGATGTGCAGCAAGGAGGCATTAAACAGGCATCGAAGGTTGAATAAAACGCGTCAAAGGGCGATGGAGAGGCGTTAAACTGCGACTGATAATTTTTGAATTGCGACGATATGTCAAAAGGTGCAGAAAAGGGCTACAGGGAGACGTTAAAGGGCGATAGAAAATCGTTAAAGTCCGAAGGGGGTGCGAAAAAAGGTGACAAAGAGGCAATAAAGGGCGATGGAGAGGAGTTAAAGAGCAAGGGGAAATAGCAGTCTGGTTGTGTAGACATTGGACGTCTGTGTAGTCTAGCGATTTTTGTGATTTAGAAACATATTCTCATACTTCTAATATCAACTTAGAGTGAGGACATATGCTCATTCCATCCATCCCAGGAACACACACACACAACATATAACCAGAATACACCATATTTGATTGGTCAATGTGATGTTGCTGATTTCGAATATGTAAATTATGTCAATTCATACAGACTATATCAAAATCAATCAAATAGAAGCATGCAATAGGCCTATACACACACATTAATAGGATAAATAAATTATTACCATGGTATTTAGGAACTTTTCTATATGTCCTGAGGTCTGGGGAGTATACAAGATTTCATAATTGCAGGAGAAATACCCGAGCCTCATATTCATCTGAGCCTTGTGTTTTATTTTTTAGGGCAGAAACGGTTGTGACGAGGATAAATCACCCTCATGTGCTCTAGGATCCCCATGCCACGTTTATTGCTTAGCAAGGGAGGTAGCCTGGTAAATGGTCAGGTCTGAGCTACGCTCTGCAGGCGGTGAAGGGCGACGAAAATGTGATGAAGGGTGGCAGAGAGGAGTCAAAGAGGGACGCCGATACTTTAAATTGCGGCGATGTTTACAAAGATGTGTCAAAACTCGATGGAGAGATGCTGAAGGGCGACGGAAAGGCATTCATGTGCGAATGGTTATTTTAAAAGTTGAAGGGGAGGAATAACAGGGTGATAGGCAGGCATAACAGGGTGACGAGGAAGCATTAAATGCCAATAATGAGGCATTAAATGGCCATGTGAAGGCATCAAAGGACGAAAAATGTCAATAACTTTTAACTAACTTTGCGGAAACTAAGCTCCGCACGTGATCTCATAACTGAAATGTTATTGATTCTAAAATACACTATTTTCGACCTGATTATTCAAGGCCAAGTCTTAGATATGACCGTCCAAAGAAAATGTCCCACGATTTTGTATAGGGTCAATCTGTGGGTGAAACCTTCAGCCACGCTAGGGCTGTTAATCAGGGCTAAATGCCGCAACCGCCTTTGGCTGATTGCCAAATTTCAGATGCGACATAGGCTTATAGCCAGTTGCAATGAGCTGGCCGAATATCATCTACGATGCTTTGCCTGTTAAGGTTTATATATTGCGTGAACTATTTGCTCCATATTGCAACGTATCCACCACCTCCTCTCTATGATACAACCTGGGTCCGCTGATAATTTAGACAATGTATCTCTAATACTGATATAGAGATGTGTAAAAATATACTATCCTGCACATTACTAGCTTTAAATTATATAGTATCTATAAGTAAATGACGAAAAGGTGCATGCACACACAAGCTATTGCTGTGTAGGCCCTATATGGCATTACGGATTTCTATTTGATAGCTGCTGTGCCGTGGTTTGTCTGCAAAGTAAGTGACAGTCTATAAAAAAAACATTGAATCTATAGATACAACATTTCAAGTATGGCTTTTTCCTTCATTCAATCACTGTTGCCACTGAGTGATGTTTGTCGCAATCAACAACAAAACATCACAGGTTGATGA
Organism: Flabesymbios commensalis; assembly: GCA_964017125.1. Classification (NCBI taxonomy): domain Eukaryota; kingdom Metazoa; phylum Annelida; class Polychaeta; order Terebellida; family Flabelligeridae; genus Flabesymbios; species Flabesymbios commensalis. The sequence goes on along the minus strand of OZ024912.1, from coordinate 72,946,221 downwards.
AAATCCTAGATTTTCATGGTTTATTTATGTTTTTACGAAAAAATGAATGAATTTTCAAGGCCTGTAGAGCTTTTTCATATTCACTGACTCAACCCGTTTTCAAGGACCTGTGGGAGCCATTTATCAAGGTGTAGGGAAATGCTTTAGAATTCATCTCAGAGCAGCTAGTATCCCCAAAATTACCTGACCCCTCGCTGATTTTTCGAGTCTTGGCTGGCGCCTCCAACCTATACGCTGACATTTCAGGATGGTTAGAACCCTGTGGGGAAGCGGTAAATGGTGACCGTGAGGCTTTAAAGAAAACGTTTAGGAGCAATGGAAATGCGCCAAAGGGTGACGAATCAGGTGCTAAAGGGGGATGAAGAGACGCTAAAGGGCGGCGAAGAGGCGTTCAAGGGCAACGGAGTGGCGTTAAAGGTCAATCTTAAGGCATTAATAGGTGATGTAGAGGCATTAATGGGCAATAGGAAGGCATTAAAGGGTGATAGAGAAGCGTTATAGTACGACAGAGCAGCGTTAAATGGCAGCAAAGAGGTGTTAAATGTCGTTGAAGATACACTAAAAGACGACAAAAAGGGGTTAAAGGGAGAAGGAGAAGAGTTAAAGGGCAATGGTGTATTATTGTCTTACTGTATCTATATACATGTCAAAGTAGATAGTTTCCTGTATATTTTATCTAGATGATAACAGATGTATTGTGACATTTGCTTGTTACAAAAAATTAAGGGTTCGTGTTAACATTGACCAAAAAATTTGTATTACTTTTAGTTAAAAATAGCATTTTCGATAGGCATAATTACAGGTATCAGCTGTAATCTTTGTGGTCATCTTTGATCTTTAAAAATACTTCGGAATTGTTTGTCGAAAATAATATCCAATTATTTTTTTAGCTTTGCAGACAAAGCGATCATCTTAGATTTTACCAACAATGCATTGTCTAAAGTAGTTTCTGGTTACACCACTAGGTCGGGCTTACCCGAAAACCCTATGGTACACACCGAAATCATGAATTTGCTTTCATTCTGTAGAATTTGATATCAATTTGTTGTTTGACCTTAAATAGATAGCGGCCATATTTGTTATTATCGATAATGCAATGTCTAATCTACTTTCTGGCCACACTACCATCACTACATGAAAACCATACGTTAGACACCAAAATCATTAATATTATGCTTATGTTCTGTTGAAAATTATATCAATTTATTGTTTAACCTAGCACAAATGGGGGCCATCTTGGATTTTACCCAGAAGGCAAAGTTATGCAGACATCCCCGAAAACCCTTTGGTAGACACCCTAATGAATCATTATATTCTGTTGAAATTATTTCAATTCATTGTGTGACCTTGCACAAATGGCGGCCATTTCATTTCAGTATATTCACAGGTCTCGGTCTCAATCTTAACGTTTCTCCTATTTCCCGGCGATTGGCGGCCATTTTGAAAAATGCAAATTATGTTAAGACAAGTATGTAAAACAATATTATTTTTTTGTAAATTGAAATCAGCTCATCATTACCTTTAATTTGAGTCTATTTGTAGGTTTCTATCTCGCTTTTGCCTTTTTTACTGTTTTCACCTTGTGATTGGCGGCCATTTTGGAAATATGCAAATTAGGTTATGAAAATGATGTACAACATTAATATTAGTTTGACATTTGTAATCAGCATATTATTACCTTCAATTTGAGCCTATTTGCAGGTCTCTACCTCGATTTTGACATTTCCACTCTATTTACCCTTATCAGATGGCGGCCATTTTGGAAATATGCAAATTAGAAGGTCAAAACGAGGTCAAATTCCACTGCCCTATATCAGAATTCGGAAAGGGTATATTGGAGGTCATCTGTGCCAAATTTCATGATTTCTTCACAAAGTGCACACTACATTAACTTATTCCATAGACTATATGGAATGTTTGGTATGTTTAATAGCATGGTCAAACCTTATGCAGCCGACTATTACGTTGACACGATGTTGGTCTGATTTTAGGCCAGCTTAAAACCAATGTTGGGTGAACGTCTCAATGCTCACTTAAATAAGCACCGTTTGCTTAACATAATGGGCCTACTACTTTAATAGTGGAAGTCAGTGGTGTAGTGGTTAAAGCAGGCTCCTTGGAAAATCGGAGATCACGGGTTCGAGCCCCACTCTGGCCTTCAAGTTTCAAAAAACAAAATGTTTCTTCCCCGCTCACTCATAATGATTCAATATTGTGGGGAATCCCCGTGACTGAGAGGTGGCGTGCTCGGCTTCAGACCGCCAGGGCCCGAATTTCGAATCCTGTGTCTGGAGGACAGTGTCATCTCATTCATCTCACCATCCTCAGGAGGTTCTTCTGGCCCAGTTTAGCCTATATGTGCACAAAGGTGGCCTGAAACCCCATTCATTTAATTTAGTTTCGCATAACTTGTAGGGCATGTTTTTCCTCGATTTCTCAGTCAATTCACAACCGATTTTTATGAAATTTTGCCAGGACTATGTTAGAGTCAGCCGCCAAATACCGCAAAATTTTCATCAAAAGTAAGACCATTTGAATTTTTTCTAATTACGACGACCATCTATAAACCCAAGCCCTGAATTGCATTAGCCGAGGGCCTACATGCCAGATGGTCTTACTTTTGAACTATATTTTCTAATGTCCTTTCGAAATTTCCTGAAAATCGTTTTTTCATGAACATTTTTCATGGAAATCGGACTTTCTGTTTAATTATGTAATTTTAACAAATTATGTTATTTGAAGTTTCGGAAACTTGAAGTTCCGGGAACTTGGGAACTTCAAGTTCCGGGAACTTAAAATTTTTATGAAAATCGGTTTTTCATGATAATTTTTCATGGAAATCGGACTTTCTGTTTAATTATATAATTTATAATGCGAAAAATGTAAAAAATGTTTTCTTAGAAAGAAAACGCTTTTTAAAGTATGCACAGACAAATAGCTCAACTGAAATAAAACCTCTATAACCCAATATATATAGTGATCAAATGTTGTGACCTTAGAACATCATTATTTACTTTCGTCTAGTATTTGTTAAAGAAAGACTTTTCAATTTTGTCAATTTTGAAAACTTACTTCATATGAAGCTATATAGCCTACTGATCCTGAATTATATACAAAAACAATTTTAAAGTACTGAATAGGACTAAATTCGTTTTCTTTCCAAGACGTATATTGTCATGATGGATTCTTATAAATATTAATAAGAAATGTTTTTTGAAAAAATAAAATCATGCCCTGTAGGATACACTACTTCATTACAAAATTAAAAACGAAAATTGCTGTCATTATACTGAGTCGCTTTAATAAGTCGCTTTAAATAAATCTTGAACTTAAAACATATTTTCACTGGCGGTTCGTAGTTTGTACATTTATATTTAAAACTACTATAACAAGCCACATTAAATTTTGATGAATAATTGGTTGGGCTATTTTTCAGAAATTAGTGTGATTTAATATTTTCATCAGAATATCAATCAAATGATTGTACTAATGACCTATATTATGACATTTTTAACATAGGTCTATACAAACTTTACTGAAATAGATGTGAAAAGTGTGTCATGCGAAACCCCACAAGATTTCGCAACTGGTGTTGACACATCTCGACGCATTTTTCAAAATTTTGAGCAAGTTTTAAAATTCTTGTGATAGTGTGGAATTTGCCGCACTGTGTTTAATGTCTAACTATGTAACATTGGCCCGGGACGCAAATGGTAGAGCCATCTGGTGAGTGCTAAGGTCCACCTGGTGACTAGGTTTGAACCTTTTTTAGATTCCCGGGACCCCGGATATCTGTCCCGAAATGCACTAGGGTTTAATCAGCTAATATTTCTTTTCAACCAGAATTTCATTGAGAGCGGACATGCTTTTAAAACGCTCCTGATATAATTCTAAAATGGCCATGTGGCGATTTGCAACCACGTGCACTTATCAATAACAGTAAGTACTGTCATTCAGTGTAGACTGCGGTTGGTTATGTATTCAATGGAAGGGTTTATTTTATTTTCTTAGGCTCCCATTATAACTTTTTGCCAGTTTACTGCGCAACTGGTACTGGGCCGCCGTCCTTATGACTGCACATTTCAACTTGTGATTGGCCTAAAAATGTTATGTTGATACCTTTATTCTATTATCATATTGTACACGTTTTTGAAGTTTATTAATTGTCATGGTTTGTTCAGTGTTGATATTAAATATCAATTCTGAATAAGGTGTGACTATTTAGTATTTTGATTTAATTAAATATTAAAACGGGATTTGGAAATAAGTAATTTTCATCCATTTGAGCTGAAGTCAAGTCGCTGAATATTTTGCCAATGTCAGTTACTGAAATAGATTTATTCCACATACAATGTGTGTGGAATGGTGTTAAATCTAGAAAAGTGTCATTATCTCAAACAGTTAATGATTTATAATTAGGAGACATGTGTAATACAGCATGTCTTGGGAGTTTAGTTAATTATTGTCCCTGTTTAAATAATATTATCTCTACATGATATCATGTAGAGATGGTATTAGCTCTAGACTAAAGTCAGAATTGTACAATTATATTAGTCTGATGAAGATTATATTTTTACTGCATATTATAGTTTATTAATTATAATAAATTGATTGTATAATATGATTGAATCAATAAATTATAAGAATGATGTGCGGTTGAATCAATAATTTCATTCAATCGGATGTACGATTGAATAAGATGGTTTGATTAAATGTGATGTATAATTAAATTTGGTAATTTGATTGGATATGATGCACAACTATATGATTAAATGTGATGTATAATTAAATTTGGTAATTTGATTGGATATTATGCACAATTATATAATTAAATGTGACGTGTGATTAAATTGGGTAATTTGATAATATAATCTGATTAGACATGATAACTTGGTTAAACATAGTAATTGTAGAAATTATGGAATGTGATGTTTGATAAATTTGGTTATTTAATGAAGTATAAGTAATTATGGTGATTTCGAGTAATTTAATTAGGTGTGGAAAATTTGTAGGAAAAGAGAAATTTTTCATTTTCATTTCACTATTTTCATTTTATACATCTGTGATATTTATATTTATTTGTTTATACAGGGACAATTAGGGATTTCATATACACATTGACATGGACATTTTATAATAAAGTTGGAAAGACTTTATCAGTGTTGATTCTCTTTGGTCCGGAACGCGTCTTGGGACAGTAAGACAGTTACCGCCGCCGTGCACCCCTGTTACAAATGACGCTGCGAGCAGAGTGTCTCATGTACAGCGACGGAATGGAGAGGAACCACTTTACGCAATGTCAACACCTCAAAAGTTAAGTTTTTTATGTGCTCTGTTAATTGTCATCGGCAGCATTCAGCCGGCAGTGTGTACCACGACCAGTGCTTCTGATTGGAGGTTGAACATTTTGTTAATTATATGTGTTATAATGACTTGAGCCTAATATAGTATTAGGTGTTTAATAATAGTCATCGGAGGGAGTGCATAAGACTGTAGCTTCCGCAGCTTTATTTTGTTTTCCAGTTATTTCTGGATGATAGCCATTGGCTGTGAATTTATTATTACATGGCATAGGCCTAGTAGTAGTAGAGTGTTATTTTAGTCCTGATATTTGCATTTTTTCCCGTGCGACCGACGATTTTAGAAATGCTTGCCAATTATGCATCATTGCTATAATGCTGGTTGCTGTTACTAACCCTTGAAGGTTTACATAGTTTTATTATGTTGTGAATATTGAAGTCAGTTGTCCATATCACGTAAATTGGTGTTTGGTAGATTGATAATTGATATTTACAGCCTAATAACGCTTGGGTTTTGGGGAAATCAATTGTCCGGACATCAATTGGCGTTCGGTAGATTGATATGAGCAGATGGTTTGAGACAGAAATGTCAAAACTACTATTTGAAGTTTATTTTCTTATGATAAAGAGATAAAATTTTTGATTTTGAATTTTTACGTGACACTTCTGGTCAGCCCTCGTATGTCCATCCACATACTTGTAGCGTTGTGTCATGACAGGATGCAAAAAAACATATGCTGGAGGGTTCATGATATTTTTGTTCATGTATATCATAATCATTGCTGTACAGTTACATGCATAACTGCATCGAGTAGCTACTCACTCTGTGTATTTACTTTATGATGATCGATGAAGTTTAAACTTATCGTTGGCATGAGTTTTCTGTAGCATATCTGTCTCTTTAATCAGTTGAAGTGTCTCAGTGCTAGTTGTGTTGTCAACAGGTTAATTTCCAAAGTAGAATAAACCCTTCCTAGTTTTATTGCAGTTTGCTAGGGAATCGGGTTATTGGGCTAATTATTGAGTGTACCTTGAGTAGCGCTTATTTTGGTAGTGGGAATTGCTTGTGGCACCTCAGTACTGTGTAGTCATCATGGCTATGCCAGAGGGCGAAGGGTGTCAAACCTAAGTGTAAAGATAAAGAGGGACTGCATAAATCGATGGCAGAGATGGTGAAAGAGAAACCATCAGGGCAGGCAGGTTCCGATAATACAGATAAACACATGTTAACTACGATAAATCAGTCCATGAAGCTCTCTGCCTTATTTTCTGGCCTAAAACCAGGAAAGGGGGAATGTACTTTTGATCTCTGGAAATACGAGGTGGAATGCTCAATTAAAGAGGGTGTATGTAGTATTGATAATCAAAAACGTATGATTCGTGCTTCCCTAAGAGGCGAGGCAGCTCACGTGCTGAAAAGGCTAGGTCCAGACGCTTCCGTAGCTAGTATACTACAGAAGTTTGATGATGTGTATGGTATGGTGGAGACGGGTGAGGAAACTCTTTCAGAGTTTTATTCCGCTCAGCAGCGAGTGGATGAGGACGCATCGTCCCGGGGTTGACGTCTTAAAGACCTCCTAGATAAAGCGGTCCAGGGTAAGGTCTTGGCAAATAGGGACTATAACGATATGCTTAGAAAACGTTTTTGGGCTGGTCTATCACCCAGGCTTAAAGAAGCATCTCGTCATAAGTTTGACTTGACCCCCGATTTTTATAAACTTCGTGTACTTGTGCGTAGCATTGAGCACGAGTATCAGGTAGCTGATATGCCTGCACTAGGTAAGAAGGTAGCTAAGGTGGCTGCTGTAACAGAGTCTCCCACAGAGATTTCAGAGTTGAAGGGTATTGTTTAACAACTCAGTACAACTATGATTTAAATGAACAAACAACTTACAAATATGCAACAAAATGTGCAATTTGCATCAGGTAAGGTTCAAACTCAGGGTAATTATTTTAAAGGTAAGAATGTTAAAACTGCCAGTCCCGCACCAACCACTTGCTGGAATTGTGGGGATCCTACTCACATACGGTTCGAATATCCTAAGCTACCAGAGTGCTTCAAGTGTCATAAGCGGGGTCACCTTAAAAAAATTGCAGGTTAAACTCTGAGTAGCTACTATTGCGGAGCAAATGGTAGCCATGCAGCAACAAATCTCCATGCCAAATAATTTACTCGGTGGGGTAAGTGAGGCAAGAGTTTTCATAGGAGATATAGAAACTAGAGCCCTCATAGACACAGGGTCTATGGTTTCAACGGTAAGTAGTGATTTTTACCACCGCCAACTCTCAAATTTACCATTAGAACCTTTGACAAACCTGGTGAATGTGGGGGGGGGGGGTGGTAAATCATTGCCCTACTCAGGCTATGTCAAACTCAACAGTGAAAATAGCATTCAGAATAGTTTTCCTTTGCTGGTAGTGCCTAACACGCAATTCAACAAGGAAGTGCCACTTCTTATAGGTACTAATATTCTGAGTCGATTTAAGATTGATTGTCAGGAAAAAGGGTGTTACTGTAAATAACCTCCAGACGCCCTGGAAGTTAGCATTTAAATGTTTAGCTTTGAGAGATAAGAAACTCAGGAGGAGTGATGGTTAGCTGGGATTAGTGAAATGTTGTGCCACTGAAAAGGTGAGTATACCAGCAATTACTAAAGTCATTACCCTGCCGGGTAGTCAATGTAGTACAGGTATGTAATTCTAAAGGAATGGTTACGCCAACTAAAACACTCCGAGTACAATTGAGATTACTCCTGACTGAAGGTTTTGTATTTGGTGTAGAACTGTGTAATCATGATATATGACAAGTCATTGTCCAGCCATCCTCTCTTGTAGCGGAACTCCAACAGGTGAGCCTAGTCAGTGAGGAGGTAAGTATTGATAAAAGTCGAGTAAATTCAGTCTCGGAAGAATGTTCTGAAGATAGGGAAGAATTTTTTTCTCAATTTGATTTAAAAGAAACTGAACTTAGCCCAGAACAGCAGAAACAGGTACGTTTATTGTTGTGGGAATTTAATGATATATTTTCAAAGGGTGACTATGACATAGGAAACACAAATCTTACCAAGCATAGAATTAATTTCAGTGATGATGTACCATTTAAAGAGCGTCACTGCAGAATCCCACCTGCCCTATATCAGGAGGTGAAGGATCATCTGCTTAATCCTAAAAAGACTGGAATTATACAAGATTCGTCGAGTCTGCGGGCTTCTCCCATGGTGCTCGTGCGTAAAAAGAATGGCGAACTCTGTCTATGTGTGGATTATAGGCAGTTGAACAAACGAACCATTGAGGATTGAGGAGTTACTTGACCATTTTTCAGGGTGTAAGTATTTTTCTAGTCTAGACCTCCGTAGCGGTTACTAATCTATTTTTTAAGCAAAACAGAATTTGATCTTCTTGCAGGGTGGTATGAATACAACAGTTAATATGCCTATAGATGAATGGATAGCTCTAAATAACGATCACAAATTACAATAAAAAAATAACTAAAATTAAAATAAAATAGAATAAATCAGCACGTACATGTCGTATATAGGCCTCCACCACGTGAAGCGAGGAGACAAGTAGGCCTATACTGAAAACATAATATAAGTATTGGATTACACCTGCTTCCAGGCTATGTTCTGAATCCTCAGATTCTGATAATTATGTCATGCTCTTCTGTTTACCATCATCTGGTTTAATTTTCATGCCAGCTTCACTTAGCCTTTCCGAGACGAGCCTGTGGTGCATTTCTGCTGTATATGATTATATCATTAATAGAGACAAAGCAACACTGATCAGTCCATGTAGCCCCTGTCCATGTAGCCCCTGCCCATGGTGCGTTGGAAGAGGCTGAAGCGTTGGCCAGCTCATATGGCATTTGCTTAAACTCAAATAGGCCGCTATGGCAAGTGAAGGTTGTTTTGTATCAATACTCTGATGCTAATGGAATCTGCCAGTATCCACTTTTGAGATCGAAAGTCGAAAAGAACTTAGCAGGCAGAAGGAGTCTCAGTATTTTACCGTGGCCGCATTAAGCTTACAGTAGTTGATGCAGAAGATCTAGGTATGATTCATCTTTTTGGGGGTCAATGTGACTGGCGCTGCCCATGGTGATGTTGAAATCTAGATTACACCCGCTTTTATTATTTTATAGTTGACCACTTTCATTATTCAGAGGGGTGTACAGTAGGCCCTCAAATTAAGGGGTCAGCAGCCATTAAGTTTGATAGTGAGGGTAATTAAGTTGCAGTAACCAAGGTTGAAAAGGCCCTCTTCAAAAACATTTGTATACCCCATCATGACGTCATTGATGCAAGGGTGGCAACAACTCTCAAACAGAGGCTGTATCAGGGATAAAGTCTGTATATGGCGTAATGCTGAAGTTTTGATCAAACAATGTCACTTTCCTTGCTCTATAATCAATCTTCCCATTCCAAAGGCTGATGGCATCACTGCTTATCTGCAAATCATGTGGGAAGTTTTTTGTAACCAGTACTGGGAGCGCGTGGGCATCCATGAGTTTGAATTCTGTTTCACCGATCACTGGCAGGGGAGTTCCGACAAGTTTTTATACCAGACCGGATGGCCAAAGTAATGACAGATATCACAGTTTGAGACACATTAGATATTTATTTTTCAGCCATGAGTGATCTGGCAGCACCAGTATCGAGTAGGGAATGGACCTGCTCTCCAGCAATATCTAGCTATATACAAAATGTTGACAGTACTGCTATTAGTGGCCCCTTGAAGCCTTACGTTGTCTGGCTTGATGCAGAGAAACATTTGTGTAATGGCCTACCCCTTTGCAGCATGCGCAGATTGGCTGGTCGGCTGTTCACGACATCCTGTCAGTTCTTTGTTGGGGCAGTGGTCGGGCTTCAAGTTCACAAATTCTTTACTGCTGACACGAATAAGAAGTACAACATGGCTGATGCGAGTATCCCGTTAATCATGACTGGAGAGCAATGCCAACACTTCGTGAACATGTTTGTTTGAATGGATGCGACGCATCAGCAGATTGGAACAACAAACCACAAAGTCTTATTTTTTGCGCAGGAGATGCAGCCACCCGATGAGGTTAATAGCTGGTCGGAGAGGCTCACAATCTCATTCGTGTCAGCAGTAGAGAATTTGTGCTCACAAAAAAAGCTACATTCGATCAAACAGAGGCCAGAAGAAAACACCACAGCATACATCCTGCGATTCTTATCTGAAGCCAAGCTTGCCTACCCCACAGCATGGGCGATGGGGGAAGAGGGTAAAGTAGTCAGCTTCCTGAAGGGATTCACTGAAAGAGCCTTTGCTGGCCACCTGTTGAGAACAGTACAAGCTAATACTCTCGGAACAGCAACAGAGGTGGCCCTGGAAAAGGTGACTGAACAGAAAAAAGAACACCAGGTGATGGACGAAGAACCCAAAGATGTGGGTGCGGCACAGACAAACCAGGAGTCGGCAGATGGGTTTGTGTTGATTCTGGAAACCGTGCAAAGACACATGGGGCAACTACAGGCCTGCATGAATAAGCAAGAATCCCGCACAACTACCGGCACAGAGACGAGTCAACACCTTGGAGCAAATAAGAGAATGCAGGCAGTATTGAGGACCACGCACACAGATGCCGAAGCACGGTGAACCTGAACCCCAACCACTGCGCCAACAAAGACACTTTTTCACCCACTTTAAGTTGTATCTCGCTAACGCGATCCACAACTTCAAGTGAGTGAAAAAGAACTGACGGGATGTCGTTAACAGCCGACCAGCCCATCTGCGCATGCTGCAAAGGGGTAGGCCATTATGCAAATGTTTCTTTGTAGCAAGCCAGGCTTCAAGGGGCCACTAATAGCAGTACTGTCACTATTTTGTATATTGCTAGATATTGCTAGAGAGCAGGTCCATGGCCTACTCGATACTGGTGCTGCCAGATCACTCATGGCTGAAAAATAAATATCTAATGTGTCTCAAACTGGGAGGTATGTCATTACTTTGGCTATCCGGTCTGGTATGCAAACTTGGCGGAACTCCCCTGCCGGTGATCGGTGAAAACATAAGTCAAACTCATGGATGCCGACTCGCTCCCAGTACTGGTCACAAAAAGACTTCCCACATGAGTTGCTGATAGGCAGTGATGCCATTAGCCGAGGGAATGTGAAGATTGATTATAGAACAAGGAAAGTGACATCGTTTCAGCATTGCGCCATATACAAACTTCATCCCCCATACAGCCTCTGTCTGAGAGCTGTTGCCACCCTTGCATCAATAACGTCATGAAGGGGTATACAGACTTTTTGATGGGGACCTTTTCAAATTTGGTCACTGCAACCTAATTGCCCTCACCATCAAACTTAATGGTTGCTGACCCAATGAACTGAGGGCCCACTGTACACCCCTCTGAATAAGGAATGTGGTCAACGATATGATGAAAGCGGGTGTAATCTAGATTTCAACATCACCATGGGCGGCGCCAGTCACATTGCCCCCCAAAAAGATGAATCATACCTAGATCTTCTGCATCAACTACTGTAAGCTTAATGTGGCCACGGTAAAAGACTCAGACTCCTACTGCCTGCCAAGTTCTTTTCAAATTTAGATCTCAAAAGGGGATACTGGCAGATTCCAGTAGCACCAGAGTATCGATACAAAACAACCTTCTCTTGCCATAGAGGCCTATAATTTGAGTTCATGCGAATGCCGTATGAACTGGCCAACGCTTCAGCCTCTTCCAACGCACCATGGACAGGGGCTACATGAACTGATCAGTGTTGCTTTGTCTTCATTGATAATATAATAATATACAGCAGAAATGCTGTTGAGCACATTTACCACCTCGAGCTCATCTCGGAAAGGCTAAGTGAAGCTGGCATGAAAATAAAACCAGAAGATGGTAAACAGAAGAGCATGACATTCATCAGAATCGAAGGATTCAGAACATAGCCTGGCAGGAGGTGTAAAGTCCAATACATATATTATATTTTCAGTATACTTGTCTTAACGCTTCACGTGGTGGAGGCCTATATACGACATATACATGCTGAATTGTATTCTATTTTATTTTATTATTTTTTATTGTAATTTGTGATTGTTATTAAGAGCTATGCATTCATCTATAGGCATATTAACTGTTGCATTCATACCACCTTGGATGGGGATCAAATTCTGTTTCGCTTAAAAAAATAGATCTTCTTCCCAAATTTGTCGGCCATCTTGGGTTTTTGGGTCAGAAATGTGTTTTTAAACCAAATTGACGTCAGAAATGGATTCCTTGTGGTCGAATTATCCAAAAAAGTATATTTATTCATATTTGTAGCTTTTATATGTCAAAAGTTATTTTTTCATAATAGCGCAGGCGGCCATTTTGGATTTACGGCTCTAGAAAAAAATGCCGGGATTTTTGCGAGGGACACTGGGGCTAAATATTTTTTAAAAGGTTCAAGGAAGTCAAATCAATCATCAAAACATCTTAGCCAGAAAGTGGTCATGAAAGTTAGGGTTTTCACCCTACTAAAGAGAGCGTAGTCTGAAGCTCAATGATATGAAATGTCACTTCTTTAAAACAAAACTACTCTACTGTGGCCATATAATTTTTGAAATGGGTATAGAGATAGACCCGGCCAGGATAGACAAGATAGTAGCTGGTTGGGCAGTGCCAACTAATGCTAAGGCAGTTAGAAAATTCCTCGTTTTTGCGGGGTACTATAGGCGGTTCTTTCCTAATTTTGCCCAGATGGCAAAACCTCTGTATGCATTAATGGGTGGAGCATTGGGTAGGAGGGATAGCAGGAAAACACCTGTTTTACCCCCTCCATGGAAATGGGGTAAAGTAGAGCAGGATGTGTTTAAAGCAATAAAGGTTGTTTTAACTTCTCCGCCTTTATTAGCGTATGCTCAGTAGGACTTGCCATTTATATTGCATACAGATGCTAGTGCGAACGGTTTAGGGGCGGTGTTATCCCAGGTGCAGGATGGGAAGGAACATGTGATAGCTTATGCGAGTAGAGGCCTTTCTAAATCAGATATGAACTATTCTGCACAAAAACTTTTTAGCTCTAAAGTGGGCGGTCACGGGAAAATTCACATAGTATCTGTATGGTGCAAAACATCGTAGCATTGTCTTCACTGATAATAACCCACTGACATATGTTTTAACGAGCGCTAAGTTAGATGCCACTGGTCACCGCTGGCTTATAACCTGGTAATTAGGTATAGACCAGGGAAACATAACAGCGATGCTGATGGTTTATCGCGATTGCCAGGTAAGAACGATGAGGAAAGACATGAAATAGATAGCGAGATGGTAAAAGCTATCACTTATGCTTTAGCAGGTATACCTCTGGTAGAATCGCTAAGTGTATCTGCAGAGTTAGATATTGGTATCACTGATGAGGATTTGGTAAGTAACATTAAGGAGACTAGAAAGTGTCGAGCTGAAGATAAAAGCATTGCTACAAGTTAAAATTCATCAGGGAAGGAAAGACCCCTAAGCTTAAGACAATGCAGCCTGGGACAGAGTTGTATCAACTCTCGAAAGATTTCAGTAAATTTGAGATCAGACGAGGCTTGTTGGGGAGGTCAACATCTGTCGATGGTGAGGACAGGTGGCAGGTAGTCCTACCAAAATCACTCAGGGAGCGTGTTCTGGACTGTCTCCATGATCAGACAGGACATCAGTGTAGGGACAGGACCCTTAGTCTTGTTCAGGATCGTTGTTACAGGCCAGGCATGTGGCGTGATATTGAATAAAAATTTAAAGATGTGAGCCATGCATTAAACGAAGGGGTAATACTAACCTTAAAGCCCCCCTGGTGAGCATCACTACTTCACAGCCATTAAAGTTAGTGTGTATGGATTTCTTGTCATTGGAACAATCGAAGGGCGGTTTTCAAAATGTTTAAGGGATTACTGATCATTTTACACGTTATGCGCTAGCAATCCCAACTAAAGATCAGAGTGCTAAAACTACGGCTGAAGCATTATTCAATGGCTTTATCGTGCATTATGGGCTTACAATGACTTTGCACAGTGACCAAGTGGCGAAATTCAGCGGCAAGGTCATAAATGAGTTATGTCGCATTATGGGTATGAAGAAATCTCGCACTACGATTTATCATCCCTCTGGAAATAGTATGTGCGAGAGATTTAACAGAACTATCATGAATATGCTGGGAGCCTTAGACTCTGATCAAAAGAAGGATTGGAAAAAGCATAAAGGCCCTATGGTCCATGCATACAATGCAACCAGACCTACGTCCACCGGCCATTCACCTTTTTATTTAATGTTTGGTCGTCAAGCTCGCCTTCCTGTAGACATGCTTTTTGAAGACCCAGACAGCGAAGGTAAGAGTTATGTTAAATATGTATTTGAGTTAAGGGATAGGATCAAGCAAGCGTATAACCTTGCGTCTGAGTCTGCTCATAAAAACCAGTTGAGACAGAAAAATAACTATGATATTAGGGCATGCACTACTGTTTCAGTGGAAGGAGACCATGTACTCGTAAAAATTTGGTCCTTCGAGGGTAGACACAAATTGGCTAATAAGTGGGAAGATGGTGTTTACAAAGTGTTGGAACACCGCGTTAAAAATGTTCCTGTATATATTGTTCAGCTTGAAGATGGGACTGGCTGAAAGAGGAAATTGCATGGAAATCACCTCTTGTCAGGTAACCACCTTCCGGTTGAGGACGCATCATTACCTGTGCCTGTCCCTCGGAAACGGGTATTTCCTAAACCTACTCCTAGAAAAACAGTGATAGAAGACGCCAGTAGTGAGTATGAGGATGATATAATTCAGATGGTCAACGTACAGGTAAACGATGAAAATGATGGCCGGAACAGTGAAGTTTCGGTTAACTGGTTAGTCATCCACATCTAGTGATGCATGCACTGTCTCTGAAGAGGAGACAGCAATTACTAGCTCTTAAGAGGAGGCATCAGTGGGAACGCCTAGTGATCAGGAAGAGGAGACTGGTGAGATTGCCCCTGAGTCACCCCACAATTCAGATGTTCCTCGTAGGTCTCAACGTCAGCGTAAATTACCTGTAAAGCTGCAAGACGACTATATAATGTATAGGGAAACTGTAACCGATCAGCATACAATTAGTAAATCAGACTGGGCGAGCTAGCTTTCTCGCAAGTATTTCCAGTAGTACAATTTTTCAGGGCAGAGCTGAGGATTTGTCACAAGCAAATTTAGAAATTGTCACAAAATGTTAAATTTTGTTAAGTCCGATTAGTAATGTCAGGACGACATTTATTCAAGAGGGGAAGTATGTGATAGTGTGTAATTTGCCGCACTGTGTTTAATGTCTAACTAGTATGTGACTTTGGCCCGGGACGCAGATAGTAGAGCCATCTGGTGAGTGCTAAGGGCCACCTGGTGACTAGTTTTGAACCTTATTTAAATTCCATCTCGTCCGACACTTAGTGGGACCCCAGATATTTGTCCTGAAATGCACTAGGGTTTAATCAGCTAATATTTCTTTTCAACCAGAATTTTATTGAGAGCGGACATGCTTTTAAAACGCTCCTGATATAATTCTAAAATTGCCATGTGGCGATTTGCAACCACATGCACTTATCAATAACAGTAAGTACTGTCATTCAGTGTAGACTGCGGTTGGTTATGTATTCAATGGAAGGGTTTATTTTATTTTCTTAGGCTCTCATTATAACTTTTTGCCAGTTGACTGCGCAACTGGTACTGGGCCGCCGTCCTCATGACTGCATATTTCAACTAGTGATTGGCCTAAAAATGGTATGCTGATACCTTTATTCTATTATCATATTTTACACGTTTTAAAAATTTATTAATTGTCATGGTTTGTTCAGTGTTGATATTAAATATCAATTCCGAATAAGGTGTGACAATTTAGTATTTTGATTTAATTAAATATTAAAAGGGGATTTGTAAAAAAATAATTTTCATCCATTTGAGCTGAAGTCAAGTCGCTGGATATTTCGTCAATGTCAGTTGCTGAAATAAATTTATTCCACATACAATGTGTGTGGAATGGTGTTAAATCTAGAAAAGTGTCATTATCTCAAACAGTTAATGATTTCCAATTAGGAGACATGTGTGATACAGCATGTCTTGGGAGTTTAGTTTTGTAAACTCAGATATCAATATAAGTTGTGCAGCAGCTCTGATTAATTATACATGTTTATGTGTAAGTTTTGATATAATGTAGTAAATACAAGTATTTTTTTATCTTTGAAGGTGCACATCGTGTCTGATACCTGGTGTCAGGAACTGGGGTGGTAGCATGTGCTACACTGCCAGGGTGAGAAGATTAATCATAATTATTTGGTTTTCATTTTCAATATAAGATTTATTTTGGAGATAATAATATCTCTACATGATATCATGTAGAGATGGTACTAGCTCCAAACTTGTATAAATCAGAATTGTATAATTATATTAGTGTGATGAAGATTATAATTTGACTGCATATTATAGTTTTTTAATTATAATAAATTGATTGGCTATTAGGTACGATTGAATCAATAAATTATTAGATATGATGTGCGGTTGAATCAATAATTTGATTCAATCGGATGTACGATTGAATTAGATGGTTTGATTGAATGTGATGTATAATTAAATTTGGTAATTTGATTGGATATGATGCACAATTATATGATTAAATGTGATGTATAATTAAATTTGGTAATTTGATTGGATATGATGCAGAATTATATAATTAAATGTGACGTGTGATTAAAAACGGGTAATTTGATAATATAGACACGATAACTTGGTTAAACATAGTATTTGATGGAAATTATGGAATGTGATGTTTGATAAATTTGGTTATTTAATGAAGCATAAGTAATTATGGTGATTTCGAGTAATTTCATTAGGTGTGGAAAATTTGTAGGAAAAGAGAAATTGTTCATTTTCATTTCACAATTTTCATTTTAGACATCTGTGATATTTGACATGCACATTTTATAATAAAGTTTGAAAGACTTCATCAGTGTTGACTCTCTTTGGTCCGGAACGCGTCTTGAGACAGTAAAAAGAGAACCGACAGGCACGGCGCAGTTACCTCCGCCGTGCACCCCTGTTACATTCTGGTACCCACGTTTGAATTAAGCAGTCTGCTGGTCATCTTGCTTGTTCATATTTACAGTTCAAACTGTTCAAAGACATGGAGTGTACGTTGCTGCGTACGTTTTGTACTTATTACTATCCTTCTTTTTTTATTTTTATGATTATCAATATTATTATTATTGAACAATTCTATGTAAACGTCAATATTGATCTAATATTCATCACTTTGTTTAACATTCTCTATTTCACCACTGTATAAGTTTAAAGATTGTCTAATTTGCAAATACAAGATGTACACTCCAGTTCTTCCTCAGAGTAAACACGTCTAAGCAGAACATTTACTGTTATGTAGGCAACATGGCGATAACAACTTGATCAAATTATTATGGGTATTTCTTCATTTTCGTTTGAAGCTAGAAATTACGTCAGCAACATTAGGTCCAAAAACATAATGAGTACTAGCATATTATTAACGCAACCCTTTTGTGCTAGACATGTTACCGGCACAAGTAAATAAATAAATAAATAAAAATAATTGGTCAGAGGGTTTTCCACAAATGAGATGATTCCGATGAGGTAATTATCTGACTTTCTGACTAACGGGCCTTCTGACTAATAATCTCTACTTATTTTCTGACTAACGGACCCTCTGACTATCGGGCCTTCTGACTAATCATCCTTACTGATTTTCTGACTAAAGGTCGCGTCAGGAAAATATAAACAATCGAAAATTCGAATCAAGCTGGTATGAACAATATAAACATGATAAACGGCGGCCATTTTGTTTGAATTTCTGGAGTCTATAAACAACATGAAGCTCCCCGTCTGGAAGCGAAGAGCCTGACAGGTGCCCCGTCTACAGGTCAAATGTGTGGCACATCAGGTCGAGATGGAGTGTCTCGGGCTTCTTCAACAATTCTTGCTGTTTCTTTTCTCGCTGCCTTTTCATTACGGGTGACAGCAGGAAAGCTGTACAACTGATTGCTTTCTGTCATATGAAAAATTGTATGATATATTTGTTATATTGTTATACCCGGCCTCGTGCAATAATAAATTGGCTTTATAGCTGTGAATAAATGCAGATACCAAATAATACCCGGCCACGGCGGTATATAGAAAGCAGGATAATCGTCTGTATACTGATGTGTTCAACACCTTGTGTGTGTTTCACACCTCTTCCTGGGTGACGTCAGGTGTGTACAGCTGTACAGGTACGGTGGCTCAGGTAGCTGACCCACGCTAACCTGACCTACTTACGATTGAATATAGATGTCAGATATTTCACAAATAAAAACAGAGATATTTACAGAGATTCTTGACATCTGATTCAGATATAAATAATTTCTCTGGAATCTATATCTATTCACAATCACTAAGATGCGATATGCCCTTGTGAGAATGATGTATTTCTAGGTCAAAATAAACAATTATCAGGAGCTCTACAACGCACGTCTTGACATGTACAGACGTCGTCAACCGAAAAGTTGGGATGACTTTTTGTGGCCGATATCATTGTTTCAGTGACGGAGGTAAGTTATTCATTAACTGAGGTCAATTTTTCAAGATCGCTTTTTAGTGGTTAAGACAGGGTCGGATCAAGCATGTGGGAGGCCCGGGGCCCACATGAGAGGGGGGCCTTTTTTTTACAATGATCTCTATTGCATAAAAATAGTAGCACACAATATAGCCTGGGCTAAACCATAATACCGAAAATAAATAGGAAAAACTGAATAGATAATTTTCTTTGAATATTATATTATGCATAAATCGGGCCTACAAAAGGAAAATAAAAGAAGCACCATTGAGTTGTAAATCTTACACATGACATATAGCCTACACAGAGAAAATTGGTTAAACTTTTTTCATGAAAAACTACGGTACTAGCACGATAACAGACGGAGTGTCAGTTTCTAACAGAGAGTAAGAGTGATGCTTTAAGTGGCTATGAGGAGCGTGCAGCGCGGGGCCCTGTGCGAAATTAACGTCGCTACAATGGTCTCAGCCTTAACTCGACGAGGCCGCCATTGACGTCATCGCTTACTCACATTGAGAAGGGAGAAACAATGCTGTTTCTCTGAAAACCCCACATGGGAACAGAGGGGCTCAACACGGGACGCATGCATGACTGGCGAGGCAGTCAGGCGCACCAGACATTGCCCCACGTCTCCCTTCTCTTATTAAGTGACAAAAAATAACAAATCCCCTTGTATAGGCCTATACACCCCTCCTAATGAGCCGTGCTTGCTCATGCGTGTACGAGGCTACATTCACACCACATGATGGGAGGTGTTATTATACACAGTGTAAGCGGGCTAACTGTGACAACACCATACATGCCATACTGTCACTTCACGGCTGATTGCACTCGGATCAGTGATCAGACAGATTAAACAATGCCCCAGCCGCAAATTGGTGGGAGGCACCCTCTTGGTGCGAGGCCCGGGACCCGGGCCCCACGGGCCCCCCCTTGGATCCGGCCCTGGGTTAAGATCATTTTTTTATTTCATGTTTGTCAAGATCACATTACCGGTGGCTGAGATCACCCTTTTAGTAGTTAAGATAACTTTTTCAGAGGTCAAGATCACATTTTTAGTGGATTATAACACCTTTTTAATAGCTAAGATAACTTTTTTCAATGGCTAGGACCACCTTTTCAGTTGTTAAGATCACCCTTTTAGTGGTGAGAGTCATCTTTTTAGTGGCTATGATCACCTTTCTAGTGGTAAACAGCACATTTTTGTGGTTAAGATCATCTAGTTGGGAGTTAAAATAACCTTTTCAGTGGTTAAAATCATATCTTAAGTGTTTAAGATTACTTGGCTAAAATCTCACACAACTAGGCCCAAGTACAGTCCCATAGATTTACATGTATTATCGCCTTCACGCTAGAGGCCACAGGCTTATCAGGGAGCGCTTTAATCCACTAATGATGTTTATCCATGTAGCCAGTCTTTCCGCACTTGTGATATTTTTGTTTTATTCTGGAGAAAAGTATAATATATAGCCATAAAGCCAGCCAAATGGTTTGGAGAAAAATTGCACTTTAAAGTGGCAATTATTGTAATTTCCTGTATTTCAGTTTAGTGCAAGTGTCGTCTACACTTTATTATGCAGGTGGTCCCACAGTAGTGTTCAAAACATGGTATATTAACTTTTTCAATCTCTGTGCTGAATTTTCCTACTTATAGGGTGTAGAATCCTGTATGTACATCAACGGACTCATAAGACATTATCAATGGAAACTAGAGAATGTGAAATATATGTTAAAACGTATCTATAATAGGAATGTGCACGCTGCGACACAAGAGATGACCAGCGCACACCTAACAGTTTCATAAACCACTAATACATTATCACTAGCTTAACATGTATGTATATATCGCATAAACGCGACAACTTATTATTACTATTATTATCCTCATTAAAAGGACATGTGCAGTATGTACATTGGATACGCGTAGCGACCAATATACACACTTACATAACTACCTATATGATACATTATCACTGGCTCAACATGAATGTATATATATCGCATAAATGCGACAACTTATTATTACTATTATTATCCTCATTAAAAGGACATGTGCAGTATGTACATTGGATACGCATGGCGACCAATATACACACTTACATAACTACCTATATGATACATTATCACTGGCTCAACATGAATGTATATATCGCATAAATGCGACAACTTATTATTACTATTATTATCCTTATTAAAAGGACATGTGCAGTATGTATTGGACACGCGTAGCGGCAAATATACACACTTACATAAATACCTATGTGATACATTTTCACTGGCTTAACATGAATGTATATATCGCATAAACGCAACAACTTATTATTACTATTTATTAACCTTTATTAAAAGGACACTTACAGTATGTACATCGGATACGCATGGCGACCAATATACATATATACGTAATTACATAATTACCACGAATATGTGGACTGCCGTAAACTAGGCAGAATGTAATGTATGACGTACGTACGTACGTACTGATCCAGCCATCACATGGTCACAGCTCCGCGAGAAGGTTAGCAACCAGTTTCTATCTTCCGTGGAGCAAATGAAGATGCAGATGGCGTTGGAAGGGGCGAAACAGAAGCCGGACGAAACCACGGCGGCTTACATCAGACGGTTCGTCATCGACGCAGACCGCACCTACCCTACTACGCGAAGCGCATCAGATGAAGTGAGAGTAGTGAGCAGCATACTCAAAGGACTAACTGACCGCAAACTCGCGGGACAAGTTTGTGATGAAGACGAGGTGGACACGCTCGCAGATTCTAGCAAGGTAGCACTGGCCAAGGAGGCCAAACGTGAGAAGCGAGAACAGATGATCGGCCACGATGACGGCCACGAACCAATGGAGTTAGGTTCGGCCCATCAGGACAAAGACGCCGCGGACAAGTTTCTGTCCAGCATGGATACCATGCAGAGACGCATGGAACAAATGCAGACACGCCTGCAGCAAGCAGAAAGCCGCCTCACAGAAACACCTCCTGCCTCACCACCACCCCAGCATCCCCAAAGCACGCAACCAGACAGGACGCGACATCTGAACTGGCGACCCGCCCTGAGAGACCGCAGAAACACAAGAAGCCACCAGAGACAGGCACCAGCGAGACCACGCTGGACTGACCAAGGTGAGCCCCCCTGTCTACGGTGCAACTGCTGCAGCCAACCCACCCGGACACAGAGCCGTCAACAGAACTCCCCTACGGCTCCGGGGGGCCGCTAGTGGCAGTCCTAGCCCCGTGTTGAATAGGACTCCAGCTAACCATAGCTGGAGATCGAGTCCATGTCCTAGTCGACACAAGTGCTGCCAGAACTTTCATGGACGATCGTACATTTTCAAGCGTGTGTTTGAAATTGGGACGGCCCTCTCTACTACGCCCAACCGGCACAGTGTGCGGGTTGGGTGGTACCCCACTCCCAGTCATCGGTGAAACGGAGCTCCAGCTCACAGACATTGGAACAATAAAGGTACTAGTGGCAAAGGACTTCCCCCATGAGCTACTACTAGGCAGTGACGCCATATCCCAAGGACAGGGAACAATTGACTACGCCAAGAGGGAGATGACGTGGTTTGGTAAGTCCTTCCAAATCACCCCTTACACAGATTCCCTCCCAGCAACGGCGTCAGTCTATGACAGTTGTGGTCACCCCTCCATAGACGAGGTAATGAGAGGATACACGGGCGTGTTCGACGACGACCTCTCAAACCTCAGCCACTGTGATCTCATCCCTTTAACGGTGAGCGTAGACGGCCATAGGCAGATACGACAGAGGGCCTACAAGACGCCACTGCCCATAAGCAAAGTGGTCGACGATCAGGTCGACGAGATGCTGAAAGCCGGCGTCATTCAGGAATCCACTTCCCCATGGGCAGCACCGGTAACACTGACCCCCAAAAAGTATGGTTCGTACCGGTTCTGCATTGACTACTGCAAATTGAATGCAGTCACGGTCAAAGACTCCTACCCCCTGCCACTCATACAGGACATCTTTGACCAGCTAGGAGGCGCACAAATGTTCTCCACCCTCGACCTCATAAGTGGCTACTGAAAATTCCAGTAGCCCCCAAAGACTGCTACAAAACTACATTCACCTGCCACAGAGGACTGGTCGAATTTAGGCGAAAGCCGTTCGGCCTAGCAAACGCCCCAGCAGTTTTTCAGAAAACTATAGACTACTAACTAACTATATCCTACACGGACTCATCGGTGTGTGCTGTTTCGTCTATATAGACGATATCATCATTTACAGCAGAGACGCAGAGGAACATGCACATCACCTCAAACTTGTCATGGACAGACTCAGACAAGCTGGACTAAAGGTGAAACCAGATAACTGCAGGATAGCGCACACCGAAGTCAAGCTGCTTGGATACATCGTGGGCACGGATGGCATCACAAGCGAGAAAACCAGAGCAATCGCCACTATGACGGCACCTACATCAGTCACTGAGGTAAGGAGGTTCCTGGGAATGACGGGGTACTATCGCCAAACCATCCCTGACTATGCTAAGATAGCGTCATTAGATCGTACATGGCGAGAGCACGAGCTGCCCTGGCCACAGAACGAGATATAAACGAAAAAAGACAGGAACAGAAAAAGTTAGCAGGACCCCTCAGCTTAGGTGATGCCGTAGTGCTACTCAAGCCAGGCATGCCTGTTACCTTCGAACAGAAGTGGAGTGCCTGGTGGGAAATCATTAGGGTAAAACACCCCGTATACTGGATTAGACACCTACCCTTTTTAATAGAGAAAAACTCAGATGGGTACCAGAGGGTGTAGACTGGGACATGTTAGCGGATACAAGTGAACAAGTGAAGTGAACAAGTGAATTTATTCTGATGGTCTCATTTAAGAGACATGCAGATGCCAGGTAAATACAATACAATACAATAATTATAACATACAATAACATAACATAATATTATATAATTGTAATAGAACAGCAATGTTACACACACATAATAAATTTAATAAATCTACACAAGTTAAGCATACTAGGCATGTCTTGCTTACACATAAGCTCTTCAAACTTTAATGTTGAAGGAAAATTATAATATTTACATTTAATATATTTCCTTCTCTCTTTTACAAAATGATTACATCTAAATAGGTAATGAAATTCGTCGCCAATTTCACTCAAGTCACATTTTTTACATAATCGCTGTTCTCGTGGAAGACCAAGATGACAATCTTTTTCAATAGGCAGTTTGTGATTACGGCAGCGAAATTTAGCTAATAATTTCCTGCTTGGAAATGGTAAATTGATAAGATAATTCTCTAACTTAAATTCGGATTTGAACATTCTGTAATTAATACATTTTCCACTCCAATTAATAGTTTCATTCCATAACTGAATAAACTGGTCTTTTAACCGATTGGAAATAACAGATTTAAACCAATCTACACTACAGTTTAGATCTTGGTTAAGCCACAAATAAGGAAATCCACAATCATTTAAAATCCCACGTATGTACAATATCCATGGTGATACATATGAGTTTTTAATCGCTAGATGATACAACAATTTATATATGTTAGATGATAACTTGTTATAATCAGTATTTAGTAACCTTGCCCAGTATGTAACAGCTCTGATTTTGATTTTAATGTTTAAAAGAAATACTCCTAACTCTCCATACACCATATAATTAAATGTTCTTTTACCAACCGCTAAAATGTATTTACAAAAACGTAATTGCAACTGTTCGAGTTTTGGACAACTTTCATGCCCCCAAACTTCGCAGCCATATAGTAGCACGGGGGCCACCAATACATCAAATAATTGCAATTGAATATCAATAGGTAAAAATAATTTCTTCACCTTACGTAAAAGGGCAAACATAGCACGGTTTGCACGATCATATAAATCCTGTTTTGCTACATTAAATTTACCATTATAATTAAAGAATAACCCAAGATATTTATAGTTAAAAGTGACGTCAAGCTTTTCTCCAGCCAGCGTAAAATCTGGTATTCTTCTAATTTTACCTTTAGAGAATACTAGAATTTTTGTTTTCTCTCGATTTATTCTTAAGTCCCATAAGTCGCTATATCTGTACAAGTTGTCTAAACCAATTTGTAATTTATCTGGTGTTTCAGATAATATAACGGTATCGTCTGCAAATAACAGCACAAATAATTTCATAAATTTCTGTAGTGTATCATCATCAACAGTAGAAGCTAAATTTTCTAGAGTGGTAAGACCTTCGCACCGCTCTGCTAGGTAACTGCTCAGATCAGAGAGGTATATGGAAAATAACAGTGGAGAAAGATTTTCACCTTGACGTACTCCGACCGAGCAGGGAAAAAGGTTTGATAATGTACTATTTATACATACACATGATTTAGCTTGACTGTAAATATTATGTACAACATTAAACAATTTGCCATTTATGTTGAGAGACAGTATCTTTGACCACAGTTTAGACCTATTCACAGTATCAAAGGCTTTCCTGTAGTCAACAAAACAACAATATAAACGCCTGTTTCTACTTAAATATATATCAACTAATGATTTAAGCACAAACATATGGTCAACTGTGGAAGGACCTGCTTTAAAGCCTGCTTGCTCTGTACCTATGGCATTGAATGTATTTAAAAAATCGGTAAGTCTACAGTTTATTACATTGGTGAATAACTTCCCAAAGCAACTAAGGAGGGTAATTCCTCTATAGTTGTCAGGGTCAGATACATTTCCTTTTGATTTAAAAAGTGGTTTAATGACACCTATACTCCATGATTGTGGTGTTTTTCCTGTCGTTAGAATTAAATTAAATAACTTTGTATACAGTAAAATCATATTTTCTGGTGAAAATTTCAAATATTCGTTTAGAATAAAATCACTTCCTCCTGCTTTATTTAATTTTAATTTCGAAATAGCGCTGGATATTTCTTCATTGCTGAATGGTAAATTTATTTCATTATTGCATTCATCAAGAATTCCTGGAATTTCAAAATCGTTTTCTTCGTTATCCTGTTTATTTAATGCGGCAAAATACTCAGCAAATACCTCCAAACTAATGTTATTGATTTTCGCGTGACTTTTTGAATCTTTACTGATTATTTGCCAATAGCTCTTTGGATCACTGGATTTTAAATTGCGAATTTTTGTTATCATTTTCTTATGGTAATCTGTAAAAGCTTTATCAATATCTTTTTTGTAGGATTTACTAGCTATTTTAAGGAGTGATAAATTCCTAGAACTACGCAATTTACGATATTTGTTTCGGAAATTGAAGTAAATTTTACGTGATTTTTCACAATTTTCATTATACCATGGCTGGTCTGTATATGTTCGATTAGGCTTCTTTGACCTTGGTGGCAGAGAATGATTTATTTGTTTAACACCTGCTGAGGTAGCCGCATTTTTTAATGTATCACAAATCTTCTCCACAACATTATCAATTTCCACTTGTGTAACATCTTTGTTATTTTGTTGCATAATCTCTATGTCATTAAGTATATCAACTAGATCGCTATTAAGGAGATTTTCTGACATTTTATTTTTAAAATCATTTTTCCATTTCGGTCTTGAAAAATGACGTTTATTTGTATATTCTTCACCCCTTATCTCTTCATTATCACTAGTGTCTGTGTTTTGTCTACGTATATACAATGTAAATGCTACCGGCGAGTGTATATCAGAAAACATGGGATCAAATGGTTCTATTAAAAAATGTACAATTTTGTTGAGTAGGCTTTCTGTTACAACAACATAATCGACAGTACTTATACCCTTTGAGGTAGGGCTACCCACGTCTTTGTCATTACCACATCGTCCATTTGCTATATACATATTCAAACTTTTACACAGTTCAATCAATCTAGAACCAAACTTATTTACAGTTTTATCAAGATCCGCCCGGGTGTTTGTGGTGTTGCTATATACAACATCAGTGTCAGGTCCATCTAAAAATGAGTCAGCATAGTCTGGTACACCTAATGTGTCATTTAATGTTCCTGTACGGGCATTAAAATCTCCTACGATACAAACATTGCCGTTCACATTATCTGTTAACCATTCATTAATGGTGTTTTCAAGTACATCAAACCTCGTGATATCTGCATGAGGAGAGTTATGTGGTGGGATATAAGTAACTATCATCAGAAGCGGATTGTCTGAAAAAGTCTTCCTGAATTCTGCTACCAAAGTGTCAGGAATTTCAGTGCTAACACTTTCTAGATGATCAGCTAAGTTTTGTTTGATAAATATAGCAGCGCCCCCTGCTCTACGATTATTGAAATAACCTACAAAATTTGGCACTGTACTATTTTCAAAATATTCAAGCTTTGTTTCAGTAAGGCATATTAGATCAAATTCGGTAATGTATTGAGTGAATTCTTTACATTTAAGTCTCTTTTTAAGGCCACATACATTAAGTGATAGAACCTTGACATCACCAAGGTAATGATCAGAGTGTCTCGTTGTTGTATTGAGGCCTCCCTGGCATCTGTCCTATTCATGACTTGTTGTGGCCACTTGGGAGTCATGAATCATAGTAGGTGAGTCTTGATCCAGTCTAGCTCCTTTAGCATTTTTTTCTGCAGAGAGTGTTGTGTCTGGCAGGCAGGCTTGCTTTCGTTTCTTTGTTGATGTATCACTCTCTACTATTTTCATGATATTGTTCATTACTAACGCTTTCCCGTCTTTGTTCAAGTGTACTCCACTGCCGTCATTGGCATATAATCTATGTAGTACACCTCCTTTGCTGCCATAGAATTTGTACCAATTATCCACGTACATCATCTTACCATCACTCTGGTCACATTGTTCTTTAATAATACTGTTCACTGCCAAGGATACCTGGTTTATGGTAGTTGTGTCTTTTGCGCTAACTGTCTTGGTTCCCCTGCGAGGTGGTATGGAGCAAAGAACCAGTGTAGATGTGGGGAATCTTTCTTTCAGCTCAGTTAATGTTTTTTGAAAGCTGATAGCAACAGGTGCCACGCGTTTGTTGCTTTTGGTAACATCGTTCGTTCCAAGATGAAGGACCACCTTTTCAGGATCCAATGTCATTCCTAGTTCCTCCTCTTTTAGCTTTACCAAAGATATGGCGTCAGTGAGTACAGCTCCCAACTTGTTGGTGATCATTACTCCATCTGGTGGCTCTATGTAGTTTAGGTTCGACGCACCAATCAGTGGAGTAGTTCTAGAGTCCATTGGGCCGGATCCATGGTCTGATACAGCATTCTTGGTGTTCATAATCGAATTTGGCTTCATCTTTTCAGATTCTTCGTCAAAAGAAATCAAGTCCACAAACACGTCATCCTTTCTATTATCAACAGTGTTAGCTAAACTGTTTTGTTGTCCGTGTGGCACTGATTTCTCTGGTACAGTCTGGGCGATTGTTGGACTGATGAAGCTAGCATTGGTGTTACTGGGTGGTGTCTGCCATACCGGCGAATGCGCATTAAGGACTTGGTTGTTAGTGTTGTTTTGACCTTGATAGCTACCGGCCTCATCTCTGGCCCCAAACCTCCACCCCACTCTATGCTCTCTGTTCTCATCGCAATCAGCAATCATATGACCAGTTTGTCTACAAAAGTTACAAACAACTTCATTTTCACAATCGTTTTTGAGATGACTTGAGCTGCCACAACGAAAACATCTCCTTCTTGTATCAGGTTTGACTGGACACCTGAATGACTTATGACCTGTCACACCACAATGTGTACATTTGGTTTCACGGTGATAGAGCTTAACAGGAAAACCGTCAATTTCTAGCTCATCAGGCAGCTCCTGCATATTCACAATTGCTACGTATCGTGTGCCGTTCTCCAACCCCTTGTGACCTCGTACATAGCCTCGTCTCATGCTGTCCTCTATCACTGTTCCATAGGCTGACAGGGCGGCTATTATCGCAGCGTCATTCATTTCAACAGGAGCTTCGGCTATGGTGATCCAGTCAGTTTTTCTGTCAGCTTCGCTCAACATAATATCTTTGTTGTTCATTTTTATTGTAGCCGCCAAAATTGCGTTTTTCGCAGGTTCATGCTTCAATGTTATGCGATATTCATCGCTGCTATGTGCACATTGTATGGCCTTGATATCTTCCTTATCCACATATTTCACCAATTCAGCCAGCAGTTCGTCTTCTTTGGGTCTGCCGTTACGTGTCACACTGAACACCACTGTTAATGGCCTTTGAAGTGCCGGCATGTTCAAGCGTCAATCACTGATTGTGAACGCGTGCCACTGGTGTAGTTATATAACTAGTTGTTGTTATAGTGTTCAATCATGCGTGACGAGAATGTTCAACAGATCTTTCACTTGTTGAGTTGTTCAATCCAAAATGGCAGCCCCCAAGGTGGGCGAAAATATGGCTTTATACAGAGAGTGGCCCAGAAAAACCTTTCAAATAGTATTTTTCTCACCATAAAAATGATATTCAGTTCTTCAGCAAATAGCCCACGACATTCACAGATGCATTGGTCAAAAGTATACAGATGTAGCTTCTATACTCTCGTCGAAAAAAAGGATGAAATTCACACAATAAAGAACACAGCATACACCGTTCAGTACTAGCGCCACTGCCCGGCCACCCCCCCCCCCCCAACCACCAGCCACCACGACTGAACATGCGCCGGCAAAAGATAACTTTGCCTGGCCCCTACCCCAGTCATCCAATCCAATATAAACACCTCCCCACTTCCCCACTCCGGCCCAACCTCAACCTCCAGGGACTGAAAAGGAGTTGTCATCTGAGACGTGGCCCAACTAGGGGCTCTGAAAGGAGCCGTTTTGTGAGACACATAAGGCAGTGGGCTTTCAATCATAGCACTGAAGGAGACGGATTCTGGTCTTAAGCAATGAGCTCTCTATCATTACATTGCTAGCTTGGGTGATGGCACGGCGGACACGGATGGTTGGCTAACGATGACGGTTCATGATGGTGGTTTCAAACACACTGCTCAGAAAGCAGAGCACATCTCAAAGGGTCAGTCCTTGCCCTTACTCTGGTGGCTGGTCGCCTCTGCCCTGGTTCCTTGTCTCCTGGACTTTTTGCCAATGCTTGTACAATCACCTACCTCACCAGGTAAAAAGAGAGAGGCACTATAAGGTTTATACCAGAACTAGTGCATAATCTCGCGTCAGCCCTCGCGCTGCGCGCTCCTCTAGACGTGGCCCACATTGCAAAGTGACATTCGCATGGATACAAGCGAACAGCAATTACCACGAAGATCCAAGAGACTCAGACAACAAGACCCTCAACAAAAATTTTCAGGATGGAGAAGCGAGGCCAAGCGTGGACGACTAGCATGCTCACGCTATGTGCACTTGTAAGCATAGCGTTGGCCCAAACACACTGGGTACAAAACCAGTATTCCCAGCAGACCTGCTCCAGGACATAATTTTCACAACGAACATGATAAGACAGGAGACACCCAGCATTGGGACGGCAATAGCCCTGTCACGATTAAAAATCGCAGAAGACTTTATCACCATCCCCATCTCATGGTGGGACACACAACGGAGCAGACGAGGAGTGGTCAACGGTATTGGTTCCGCCATGAAGTTTCTGTTTGGTACAGCAACAGACAGCGAAATGCAGGAAGTATCCTGGACGAAATTAGACGGAACCAAGACAACACGCTCTATTGGATTGACCAATTCACGGTAACTATTAATCATACATATTAAGAAATTCAGATCAATAGAGACCATATTAACCTTTTAATCAAAGAAGTAAAAGGCATACTCTCAGAGCTAAATAACGGCCTCTCTGGCGTGCTACGTCAGATACGAATGGTTCGCAACCAACAGGCTGTCAGCGAACTGGTCACCCAAATGTTACTAAGCGCCCAACAGTACGCACATTTAGAAGCTGGACGACTCACTGAGACACTGCTGACCCTTATCACACTGAAATAACTCCTCGCATCTGAGCTACCTCAGACGGGTAGAGTTGTACAACCCCTACAACGGTACTATGAACAATCCCCTGTCACCCCAGTATGGACTGATAACATACTTATCTACAGAGTCAGACTTCCACTGATTTCACCCGAACAGTGGCACTTTGTGACGATAACCACGTGGCCGGTGCCATTCGACACGTGGCAGTCTACCTTGGCCCTGCCCCAACATGTCCTAAGAGACACCCGCAGAGGAGGATTGGATGTGTCACCTAGGTGCCATGGACGGCACCCCCGAGTCTGCAGACGTGGACTCATAACTCAAGCAACCACGTACGGTTGCCTGACACATCTTCTCGCAGCCAACCCCACATACCACCCCTCATGCGTCATCATGGTACAACGACGCATCCCCATAGACACAATCCACCCTCACCAGAACATTGGGTTTGTTCTAGCTACAAACGGGTCAACCTTCATCAAACGCTGCGCCAGTCAAGCCGAGAGAGCAGCTACCTTGGAAGCCGGTGTTTACAGACTGCAGTTGACGTTCCCCTGCAGTCTGCACGGCAAGGATTGGACATTAAAAACAACGTTCACGAGAGAAACAAATATAACATTGCAGGCAGATTCAGCCAGAACTCAAGTGAGCTATAGCATCACAGAGATGCTGACCCACAATGAACTCGATGAACCAGTTGTGCAACAACTTCAAGACCTGGACGAAGTCGGTAAAGTACAAGTACGACTGGGCGCATTGCTTGCCAGACCCGCTGGGCTAACCCGGACCCCAGGCGGCCTCAATTGGCTACACTTCCTGCGGCTGTGTGCCATCCCGCCGAGAGCCATTGCCACGTACCTCAAAAGGAGACGACTCTTCAACAGAAGCGACCGCAGAGGAGCTTCTAAGAACTACGTTCCAGGCAGTGAATCCACGGAAGATAGCGTGCCTACACCTAACACAGCCGCATTCGTATTCGATACCAATGGCGGTAATTAAAAATGTGTCGATTCCTTCCGTAATCTACTTACGAAGATCTGTCAATAACATATATTATATTAAACTGACGGTCTATGTATGACCTCGTTTTTTTAAAAATTGTAATAATTTTACGAACTATAAATACGTTCCATAGATGTAGAATCCTGTATGTACATCCACGGACTTATAAGACATTATTAATAGAAACTAGAGAATGTCAAATATATTTTAAAACATATCTATAATAGGAATGTGCACGCTGCGACACAAGAGATGACCAGCGCACACCTAACAGTTTATAAACCACTAATACATTATCACTGGCTTAGCATGAATGTATTATTATTACCATTATTATCCTCATTAAAAGGACATGTGCAGTATGTACATTGGATACGCGTAGCGGCCAATATACACACTTACATAACTACCTATATCATACATTATCACTGGCTCAACATGAATGTATATATATCGCATAAATGCGACAACTTATTATTACTATTATTATCCTTATTAAAAGGACATGTGCAGTATGTACATTGGACACGCGTATCGGCCAATATACACACTTACATAAATACCTATATGATACATTATCACTGGCTCAAAATGAATGTATATATATCGCATAAATGCGACAACTTATTATTACTATTATTATCCTTATTAAAAGGACATGTGCAGTATGTACATTGGACACGCGTAGCGGCCAATATACACACTTACATAAGTACCTATATGATACATTATCACTGGCTCAAAATGAATGTATATATCGCATAAACGCGACAACTTATTATTACTATTTATTAACCTTTATTAAAAGGACACGTACAGTATGTACATCGGATACGCATGGCGACCAATATACATATATATGTAATTACATATATGATACATTATCACTGGCTTAACATGAATGTGTAGACTGCCGTAAACTAGGCAGAATGTAATGTATGACGTACGTACTGAATACGCTGCACGCGATCAGTACGCACACGTCCACAAGCAGGGTTCGCACAATTGCGATAATTATTATTTTTACTATTATTATTCTGTCATTATTAAACCGCCGCTTGGGGTTAAAGAACCTACAGCCGGATGACAGATTATTTACTATGCCGTGTGATCGTCTAATGAACAAACCTGTAATCTACAGAGATTGCTCCGATCACACGAGAAGTCTAATAACAAACCCTGGCGCTAATTGTCCCGCAGGGCAATCAGCAAATATCAATAAAGATTAACGTAAGGCAAGTTTACATTAAACGAGCATCGCAAAACTCTAAGTAAACATTTGTCCGCTGCCATCTGGCGATGGCTGAGTGTTGTCACTTCGCCCAAACAACCAGGCGCGCCGCGCCTACTGTTTGTTCAATGCGGCCTAACAAGGGCCTTCTATGTTTATGACACAAGGGCCTTCTATGTTTATGACACCTGTTTACTAGGCGGCGGGCCCTGGGTTCGACCCCAGCCCCCGCCCCCTACCAGGGACCTTACTAACTGGCATTATTGTACATGTATGTATGCAAATATATGTTTTGAGATTGGTAATAAAAAGAGGCTGGGTAGGAGACAGCGACAGTTAAGTTTAGCATGAGACCAAGACGAGACGAAGACGTGAACCGTGCTGTCACCTACCCAGAGATATTATATTTAACAGTTTGTTGGAGTTGATCATTTCCTGCTGATATTGCGATATCAGGAACTCGGACGCTGACAACTGAACAAGTGTCAGATGCGTTGCTAAGATTGGTCAACCCTGAGCACCGATCTTACATAGGGGTAGGGTAAATTTATTATAAAATCACACTTCTCTCACTGAATCTGAAACAGTATGTCCGTAGATGATGACTAGCCTATATATACTCAACTTTGAAATCAATTCAGTTTTCCATTGAACCAAAAAGACCTATTATAAAAAAAACAATTACACCCAAAACTGGTCACAAATGCAAACCTCTGCCGAGCGTTCCGGATCCTGGATCATCCCCAAAATTTAACAGCCTGTTCCTTGACCAGAGATACGCCTCTGGTAAAAGTTTCATACAAATCCGGTAATTACTTTGTCCCAAACATGCTTTATGAACTTTTTCCATCCACACGCTAAATTGTCCTACTTAGGGGGGTTATGGGTTAAAACTGGTAATAATACAATTAATATTTATGATAAAATTACACTTCTTTCATTAAATTCCATCTACTATAACCAAATAATATGTTTATATATTTAAATATAAAAAAATATAAATCTTCTAAAAAACGTGAACAATTACATCTAAAGCTGCTCAAAAATGCAAACCTCCACCGAGCGATCCGGATGGTAATCTGGATCCTGAATCCGGATCGTAATCCAGATCATACACAAAACCTAATGGCCTATCCCATAATTTGAGACACATCTCTGGTAATAGTTTTATGCAAATCCGGTAATTACTTTGTAAGTAGTAGTGTCCAAACATGATGTATTAACTCAGGGGGGTTATGGGTGAAAACTGGCAATAAAACATTTAACATTTAACATTTAATCACATTTCTTTCACTAAATTCCAACTATGATAACCACAGAAGTTCAGTTTTTCCATTGAAAAACTTGAACTAATATACATATTGCAAAAAACCACATAAAAAAACACCCCAATTTGCTCAAAAATGAAGATTTTTTCATTAATCCCATTTAATTTTGTGGATTTATGGCTCTAATATGTATTTACATATGTTATGTAGGTCCACTATAAATCCCTTGATATGGAGATTTTCCAAACATTATTTCTGTGAAAAAAATTGGAAAATAGATTTTTCGGACAAAATTTGTACGGCTCGCGTACGAAAGCGTCAATAATTTTTTTTCGCTGGTAATTTTGCAGAGCAGACAAGTCAAACTTACCTCTCAAGGGTCCAATTAAGCGAACAGAAAAATAACATTAAAAAAGTACAGGAAGCCATGTCTGGTCCGACCATTTTTATTGAGCTTTCGAATATGTGGATCCTGGACTATAAAAGATTGTACACATAATAACGCATGCTGATTACTTGAGCGATAATATGTGAACCAATTTGAAAATCAACAGTTTACAAGACATCAAATCAATATAAAATATAAATTGGCACTGTTTTCGACTCAGTGCGACCTCACCAATATTCTATTTCAAAAAAGAAGGCATATAAAACACTAGAACATAAACATTCTGTAATAATTTAGAGCAGCCAGATGTGTACGTGCAGACAGTCAGTCAAAAAAAATGCATTAGATATAAATTTTGTCAAGCAATTCTAGATCAGCCCTTGAAACGAAAGCGGTATATACATCCGTCCAGACTTACTGGCTCAGACTGGGCCAGTCCATCTAGTTATTGAAATACTCCCACACAAAAAAACATTATATATATTTTGCCTGCTACGTATGCAGAAGCGAGAGTGGGAACTGAGGGCTTATCTGTCCGAATCAATATCCATCAAATAGGCTTGAGTAAACTGTACTGCTCTGCGAAGGAAATGAAATGAATCGGGCTTCAGGCCACCTTTGTGCACATATAGGCTATATATATACATACATATATATACATATAGGCTAAACTGGCCAGGAGAACCTCCTGAGGGCTCTGCGAAGGGCAAATGCAGTATCTGCTTACTATAGGCTACTGCCTTTTGCCTTTGCGCGACAAAACAGGTATACTTTTCTACTAATATCAAATAGATTATATTTTGTTCAAAATTATCTACCAAGTAGCTACTACTACTGACCTATGCTAATAGAACTCCACTATATATTTTTTATGCCAATTTGGCCGAGAAAATAAAACTAATATATAGGCATGAAATCTACATCAGTTTGCAGGTGGTGTCCACACATGAATGCCATACATTTATTTTATGCAGGTCCACGTACAGTACTATTTTTATTCTGTCACAGTGTGAAACGCAATAGCCTCGATCTGCAATGTTTTCACCTGGCAATCTTATACGATGAAGTAAGTGGGAGGGGGAACTTAGGCCTATATAATATTGATTTCACCGAGTAGCCATTCAAAATGGTTTCGGCGGTCGTCACTGCATTTCACAGAATATACAACTCACAGAACCAGAAATAAAGAATCACATCACATCTTCAATTTATTGAGCTCATAATGCAAACATACATAATTCTTTTTCCTAATTAACTAGATTGATCGGAAGTAATCAGCAATAGTCTGTGGAGGATGGTCCAATATGATCGATTGTTCCGAAATTTTGTAACCATCATTATCTACACACTGGGAAACAACCCTGAAAATTTCGCAAAATTTCATTTAGCATTTTAAAAGTTAGACTATTTGGCATGTAACACCATTCCGAGAACAAGCCAGAATGAAGTTAATGGGTTTATACACTAAAGGGACTGGCCCAGGCTAAAATCATAAAAAAAGCGGTGATTTTATTTCGGTTTCTTTATATGACCATATTATGTAAACATGTCCATAGACTAGAACTGCAAAAGTTTGTCAATTTTTGTGCTGCGCATTCACCAGTCAGGCTAGATATAGAGATGAAATTTATGAGTTGTAATTATTGACAACCATGTCAAAAATTAGAAATACGGGAATTTCGTCTCTATATCTAGCCTAACTGGTGAATGCGCAGCACAAAAAATAAAAAAACTTTTGCAGTTCTAGTCTATGGACATGTTCACATCAAATGGTCATATTAAGAAGCCGAAATAAAATCACCGATTTTGTTATGATTTTGCATGATCATGAACTGTTCATGAACATTCATGAATAGTTCATGAATGTTCGTGAACGAAAAACTATGAACGTTCATGAACGTTCATCAACATGTTCATGAACGGTCAATGAATATTCTTGAACAACAAATGAGACTTTCATGAAAGTTCATGAGTTCATGAACCTATTCTGTACATGAACTCTCACTTTGTTCATGAACATGGGTTGAACGGTCATGAACTCAGATAATTCTTGAACCAAGGCTAGTTCATGAACGACCATGAACTCAGCAAATTCATGAACCAGATAGTTAATGAACATTCATGAACGTTCATTAAATGTGTTCATGAACTAT
Source organism: Flabesymbios commensalis (assembly GCA_964017125.1). Lineage (NCBI taxonomy): Eukaryota > Metazoa > Annelida > Polychaeta > Terebellida > Flabelligeridae > Flabesymbios > Flabesymbios commensalis. The sequence goes on along the minus strand of OZ024912.1, from coordinate 72,909,447 downwards.
TCGTGAATGTTCATGAACATCTAATGAGACATTCATGAAATTCATGAACTGTCAACCTAGTTCATGAACGGCCTAAACTAAAATAATTCACGAACCAGATAGTTCATGATATCCATGAACGTTCATTAAATGTGTTCATGAACTGCTCATGAATGTTCCTGAACAGCAAATGAGACATTCATGAACTCCCAACCTGAAGTTCTGAGCATAATGTTCATGAAATTGAGGTTGTTCATGAACGACCAGGAACTGCGGTTGTTCAACAATGAACCAGATAAGCCAACAACACTTAATCTAATTTCATGATGTTCACAAACTAAGTTCGTGTTGATGTTCATTAATGTTCACGAATTGTTTATGAAGATTCAATAAGTCTTTTGACCTGTTAAATACATATAGTATTGTGATCGGTGATGCGATTTTTATGAGGTTGCTTCTTACCTAAACACAACAAGCTAATTAAGCTTTATTTTGGTAATTAAAAAAGTATTACAGTATTACACAGAACTGAACAAAAAACTGAGAAACTAATTATTTTTAAATATTATGTATTCTATGGTTGATAATCTAACTCAGATTGTCTCAATTTGCTAATTAATTAGTTAGTTATCCATTGCGTAGTTGACACCATATTCGCCAGGGTAGTTAGGCTGTCATTCACCACAGTTCATGAACATTCATCAACAAACAATGAACTAAATTGAGATTTCAAACTCGAAACAATTTATCACAGTTCATGAAACTGTCCCTCATGAACTTTCATGAACTAGCCATAAACCGAATTAAGACTTATCAAGTTCATAATAATTCATCAAAGTGTGAACTTTAACGAACAACCATGAGCTAAATAATGAGCCTAATCAAGTTCATAACAATTCATCACAGTTCATGAAAGAGTCCCTCGTGAATTTCCATGAACTAGCCATGAACAGAATTCAGACTTATCAAGTTCATAATAATTCATCAAAGTTCATGATTTTTAACGAACAACCATGAGCTAAATAATGAGACTAATCAAGTTCATAACAATTCATCACAGTTCATGAAACAGTCTCTCATGAACTTTTATGAACTAGTCATGAGCCGAATAAAGACTTATCAAGTTTATAATAATTCTTTAAAGTTCATGAAAGTTTATACAAGCTATGAACTGAATTGATTCTACCAAGTGCATAAAAATTCATGACTGTTCATGAACCTCTTCATATGAACTTCATGATGAACAGTTCATGAACATATTTCATGAGTTGGCTTGATGAACCCTTGATGAATGTTCATGAATGTTCATGAACATTCATCAACGCTCATCACTTGATGAACTTCATCTCACCGGGGTCCAGGCTAGTCCCTTTAACTAGGCCTACATCATAGAGGAGCGTCATAAATAGGCATTTACTACATGTCAAATGGTCTAACATTTGGTCTACACAATATTTTTTCACGAATTTCTTAGGATAAAAAAGAAAATAGGGTTTTACAAAATTTCATAAAAATCGCATGAAAATTCACTGACTTGATACCGAAAAGCAAACTTTCATTTTGGACCATCCTCCACCGTCGAACAGTATACACAAGTAAATTTGTGAAATCCCTACATTTCAATTGCGCTGTATAGTTTAAACAATTTTGTGTGTAGGTTGCTGACGGCTATTTTATACTTTCTGATCCATATTTCAGTGGAATTGACAATATTAGTCGATGTCAGATATCGGTGGCATTCGCAAGATTCTAAGATCTGAGATGCAGACATCTCGAATTTTCTGGAATATCTGTAGCAGCTATTTTGAATTTGCAGGATTCCCTATTAGTCCCAGAGCTAGGGGGGTTTTATTTGTGTTGAAAGGTCCATACGATCCAAGAGTTCCACCTATAGTGAAATTTTCTCAGGAATCCGAATCTGCGCGTCTTACAAAAATCATCCTGTCCAAAAGTACCGTAAAAACCCTTTAAACACTAGTACCGTCAAAATCGCAAACCGCAATTTGAAATATTGCGTATGAAGTGATTGTTTGCTAAAATTGTGGTAATTTTCTATTCAAATAATTTTTAAATTATTTATTATCCTCACATATAACACAGGCTTTCACATGGATGTAAAATATTTTGTGTCTAATCAATGACAAATACACAATATAGCTTTAAGTTTTTATACTTTTTCACTAAATAAACAAAATACTTTTCTCTCAGCCGATTTTTGTATAGTATAAATGTTTAGTTTTGATTCAAACATGTTCTAGAACTATTGTTGACTTAAAATTAACCCATTTGGAATAAAAATAATGAGTTATGTAAACATATTACTCGCTTTTTTCGTTAGACGTAAAATTAGCTCGCTTTTCTTCAGGCTCGGGAAAATTGACCATATCTCACATTTTTGCCCACTGAGTAGTCAAATTTTGAGCTATATCAATATGTTTGATATAAATAGAAAGCTACTGGCACATGCCTTCACATGGATGTAAAATATGTTGTGTCTGATTATTGACAAATGCACAAGAAAGCTTCAAGTTGGTATTTCAACCCTTAATTTGACCTTTTTTCATACTTTTTCAGTAAATAGTCAAAATACTTTTTTCTCAGCTTTCGTATATAATAAATATTTAGTTTTGATTCAAACATATTCTAGAACTATTGTTCACTTGAAATAAACCCATTTGGAATAAAAATAGAGAGTTATGTGAACATATTATATACTTTTTTGGTTAGCCGTAAAATTTGCGCGCTTTTCTTTGGGTTCAGAAAAATTGTATGTATCTCACAGTTTTGCCCAATGAGTAGTCAAATTTTGGGCTATATCAATATATTTGATATCAATAGAAAGCTACTGGCACAGGCCACGGATGTATAATATTTTGTGTCTAATCTTTGACAAATGTACAAGATAGCTTGAAGTTGGTACTTTAATCCTTAATTTTACCTATTTTTCATACTTTTTCAGTACATAGTCAATATACTTTTCTCTCAACTGATTTTTGTGTATAATAAATATTTAGTTTTGATTCAAACATGTTCTAGAATTATTGTTGACTTAAAATAAACCTATTTGGAATATAAAAAATAATGAGCTATTCGAACATATTACACACTTTTTGGGTTGGATGTAAAATTTGGGCACTTTTCTTCCAGCCCGGGAAAATTGACAGTGCTTCACATTCTTGTCCAATTAGTACCCGGTACCCAAAATAAAAAAATGTATCAACATCTTTGATATCAGTTAAAAGTAACTATCAAGGGCTTTAACGTGGATACATAGTATTTTATTTCTGTTAAATACGAAATGTACAACAATTAAGCGCTAACTTTGTATTTTATCCCTCCATTTGAACAATTTCCAACGTTTTCTTAGTGAATACCAGCAAGCCTTCTCGCTCATGTTAACTTTATATGGTATAAATGTTTGTTATTACTTCAACATTCTCTGGAGCCATTTTTCAAAAGTTATCTTGACGACTGAAGAAGTGATCACAGCCATTTTTAAAGTTATCTCAGCCACTACAAAAGTTATCTTAGCCACTGAAGAAGTGATCATCACAAATTTAAACGTCATCTCAGCTACTACAAATGTGATCTTGGCCACTGAAGAAGTTAGCACAGCGACTTTGAAAGTTATCTCAGTCACTACAAAAGTGATCTTGGCCACTGAAGAAGTGATTACAACCACTTTAAAAGTTACCACTACAAAAGTTATCTTAGCCACTGAAGAAGTGATCATCACAAATTTAAACGTCATGTCAGCCACTACAAATGTGATCTTGGCTACTGAAGAAGTTAGCACAGCGACTTTGAAAGTTATCTCAGCCCCTACAAAAGTGATCTTGGTCACTGATGAAATGATCACAGCAACTTAAAAAGTCATCTCACCAATGCAACAGTTATCTTGACGGATGAAGAAGTGATCACAGCCACTTTAGAAGTTATCTCAGCCACTAAAAAGGTGATCTTGGCCACTAACAAACTGGTGTCAGCCAATTTACAGGTTATCTAAGCCACTACAAAGTCATCTGGGCCACTGAAGAAGTGATCGCAGCCACTTTTAAAAATATCTAAGCGACTACAAAAGTGATCTTGACCTGTGAATAATTGGTTACAATAACTTTGAAAGTTATCTCTGCCACTATAAAAATGATCTTGGCCACTGACGAAGTGCTCACAGCGACTTTAAAAGTGATCTCAGCCACTACAACAGTGATCTTGGCCACTGACGAAGTGATCTCAGTCACTGTAAAAGTTATCTCAGCCACTACAAAAGTGATCTTGACCACTAACAATCTTATGTCAGCCCGTAAAAGTGATCTTGGCCACAAAAAACTGATCCTGTCCACCGTAGAAGTGATCACATTCACTTTAAAAGTCATCTCAGCCGATACAAAAGTGATATTGGCCACTAATAATCTTATGTCAGTCCATAAAAAAATGATCTAGGTCACTACAAAAGTGATCTTGACCACTTAAGAAGCCATCACAGCCACTTTAAAAATCATCCCATCTACCACAAAGCTGATCTTGGTCACAAACAAACTGATCTTGTCCACTAAAGAAGTGATCACAGCAACTTTGTAGTGGTTAAGATAATTTTTTAAGTGGCTGTGATCATTTCTTCAGTGGCCAACATCACTTTGTAGTGGCTTAGATAATTTTGTTAGTGGCTGACAACAGTTTGTTACTGACCAAGAATACCTTTGCAATGGCTGAGATGAACTTTAAAGTGGCTGTGATCACTTCTTCAGTAGCCAAGATCATTTTTGTAGTGGCTGTGATAACTTTTAAAGTCGCTGTGATCACTTCTTCAGTGACTAAGCTCATTTTTTTGTGGCCAAGATCACTTTTACGGGCTGACACAAGATTGTTAGTGGTCAAGATCACTTTTGTAGTGGCTGAGATAACTTTTACTGTGACTGAGATCACTTCTTCAGTGTCCAAGATCACTTTTGTAGTGGCTGAGATCACTTTTAAAGTCGCTATGATCACTTCGTCAGTGGCCAAAATCATTTTTATAGTGGCAGAGATAACTTTCAAAGTTATTGTAACCACTTCTTCAGTGGCTAAGATCACTTTTGTAGTCGTTTAGCTATTTTTAAAAGTGGCTGTTATCACTTCTTCAGTGGCCCAGATCACTTTGTAGTGGCTTAGATAACCTTTAAAATGGCTGACACCAGTTTGTAAGTGGCCAAGATCACCTTTGTAGTGGCTGAGATAACTTCTAACGTGGCTGTGATCACATCTTCACTCGCCAAGATAACTTTTGAATTGACGAGATAACTTTTTAAGTTGCTGTGATAACTTCATCAGTGGCCAAGATCACATTTGTAGTGGATGAAAAAACTGTTAAAATCGCTGTATTTACTTCTTCAGTGGCCAAGATAGCTTTTGTAGTGGTTGAGGTAACTTTTAAGGTGATTGTTATCACTTCTGCAGCGGCCAAGATCACTTTTGTAGTGGCTGAGAAAACGTTTAAAGTTGCTATGATCACTTCTTTAGTGACTAAAATGACTTTTGTAGTGGCTGAGATAACTTTAAAAATGACTGTGATCACTTCTTCAGTCGTCAAGATAACTTTTGAAAAATGGCTCCAGAGAATGTAAAAGTAATAACAAACATTTATACCATATAAAGTTAACATGAGCGAGAAGTCTTGCTGGTATTGACCAAGAAAACGTTGGAAATTGTTCAAATGGAGGGATAAAATACAAAGTTAGCGCTTAATTGTTGTACATTTCGTATTTAACATAAATAAAATATTATGTATCCACGTTAAAGCCCTTGATAGTTACTTTTACCTGATATTAAAAATTTTTTTACATTTTTTTAAATTTGGGTAACCAGCATCATTGAGCAAAAATGTGAAACACTGTCAATTTCCCTCGGGGAGGGGGGAGAAGAAAAGTGCCAAAATTTTACATTCAACCCAAAAAAGTG
>OZ024912.1:72757884-72903331 GCA_964017125.1 Flabesymbios commensalis | reverse complement strand
CTACACTAGGGCCGGTAAATGTATGACACGGTAAACTTAGAAACACATCGAGTTTATAATGACTAGGTAAATGTATGCCACAGTAACCATATGACAAGGTAAATGTATGCCAAATTAAACATAGATTAGAAACACATCGAGTTTATAATAACTAGGTAAATGTATACCACAGTAAACATAAAACACATCGTGGTTATAATAACTAGGTAAATGTATGCCACAGTAAACATAGAAACACATCGTGTTTATATCAACTACGTAAATGTATGCAACAGTAAACATACAAACTCATATTGGTTATAATAGCTAGGTAAACGTATAACAAAGTAAACATACAAACACATCATGTTTATATTAATTAGGTAACAGTATGGCACAGTAGTAATAGAGACACGTCGTGGTTATACTAACTATAGCTAAACTGGGAAACTATATGCCGGAGTACAAATAGAGACAAATCGTGTTTATAATAACTATAGCTAAACTAGGTAACCATATGCCAGAGTAGCCTACAAATAGAGACACATCGAGTTTATAAACTAGGTAGCTATAAGCCAGAGTACAAAGAGAGACAAATCGTTTTTATAAACTAGGTAACTATATGCCAGAAATAGAGACAAATCGTGCTGATAATAACTATAACTAGTGGTTCAACATACTGTCACAGTGGTGCTAAACTAGATAAATATATGCCACAGTAGAAATAGAGACACACCGTGTTTATAATTAGTATAGCCAGCTGGTCAACAAACTGTTAGAGTGCTAATGGAATACTCATATCATAGAGATACTAGTACCTCATGCTTTATCAATGTCACAATGCAAATAGACTCATATCATATATTATAAATAATCATAAATTTTAAATCTAGGTCAACAATATAGAAAATGAAGACGCTTCGTAGAAATAATAAATCTGGCACAGTACATTTTAATGTCTTTACAAATGTATTTCTACATTAACATGTTTAAAATAGAACCCAGAAAAATACAGGAAGTTAGTACAAATGTGGAAACTGCAAAGCAATAATCCGTGGCTGAATAATTGAGAATTATTTTAACTATGCAGATCAAACACAAATGTACTGTCAATATGATTTGACCTGATAGTTGTCTGGAAAAATAAAATGCAACTTTTAGTGATGGAATCGTATTTTTGATACGTTTGTCGCGTTTTCGCAAAGTAATCATCACCAAAATGAGCAGAATAAAGGAAGTTGATATTGCCGAAATATCCACAGCACATACGAATATAATCATTAGTCTGTCCATTACATCTAAGTCACAGTCTCCAATGGAACAATACTTAAAAACAAACTGTGTGTCTAAAAACAAACTGTGATTTTGCAAATGTGCAACAGTGGTACTAATTACATAAAACATTGGCATAACAAACCAACTGACTGACGACAAAAAGGTTATGTTCTTAACTTTTAAGAAACGATGCCCAAAAGGACATGCCAGTTTCAATGCGACAATACACATTGAACATGTTTTGAATATCATTGTACTACCCAAAGAGAGAGAAAACATGAAATTGATTATGTAACAACCAATACTTTGTCTCCACTTCACTACATTGATTGTGGTAAACCCAATAGCAGATAAACTAATTAAGGAAAAAGACGAAATACATTCTGCTACTACATGATTCAATTTAAAAATATTATAATGAAGTTTAATGTTTGAATTTATGTCAGTTAATAATTTAGTTGTAGAAATAATTAAAGATATAACTGTTAACAACATTAAGCATGCAAAAACAATGGCCGCTAAAGAGCTGTTCATTATTCCATAGCATTTACGCATCATTGAATCATATCTGCATTTAACATTCTCTGGTAAAATACAGCAAAATGTATAATCTGATGCCATCACGACCAATATACTCCCTTGTTTAGGAGTTATCCATATATTCATTGTGAAACTGACATTTGTTAAATTCAATAGAATCAATGACTGTAACTGTATGTTAAGATTTAGCGAAAGTCTTTGCAAAGGGTTGCAAGTCAAGTCTAGAAAAGCAAGAAATTGTAATCTGAAATCTTTGTTAGAAGCCATTGATATCTGATTGTATCCTAAATCTAATACTAAAAGCTTTTTAAGTATGTCTGCTACAAGAAACCTAGTATCATTAAGTTTGTTGTGACTAAAATCAATAAAAAGTATAAATTGCTTTATTGGGTGAGACTTCTCAGAAAAGACAACCAATTCAACACCACAGTGTGACATGTTAACATAAATAATAGACGATGTTGAGAAAACCTTCAAATTTAGAACAGCTTGGGTTCCGTTCAACACAACCCCTTTGACGTATAGCTGTACAGTATCTGATATACTTCTTAAGGAATGTAATATATTGCAGTGTAGTATATACCCATCACATTGGCAGTTTGAGGGGCATACTTTGCATGCAATTTCATCGTCAAATGATGGCATACAGTCGACATAACCATCACATATTTGTTCAATACTTAAACATCGGATTTCTCCACGACATTTTAATAAACCAGGACATGATGTATTAGAACAGAATTGCTCATCATCTCCGTTCACACAGTCAATATGGCCATCACATATTACAGACATGCGTAAGCAATAATGATGTGTACACCTAAACATGCCAGGGCAAGCAATATACATACAAAGTGGTGATATTTGCTCGAAAGGGAACTGCTCATTATGTGCATTAACGTGGCACATGTCAGCAATTGTTCTGAAACGTTTGTTCCGACATTTAATTTGAACCTGCGCTAAAAATGTTACGTTAAGGACGTCGACATTCTCTTTTCCCCAGCTTTCAGTCCAGCGGTTTAATTTTTGTGCAACTCTGTTCACAGAACTGCCTGGGATGAAATATGATGTTGTTACAACCATATCTGTCGTGTTAATGTGTTTCACGGGTCTTTGAAAACAAACTTTATCTTCAGTCAGCATTAAACTATAAGATTCAATGCCATCGCAAAAAGAATGTATTTTCAGAGACGGTTGAAACAAAGACGAATTTACAAATTCACGCGGAACTACACCAACTATATGAAATGGTAAATATAGAGTATCGTTGATTAGCATAAATGGGTCTTCTGCAACACTAGAAGATGAGCAATTGCTTTCGTCATCTCCAGATAAACAATCTTTCCACAAAACGCATTGATACATCAACAATATGCACGTGCCATCATTACATTCGTAATATTGTGAACTACAAGTCTTAGTGCTGCTGGATAATTGACTTGGCTTTTCACACACGATCCCAGTGGATTTAAGACGTTGTTTACAACGGTATTTCTGTGCACTCCAACCAATCATTACATTAGGATCTTCTGTATTCATTAAATTTGAATAGAAAGATTCGTATCGGACCAAACCACAATATGTGCTGTTTAAAACAGCGGGAATAGAATAATGATCGAATATTGCACGCATCATTATCAAAGGTTGTGATTGCATGTCATTTTTTACTCCATATCCAATTAAAGTGTTAACTAATGGTATGGAGGGTATCCTATACTCTTTTGTAGATTTTGCAGTCAAATCTTGAAGTGCGTCAATTTGTTTCTCTTCAAGACGAGATACAAACCTAACTGTATTAACTGTTAATATTGAACTATTCAGAAAAGAACAAGCTTTGATGGATGTATAGAAATCAAAATTGGGTTGAGATTGTAAAATAATATAGCACGTCGAAGAATTAGTCAATAGAAACCAGCCTTTGTCACAATGATAGCCTGGATATGGAGATAGCTGGTTCCGATGAGCTTCGTACTGAGATCTTTGACTGTGGGTACGGCATACATACGTGGCGTGGAATTGTTTAGTGCACGACTCTGTAAGCCACAGGATTTGCACATAATCGGAATATCCAATGACACATTGTTTTAGAACAGACATATCAGGCTGCTTGATTTGCTCACTTATAGGAAAAGTATTTTTAATGGAAATACGTTTTCCAGATGTAATATAATGTATTGTAACATTACGAGATCTGAGCCGTCCATAAACACTCGGATCATACCATGTCGTGTAGCTGACCAACTGGTTGTCCAACCAAGTAGAGCTGATTTCCCCCTGTGATACATAAATATAATACATTTACAAATATATGACTGGATATTTAATTGTTGAAGCACATCAATATTAAACTTGTAGATCATATTATTATTAACCCTTACAACGCTAAAATATTTGTTATAAACTATGGAGAACAAAGTGATTTTGTCAATTTGAAATCATGTTAAATGTCTTAGCTAGCTCTTCCCGCTTCATTTGAATACCAATGGATCAACGGCCATTTCAAATTATTAAATCTTTCAGTGCGGAGATCTAGTCAGGTTCACTATGTAATTTCGTGGGAAATCGCTGTTAATTTTGGTTTTGGTGCATTTTTGTACACTTTGATGAATCTTATGTTAAAAACTGGATTTTTCCAGTTTTTTGTAAAATTGAAAATGAAAAAAGCGCCATCTTTGCTTTTAAAATGGCCGCAAAATTTAGCATATTTCGCCTATATCTCCACTTCTAAGACTTATATAAAAATAAACAAACCTTATTTTGTTAAATATACAATATTTTTTAGATGTTTTTTATATATTTTTTCTGCTGAATTCATATCCGATGAGTGCCAGCTTGAAAAATTCGGGCATTTTTGTAAATTCAAGGTCAAAGGTCAATTTCAAGGTCAAATATTATTTTTAAACAAATGAAGCTAGGAACAAGTGTAATACGTTATTTTTATGTGTTTTTTAGTGCGCAATACATTTCTAAAATTATTTTGTTTATTCAAAGACATCTTCAAGGTCAAAAGGTCAATTTCAAAGTCAAGTGAGAGGAAATATCATTCTTGACAAATAAAGCCAGGAACGTGTGTAATAGCCCACCTCTTTTTCATGAGATTTTTACTGAAAAATCCATTTATAGTATTATTTTGGTGATTAAAGGTCATCTGCAAGGTTAATTTCAATTCAAGATCATTAAAAAGTAAATTCCGAGGTCAAAAATGTGAAAATATCATTTTTTAACAAATAAAGCTATGAACAAGTCTAATAGGCCTACCTTTTTTCGTGTGATTTCGCCTTAAAAATCCATTTCTGGTACTATTTTAGTGATTTAAGGTGATCCCTTAGGTCAATTTAAAGGTCAAATATAATTTTACCATGCTACAAACTGGGGCACGTATAATACATTGTTTTTTTTGTGATTTTTAATGGATAATTTAATTTTAGTAGGGTTTTAGTGATTAAACGTCATCAAATGATCACACGACGAAAAGGTGTTAAAGGGTGAAAAAGAGGCGTTAAGAGTAACGGAAAAGCGTTGCAGGTCAATGAAGAGGCACTAAAATGTGACAGGGAGGCGTTAAAAAAACAATGGGGAGGCGTTAAAGGGCGGCGACAGGTCGCTAAAATCCGACCAAAAGGCATTAAATGGCAATGATGAGGCGCTAAAAGGCAATGACGAGGTGTTAAGGGGCGAATAAAATGTGTCAAAGAGCAAACGGTTGCATTAAAAGATGACACTAAAGGGCTATGGAATGGCGTTAGAGGGCGACGAGAAAGTGTTAAATACCAGTGGAAGTATGTTACCAGCAGGTGATGGGGGAGTGTTAAAGGGTGATAGATAGGCGTTTAAAGGCGAGGAGAGACCCACAGAGAAAGAGTTAAATGGGGACGGAGAGACGTCAAAGGGCTATGGAAAAGCATTAAAGGGCGACGAAAAAGTGTTAAAAGTTGGTGGAGATGCATTAAAGGGTTATGGAGATACGTTAGAAGGAAATGCAGAAGTGTTAAATTGCAATGGAACGGCAGTAAATAGTGGTGGGAAGGAGTTAAATGACAATGAGAAGGCGGTAAAGGGCGATGATGAGGCAATAAAGGGCAGCTACGAAGTGTTAAGTGATGATGAAAAAGCGTTAAAGGCGATGTGTATGCGTTTAAGGGTGAGGTGAAGGCGTTAATGGCGATGAAGAGGCGCTTAATGTCGATGAAGAGGCGTTAAAGGGTGACATAAAAGCTTTAAATGGCGATGAATAGGCGCTAAACAGCAAAGGAAAGGCGTTAAAGGACAACCGAATTATAAAGGTCGACCCAGAGCCATTGAAGAGCAATGGAGAGGTGCTAAAAGGTGCAACAGAGGTGTTAAATGGCGATGGGGATGCTTAAAATATCGATGGAGAGGCGTTAAAAGGTGACGGAAAGTTAAAGAGCAGTGAAGAGGCGCTAAATGTCCATGAAAAGGCCTAAAAGGGCAACAAAAAGGCCTGCAGGCGTTAAACTAAAAGCACGTTCAGAGCGAAGAAGAAGCTTTAAAAGGGGACGGAAAGGCCTTCAATTGCAAAGAAGAGGCGTTAAACAAAGAGCATTACGGAGACACATAAAATGCGACAAAAAGCGTTAAAGTATGACGAGAGTGTGTTTCCATCGCCCTTCAATGCTTCTCCATCACCCTCCTATTGTCATTTAACAATTGCTCGTTGCCCTTTAGCGTCTCTTCATAGCCTATCTGCCACCTTATGACGCACCTTGTCGAACTGTAACGCATCTTCATCGTCCTTTAACGCCTCCCCAGGCCCTTTAATATGCGTCTTCATTGCCCTTTAATGCCTTCAAATTTTTCTCATTGACCATTAAAGCTTTCCCGTCGCTCTTTCACGCCTCTTCGTTGCCCTTTAACACCTTACCATCGCTTGATTTTTTCACCTTGAGCATATTAATTCAATTGAGGAGAATTAGATTATACAGTCATGTTCACACCCAAAAGAGGTATTTGTAGCATACATATGTTGAAAATCATATTTGAGCACTGATGCGAGACCTGTAATATCTCTGCTGTTGAGCGGAGGAGCCATAGTACCCTTTGGCAATGAGACAGATGATTATTACTATTTTTGTTATATAATAATTTTCTGGCGAGGCCAACCGGGGCTCATTTTTTATTCTACGCAGTGCGAGTGATGTGCAGTCTGTATATGTGGGTTGACACAACAGGTCTGTATTGGTCGTTGGACTTAACAGGGCTGTGAGACCAACTTCCTCTCATTTGGTCCGGATATAATCAGCCTGACTGACCAAATGGACTTATATACCATAGTTACATGGACCTGACAATCACAAGCACCTGTGGCCTTTGGTAGCTAATCATCCCCAAATTGGTCATAGCTCCGATACGCCACCCAATGTCGCATCATTTTAGTCTATGAATCTCGATGAGTTGCTTGATCTACCCATTGAGCCTGTGTCGGACTCATTTTGGTTTGGGGTCTGTTGCAAATGCTAGGAATAACGGTAATACCTGTGATCTTGAAGGAACAATCCATTTTTATTATATTATTTTCATGACTCAAGATAAAAAGGTCAATTTCTTGGTCGAGTAAGCGAAAATAGCTTATTTAACAAATAAAAGTAGGAACATGTGTAATACCTCTTTTTGCTTTGGGAAATCCCTTTATAGTATTAATGTAATGTAATCATCTTCAAGGTCGGAAGGTCAATACCGAAGTCGAATCTGTGCCTTGAGGATGGTAGTATATTTATGATGAAAGGTTTTTTTCAAGATAAAAAGGTCAGTTTCTCTTTATATGTATGGATTCAAGGTTAGGTAAAGGGAATATTATTTTTAACAATAATAGCTAGGAACATGGTTGTCTAATACCTCTGTTTCATTAGATTTTGACTGAAGGATCCATCTCTTCTATTATTCTGGTGATTTTGGGTTACCATCAGGGTCAAAAGGTTAATTTCAAGGTCAACATATATTTTATTATGTGTCTGTCGCAACTCAAACTCTGAGTGTTATTTGTAATATAAGAGACTTGAATAAAGATTTACTTACTTACTATATGCTACAAATTGGAGCCCATAGGCCTATACATGTAATACCTAGTGTGATTTCGACTGGATAATCCTAATTGTGTTGGTTTTAAAGCAAATGGTGATGAGGAGGCATTAATGGACAATGGGGAGGCGTTAAAGGGCGAGACATAGAAGGTCAATGGAAACACACTCCCGTCGCACTTTAACAATATTGACATCTCCCTTCATATATATATATTATGCGTCTTCATAGTGCGTTTAGTTTAACACCTCTTCGTTGCAATTGAAAATCTGCCTGTCGCTCTTTAGCGCTTCTTCTTCGCCCTGAATGCCCCCCCCCCCCCCATTGCCCTTTAAAGTCTCCCCATCGCTATTAATATGTAGACATGTCAACTAAACAATAAAAGCATATTTCCTTTATATCAAGCCAAATATTATATCAAAATGATACATAATTGTAATAACATGAGTTTTTATGGATATGTCAATCGTGCACATTGATGCTCCCAGTGTCAAAACATGACGCCCATTTAGGTCTATCACCCATGGCGAGGGTGTGGTGGTGAGTCATCATTTTCTGGGGGAGGGGGACCAGCGCCCATCAATCATTTGATGATGAGTCATCATCCACCTGCAGACGCCCATCAATCATGCACATTGCTGCTCCAAGTGTCAAAACATGACAACCATTTATCATCCGAGGATGAGTTATGTTATCATTCAGTTAATTATTATTCAAATAGATGGACATCTTTGGTACACTATACTGTTTGATTTGGTTATAATATATTTAAAATGTCGCTCAAATGTGTTTATTGTGTGAATATATATACAGGTACATACAGACTTCAGATTCTGATGTATAAAGACGGTCCGTACAATGAAATGGTTAAAATACCATCAGAACAGCAGCAGCAGCAGAAGCAGCAGCATCAACAGCGGCAGCAACAGCAGCAGCGGCATCGGCGGCAACAATAGCAGCATCAGTAGTAGAAACAGCTGCAGCAGCGTCATGACGCCCATCAATCATTCGTGGATGAATCATCATCATTTCATAATGGAGTGGACGCCTACTTATATTTTGAATCAACCAATGACAAAGCAGGGATTAGCGTCATGATGCTCAATTATGATGACACATCATTAAATAACGTCATATGCTGACGTCATGCATCTATAGACGCTCAATTAAACACACTTAGACACATATAACAATGCATATGCCTAAGTAATGCAAGGTATATTCACATCTTAAAAGTAGTTATGCAATACTTTTAGCACACACTCAACGATTATACACCACATGTATGTATCCACAGCCGTATTCATACATTAGTTTAGCAACTCATAATATTTCAAACAAATTTTTAAATATAAAATAAAAAAATAAAAAGAATAAAAACTACAAAATAAAAAAAAAATAACAATTTAAAAATTGAGAAATAAAATATTTTGAAATAAAAATTATAAAAATAAAACTTGCATAAATACAGGCGAAATAAAATTTGTATAATGTAAAATAAAAAAAATAAAAACCACAAGAAAACAAATTACAAAAATAAAACTTGCAAAAATCAAAAACTTACAAAATAAAATTTGTAAAATAAAATATGTGAATTATGTATATGAAGGTAGTGATAAAAATAATTTAAAAAGCAAATTGACTTGTATATGATTATAATACGTTGCACTGTAGAACCCTCATCACCAAAACAATATACTGTACTATCACTAAAAAATATCCCTAATACTATATTGAATATGAGCATCAGAGATGTTGGGCCAGCATTAACACAGCATTGGATTGAATTATCAAATTCCTGAATTTTAGAATGCTTGAATATTTGAGCAGAATTGGGCAAATTTCAATATAGAATTGTATGTATTTTTCATATTACACACACAAAAAAAATATATATAAGGTATTGGATTCTTGAATTCCTGAATTCTTGAATGAGTCATCATTCTGATGCTCATTAATCATACATACCAATAATAAGAGCATGAACTCATTAATCATGCACTTTGATGCTCCCAATTTCAAAACATGATAACCATTAATCAAATATCATCCCCATTACATTACATTAGGTGGGGGGTCATACCAGACTGTAACAGACACCAAGTGGAGGGGAGAGGGGCATTGGTGAGTCATCCTTTTCTGTGGGGAGGGGGAATGCAGTGATGAGTCATCCTTTTTTGGGGGAGGGGGACCCCCTGTGGACCCAAGGGGATGGGGAACGTACAAGTCTGTAACAGGCACCAAGGGGAGGGGGAACCAAGGGGGGGGGGGGGAGGACCGTGATGAGTCACCCTTTCCAAGGAGGGGGTAGGGGACCGTGATGAGTCACCCAAAGGGGGGGGACAAGGGGGGAGGGGGGCTACACCGATCACAACCAAGGGAGCGGGATGACGGTGCCACCGTTAAACAAGCCATACACCGATGTTGCCAGCATTAAAAGCGTTAAACTGCCCATACGCCGATGATCTTATACATGAATGTACTGACTTGAGGCCTCAATCTGCCCCCTTACTACTCTTAGCTTAACAAAATATAAACAATTCACATCTAAATCACCTTCGAATTTTTTCTCAATCCCAAAAAATGTATATCACCAATATCTGAGGATGCTCGTAAATGACCTTCTATAATTGGCTTGTCTGAGCTCAACGTCATGTTCTGTTCTTCACACGTTTCCTGAGCCTCCATCCAGGAAGATAGCCTGCAATACGAGGAGGTATATATATTAAATCACATGTGTGAAAATAACGAAATTAAATATAGTTAAAAGCGAGTCTCTAATCTTGAGGTCCACTCTGTATCAAGTGATTACTATACTTTAAAGCGACACAATCAATATCAAAGTCATAATTTTTGCTTTGGCTCCTTGATATGTCCATTATGTCCATAGACAAGAATTGAGTAACTTTTTAAAATTTTGTGTTGCGTTTTTACCAGTTAAACGCGAAATAAAGATGATATTTAATTTTAGACATACATATCCAGAATAAAAAATATGGGAACAACTGATCAATTTTTGGCCTGACTGTGGTGTGGTTTTAATAAGTTAAGCATCAAAACGTGAGAGCGGAATGGCACTTTCGATAAGAAAAAATATTGCATGCATGGACAGCGACTGGAACCATGCATGCCACGCTGTTAGATCCACGCTACATCCAATAAGCAAGTGCATCAAAAAACAAAATTGCATTTTTTTATAAATATACTACATCATATATTTGGCAGCGCATTATTCTAATATTCTCAGATTTGTATTTCTTAATTCCCCATACTGATTCCCATATAGCCGCATGCCTCTATTATCTAGCTCAGTTCTCTGATTACAAACAAACGCATGCGCGACCTTAGTGAATAGTCGTTATCAAGGTATATGGTTCTAACCCTCACAGCGCAGACATCGACTTTAGACGTTCGAATCTGATCTTTGTAGACGTCAGATTCTGACGTGTAAAGTCGATTCCCGCACTGTAAGAGCAAACATATTTCTATTGGCAGTAGACCCATAACATAGGTATTCAAATGAAGCGGAAAGAGCTAACTAAGACATTTATGATGATTTCAAATTAAAAAAAAATTCTTCATGGTTAATTAAGTCTGTATGGAGATTTATTGTTTTAGTGCTGTCTATTGCTGTTATTATTATTAATATTATTGCTATTATTATTATTATTAGTATAATTTTTTCTTCTTTTTCTTCTTTTTCTTCTTTTTCTTCTTTTTCTTCTTCTTCTTCTTCTTCTTCTTCTTCTTCTTCTTCTTCTTCTTCTTCTTCTTCTTCTTCTTCTTATTACTAATATTATTATTATTATTATTATTATTATTATTATTATTATTATTATTATTATTATTATTATTATTATTATTATTATTATTATTATTATTATTATTATTATTAATATTATTTTTATTATTATTATTATTATTATTATTATTATTATTATTATTATTATTATTATTATTATTATTATTATTATTATTATTATTATTATTATTATTATTATTATTATTATTATTATTATTATTATTATTATTATTATTATTATTATTATTATTATTATTATTATTATTATTATTATTATTATTATTATTATTATTATTAATATTATTATTATTCAACAATTTGACAACGTGGACGCTCTGCTGTCGCCAATATTTATCCGATCCTCACAATTTTTTTTGAACACCCTCTGATGGATTATCCTGCTTATGTTTGAAAATCAGCTAATTTGCTTATCCAAGATGGCCACCATGGGCTAACTACCATATACAGATCAAAGTAAACGCTCTCCAGTCGTCAAAATCCATCTGATATTCGTAAAAAAATTTCTGAATAGCCTCGGATGAATTATCCTGGTTGAGCTCGAAAATCAGCGAATTTGCATATTCAATCCTCTCAAATTGTTTTTAACACAGCCTGGATTGCCCCCAAAAATAGCTAATTTGCGTTTCCAAGATGGCAGCCATGACACTCCTGTCATATAGCCCCATTGTTACATGTTTTAAAATTCAAAGACTAATTTTCAATATTGAATAAGTGCTCTATTAGAGCTATGATTTCGCGCACCATCAAAGTGCCACAAATTCCGATTGTGTGCCTTATCAAAGTTTGAAACAAATTATCAGGATTTTTGTTTTTTACTGTCTCTTGGGCAGTTTAGTGAGATAGACGGTGCCTAATTCGTTTAGTTTTTTTCTTTTCGGACAAAGTTTCGGCTGAGTCGATACCAGAGTATTGTGCAATAGCTAAGATAAAGCTGTTGATGTACAAGCCAACCAGTCACCATAGAATTATTCAAATTTAACTCATTCCAGACATCTCGGACAAGCCACTTCGAAGGTACATGGCAGAGCCCGTGTTATGTGACGTCGCTGAAAGTACATTTAAAAAAAAACCCATCCACAGAAACATAAAAGTACTGAGAGTACCGTATAAAATTGACTTATCAGTAGCTTTATCATATCGCTACGAACTCGCGCTTGTAACAACCGGATAAACTATAAGCCCAGTTCAAAATTTAACAAAAGCTTCAAAAAATAAATAAAAGAATGGTGGGCGTGAGCGACATTTGTGTCGGCCTACAGAATTGTTACCCGTCACACTGAAAGGGCGGTAAGATATACATTTTCAAAATGGATTTTTTTCATGCATTTTTTTAGCCTTTCCTAAAATAAAAACTGAAATAATTTTAGAATTTTTTTTAATTTTAGTTTTGCAGTGACTGAAATTTAAATGACGTCATAATTAATTAGAAACATTCTGCCCTAATGTTGTGATTGGTCACCATTGTTTATGTTGCATATTTTATACCCACCTTTCAGAGTAGAAGCGATATGTGACAGAGTTCTTAGTCCATATAGCACTTTCTGGTTGCAAAGGTTTCAGCTGCTTATATGGGTTGTCGTATTTTGAATAATGAAATTGAATTTTGCACCTCTTATCCCAATCATCTGGCAATGTTGCACCGATGACGGTCAGACGTAATCCATGAAATTGAAACCTTGTGTATGTTGTGGCGCCAATTCTTGCAGTAATCTGATGCACAGTCTTTGTGTACCTGTTCCATATGAACACACTGTATGTGTAGTTTTTCTGGTACTGTTCATCGTGGCAGTCCGGACCATATTTTACCATAATTTGGGAAAGTGTAAAGTTTGTAGTTTTATCTTCTTTGTAAATAGCACTGGTGGATACTTTTTCAAACATACGAAGATATCGAAAGCAATCATGGGTTATAGCAGGTGTGCCCTGAACGTTGTTCTCGTCAATTAAATTATGTATTTTATCATACACACATGATGATATTAACAACTTAAACCCCATCTGCTTCTCTCTACTGTTTGTCAAGCATATATAAGGCAGAGAAACAGTGGCATTTTCAAGATATGTATATACCAATTCAGTAGATTTGATTCCAAATAAAATCTTACTTGTTTTGTGATTGCCAAGTGGCCAATCTGTGACTTCCATGGCAGTAACTTTGGCTTTCAAGCGATCCCAATTTCCGTCATCTATACATCTATATAAAGAAGTCTGCACAGATAAACTGATTCTGGCAGTACCTATCGGATTGCCATGTTTTCCTCTAATATCAAACTTACATTGATTCGGATTTGAATAGTAAGGACAAATAAAACGTTGGCAAGGTAAATCAGTATTCAATTTTACAGTCTGGTTATCAAAGTTGTTGGGACCCAAGTGATTTATATGTCTACAATATGATTGTTTTGTCAAAAAAAATACAACTACACCAGTAGAATATCCAGGAAACCAAGCAACCACTATATCAATATTTGGAGGGCTATCTACCCACAACTCATAATCTATTTTGG
The DNA here is from genome assembly GCA_964017125.1 of Flabesymbios commensalis. Taxonomy (NCBI): domain Eukaryota; kingdom Metazoa; phylum Annelida; class Polychaeta; order Terebellida; family Flabelligeridae; genus Flabesymbios; species Flabesymbios commensalis. The sequence goes on along the minus strand of OZ024912.1, from coordinate 72,889,171 downwards.
TTTTACAAAATGTCTGCACATTATCAGTTTCTCTGTAAATTATAAAAACGCCACCATATTGACAATAAGAGAAGGGGAAATCTGTTAATACAGCAACGCCCCTGAAATGAAGATCCATTCGTAAGTACAGTGCGAATAATTTGTAATTAAAATTAACTAAACAAATTGTGGTACTGATATCCCCTATAGCGCGTATGTCTCTGGATTCATCTGTGAGTAAAACATTACTCTTGCTCACCATATGATACATGTGATAAGTGTGTTTAAACTTGCTATATTTAATGTGTTCGGCTACGTCATCGGGTTCTCTCGTTAGGCAAGTTGTTTCTACACCGTATACTTCCCTAATTGTTATAATAAATTTTACAGCTACCTCGGATGTAACGTTTTCAATTTTCACAAAACCTATAAATGCAGTGGTAAGTGCAGTATAATTGCAAGTTATCACACAATTAACATCTAACAGACGTGTAGATTTTTGACCAGGCCCATCATGTAAAAATATCAACATTTCAGATCGCAATTTTGAAAAAAATGCGATGTTTAATTTGTGACGCACCGTTTTAGCAAGAAAATAAAATTGAAAATTAGTAGCATTGTAAAAAAGTAGATTGTTGAAGGGGAAAGGGAGTGAAATATTGTATATTGCGTTCTTTTCAAATACCACAATGTCAATTTTGTAAATAGTTGAAAGCCATGCTCTTTTAAAACTACTGTAGAAAACGTTCAGCTCTTGATTCATATTTCTGATAATATTGGTAGTAAATGTTGCGTTGTTGCTTGGAGTAATGACTCTCCACGGAACGCGTGTCCCATAATAAAACGAAGGCTGTATATAGCTAAAATGGTAAAAATGCATTCCATGATTTGGGAAGCGAGGGTGTAATTCAAAGTAAAACACTATAAAGTCGGTTTTGATTATAAACCCTGGCAACAGCTGTATATGTATTGTCCTCTGCTGAGACTCCACGGCGAGTCTATTGTACGCAATGCTGCCACAGTAACCGGTCTTATATATCTCCAGTTCAGGTGTTTGCAACGGATCGTGATTTGCCAAACAATGGGAAGATTGTAAATAAATGCAATTAAAAAAACTTTGAATGTGTTCTCCCAACGAAAACTTCAGTAGCTCAGTACATAAGTTGACATCTTTCATTAAGAGTTCCAGCTGAATAACGCTGTTTCTGTTGACGGTTCCTGTCAGATGATCGCATGTGATGGGTGTCCCAAGAAGTACACTTAGCAGTAACAACTTCATACCTGTCATGTCGTTATCAGTCTCTTTACATCAGTCGGTCATACAAATACAATCCTACCTGGAACAGAAATAGTAAGCATGAGTAATGTTTGTTGCTGGAAATCACGTTGAACCGATAATATCTTTTTTCTGATATAATTTTCAGCCAATCACAGTTAATTTTGCTTATGCAATCAACTATTTCAAATGCTTGGAAATTGTCAGCTATTTTTTATACATTCCAGGAAAAATGTCGATTTCGAAGGCTACGCGCAGAGAGTAACTAAAAAAAAAGAGTTTTCACCCGGATAAAAAGTAAACGTTAATAATTAATGCTAAACAAGATGTTCAAAAATTTTCATCACGTGGGATGAAAGGAGTTACCCAGAGTGAGTTATCCTTTCTATTGTTACTCTGGGGACTATCCGATCTGAGGATAGCGAAGCTGCGCAAAAGTTCCAGCATTAAATTGCACAGCGAAACTCAATTCTCCGGCCGTCTGGGCATGTCTGGGGGTAGATCCCCTAGAAATGCCCAGAGCCCCTTATCGAACGAGAGAAGGAAAATGCTTGCACTAACCCACCATGCCCTATCACCCCCAACCTCACATCATCATCTGTAGGCTATCAATTGACTACAACGTTTTTATCGTATTACAATGTCACTTAAAAGACCATTTGTGCCGAAAAGTGACGTAAAGCAATGATTTACTACTACTAATACTACCGTATAGATGCATCGGATATACTTGCTATCCCTTGTTAATTTTGCAGTATAAATGAAAAACAATTCATTTTTTATATAAAAGGTACAATATTAAACACATCATAGCAAAAATGCATGTGGACATATATATGTGACATACAACTTACAAGTAATACATTAAACACTTTATTCAAATATGCTTATGAAAATATGTGGATATAAATCTTTTTAAAGTTAGCAGTATTGGCGGGATCACAAAGTAACACTTTTTCATGGTATCACTTTTTCAAAGTCAACAGTATTGACCATGTTGACGGGATCGCAAAATAACACTTTTTAACCATTATTTTAGTACTTTAAAGCGATTGTTACCTTTATAAAAGCAGAATATATCAACATAGATAATTGCTCCCGTAACATTGTTATTTTTAAATTTTAATATTATCACATTTATTTAATGTTCAGGGACATAGGCCCCCTAATATATAATCTTCGAGCTGAAATATACCCTTATTTCTTTTTGTCTGTGTTTCTTTTTGACCGTTCCTTTTTATGCTGTTACTTTCTATCCTAGAATCTCAACAATCAAAGCTCACAGCATTGGCGACAGCACCAGACAAGTCAACTCGCATACCTCCCCCAATCCTGTATATCATGGAAGGGTTGAAAAAAATGACAAATTGAATCCAATTCAAGCTATAAACCCACCACCCAGCAAACACGAGGTATTAACCCAAGTTGTTTCAATGCTGGACCACCGTCATCGACGGTGGCCCAACATTAAAACAACAATGGATTAATAACTCATGTTTGCTGGGTATGGCCACCACAAATGACTCACAAAATGACTTTGTGTGTGGCAACAAGAAACGCTAGTGTGAGTAAAGGAAACCTGTCTGTTGATCTTCAAATTAAATAGCACATATCCTAAGCAACTTTTTTAGTTGACTACAACCGCATCCACTGTCAATGATCCTCTTGTGGATATAGCTGTGTGCTAATCCCTGCAAAACTGTGGTTCTCTCAACGTATAGGATAGTATAGTACAGTACATCCTATAGTACAGTATAGGATAAAGCCCGAGGAGCTCTACATTCTTAGCTGTGGAAAAGGCCTCGACCAAACGCCGAGGAAATATGAAATATGAAAAAAGCTCTTATTAAACTCTGCTCGGTATTTTAGAGTATAAATTGTCATCCACTTGTTTTTACATAATTTATGTGTGCTGAATTCGAATCTGCCGGACGATATTATCTATGTTGCGCCCTTCACCTTCAAATTAACAAAAACGAAATGGCCGCCAAAATGTGTATATGATTTGTCACACAAGAATGGACAATTTATGGTTTCTACATAATTTGGAGGCGAGGAATTCATTGATGTTGTTTTTTGAATAATTTGACCAATATTTGACCGTCAAATCCAAAATGGCCGCCGTTTTTAGCATTTATTTACATTTTATTTTACAAATGACTCACAAAATGACTTTGTGTGTGGCAACAAGAAACGCTAGTGTGAGGAAAGGAAACCTGTCTGTTGATCTTCAAATTACATAGCACATATCCTAAGCAACTTTTTTACGTGTTTACAACCGCATCCACTGTCAATGATCCTCTCATGGATATAGCTTGTCATCCACTTGTTTTTACATAATTTATGTGTGCTAAATTTGAATCTGCCGGACGATATTATCTATTTTGCGCCCTTCACCTTCAAATTAACAAAAACAAAATGGCCGCCAAAATGTGTATATGATTTGTCACACAAGAATGGACAATTTATGGTTTCCACATAATTTGGAGGCGAGGAATTCATTGATGTTGTTTTTTGAATAATTTGACTAATATTTGACCGTCAAATCCAAAATGGCCGTCGTTTTTTGCATTTATTTACATTTTATTATTATTATTGCATTAAGCATGCTAAGAATCATGTAATATGAATACTTCATGATAAACGTGGGAACCAGGAATAAGCGTTACTCATTGGTGCAATTTTATGATACAAAATACAGAATGGCCGCCACCACATAAATGGAAAGCGGCAATATGCATCTTAGTCCACTATAATATTATTGTATTTTTCAAATATGATACAAAAGGTGGCTACTCAGCTTGAAATTTAATGATTTGATACTTTGATTTAGAATAATAGTGGATCACTGTTAAGGCAAATAAATATAAAAAATAAATATATTATTATTATAAGAGTTATCACACAAAAAATATATCCATAACTGATCGACAATGAAACATAAGCTTGCTGGCAAAAGGAACATATTTAGGGTCTTCTCTAATTTAACATAATCAGAGAAGACCCTAGATCAGACTGGAGTGAAATAACTAATCAAATACACAGTGAACATAATTCTCAATGCCACTGATAGGTTACATGCCTTTGATTTTTACTCCTGCATATGAACACAAAACACTGAACACTGTGGTTAGGTACAGGTATATAGTCTCTGGATAGTATGTTTTTTTTAACTTCTGATGGACAGAAAGTGGATTGCTGGGACTGAGTCACATTACCGGCAAGTGGGGGATTATTTCGCCACTATTACCCCTCAAATCACTGCCATATTTTTGTATAAACCATGGAGACCAAAGTGTTTCTTCCACTAGGAAACATCATACATGTCTTAGCTGGCTCTTTCGGTTTCATTTGAATACCTATTGTGAGAATCGTCTAGAGTTGGTCCCTGCTGTGAAAGCGTTAATGGGATTCCTATACCAAACAAATATAGAGTTAAAAAGAAGTACCACCTGGCTCACAGTGTAGATAAATTGCAGAAACTTACTGACATTTTACTGACACAAATATTCGAAGAGGTTCCAGCATGTTTTGTCAAAGAAAAAAAATGTTCTTCGGTTCATGCATATGGAGATGGTAAGCACACGCATTTGTTCACGCTTACACAACGTAATGGTCTTTGTGATCTTAATAGCAGGGGGTCCTTACTTACTGGAATCAAAGAGGGTAGATGATAAAAGCTGTAGTTGCTCAAGACGTTTGTAACACACCGTTGCCGTTGTCACAAATCCGTACTTGCATGCACAGGGTGTTGCCAATGTGAAGATCACTGTCTCAATACTACCAAGTGAAAATCATAAAAGGATATTAAACTTTCGCATAATTCTGAGTAATCATAACAGTACCTAGAGCGGCTGAAATCGATAAAATCAGCTTTCCTACAGCAAGGCTAGGCCTTGATGCAACAGTCAGGACCAAAACTCAGAGCAGTAATCTAAGCTAAATTACTCACCTGAGTAATCGTACAACAAAAAAAAACATTTTAGACCACGTCAATTTTTTTGGTGTTGTGTACATTTATGTCTACAATCTATTTTTGCTGATAAAAAACACTGTAGAAAATTTTGGATGCAGTAATAAAAATATTCAACCAACAAAACAATATCACCTGTAACAGTAATTTACAATTTCATTCACCAGGGGTCACTACATGTTTTACAATTTTCCCATTGATCACAAAAATACATATGAAAAATATCTATTTGGCATTTATATTATTAACAACAAAATTCAATTAGCACATAAAAACTTTTAATATAAATATATAAAAGAAATAAAACATAACAAGTTGTTTCTGAGTATATAGCTGGTAGGAAACCAACCAAGTGTTATGTTAAAATCACCTATTTAAGAAATACAATAAATAGCATATGAATAGGTTGGTTAGGTCCCTTAGCTGGTAGTAGCTTTATCATATGAAATAGACAACAAGCTCATTGCCACACAGTTTAGAAGCAGTTCAAGCTATAATGGAGAGATGAATGCAACAATAATAAAAAGGTGACAGGGCAGTAATGCATAACGTACCGGGCAGTACCCGTGCATTTATAACTGGTTGAAGTTAGTGGTTAATACTGCCCGGCCTTTTATTATAGGTCGCTGAAATAATATTCTAGTATATGAAGATTAAATTAAATACATAAATATTACAATTATATACATTATATGTACATTGATTGTTAAAGATTTCTATTTAATATACTCTCAAAAGACAAACTTTGTGTTGGCTATCAATATAGTTTGGACACATTCTCTCACTAAATTATCTCACTAGGTAATCTGCAAATTAACTAGGAAAGTAATATTATCCAAACACATTCAATATGAGAAAGTCTATTGTAATAATCAAACTTATCCATTTATACAGAGGTTTAGCTCTGACGATATTTTTCACCATTCTGAAAATTACCTTTTTTATGTAAAATAGTAAGAAGCACAGCTTGTCATATTTTTTCCAGCTTATATGTCTAAAATTAACTCTCTAAGTGATCTGTATATTTCATAAAAAACAAATGGTTTACATTCATTGAAAACCAATTTCAACAAGCGAATTGTCAAGCTAAAGTCATGGGATTATGCTTCAATCATAGAAAACGGTTGAAAGGTCATTGTCCACAAACGAAGTCAATAAAAGACTAAGATAATCAGAATACACTACAAATGATTATATTTGAATCAGCCTTATGCATGTCTTCCAAGGTCCACTCCGACCAATCGGACAGGTGAACATCGCTACATGTTTTTTATCCCATTCTCGTACTAAGATTACCAAACTAGGTAATCTGCACAATACTCATACAAGTAATATTATCATAATCAGATCTTGTACTTTCTTCCAACATTTTGTCTCAAATTACTGCAATAAGTAGCCTGTACATTACCTCTGTAGGTATTACAAAATAAATTTATTGAAAACATAATTAAATAAGCGAATTGTCAACTGTAACTGTAAGATCGTGGGTAGTAGTAGTAGTAAATCAATGCTTTACGTCACTTCTCGGCACAAAAGGTCTTTTAAGTGACATTGTAATACGATAAAAACGTTGTAGTCAATTGATGAGATGAAATGATGTACAGATGATGATGTGAGTCGTAGGATTATGCTTCAATTGTAGTGGACAGACGAAAGCGCATTGTCCACGAGCGAAGTCAATAAAAAAACCAAGAAAATCAGAATACCCTCCATATGAATTTGTTCAATAATCAACCTTATGCATTTCTCCCAAGATCCACTCTGACCTACTGGACAGGTGAACCTCCATAATTATTTTTGTCCCATTCTCTCACTAAATTACCGAACTAGGTAATCTACACATTACCCATAAAAGTAATATTATCAGAGTAAGATTTTTTACTTTTTTTTCCATCATTATGTCTAAACTTACTTCAATAAGTAATCCGTACATTACTTCTGTAGGTAAAACAAAATAAATTTATTGAAAACCGAATTCAATACGCGAATTGTCAAATGTGAAGTCGTGGGATTATGCTCCAATTGTAGTAGAAAGACGAAAGCCCATTGTCCACGAACAAAGTCAATAAAAAACTAAGCCAATCAGAGTACCCTCCATATGATTTTTTTAGTAATCAACCTTATCCATTTCTCCCCAAGATTCACTCTGACCAGCTAGATAGGTGAACCTCGATAATTATTTTTGTCCCATTCTCTCACTAAATTACCGAACTAGGTAATCTACACATTACCCATGCAAGTAATATTATCATAATCAGATTTTGTATTTTTTTCCAGCATTACGTCTAAAATTACTTCAATAAGTAATCTCTATATTGCCTCTGTAGGTAAAACAAAATATATGTATTGAAAACCAAATTCAATAAGCGAACTGTCAACTATGAAGTCGTGGGATTATGTTTCAATTGTAGTACACAGACGTAATTAACCTTATCCATGTCTCTCCAAGATATCTTTTAACTAACCGAACAGGTGAACCTCGATACATTTTTTCACTCCATTCTGTCACTCAAATTACCCAAGTAGGTAATCTGCAAATTGCACATGCAAGTAATATCATAAAAAGAAGATTTTGCACTATTTTTCAAACATTATCTGTCTCAAATTACTTCCATAAGTAATTTGTACATTATCTCTGAAAGTAAAACAGAGAAATAATTTTATTGAAAACCAAATTAAAGAAACAATATGTCAACTGTGCAGTCATCAATTATATTTCAATCCTAACAGACAGGCGAGAGCTCACTGTGCAAAACATGTCTATCAATAAGTGAAAGAAAACCCTCATTATCATGGAAAAGTTGTTTTTTTGAAATTGACTTACCGTAAAATATCTAATCGTAGCCGCATCTCCAATAGAAGCCGCCCCCTAAACTTTATAAAAAAATAACTTTCTCACAAAAATTTACATTTTTTAAAACCTCAAATTTTAGAAATTTGTCAAGGACCAAGACTTGTTTCAGCTCAAATTTTATTTAAGATCATCTGCATTGTAAAAGGACAATGACCAGGTGTTTATCAAAACGGCCGCTAGCTATACCTAACCACGCTAACAGAGAACACACTATATAGGCCCAGATAGCATCTAACCATTCACAGACATGAGGGTTATATTCACACTGATTCACAATAAATGTGTACCCTGATGACATCGCAAGGCTCTGACACAGTGACGGCCATGTTTTGGCAGAATGGTATTACTGTGATCACCAGAGCGCGCTAGCTGAATATAGTCTTATACCACTCTCGGTCTTATCGCTAGGCGGAGTCAGTGTCTGTCTTACAAGGCCAGCCGTGGAAAAATGGAGGTCACTGCGACCAGGCTCCACGCAATGTGAGTAGCCTTGTTCAGCCGGGTAGGGCAGGTGTAGACCTACAAGTTTTACATTTGTTTTCATAATAACAGGTTAAGTCTGCTTACTTAATCTAACAGATTAATATATATTTTTGGCTGACCCGATGTTGGTTCAATGTCGGTCGATGTCAAAGAATGTGGATCAACTTTAATTCGACATTGGAAGAACGTATTGCATTTGCCAGTTATACAACCCACTCATCAAGGCAAACCACCTGTATACAGAAAGAGTGGGTATCTCGAAAAACCCCTCAACCCCCTCGCCCCTCGACCCACGACCCACGACCCTCGACTTAATTTTTAAAAAGTTTTTGTTTGTTTATATAATTATAACGTTTGTATTATAATAGCATTCGGTAAACTTATATAGGCCTACTGTTATGCTAACCTGGCCATCAAGTGATGTTGGCTGACCGTCTGCTACGCTGGTCCAGCATTAACCCGACGTTGGATTAATTTCTTTGTTTACTGGATGGCCACCGATTGGCACGATATTACACCATAAAACTGTAGTTTTATGAATACACGTAGGCCTATAGCTGGCCAAACATATTTTAATATTGGGTCACTATTTACGACGCTTGCAAGCGAACTGAAGCATGTAGTCTATTTACCACTCCCTTTGACATAATGTATTAAACCCAAAATGTCTTTTATAGCATGGTTTTTTAATGGAAATATTATCTATATGATCTAATGAGTCAGAAACTGCCGGATGCTAAATTTTATATGTTGAGCATTTTTTTAATTAGCATAGTTAGCATATTTAATGAGGTAAATTAGAGACCCGCCTTTATCGGAGCCCCCAATCAAGACAAATACTCAAAATTCTGGTTAACTTTGCATTAATTTTGTTCAAGCATAATAGGCCTACTAATGCAAACATACTATTATTATTTTTCAAAATTACAAAATGGCTGACATTCGCCATTTTGGTTATTTAATTAGTATATTTGCCACTCTCATCTAAATAATGTGTTAAACCCCAAATGTCTTTCATTGCAAGGTTTTTTAATGGAAATATTATTTATAACCCCGTAACATATTAATGGTGCAGAACCTGGGCAAGTGGAATGTGGCATTATAAGTGGCATGTGACATTTGGCTTAGTTGAAATTTAAATTGAGACAAGACATTGAGTTGTACTAAGTGTGGTGAGAATAACATTCATATTATACGTGTGTAATCATGGCACAATTGGAAGGTGAGTACACGCAAGCATGTCTACTAATAGTGAAACGGCCTGATTTGTTACTGGTCGCAAAACACCATTCTCTTGATGTTCCAACTGCAAGTAATTCGAAATATGAAACAAAAGCTGCTATTGTTAAATAAATTATGCTACATTGGGCTGATAATGATTTACTTGATAGTGCCGAATTAGACAAGTTTGAATGTTCTCTTGAATCTCCAACAGCTATACTTCGTCAAAAGGTATGACGACGGAACAGTTGGCATGGGAGAAGGAGAAATTAAAGATGCAGTTGGAACATCAAGAGAGCCAGCATGCACATGATTTGAAACAACAAGGTGAGCAACGTACTCATAAACTTGAAATGTTAAAGTTAAAACTTGACAATGAAAAGGATAGTCCTAAGAATGCGGGTATGTTTGACCCGGCTAAATCTCTTAGATTAATGCCTTCATTTGATGAAGATTCTGTTGAAGAGTTTTTTCGTTGTTTTGAGAAAGTTGCTCTAGCCTTAAAATGGCCTAAAGAATCATGGGTGATCATGGTTCAAAGTGCACTAAAAGGTCGTGCACAGAATTTTTTTAACCTGTTACCTGAGAGCGAGGGTTATTCAGAACTGAAACACCTGGTGTTACGTGAGTATGAGTTCAGGCCTGAATCATATAGACTAAAATTCAGAAAGAATAGGAAATTGTCTGATTCAGAAACCTATGTTAATTACTTACGTGCCAAGAAATTAGATCTTGATAAATTGCTTGATTCTAGTGATATTAAAGATGAATACTTAAAATTGTATGACTTGATATTATTAGGAGAATTTAAACGCCAGTTACCCTCTGAGGTTAAAGTACATTAGGATTATAAAGAGATTAAAGATCCTTATGAAGCCAGTAAAACTGCTGATGATTATTCAATTTGTCATAGATTAACACGTAGGACTGGGGTGTCTGAATCTCATTTTAAGATGGGTGAAATGGTATTGATGATTTTTTACCTTTTATACATCAGGGTGTGTTGACCCTTGACCCTAAATCTGACGTAAAGTTTGAGGTACGAATATTGAGTGATACCGGAAGTAATCCAACTGTTGTGTCTAAAAGAGTATGTCAAGCATTAGGGCTTTCATTGGAAAACCCAGAACAATATGTTATGTTGAAAACTGAAACTGGTAGAACAACGCTACCAGTAGTATCTGTATATTTAGATTCAGAATTGTATACAGGCCTTATTAGTGTTGCAGTTGTGGAGGAGATGCCTCTGAATGGCCAATGACGTCATGCACAACTCTACCTGCAAGAGGGAGTTACCGTGCCTCCCGGCTGATTCACGACGTACTTCCGAGGGAGAAGGCATGGAAAATGTTTTTCCGTGTTGCGTGATCACCAGGTCAAGAGCAAACAAGAGACCGATGGTACAGGAATTGGACAAGGTCTGTACTGTCAATGGCCCTTGTTGTCCGGTTATGAGTTTACCAAAAACTCCTGATGTAAGTGTTGTTAATAATTATCGAGATAGCATTGATACAGCTGATAGTCATATAAATGATAATGACCGTGAGATGTCAGTTATGGAGTCTGAATCAATAGTTACTGGGAAAAATGGTCTAATTAATAATGCCACAGAGGGACCCCCAGTCAGCTAAAATCAGACGAAGGGCACCCATTAAAAATAATATTACAAATTGTAATGGTATCACTTATTTCATGTGTGATGGTGTCCTCATGAGAAGGTGGATGTTGACTGACGATTCATCAAGTCCTAATGAGGTTAGTCAACTAATTGTAAAACAGATTATCTTACCTCCAGAGAATAGGCCCCATGTTCCAAGTTTAGCGCATGATGTTAAAACGGCTGGACATTAGGGGCGTACTAAAACCACGTTCAAATTTTTTTTGCAATCATTTTATTGGCCTGGTGTGTATTCAGATGTATCTAAGTATGTCAAATCATGTCATAATTGTCAGATTTCAGGGAAGGCTAGGCAACATCCTGCCAAAGCCCCATTGATACCAATACCTGTTATGTCAGAACCTTTTCAAAAGATCCAGATTGATTGTGTGGGACCTATGAATTCTACATTAAAAGGTAATATGTACTTGTTGACAATAATGTGTACAGCCACTCGGTATCCTGAAGCATTTTCTTTAGGGAATATTAAGGAAGATCTCTCAGTAATGCTTTAAAAACATTTTTTTGCCAACACGGGTTTCCCAAGGTGATCCAAAGTGATAGAGATACAAATCTGATGGGAAATGTGTTTAAACAACTAACTGAAAAATTTGGTATTAAACATGTATTATCAAGTGCTTATCACCCGGAAAGCCAGGGTGTTCTAGAAAGATTTAATTCTACGTTGAAAAACATGTTGAGAGCCTGTTGTGTGGATAACAAAATGAATTGGGATGAATGTATACCATTTTTTATGTTTGCAGTACGTGACACAGTTCAGGAAACATTAGGTTTTACTCCCTTTGAGCTCGTTTTTGGACATGAGGTACGTGGTCCGTTGAAGGCACTTAAAGAAGTCCTTCTTGAAAAATCTAATGATGATAGAAATGTTTTATTGTATGTTGAAGAATTCTGTGAGAGAAAATTAAAAAAAAAATTAATTAGAGATGAAACAGTGGTATGACGGGAAAGGTACAGTAGAACGTAATTTGAATGTGGGTGATAAGGTATTGGCTTTATTACCAATACCCGGCACACCCCTAAGTGCACGTTATTCTGGACCTTGTGTAGTGTCTAAGAAATTGGGACAATTGTGAATTATGTAATTGATACTCCAGATCGACGTAAATCAACTCAACATTGCCATGTTAACATGTTAAAGGAGTATCATAATAGAGCTGAGGCTACATTGTCGTATGCTGATTTGTCTAAAGCATTTGATCATGTTGAAATTGAAAATAAATGTTTAATGGCCATGAGTGGTGATATTAAATGTAAAGATAACCCTGTTGATGGTAATTAAGAATTTGATGTTGATGTTTCACCGAAAATGAATAACATAAAACAATTAATACAGTTTCAGGATATCTTCCCGGATAGTCCACCTAAGACATCCTGGATAAAACCTGTGGATATAGGTGATGTAGGGCCAATTAAACAGCATCCGTATTGGGTAAATCCTGTGAAAGACGCTGCTATGGCTAAGGAGGTAGATTATATGTTGAAACATGATATAATCGAGCCTAGCTCGAGTAGCTGGAGCTCACCATGTATTCTTGTTGCTAAACCAGATGGTTCTAATAGATTTGTTACAGATTTCAGGAGAGTAAATTCTGTTACCAATCCAGGCAGTTCTCCTATACCACGTTTATTATATTGTATTGATAAGAATGGCAATGCAAAATATATTAGTGTTTTTTACTGTTTAAAGGGATATTGGCAGCCTCCATTGACAGATCATGCACGCGAGGTCTCTGCCTTCTGTACTCCACGTGGCTTGTGGCAGTATAAAGTTTGGTATGCAGAATTCCGGCGCAACTTTTCAGCGCTTAATCAACAGAAAGCTGGAGAAAACAGAAGCATATGTTGATGACGTAGCCACGTGGGCGGACAGTTGGCAGGAACATCTCGGGCACATACGTAACTCTTTATACAGGTCAGAGCAGCTGGATTAGGCATCAAGCTAGGTAAATCTAATTTTGGAAAACCGTAAGTATTATATCTCGGTCATGAAGTTGGTAATGGTACTGTTCAGCCGACTATGGCTAAAGTACCCGCTATAGCTTTGTTTCCACCACCCACTGATCGTGAATCTTTAGTGCGTTTCCTTGAGATGGCTGGATTTTTCAGGCGTTTTTGTCAGAATTTTGCTGATGTAGTAGCACCTTTGCCTAATCTATTGAAAAAGGAGTAAAGTTTATATGGACTCCTGTTGAGCAAGCAGCTTTTTAAATGGTTAAATCAATGTTGACCTGTGAGCCTGTGCTGAAGGCACGTGATTTTTCTAAACCTTTTAAGTTAGCTAGTGCTATCGGGATGGGAGCCGTCTTGATGCAGGTAGATGACAACGGAATTGATCATCCGGTCTCTTTTTATTCAAAAAGTTAGATAAACATCAGCAAAATTATTCTGTAGTGGGGAAAGAAGCCTTGTCACTTCTCCACATGTTACAATTGTATATAGTGATCATAATCCTTTATTGTTTGTGCAGAGAATGAAAACTGACAAGCTGAGACTGTTGAGGTGGAGTCTAGCCTTGCATGAATACAATGTTGAAGTAAGACATATTAACGGATGTGATAATGTAGTGGCTGATTGTTTAAGCCGTATCGCTTAAAAACTTATAATAATTTTATTATCAATAGAATAAATGATAATTACAGTACTTAAATGTGGTGACTGATTATTTACACAGCATTAGTTAAATGTGTAAAATGGTATTGTAGACAATGTTATATTCGGTACAATGTATTGTAGATTAAAACTTGGAAAAAATTACTATAACCTACTATAACAGGGGAATGTTGCGTGATTTTGTACCCAAGAGGTTACCATAATGTGTTTACGGTACTTGGTTTACCGTATGACATGTGAATATATGTTGGGCCAATGTTGTTCCAACACCAATAGTAATGCCGGCCTACGTGCAGGAGGCCTACGTGCAGAAGGCCTACCTGCAGAAGCAGTGAAGCATGAGTGACTCAGGATGTATGATAATTGTAGAGAATGTATGATTGTGTACATCTGAGGTTTTCTGTTAAATAGGCTTGTATCGGCGTTATTAGGCAACACTTTTCACGTCGTTAGTCCATTTGATCATCGCGTTCTGTGACCTGGAGGATAGACGAAGGAGACGAGATATCATGGTCAGTGTTTTCCAGACTTTACTATGTAAACCTCACCACGATGATCATTAATCTGTTGTCTATTTTCCAGGTCGCTGAGGTTTGGGTATTATTGTTTTTATTATTTTGTTGTGTGTGCTGATTAATTACTGATGCGTGATTGACATAATTATATTATTGTTATAATAATAATAATCTTTATTTCGTACTCTTAGTACATGAACATAGTGTGCAGTGTGTAATTGAATAATTTAGTGCAGGTGATACAATTCAGTGTATGATACAATAATTATCAAGACAGAAAAGAGATAGTAACTGATTCAGTTCATCCGATGTAAAGTTGGTGTTTTTCTGATCTCGCATGCATAATACGTCATTAATAGCTCCGGTTGACATCATATCGGCTGATATGGGACTATTTACATCAATTATTGTACTCGTGAAAAATAGGTCAACGATATTATACTTGTCCATACTGTACAAATTTGTGATAAAATTAAGGCTGTTACTGGCCTCGGAACGGCTTTCACGTAGACATAGCAAAGCACACAATTTAACACATGTATTATCACTCTCGTATTTATTTACAAAAATGTTTAAAAAACGTAGATGTAATTCTCCGTCGACCGGAATATGAGATGAAGCAGATTATTATGAGTTCTATATGGAAGACCCAGCAGGCGTCGGATACATTTACGCCAAGTGGTATAAAACATTTCAACGTGTTTGGACGAAAAATCCCACAATACACTTCCGAATAAAGACATACAAAAAAATTTAAATAAAAAGTATTTAGTTTCACTAAAAGTGAATTTGAATACTGCAGACAAGACGTTTACTCTTTTGATAAAATCATTAGTGATGCTCTTAATGCATTCTTGTGATACCTGGTTGTCAATAATATGACCAAGATGCTGCTCACTGGACACGGAGCTGATCATTTGATTATTGAATAATACTGAAGTATCACAGTCATTGGCATTTGAAAAAACAATGAGCTTACTTTTGCTCGAGTTAAAATTTACTTGAAACTCTAGTGAAAATTGCTTACATATATCTAATAAAACACATAATGACTTTTTACATGGTGCAAGCAGAATAATATCATCGGCGTATCCAAATGCTCTCATGAATATGTGACCAATATAGCATCCGGCACGTGAATGTTCAAGTTTATCAAGTAAACTATTAATATACACACCAAACAGGATAGGGGGTAAAACCCCACCCTGCTTCACACCATTACTGATTGAAAACGTCTCGGAAAAAGACGAACCCCATTTAACTCTCGATGTTTGATTAGTATGGAGAGTGGCAATTAACCTGCTGATAACAGGGCGAAGACCTCTGGACAAAAGTAGTCTGAAAAGTTTTATGAACTGAACTCTGTCGAAGGCTTTACTTGCATCAAGTAACATACCATAAACAATACTTCCACCATTCAAATAATATTGCACGGTCTCTTTGACCACGAAAGTACATTGACTTGTAGATTGAGAATCATTAGAAGAAAGTGCTTTATCACAAGAGAGTAAAATCACCCAGTCCAGCAACTTGCCTAATATACTGCTTAGGGCTATAGCCCTGTAATTATCACTATCATTCAATGACTTTCTTCTGTTTTGGGAATTGGAATAAAAGTGCTTGTCAACATAGAGCAAGGTACATAGTTATGAGTCAACATAGCTGTAAGTAATAATGAAAAATATACATTCAGTTTGTTGGTGCCATTCTTAAAGTGATTAGAACTACAGCTATTATTTGCATCAGTTTTACCGAACTTAATTTTTGCCATAGCTTGTTCTATCAAGTTTACACTAACACCACGTTTGCAAATACAGTCAGGACCGCTATCATGAAGGTGACTTGACACTGACTTAGAAATATCATCTTGCATCAAAGACATGTCCGTGTCATAATACGAAACTGAATTATGAAGGTGATCATATTTAAGTGAAAATATCTGACGTATTTTTCCTCTGTTTGTGCGCCGTCAACCATTCCTGGGATAGCCTTGTGTGTTCCCTTAATCTTTTTAATTTCGTTTCAGAAATCGACACTGCGCTTATTAGACATTGATTCTGCTAATTTATTTCCCTGTGTTATTTCAGATTGTTTTCTGGCAAATCTGATGGCATAATGGTATTTAATTCGATTTGATTTTCTAATATCTGCGACAGTTCCAGTGTGTAAACACCTTTAGCTGACATCTTTTACAGCAAAGAACTAATGCAGAGCACAATAGTATGTCAATGGGCCTATAATTTTATTTAGCGTATATCACATGAACGCGATAATTCCCATTACATTGGCGACAGCAATATTAAGTGAGAGACACGAAATTATAGTCATAATTTTAATATCGCTATTATAGTATTTTGTGGTTGCAGTTATTACATTAATTTAATACACAATATAACATGCAAACATAGGTTTTACATGTATAATCAAATAATATACGAAAGATTACGGTACTATAATTAAGATTTGAGTTTAATAATATTGATTACTATACTAGTGGTATATTACTATTGATAATAAAATTAAATTGACGAGAGTGTAGTTGGACAATCCCCCCCCCCCCCTAATTTAGCAAGACCCGGAATAAAATATTCAGTACTATACTGAACTATACTATAGGGACACAGAGGAGTTAGTCTTGTCTGCCCGTACTAAGATTGAGACACAACCCAACAGTAGAATAGTAGGCACTGTGGGGCCACATTAACATAATCTGCCCCCCATCCCATCCCCTTGGATGTGATTGGTGAAGCCCCCCTCCTCCCTAGTCCCCCCTCTTTGTAAAGGGTGACTCATCACGGTCCCTACCCCTATTTGGAAAGGGTGACTCATCACGGCCCCCACCCCTTCTTGGAAAGGGTGACTCATCACGGTCCCCCCCTCCCCTTAGCTCCTCCTCCCCTTGGTGCATGTTACAGACTGGTACGCCCCCTCCCCTCAGGTCCACAGGGGGTCCCCCTCCCCCTGAAAAGGATGACTCATCATCGAATCATGAATGGGCTTTATTTTGATTGGGTGGTTCAAAATATTAATGAGCGTCTCTGCATAGTGGCAACATATTTTATATTTAGTCGAATGATGAATGAGCATCATGTTTTGAGGCTGGGAACATCACTGTGTATGATTAATGCGCGTCATTGTCATATTATATGAAATTAACTTTATTTTCAATATCAAACAAACATTAATCAATATATCAATACCAATATATTAATATCAATATCAATTTAATATCCCTATACAGAGAGACCTCGATGTTCCGTCATCATCTGTTGCCAAGAAATATGACGGGACTTCGAATATGTCAGAGTTTCGGAGCAGGTCCCCCACCCTAGTGGCGTATCCAGAAATAAATTAGGTGGGGTGCTCAGATTTCTGTGAAGCCATTTGAAGCTGTGCGCGCCCTTCTAGGGGGATCGGGGTCATTCCTTCTGTAAAATTTTGAAAAAATGGGGTCATTACGTGGTAGGCATACCGGGTACCTTCGCTGTAAAATAAAGATATGAGAGTTTGGCTGAAATGTCAGTTTTTAATTGATTTAACAGATGTAAAAGAACTAACCCAGACCAGTCTATCTATTTAAGGGAGGACAACTACACAATGGACAAGCCATCAACATGATAAACATGATCCAATGTTGTGTGAATGAGAGAGAGCGGTGCTGGCACCAACATGCCAGGCACTGGTGGATTGATTTTATAGGAAATTGTTGAGTTAGAAAAATCACCAATCTGGAAATTGAGGGGGGGGGATGCTCGAGCACCCTGAGCACTATGGTTGGCCATCGCCCTCATAAGTAAATAAACCTTCCGCAGATAATTAAAAACCTTCCGCGGATAATTAAAAACCTTCGGCGGATAATTAAAAACCTTCCACGGATAATTAAAAACCTTCCGCGGATAATTAAAAACCTTCCGCGGACAATTAAAAACCTCCCGCGGATAATTAAAAACCTTCCGTGGATAATTGAAAACCTTCCGCGGACAATTAAAAACCTTCCACGGAGAATTAAAAACCTTCCGCGGACAATTAAAAAACTTCCGCGGATAATTAAAACCTTCCGCGGAGAATTAATTTTTAATTATCCGCGGAAGGTTTTTAATTGTTCGCGGAAGGTTTTTAATTATCCGCGGAAGGTTTTTAATTGTCCGCAGAAGGTTTTTAATTATCCGTGGAAGATTATAATTCTCCGCGGAAGGTTTTTAATTATCCGCGGAAGGTTATAATTCTCCGCGGAAGGTTTTTAATTGTGCGCGGAAGGTCTCTAATTATCCGCGGAAGGTTTTTATTTATCCTCGGAAGGTTTATTTACTTATGAGGGTGATGGCCAACCATAGAGCACCCCCCTGGATACGCCTGCACCCCCCCTTCCAAGCTGTGTTGAAACCGAGGATATATATATCTAATTCATACTGTAATCTTATTATATTAATACATGTATTGGTTGTGCAAACAAAATAACAACATATATATGATACAAACATAATTTTATTATTATATTACATGATTTTTTAAAAATAATATTTGTACATTCTGAATTTATTTTTGTTAAAAGGCGGTGACACATGTCTGTTTTTTAGATGTGGTAGAGGTAGTGTCTTAATCTGTTTATCACAGTAAAAGAACAAAGGAGTATTTGCTTTAATCTGTTTCAATTGTTAATTTAACCAAATAATAATGTTTTCATTTGGTAGTCGAAATGACTCCAAGCAATATCACTCAACTCAGGTGTTGACAGATCGCCATGATCAAATCTAACACATTCCACTGTGCATAGCATCGTGCCATTACTCAGCGGGTGTCTTATTGCTCCGACTTTCATGTTGCCGGACGTGCGACTATTGTTATTGTAGCACTTTACATACTGTTCTTTTTACAATGGTGAACAATTCAACGCTCAAATAGGGATTGACACTTCCAGCTAACCGAAACACAAGGTATTCACAGCTTAGAGTATCATCTATGAAATTGATGTCCACAACGTAGATGACAGCATGAATAATTACGATCTGTTCACAGGAATTGTTAGATACCTACCGGTATAGATTTAGTTACCAAAATCAAACATTTCGGTACTGATATCTACACCAGACATATTGAAGGTCAAATTAATTAATCTTTATCGGCTCAACTAGCGGCTAGGCAAGAAATTAAACATTGTGCCAAGTATGACTGACCATTGTTTCAATGTGCGAGACGTTGGCTTTGATCCAGGAAACACTCACCCAGTGTTGGTACAATGTGAACCCATCGTCTCAGACACTGGCCCAACATTGTACCAACATTGCGTGAATGTCTCGTGTTTGCTGGGCTGTGTCATATTACGGCCTTCATGAAGTGTTATGTAGAAAGAGCGGCTCCTCCTTTGTTGGGGGCTCGGTGTCAAAGGCAGTGGCCCAGCATTAAACATGTGTTTGCCCGGTTTCATTTGCTAATTAGCCCCCCACTAATTCCTTACACGTTAGGTGCATTTAGCCAGCGTTGGGAAAATGTTTTGAAAAAGACATAAGAAATGCTACAATCACTATGCAAACATGTGGCGTTTAACGCAACTAGAGTGACCGACCGTCATCTGGTGACAGAACAATGAGAAGTTTAGGTCATGCATTGATTTAACCCTTTAGTCACCGAGATTTGATGACGGAGGCGGACAACGTGACAGAACAACGGGACACTTATTCATTGATTTAACCCCTTCGTCCCCGAAATTTGATGACGGGGGCGGACATCGGAATGACGGAACATAGAAGCAAAAATACATTGGGCAGATCTGTTCCCGCCAAAACCATGTCGGATGTAGAAGATGACGGAACATCGGAGGACGGATCTCCGAGGCCTGTCTGTATCACTATATCACTATATTGATATATCGATATATATCGATATATCAATATATCAATATATCAATATATTAATATATTGATATATCAATATATCAATATTATCTTATGCAATAAACAAGGGTATTTTTATAGAATTGTTTTATTCTTTCAGTATGCACACATTTGATTGGTTGGTTCAAAATAATATTGAGTGGCTTTGAATATTGGCAACATATTTTAAATTTAGTGTCATCAGGATGTTGACTCATTCTAGGGTGATAAATGATTGATGGGCTTATGACGCTGGTCCCCCTTCCCCAGAAAATGATGACTCACCACTCTCCCCTCTACAGGGGTGATAAATGGGTGTCATGTTTTTACACTGGGAACATCAATGTGCATGATTGATGAGCGTCAGAATGATGACTCATCCTCAGATGATGAATGGGCGTCATGAAGCTGGTACCCCTCCCTCAGAAAACGATGACTCACCACTACACCCTCTCCATGGGTGATAAATGGGCGTCATGTTTTGACACTGGGAGCATCAATGTACATGATTGATGAGCGTCAGAATGATGAATCATCATCAAATGATTGGTGGGTGTTATGACGCTGGTCTCCCTCCCCCAGAAAATGATGACTCACCACTCTCCCCACCCCCCAGGTGATAAATGGGCGTCACGTTTTGACACTGGGGGAATCAATGTGCATGATTGATGAGCGTCATGTTTTGACATCAATAGTTGGATGATTCATGAGCATCAAGATGGTGACTCATCCTAGGATGATTAATTGGCGTCAGGACACTGCTAGGGTGCTAATGTCAGCATAGGACGCTATTTAATGATGTGTCATCATAATTGAGCGTCATGACGCTAATCCCTGCTTTGTCATTGGTTTATTCAAAATATAAGTAGGTGTCAATTCCGCTATATCATCAATGATTTTATCACTTTCAGCAAATACTCCAGAGTGTCAGAACGCTTGTATATAAAATACGCTACAGACATGGATGTTTCATATTACCTCTCTGGAAGTGTGAAAGTGACAATTCTTCAAAAAGATCGGAGCTGTTATGTTGAATTATCATCAGAAACCAACAGGCACTTTATTTCATCAGATTTATGGCTGAAAACTGATTGGGCATCTAAAGTCGAGCATAGTTTAGACACGGCTATATGTATAGGATATAGAAAATTTGCTGTTTGTAAGGCAAACGGGCAGATTCTATTCCTAAGCAGACGTAGTGTACAATTATGTTTTACAATAACCACTACTGAATGGTACATCTTGCCAGGTTTTTATGTAACAATCAGTCAAGCTTTAGAGGGCTTGGATAGTGTTTCTAGTAGAGATCATGAATAAATATAATAATAATGTGTACTTTGCTGTATATAGTATCAAACTGAACTTAGACATTCTAGAACCACAGCTATCGAACATTCTTAAGAAAAAATCGGTCCTTATCTTGAAATATCGAAGACTACCAATGACATGTATGATATATGGAAGTGGGAAGTTGATGCTTATGGGTAACCCCAACACAGACCTTGCAGACATGGACGAATGCCGGCGATTCTGACCCACATCTTTATGAAGATATGCACGGATTATCCAATCAAAAATCAGGCATGGGCAATTACTTTATGTGAAACTTGAAGCAGTTACTTCAACATACGATTTTGTTTTCCCAATTAAATTTAGTGAACTTGATAAACACATTCTAGGGTCTTATGAACCAGAAATGTTCCCGGGGTTCATGATTAAACGTCATAATATACATGTTAATGTATTTACTAGTGGAAAAATGGTTTGTGTAGGTTTAAAAACATCAGATGATGTTATGACTATCATATATCCGCTAATAATATAAATATAAATATTTATGTCCCGAATAAAAAATGATGTAAATTACAAATGTGAAAAATTTAATTTAAACTACACACTAAAAACTATAATCATTACTACGACAATTTTTTTATACTCACAGTAGCTTGCTATGCAATGTCCAATGCTGCTATTACAATGAGTTTCCGTTAGTTGTTGCTATCCATATTGAAAAAATAAAACACACAAAATGTTTACAAAAAAAATTATTCCAAACTACATACAATACAATTTTACAATATCATAATTGCATTATCAGTATACATATTCAAGAAAGAAATTCAATGAAAAGCTTTCATTATCAGCAATCGATCTTGAACTTAAGTCATTCATAGTGTTTCTATAAGAGTGTGTTGATCTATAGTATAGGTAATATAAACAGTACAATCCACACGAACTTGAATATTCACTTTGAAACCTTATATATATTGGTTATTATGCCTTAACATGATTGGTTCAAATTTATGGTTCAGTTCAATGACAACCCAATGTCTTCCAGCTTGTACTGAAGTTTCCGTGTTAACATAAAGTAAGATAAAGTAATAGTATCTGTAGAACAGACATCCACATTCAAGTCCAACTGCCTGGCGTATTCCCGTAATGTGTCACTAGTCATGTTTCTGAGACTTCACCTGATCCAGTTATTTCCACAAGACCACAAAATGTCCCGTAAATAATTACAGTTATGTTAGTAGGTAACACTGCATCAAATTTCAATTCAATGCAACCCTCACCAGACTGTCTCATTGATTGTACGTTTGAATTATCTAGTTTTGCAGCAATATCTATTTCGAATATAGCAGTTCGCTTTCTAAACTCTTCATATGATAAATTGGGTGACTTATCATCTCTAAATAAGACACTGTAACAATCTAAATAGTTTTTGGTTATAAAATTTGGCTTTAATGGCTGACAAGGGATGCTTCTGTTGTTTAATAAATAGGCTATATGATTAACGCCAAAATGCTGAAAGTGGAAGGGAATTTGTCTGGAATTTGGCCTAAAAATAGGTTAGAGTTACTACGAGCTGATTCATAGCCTTTATCAACACGCAATGTGTTGATGACACTCCTTTGAAATGGGTATAATGCGTTATTCATCTGTAAAACATTCTTGTGTGCCTGAATAATATTTGGGGCGATATGGTAATAACAAATATCCAATGATGTTTTTATCAGCTTCAGACTATACTCTTCAGTAATACCAGTCTTTGACATTAGTGTGAAAACATCACGAGCAGGAATCATTTTGATTTTGATGGGGATACCATCAATTAATAATCTATCCTGTTTGAAAAATTCTAATTGCAGATCACCCATCATGTCTAATAACTGGCCACCACTAATAAAGGCATCTCGTATTCTTAAGCTGATGTTATCCAGTGATGAGGTGTCAGTACTGCCAATGTTCCCGCCCATATCTTTAACATACAAACTAAGGCGGTCTTTACAATTATCATCTTCAACAGAAGAATTTAGTATTTTATCTATGATAGACTTGTATACATAGTAAGGACATAATGATTTCATAGTGGTATGTTGAAGGGTAAGGTCCACCTGTGACCACATACTATGTAAAATCTGATTCACTATGCTGACTGATGCATGTGCTGTGATGGGTGCGCCTTTCGAATCCACAATCTGGATCGTTGCATGTATTTTTGTACTTTTCAAGTCAATATAAGCATTAGTCTCACCACGGACTTCAAAATTAATAGTTGAACCCTTACTCTACTCATTTGTAGGCTGAACATTCACCCAGTCTCTCTTTTATACCCTCACATCAGCTAATGGTGTAGAAAAAATCGCCAACTTCTCGCTGTAGACGGGGTCTGACTCCAAATTCATTTTGCCTTGTCTTTTTGACACCCTGACCTGTGATCCGCCAACCTGGCTTGCAGGTTGAGGTGCATTATGTACAGATTTGTGTATAGTATCAAGCTTGCCTCTCGGCATATCATGGAAATGTTTAGTCCACAAATCCATAATTAGTCTGATATGTACTTGAGATGTAAAGTACAGGAAATAATGGGGTTACCAGTAATTATATCACCAGCTAAATTATACAGTGTCATACGTATCTGGTCACCTGGTGTACTTGTTGTAATTGGTATGTAATAAGGATTTGTAAAAAATCTTAATACAGGTATCAGTCGATTATTATATATAAGCATATTTATTTTGCAAGTTTTGGATTACCCAAGTAGCAACGAGTGCTAGTCGAGGGGCTCTCCAATACATAGAAAAGACAATACAATACAATACAATATATACACATAACACACTGAACGTTACAGCATCTATATCGGATTACAAAATCTATATGAACTTGATGTGTTTGATCACTTAAAGCGCCCACTCTCAATAATAAAGTGTTGAAATGCTTTGAATATGTTTACGTTTTCGTCAGCTGTAACATCATTGCAACCTTTCAAGACAATGTTTACAAATAAAAGTTGATCAAGATGAGGAAGTATAGAGTGGTGGACACCGGGTGCAATGATATCTCGGATTGCTTTCAGCAGCTTATTTCGTGGAGCAGAATAGAGAGGACATTTTAATATATAATGTTGTGGTGTTTCTATGTCGCCACACAAACACTCAGCAGTTTCTGAGCAACCTACACGATGGTGTTGGGAATTTAGGCTTGACATATTTAACCGTAGGCGTGTGTGATGTATTGAAATTCTCCTATCGATGGACGTATAATAGAATTTGGGAGCGTTGCTGGTCTGGTACATAGATTTAACTTTATTTTTAAATATACTTAAGGCAGTTGTCCTACATATAGGGTATCGTAAACTGTTTGACTGTCTAGTGTTGTAAGCACTGGTGCGTGATACTAAATCTGGACAGTGGGAATGCAGGTAGTCGGGCACAAGCTGATTTACTATTTTGTACATATGAATGAGTTTGTGCCATTTTCGACGAGTGTGCAGGGTTTCCCAGCCAATTTCAGAGAGAGTTTTTTGACAGTTAGTTTGTGGAAGGGCACCAGTGCATACACGGGCAGCGTCTAGCTGTACACTTTCAAGACGATCAGACAGATAATATTAACAGCCGAGTCTTGACATAAATCGCATCCAATAATGCTATGGTTACACAGCATTATTTTGTGAATAAACACCATAAAAATGAGTGATTGTTATGTTTTCTTGAGGATCAACAACAATGGTGTATATCAGTTACCTACAGGCTATATCAATGATATAAGACATAGACATGGTGGTGGTACGTGGCACAAAGCATTAACAGACATAACGCTGAAGGTTATAAGTGACCTCCCAGGTCTGTGTTGTATCAAAACGTTCACAAGAAATACTTATTCGGTATTGATTTTTTCAACACTTGATGCATTGACCCAGGAATTAAATTTTCTGGGATGATATAACCATTTAACATAGACTTGTTTTGTACCACGATATGTACGCTTTTTAAGTACTTTTTCAATCTTATATATTGTATCATCAGTCACGTATGCCTTTTGTAATTCCTCATTATAAAAAGTACCAGTAATCACATCTCCACCCATATCAGCCAACTTATAGACTGGTATGTTGGATATGGATTTTTAACGTTGATTTACTGTGAATATCTCACCACTGAAATAAATTTCATAGACACGATCAAAAGGTTTACGGGTATAACTTACTCGTACTTTATCATCGACAATAAATTTAAATTTTGGTGTCTCTTTTTTCTTTGTGCGTAAATAACGGGATAATCACACCTCGTGTGCGTTATCATCCGTTACAGATTTTGGTGCATACCCCATATTACTGTGAATTGTTTTATTATATGATTATATAAATATTATATGATATGATAACTATGTCCGGAAGTGTTGATATATATTCGTGTTTTTATAGACCATTTTTATAGAGTTTAGATAACTCGTTCAGCCAGGGCAGCCTTAGAATCATTTCTTGCAATGAAATGACGAATTGAGTTTTTCTTTAAAAATGATTGAAATAATTTATTTGTGAATTCAATTTTAATTTTCAATTGAATTTCAATTCAGTTTGTTTATTTATGCTTGAAACATACATACATGCAAATAATTATAAAAATGCAAAGGAGACCTGCAAAAGGCTTATGATAAGCCGCTTCCATGCAGGCCACCCTTCAATAAAGTAATATATATAGTTTCTGAAAAACTGCATCGCGGGGAAGACGAAGAGACAAAAAGACGGCCAATAATAAAACAGTAACATTAATGCGGAGGGAGAAGCAGATACATACGAGTGTAGTCTATGTATCAACGCAATAACAGAGACACAAATTAAATATATTAAGAACGTTAAAATTAGCGGACTGCATGGAATAATACGATGTTATATAACAACCTTCACATTGGCCAAAAATAGGGCCAAAGAGGGCCAGCGTCCAAAGTGCACCGTGTATTACGAAACAGCAATTTTGAACAGATATATAACAGTTTGGAATTAAACATATTGAGTTAGATACGTTGCGTTTGAGGTAATGGTCATTGCGAATTTACCTTGATTATATACATTTTGAGTGATGAATATACAACTTACATTCATATGATGGCAACCAATAGTAACCAGTAATTTTTGTGTCATGGCGTTTTTTGACACTTCATTCATTTAATCGTCGAGAATTATTAAGGTATGTTCACTTTTCCACATATCAATATCTTCTGTGTTTGGTAAACCATTATGAAATATGATATCTGTTACATATTTTTCAATCTGATTGAAATAAGACTGCCACTGTCTATAGCAATATATTATCTTGACGGGTGGTACACCACCATACCACATTCCATCGTTATTATCATGCACAAAACAAGTTTTCCCACTCCCTGTCGCACCAGCAATGATTAGGCTCGAATTCACCTTGAATAGTGTTAAACTATTATCGGACCACCAATCCATTATAGATTTATGAATGTATTTGATTACTCATACTTATAGATATCACGATAGCTCTTATAGATATATGAAATGATCAACAAAACACAAAATACATGAAGACAATTTTTAATGATGAAACATGTGTACAATGTATTTCATGCATTTCCCGCACCAAAACCAGAGATTGTGATAACAAGTTGCTCTGAAAAGCGTGGAAATACATTCACATTTAAAGAATCATATCTATGTGTCTTAAGTCCGCTAAGGATGCATGTGCATTCAAAAGTCATTACAATTATTGCAGAACATAGTAATATCATAGTGGTCTGTGTGAAGCCCAAGGTCTGTACTTGTTCTGTAGGTCTGTTCAGTAGGTTATCTAAAAAAATAAAATAACACAAGTATAAATAAAAATTTACAATAAACCTACAGTAAGTTATATTCGATATTCATGGTCATGTATGTATCATCAACTGAAAAAAATATTCATTAGGAAAAAAGTTGATTCTATGTTCAGAAAAATCTGAAAAATAAAATGTTATTTGTTCATACATATAAATGACATGCAAACTTTATGAACACTACAATTACAAAAATAAAAAAATAATAAAATAAAAAATTACAAAAAAAATAAAAATTACAAAAAAAAATCTGAAATTTGATATGCTGTGCAAAAAAAAAGAATTATCATTTGTTGATATAAAAATCATGCAAAAAATTATAAGAAAGTTGTGAAAATAAAACGTATGTACACATTGTAAAAATAAAAATTACAAAGCTAAAACTAAACAATTATTAGGAATTAAAGTTGTGAAAATATGTACACATTGTAAAAATAAAAAAAAGAAAAAATAAAAATAATACAATATAAATTGCAGAAATAAAAATCACAAAAAATGTATAATATGTACACAAATTGTGAATGTTTTACAATACTGAAAAAAATTAAAACAGAAAAATAGACGTACCTTTCATTGTTTTTAATGTGTAGTTGTGTTGTAATGACATGTGGTGAACAAAACCAGTTGGACTGAGTTATGTGATGAGTATTATCAAATCAGATATTGTGTGATTCAATGACAACAACATTACAATATTATTAAATGATTATATATTTACATAAACACTTATTTGAAAAATTAAGGTAATACAGTATACACAATAAAACAATACATTTACATCCTTGTAACACATACTTCTATAAATTATTTACGCAATTGGAATAACATATTTACATGTATCACATATTTACCGAAATTGATACATGACTATATCACAGATAAGGTTTATATTTATATTTACAAAATAAAAAAATAAAAAATACATACACGCATCGAGATATACCATATATATATGAATAATTTACACTAATTACATTATTTACATTATTTATTGTATTTACGTCTTTACATTATTTTCACTATTTACAGTGTTTGGCATCCACTATATATTGTACTTTAGAGGGAAGAACAAATATAAAACATTATAACCGTATGGATAGGTTTGAAATGTAGACCAATACACGCATCTCTTGGTATAGGCAATTTTATATTTCTTTTTCTCTTTGCGATTTTTATCCCGAGGAATTTTGGTTGGATTTGTAGATGTGATTGATTTGGCTAACGGATCTGAAGATAAAAGCATCTCCTTCATGGATTGTAAATTAATTTTCTGGGCATTGGTAAAATTGAGTGTAAACCATTTCACTTTACACTCTTGAATGCTCTTATTGGTAACGTAAGTGTAATTCTTGCGACCTCCTGAACAAAATTGTAAAATAAATTCGTCAAGATTTAATTCAGACTTTAATTCACCGAGAAATGGACCTGTCTGAGTTGATATAGATGACCGAGTCTGTATCATAATACAATGCTCGGTCACCCAGCAGTTCCAGCACACTGGAAGACGAGCCCAACATGTCGTCATGGTTGCGACAAAGATGTTTGACATTTGGCTGTCTGGAACACTGTCACGGATATGGTACCAATCAGTCCTAATCATATTCTTACGAACAATTTGAAAATTTTGAACGTCAATATCTGATGCGTGCATTTGTTTAAAAAAATCCAAAACTTGGGTTTTATTGAAAAATGAGGCCTGCGTCTTGTTTTCGCTCTGACCAAACTTACCCCAACACGAATTGTAGCAAAGTTTGGCCAGGGATCTTAGTGCAGGGTTAGTCTGTACAGACTTTGGGTCTAAGACTATTCCCTCTTTCTCCAGGGCATCCTGAATGTATCGGTCCCTATCAATATCAGAAGGCCAGCCAGAAGCCTCTTGTTTATATTAAAAAAACAGGTTCATGTACCCTGCAAACAAACCCCCAGACTTGCTGGCTGGATCATATTGTGTCGTTTCGGCCCAGTGATACACCTCATAAATCTGTATAATTTTGTAACCAAGTTCTACTGCTTTATGCAGTTCAGGTGTACAAAATTTACCATGTATGGTACGATTCGCGTCATTGCACGTGCATGAATCTAAAGATTCAGATTCGGCGCAAGTGCGGCACAGGGGAAATAGCAGTTTACCACCAAATTTATATGGTAGAACGGGATGAAAAAGACCCCGTGGTGGTAATACTGAAACTTGCGCCAAGCCAAAATAATTGTCAATGGACTTGAAATTGCACAAGATGATTTGCGGATGTCCGACCATGTATTTGTCATATTTATTCACGGCCGGATACATTGAGGTGAAATCCACATATTCGATCGTCTCCCCCTCCTTGATCATATAGTGAGGGGTTACCACGTTCATCTGCCTCCAAAAAATGAAACGTGAGGATTGAGTCGTGCATGACGTTCAGAGCCTTAACATATTTAGACAATTCTAGGTTATCTGACATTTATTTTCGGAATTGATGATCCCACTTACAAATGTACTTGTAACCCAACTTTTTCAGTGACGCTTCTTTCTTGATGGTGAGGGTGTATAGCTCACTCATACTTTGGCCTGTTCTTGGATGTTTGACACGATCAACACGTGCGTGACATGTGGGACAACCATGAAAAAAACAGCCGTGATATTCGTACACGGTGTTGGTCGTTTCACAAAACCCATCCACCCTATAGCGATGTCCATCAGCCAAGATCATTTTTTTTTCACCTTCAGAATGGTTTAAGGCGTGTCGTATAAAAATATGATCTCTATGCATCTTCCATTCCAACCACTGAATGGAAATGTTACTATGCTGGTCCTGTCACGTATACCCTTCACTGGGTAAGTATGCAATGGGCGACTTGACAAAACTTTTAGCCACAATGTTGACTTCTGTGCCCAAATAGTCACTTAGCAACACATTGTCAACCTTGAATTGACCGTTTAGTTTAGTTGCTGTAATTGTGGCTCATGTGCTAAGTTTCACAGACCATGATTCAGGCAAGAACTTTGTTCTGAAAATTGTCAAAGCAACAGATACAATAGTAATGTGCTGAAATGGATCAACGCCACGTGGACACCCCTCGTCGCTTGTAGCTTTAATTAATAAATCGCGATATCTCATACATGCGTGACGAAGGATGTCCCCATCCGATCTACAATAATCCAACATCTCCTGCTTAAAATCAAAGACAGCCTCTTGTTTATCAGCATACCAATTTAAAACTTTGTCGCGATTTTCGGCCGTCATAAATTCAGGAGAGGACCTACATGATTTTGATTTTGTACTCTATTAAATAAATGAGGAAAGTAGCCCTTTCTGAGTTCTGTTGATCCAAAAGCGCGAGGCAGTTTGGATAAATTCATTGGGAGGTGGTTGAAACTATCAATGATTTTGATGTTTAGTTGATTGGCTACATGAATGCTCATAATTTTGGAGCCATTGTGAATCACATTTGGAACCATTTTATGATTTTTCAAAAGGTAATTGAGCAGAAATACGCCGTCGTACACTTTCATATTGTGGGCAATGACGACGGCGTTCTTGTGTTGTTCTGTAAATAACCAAGCACAAAAGTCATTGGCAGCCCCCGGGCCACTAAACATTACCTCGCGAAATCCACATGTATCACATGGCGTGTCGCATTTTTCACACTCGACACACCGTGGTCCGCAGTGTATACATTTGCTTTTGCGGGTCACCTCAACTTCCATACATTGTGTGCAAGTACTGTGTGAAATAACTAGGTTGGGCGTGTGACCATAGTTACCACAGTACGGGGTCTCACACTTTGTACAGCGTGGATTATAGCCTTTGTCGCAGTTCATTGTCTGTCCCTCTTGCGATATAGTGCCACATACATCCCTCTTACAATTTTGGCACACAGAGGGAGTGTAACCTTCTTTGCAGGATATTATTTTATCCTGCATACATTCAAAATCAAAATGAATGTATTTGAAGGGTTTATCGGATACACTTTGTGCACGAATATAACAACGATGCTGGCCTAAAACATATTCAGAGCACATTTTACACTTGTACTCTGTGCATCTATGTTCTGATGGTTTACGCTCAGAGACCTTTATTACACACCTGCACGTGGTGCATCACCAGAAAGAGTCGCAGGGGGCTGGCGAATGTCCAGTTTTCCTATTTTATAGGATCTTTATGTATAAGGAAACATTTTAATGAACGACATTCCATGTGGCAATCGCTGAAGGTCATTCTAACATCAGTGATTTCACATTCTGATTTCTTACACACTATTCAGTGGTCTTTACAAGAATGCTTCTGCCTGTGGTTGTAAGGTGTAAGAAACATTGTACAAAAATAATCTGTATTAAAAAACCAAGTAAACTGGTAATGACATCAAAAGAATTTTGACATAAATGGAAGTAAATTTGGGTTCCTCCAGGTTCTCCTTTATAAATAAATTAGTTTTTGTACATATGATCTAAAATAAAAATTTGAATGTCTAACGTTTTCTCTAAAATTGGATTATGGGTTTTGATGTCAAAACAGGTGAAATCTTTTAACCCTGCTTTCTCTAAAATTAAATTTGTCAATGTGTCTTGCTCCTTTCGTTTAGGTTCGGTTAATTTTTTACGTGTATCACGGGTAATCACACGATACTTGAGAGCAATTTCAAGATTCGTGAGTTTACCTTTATACTTGTCACGAAAAACCTGCATTGATTGGGGCTCACGTAGCGCATAGGCGTATCCTACGGCCACGGCCCTTACCATGCACTTCTTGTCGTTATTCTTAATGACGACGATGCTGCGTTTCTTATCGTAAGAACCGTCACTAAGAAATGGTAGTCGGCCTTCACCACGCAGAAGTTGTACAACACCGACTATGATTTGAAAGTCGGTCTTTAATGTCAGCGCCTGATTACTATTGAGTATATTTTGTATGGTCTGACGGAATAAGACAGGAGAGATTTTGTGCCATGCCCTCATTGTGATAACGATCAGATTATCAAGATCCGGATGAACAATGATAACCCGACCCAAATCCAATGGCAATAATCCCTGACCGGCCTGTTGTAGAACATCTTCAAACATCATATTTAGATCATCTAATAAGTTGGCAACTCAACGACCGGCCCACACCTTTTTAATTTGCACTCTATAGGGTATATCTCTGGCAATCTGATTGCCATATGCGCGACCTGGCCCTACTTCAATACAATAGGGTGCTGGTGCAACACCAGGTGATGCATCACCCGGTGAATTTGCAAATTGATCAGGAGAATCCACAGCCCCATCACCCATGGGTGATGCAAACATGGATTCATTGAGTGAATCATTCAGAAATTCATAGGGTGAAGCATAACACGGTGTTGCGGGTGATAGAATGGGTGATGTGGCAACATCACCACTTATTCTATCATCATTAGACATATTAACACCCCCACCATATTGTAAATCTGACCGACGCTTTTTTGGTGTTGGTGCGGATATTAATGGGGGCGTGTGGAAGAGGTGTGACAGTGGGGGTGATTGAATAAGTGGCGGGGTTCTAAAGGGTGCTGTTAATGGTGGCAATAAAACAGAATTGGGTATTATAGGTGATGGAAAAGTTAAAATTGGAACGGTATCATCATCAAATGTAAAATTGGGTGGAGTATTAAGCCTGTGCTGTGGTGAATAAAAGGAAGGGGGCGCTCAAAGGGGGGATGATGATATTAGATCATAAGAATAATCTAGAAGATCAAAATTTATAGGAGAACTGACTGGTGTTGATGGGGTGATTATTGTATGTGTTGTTTGGGGACTGTTGTCTAAAAAATTACACAAATTTAAATCGGTTGTCATTGAATCTGATGCGATAATACTCGTTCCAATCCTCTTCAGTTATCCGTGATTCAGCCCATGCCTCTCCTGTTGGTTGATTTCGGGGTTTATTTCTATGAAAAAAAAACATCATTGTATCACATGGTTTTATAAATTTATCTAACCAAATATATATATACATGGAACTTTAATCCCTAAAGCGCTAATTTAAATCATTTAAATTTTCACTCACTTAAGCATTGTATAATATTTATATATAATGTATGATATTTAAATATATATTAACCACAGCTATGTGCAAAATAATACTCACTGTAATATGTAGAACTTAATCCAATAGTTGCACTGTAATATTTGTCCTAACAATGCGGCACAATTCTCCTGCGTTGATGTAACGTTTGTTGAAAGTGGAAAAATACAACTGTGACCTCCTACTTATAGTGTTTACAATACGTCACAATGCTCCTGTGTTGAAGTAGCGTTTGTTAAAAGTGGAAAATTGCAATTGTGACCTCCTACTTATAGTGTTTACAATACGTCACAATGCTCCTGTGTTGAAGAAGCGTTTGTTGAAAGTGAAAAAATGCAATTGCTACCTCCTGCTTATAGTGTTTACAATGCGTCACACTGCTCCTGTGTTGAAGTAGTTTTTGTTGAAAGTGGAAAAATACAATTGTTACCTCCTACATATAGCATTTTCTTTTTATTGTGCAATACACCAGCGAACCAATCACAGTGAAGTGTTTGGCGTCCTTTTTATTGCAGA
This sequence comes from Flabesymbios commensalis, assembly GCA_964017125.1. Lineage (NCBI taxonomy): Eukaryota > Metazoa > Annelida > Polychaeta > Terebellida > Flabelligeridae > Flabesymbios > Flabesymbios commensalis. Next base: position 72,855,045 of record OZ024912.1, on the reverse strand, counting down.
CAAAGCACTAACAAGTTTCAACATGTTTATTCATGGAGAGGGGGAGCTGTGATGAGTCATACCTACAATTCTGACGCTCATCAATCATGCACATTGATGCTCCCAGTGTCAAAACATGATGCCCATTTATCACCCATGGAGAGGGTGTAGTGGTGAGTCATTGTTTTCTGGGGGAGGGGTACCAGCGTCATGACGCCCATTCATCATTCTGACGCTCATCAATCATGCACATTGATGCTCCCAGTGTCAAAACATGACGCCCATTTATCACCCATGGAGAGGGAGCAGTGGTGAGTCATCATTTTCTGGGGGGAGGGGTACCAGCGTCATGACGCCCATTCATCATCTGAGGATGAGTCATCATTCTGACGCTCATCAATCATGCACATTGATGCTCCCAGTGTCAAAACATGACGCCCATTTATCACTCATGGAGAGGGGGAAGTGGTGAGTCATCATTTTCTGGGGGAGGGGGACCCGCGACATGAAGCCCATCAATCATTTGATGATGAGTCATCATCCACCTGCAGGCGCCCATCAATCATGCACATTGATGCTCCCAGTGTCCAAACATGACGCTCAGTTATCACCCTAGAATGAGTCATCATCCTGATAACACTTAATTTAAAATATGTTGCCAATATTCAAAGACACTCATTAATATTTTGAACCACCCAATCAAAATAAAGCACTTTTCAGGGAGAGGGGGACCCCTGCAGACCCAAGGGGAGGAGGCGTACCAGTCTGTACCATGCACCAAGGGGAGGGGGAGCCAAGGGGAGGGTGGGCCGTGATGAGTCACCTTTTTCCAAGAATGGGTGGGGTGCCGTGATGAGTCACCCTTTCCAAAGAGGGGTGGGGGACCGTGATGAGTCACCTTTTCTAAAGAGGGGGGACTAGGGAGGAGGGGGGCTCCACCAATCACATCCAAGGGGTGGAGGTGGGGGGCAGATTATGTTAATGTGGCCCCACAGTGCCTACTATTCTACTCCCGACTTTATGGTTGACACTTCATCAATTCAATTCGCTTTCTGCTGAATATATTAATTTTATTTGTATTACCTCTATAAGTAATTTACATAAAACCTACAGAGGTAATCTTCAAAAGATAATAACATCTGAAAACAACGAAAAGCTGTGATTCTTATATTACTTGCATCGGTAATTAGCAGATTACCCACCCAAGTAATTTCAGAGCAAGTCTTATCTGGCCGTGCTACGACTGAGACACAACCCAACTGCATTGTTGATACTTCATAAATTCAATTTGATTTCTGCTGAATATATCTCTTTGTATTATCTTCTTAAGTAATTTACATATTACCTGCAAGATAATAACATTTGAAAAAATATGGAAAGCTTTTCTTCTTATATTACTTACATCGGTAATTAGCAAATTACCTACCCAAGTAATTTTAGAGCAAGTCTTGTCTGCCCGTACTAAGATTGAGACACAACCCAAATGTATGGTTGACACTTCATAAATTCAATTTGATTTCTGCTGAATATATTTCTTTGTATTACCTTCATAAGTAATTTACTGATAACCTACAGAGGTAATTTTCAAAAGATAATAACATTTGATAAAATGCAGAAAACTCTGTTTCTTATATTACTTGCATCGGTAGTTAGCAGATTACCGATCCAAGTAATTTTAGAGAAAATCTTATCTGCTCGTACTAGGATTGCAACACAACCAAACTGTATGGTTGACACTTCTTAAATTCAATTTTATTTCTGCTGAATATATTTTTTTGTATTTTCTTCTTAATTATTTTTATAGATTACCCACAGAGGTGATTTTCAAAACATAATAACATTTTAAATAATATTGCAAGCTCTGCTTCTTATATTACTTGCATCGGTAATTAGCAGATTACCTACCCAAGTAATTTTAGGGCGAATCTTATCTGCCCGTACTAGGATTGAGACACAATCCAACTGTATGGTTGACACTTCATAAATTCAATTTGTTTTCTGCTGAATATATTTCTTTGTACTACCTTCATAAGTAATTTACATATTACCTACAGAGGTAATCTTCAAAAATAATAACATTTGAAAAAATACGGAAAGTTAGATTCTTATATTGCTTGCATCGGTAATTAGCAGATTACCTACCAAAGTAATTTTAAAGCAAATCTTATCTGACCGTGCTAGGATTGAGACACAACCCAATTGCATGGTTGACACTTCATAAATGCAATTTGATTTCTGCTGTATATATTTCTTTGTATTACCCTCCTAAGTAATTTACAGATTACTTACATAATCTTCAAAAGATAATAACATTTGAAAAATATACGGAAATCTCTTTTTCTTATGTATGGAAAGCTCGATGTATGGGAAAGATTCAGGAGAGGGCTTCAGGGTTTCCGCCAGGAATGTTTGAGAGGGGGGGGGGGGTCCAAAAGGGGTGGCGGGTCTAGGGGTACTCCCCCAGGAGAAAAAAAATCAGAGTTTTTAAATTTTGGTGCTTAAAATGGCCTATTTTAACTGAAATGACAGAAAAATATGAAAAATATTTTCATTTTCCTTGCCAACAAGGGGGGATATCCCCCCCTGTGGTGCTGAGTTGGGGGGGGGGGGTTCCGTACCCCCCCCCCCCTGTCGGAAACCCTGGGCTCTAAAGTGTGTTTATTTCAACCATACCGCCTCATATGAGTCCCTCCTGAATAAAGCTCGCCTGCCATCTCTGGAAGTTGGGAGACAAATGAACATCACAATTCAGACTTTTAAAATTCTTAATGAATTATCACCGACCTACCTTCTGGAACTGATTGAAAAACGCTGTCGCACCCGCAATTTAGGAAATTCTGAAAATATCCTGAAAATTCCTCTCATGAATAGGGTGCGACATGGAACAAATTCCTTTTGCTTTTTGGCCCCCGAAATCTGGAACTCTTTGCCAGAGGCATTGATAATTAACAGAGACCTGAGAACTTTAAGAGATGGCCTGCGAGCTTATTTTTCTCTTTAATTGAGAGCTCAATAGAGGTAGGTCCCTTGACAAAATCTTATACTTATTTAATTATCAATAAATGCGAAATGTTTTACACATTTTTTAATTATATAATTTTCTCATATACAGCATAAGTTTTTCTTATATAATCTTTTATCTACTTTTATGTGCCAAAATGTATTATGTAATTTTAATTTTAACCTAATTTATATTCTCTTATACATTTTAAGTATTTTTTCTATATAATTCTCACCCACGTTTTTACATTTCATGTTAACTTCCTGCCAGCCAACCTGCTTGTTTTAGTTTTTATCTTTATTGTTTATTTTACATGTCGCTTGACTAGCTGATTAGAGCTAATGTCATATGTTTTACTTTTTGCGACTTGAAATTAAACTTATCTTATCTTATCTTTTATATTACTTGCATTGGTAATTAGCAGATTACCTACCCAAGTAATTTTAGCGATAGTTAGGAGTAAAAAAAGTAGCAAGGTTCACCTGTACAATGAGACAGCGTAAACTTTGGTCAACATGTATACATGGTATATGGTTTATTACTACAATTTTTTATTTTAACATCGGTATTATAATTGTAGGTGCTAAGATTGTGACATAGGGGCCTATCCCCACTGCTTTGTTCACGCTTCAGTCATGGAATTTGATTTCCTATAAATATATGTCTTTGTACTACCTTCACAAATAATTTACAGATTACCTACAGTTGTAATTTTCGAAAGATAATTATATTACTTTCATCTGATTACCTACTCAAGTAATTTTAGCCAGGGTATTATGATGGTTTAATTTAATTGTTGTTGTTTTCGTTCCTAGGAAAAGTGCTCTTATCTGCCTATACTCGGAAAATAATATTAAAACACAACCCCACGCCTGTAGGCTACAGTTAGGACTTTGAAAAGTATTGCAAACTCATCATCGTAATCTACTATTATGGTACGCTAATTTTCAGATTACCGATTATATTATTCACAGAAGTCAGGAGTCCTCGAGATGTATGCGATAACTTAGGTTCGGGCTACCTGCGAATAATTTGAGTGAGAGATCAATGGTTCCCTTTTCTAGTTGGTCATAGTAAGCATTGATAACATGGATAAGGCTTAGTATTAGGCCTACGATTTTTTGTTATTTAGTTTAGACTTTTCTAATGTCCCAAAGGGCAATGCCTCTGACAATTTGTCTGTCATGTGATGATCATCCTGTCACCTGATTCTGATATGTAGATGAGTGAAAGTTGATTTGGACAGGTGGCAGGTGATTGGAGTCACCTGACGTGCAGAACAGAAAATTATAGAATAACTAGAAGAGGTGTTTACCATGTAAACACCCAATAAGCCCCCCCCCCCCTCCCCTCGAATAAAATTTATCTATTAAATATAGTTTTACCAGATATTCAATTTGTACATGTAAATATCAAGTAATATTATGAGGCAGAGGCTAACAGCTAGGTCGACTAGGTGCTAGTTTAACCCCAAAATATTAAAGATTGTCGCCATGACCCGGATATTTTCCCGAACTTTCTGAAAAATTGATGCAGTCTAGGAATTAATACTAGCATGAAGTACGTTGAATATTGAGTGTATCGGATAAGCGGCTTTGCAGTTATAAGGTTGACAAGGTTCTAATTTGACGAAAAAAGATTAAAGATGGCCGCCATGACCCGGATATTTTTTCGAATCTTCTGGAAAATTGATGAAGTCTAGGAATTAATACTAGTATGCAGTACCCTGAATATTGAGTGTATCGGATAAGCGGCTTTGAAGTTATCAGTTGACAAGGTTCTAATTTGACGAAAAAAGATTGGAGACGGCCGCCATGACCCGGAAACTTTTTCCGAATTTTCTGAAAAATTGGTGCAGACTAGGAATTAATACTACTATGCAGTATTTTGAATATTGAGTATATCAAATAAGCGGCTTTGAAGTTAGCAGGGTGACAACGTCCTAATTTGACAAAAAAATAAAGATGACCGCCATGACCCGGATATTCTTTCAAACTTTCTGAAAAATTGATGCAGGCTAGGAATTAATACCACTATTAAGTAATTTGAATATCGGAGTATGTTGAACACAAAGTGAATCGAAAAAGCGGTTTTGTAGATATCAGGGTGACAAGGTCCTAATTTGACAAAAAAAGATTAAAGATGGACGCCATGACCCAAATATTATTCCGAACTTTCTGAAAAATTGATGCAGCTTAGGAATTAATACTTGTAAATGGTATGCTGAACATCAAATGAATTGAAAAAGCGATTTTGTAGATATTGGGGTGACAGGGTATGGATGAGAGGCGGCGTCCATGCACGGCGCCGCCGCCGCCGCCCGGCCGCCGGCGGACGAAACCGTACAAAAACAAAAAGCCTCCCCCTGGTAGGGGGAGCCTTAATAACTTGCCAAACATGTATTAAAATTCATTTAACATGTTAAAGGTTCTATTACAAAGTTAGTGTGTTGTCATATTATCATGCTTATGACGAATACAAATAAATATAAATGGAATTATTTTTTTATGTCTAGATTTTTGTGTGGCCGTCCGAAGAAATGGATACTGATTAGGAAAGGAAGACATGAAAGACATGAAAAGCATGGAAATGATTCGACTTTCGATAATTGTTAAATACTTATCTATATATAAATCGAGTGGATCGGGGTACTCGTATTCTCCTTAGAATCATGGTTATCATGGTTATTATTAGGTCACAAGAAGTTTGGTAAATATGTTGATCTGATTGACATCTATGTGTCTATGGATCGTGGATAGGGGCATACCAGTCATTTTCGGGGGCCGTAATATAAAATTTTATAACTATTTATTGTTTGAAAAACTCGAAATTATTCACAAAATATTTTGTATTTGTATGTAATAACGACAATAACCATTTGAGCACTCATTTCTTTTAATATAGCGGTAACACGGATGAAAGGGGATCAGAAATAGACCCTTCAAATCTATGGCCGCAGGTTATTCTGGCAATGTTATTTTTGGTCAATAGCAACTCACAGGGATTCTGCAAATTCAAAGCCCTGGCCGAGATAGTAGGCCCTAAATTAAATATTTTAACATTATTAATACTATAATACTACTAAGAAGTTATTGATAGATACTGTTATTCTCTTTAGATATTTCTTGCTTATATTACCGAAGTCGGTATTCTTGCATGGGCACCTGCTAGAGCCACCCAGTAAATGGCTGATGTAAAGTATAAAATCCATCTTTAAAATTGTTACTACAGACCTCACATATCGAGATGGCGCAAGATTGCGACAATAATACCATCAATATCAACCAACTTTTCGAGTTCCTAATATATTAATACACAATACACGTTTCTTTTTTATTGGCAATAATACATTCATGAGATAACAGGACACATAATCCATACCTGCCCTTTTTCTAAGATCGCTTCTTTTTCCAATTTACTGTGTAAACATGTCTAAGCTTGTCTTTTTTGGACAGAATAGGTTATTTTTAAACCTCTTGGGTCTTACAGAACTACCATCAAGTTTGTGTACACCGAGTATGTTGAGTTTTATAGAAAATATACCGTATTACTTTGACCAGTAATATAAGGTGACGTTCACAGATCTGTATCAATAATATTACTAAGGTAAGTAATTTAGCTTGGATTACTGCTCTGAGTTTTGGTCCTGACTGATAAACCGCATTGGTTTGACCCCTGGCAATAGGAGGGGGGTACGTAAGAGAATAGCATGAATGAACCGACATCCCAAGAATAAATTGACATTTTGTTTAAAAAATAATGAATATTAAATATCTAATTTTCCAGATATTCACTCCCATCCTAATCGGTAGTTTATATGGCTGTTTCAGCAAAACTCGATCTGTGACCTCGAGTAGCTTAGCCTTGCTGTAGGAAAAATGGACAGAAAGGTCATTTGATAATGTGAAAGAGTTACTTATGTTCATATAACATTAAATTCTAAAGTTCTTTGATGTGCTTGGTATTTCGAAAAGCGCACCGATTATAATAATAAATATGTAAAAATTAGCGCCCATCTTAGATTTTAAGGTCAAATATAGGTCACCGGATTCAAAAGACATCAGAAATGAATTTCTCGACTCCAACTCAAATAGAAACCATAAATTATGCATTCCTGTGCGACAAACCATAGAAAAATGGGTTGTTATTATTATTTTGGCGGCCATTTTTTTTTTGTAAAATTGTAGGTGAAGAACAGACAATAGAGAATGTCATCCGACAGACTTAAAATCAGAACACCCAAATTACATAAAAAACAAGTGGACGACAAATTCTACGCAAAAATGCCGAGCATGTTTAGATATTTCGAAAAAGCGGCCCTGACTATAATGAGGTTCCCTCATAATCAACTGGTCTGTACTTGATCAACAATACCTCTCTATTCGCGGCTTAGAATGTAGTGGTCAGACAAAGCAAATAAGTAGTGGTGTGTTTAAAGTCTGCAAGTGTTAAGACGATTTTTTATCTAGTTTATAACAAAACAACATATTATTGTTATCGCATTTAATGTTTTCTTATCAAAAGTGATAAAAAATTTCTAGCTTAACTTTGTGTAGCATTTTGAGAAGACCTAAAATTTATGTAAGGCAAATAATAAAAAAAATGACCGAGGTATTGGCCGCCATTACTGGCTTCCTGCAAATTCCCAACAGTGCACCTGGGTTTTAATCTTAGATATCCATGATATATGCAGATATAATTTCAGGGACGCAACATTTTACAGACGTCGTGTCAGGAAATCCGACGCGGCAGATTTTCTGACACGTCCATGTTCAAATAAAATGAAAAATTAAATGTTTATTTATTAATTTTAGTGGTTCAAAGGGAACAATATTATTGTAATATGGTATTGTCATTTCAGTTATAATGTGTAATAATTATCGTCCAACTAAGAGTTTTAAAGTTTTACTCCACCTGTCATTGCTCGCTGTGAGAACTATGTTAGCATTGGGATCATCAGCAGTGGTATGGTAGCAGCAGTAGTGTCGCGGTAGCAGAAGAATAGCAGCAGTAGCAGCAGCAGCAGCAGCAGCAGCAGCAGCAGCAGCAGCAGCAGCAGCGACAGTGACGTGGATGCATACACCGTAACGTCTTCACGGAGCGACTGACATAATATTTTATTCTACAAAATGCTAGTCATATTTGACATTTTTCCTCCCCTTTACGTATGGTATTTAAATTGATAGTCTGTTCGACGGCTCTATGGAGTAAGTTTACTAGCATCGTGCTGTGTCCAATTTACTGTTTCGCTTCACATCTACATGATTTATTTAATTCCTTTTCTTTTCCGTCTTTTTAGTCACGACATTGTCGCCAAAATTGCAACGACAACGTGATCTGATATTACAGAACGGGGTCAGTTCGTTATTCCGACAGGTCTATATTCCGTCGATATTCCGACAGGTCGTTATTCCGACAGGTCTACAGTCTGTCCGATAGTGGAGGATGTTCCAAAATAATAGTTAGCTTTTCGGTATCCAGTCAGTCAATTCTCAAGTGATTTTCATGAAATTTTGTAAACCCTATTTTCTAGTCATTTAGCATCGATCCTGAAAATTTCGTAAAAAGATATTGGATAGTTCAAAAGTTAGACCATTTGACATTTAGGCCTAGTAAATATCTATGACCCCTTATATAGATTTGTCTATGCTATGCCAATCATTACCAAATTTTTACTGGACCAAGATGATTAAACACTAGACAGTTGTTATGCTAGTTTGTGACTTTTGTGAAAAATTGTTCTATTTTAAAATTTCAAATAAACTTTAATAAATAATATAAAAAAATAGTGCCAGCTTCAACTGAATGACAAACATCTCTGGTTACCCTAGTACTCAAGATACCTTATTAAACTTTTTAATTTATGCCCGGCACCCGCATCACTTGCCGCCGATTGCTGGCGGGCAGGCGCACCAGTTTCTTATACCTACTATGTAGTCCAGGAGCATTGGACTTTCACCCTGACAAAATTCATAACAAGCTGATTTTTTCTTAAAAGGTTCCCAGAGGTACTTACATTAACATATTAAAAGTCCCCGAAAATCCACCTGGAGCTTTTCGGGAAATTTAAGATGGCGTCCAAGATGGCCGCCGCCATATTGTCATACCTAGGAAATTGTGTAAAACAGTCAATTGTAGCTCAATTTTGTTTTGTAATATAACATAACTGTTTTTATGGTCAGTAAGTCCATCTAGACTACTCCCAGACAATATTGATGAACATTTAACGCTTTTCCAATTCAAGGTGGTGTACAAGATGGCGGCCGATGTATTGTCATAAGGATCAAATGGCCATCTTGGCGGCCATCTTGAATTTATCGAAAGGCTCCATCTGGATTTTCAGGGACTATTAATATGTAAATCTAGATACCTCTGGTGACGTTTCCTGAAGAAATCAGCTTGTTATGAATTTTGTCCGGGTTGCAGCTGTTTTCGAGCTAATGCTTCTGGACTATAATAAGCTTTAGAAAACGCTTGTTTTCAGGTTTGGTAACCCAGCGAACAAATAACATTTGTATGAAATTTGTACAGTGCCGGCCCAATGTCTTCGACGTTGGTCCAACACTGTACAAATGTTATACAGATGTTTTTTGTTTACCGGGTATGGCCATTACCTTACAGTTTAACATTTTGCATTTCACTAAAAGAGTAGCCTATGGTTAGATGAAATGCTATAACTATCACACTGTTCATTATCTTTAATTAAAATTTATTCGTGCATTACCTATGAGTTACCGATTTCAACTTGCCCCGGTCTCCGAACTGACCATTTTGTCCAGGCCTTTCAAGCCAGGCGCCAAATAATAGGTGAGGAGATGACTATAGAGGCCGGAGAATGCGACCTCTGGCGATTGTCAGAATTATCCCACCCCTGCATTGCTGGTGCCGATTCAAACAGCTTGTTTTATTAACATTAATTTTAACCTTTCTCTAGATAAGTTTAGAAAAAATGATTGCCGGAGTGATATTTCTCATAGACTTTTGTTTTCTAAGATATTCCTAAAGCCTTTCAAGCCTGAATTTACCATAGAAATCGTCATAAATTATTCAAGCCGCGAATGATTGTCAAAATCCTAAATTGCCAAATATTTTCAAAGCCAGCCAGCTAGCCGCCAGCCAGCCGCCATTCAGTCGTCATCCAGCCGTCAGCTAGCCAGCGAGCGGGAACAACGCTAGCTATTTATATAAGTGTATGACTAAACATATTTGTAACAGGGTAATTTAGTTCATAGTGCAATATGCTTTTTAAGCAAATTAACTGTACATGAGATGTGAGGACAACATTAATTTTTACCCTTCTTTTGATAAATTTAGAAAAAATGATTGCTGGACTGATATTTCTCATAGTCTTTCCTTTTCTAAGATATTTCTAAACCCTTTCAAGCCTGAGTTTACCATCAAAATCATCATCCACTATTCAAGCCGCGAATGACTGTCAAAATCCTCCTAAATTGCCAAAGATTTTTAAAGCCAGTCAGCTAGCCGCCAGCCAGCCGCCATTCATCCGTCAGCCAGCCGTCAGCTAGAAAGCGAGCGGTAACAAAGCTAGCTATTTATATAAGTGTATCACTTAACATATTTGTATCAGGGTAATTTAGTTCATAGTGCAACATAATTTTAAGCAAATTAACAGCACATGAGATGTGAGGACAACATTAATTTGAGCCTTTCTCTTGATAGGTTTAGAAAAAATGATTGCCGGAGTGATATTTCTCATAGACTTTCGTTTTCTAAGATATTCCTAAAGCCTTTCAAGCCTGAATTTACCATCAAAATCGTCATCCATTATTCAAGCCGTGAATGATTGTCAAAATTCTAAATTGCCAAATATTTTTATAGCCAGCCAGCTAGCCGCCAGCCAGCCGCCATTCAGCCGTCAGCCAGCCGTCAGCTAGCCAGCGAGCGGGAACAACGCTAGCTATTTATATAAGTGTATGACTTAGCATATTTGTAACAGGGTAATTTAGTTCATAGTGCAATATACTTTTTAAGCAAATTAACTGCACATGAGATGTGAGGACAACATTAATTTTTACCTTTCTTTTGATAAATTTAGAAAAAATGATTGCTGGACTGATATTTCTCATAGTCTTTCGTTTTCTAAGATATTTCTTAACCCTTTCAAGCCTGAATTCACCATCTAAATCGTCATCCATTATTCAAGCCGCGAATGACTGTCAAAATCCTAAATTGCCAAATATTTTTAAAGCCAGCCAGCTAGCTGCCAGCCAGCCGCCATTCAGCCGTCAGCCAACCGTCAGCTAGCCAGCGAGCGGGAACAACGCTAGCTATTTATATAAGTGTATGACTTAACATATTTGTAACAGGGTAATTTAGTTCATAGTGCAATATGCTTTTTAAGCAAATTAACTGTACATGAGATGTGAGGACAACATTAATTTTTACCCTTCTTTTGATAAATTTAGAAAAAATGATTGCTGGACTGATATTTCTCATAGTCTTTCCTTTTCTAAGATATTTCTAAACCCTTTCAAGCCTGAATTTACCATCAAAATCATCATCCACTATTCAAGCCGCGAATGACTGTCAAAATCCTCCTAAATTGCCAAAGATTTTTAAAGCCAGTCAGCTAGCCGCCAGCCAGCCGCCATTCATCCGTCAGCCAGCCGTCAGCTAGAAAGCGAGCGGGAACAAAGCTAGCTATTTATATAAGTGTATCACTTAACATATTTGTATCAGGGTAATTTAGTTCATAGTGCAACATAATTTTAAGCAAATTAACAGCACATGAGATGTGAGGACAACATTAATTTGAGCCTTTCTCTTGATAGGTTTAGAAAAAATGATTGCCGGAGTGATATTTCTCATAGACTTTCGTTTTCTAAGATATTCCTAAAGCCTTTCAAGCCTGAATTTACCATCAAAATCGTCATCCATTATTCAAGCCGTGAATGATTGTCAAAATTCTAAATTGCCAAATATTTTTATAGCCAGCCAGCTAGCCGCCAGCCAGCCGCCATTCAGCCGTCAGCCAGCCGTCAGCTAGCCAGCGAGCGGGAACAACGCTAGCTATTTATATAAGTGTATGACTAAACATATTTGTAACAGGGTAATTTAGTTCATAGTGCAATATGCTTTTTAAGCAAATTAACTGTACATGAGATGTGAGGACAACATTAATTTTTACCCTTCTTTTGATAAATTTAGAAAAAATGATTGCTGGACTGATATTTCTCATAGTCTTTCCTTTTCTAAGATATTTCTAAACCCTTTCAAGCCTGAATTTACCATCAAAATCATCATCCACTATTCAAGCCGCGAATGACTGTCAAAATCCTCCTAAATTGCCAAAGATTTTTAAAGCCAGTCAGCTAGCCGCCAGCCAGCCGCCATTCATCCGTCAGCGAGCCGTCAGCTAGAAAGCGAGCGGGAACAAAGCTAGCTATTTATATAAGTGTATCACTTAACATATTTGTATCAGGGTAATTTAGTTCATAGTGCAACATAATTTTAAGCAAATTAACAGCACATGAGATGTGAGGACAACATTAATTTGAGCCTTTCTCTTGATAGGTTTAGAAAAAATGATTGCCGGAGTGATATTTCTCATAGACTTTCGTTTTCTAAGATATTCCTAAAGCCTTTCAAGCCTGAATTCACCATCAAAATCGTCATCCATTATTCAAGCCGTGAATGATTGTCAAAATTCTAAATTGCCAAATATTTTTATAGCCAGCCAGCTAGCCGCCAGCCAGCCGCCATTCAGCCGTCAGCCAGCTGTCAGCTAGCCAGCGAGCGGGAACAACGCTAGCTATTTATATAAGTGTATGACTTAGCATATTTGTAACAGGGTAATTTAGTTCATAGTGCAATATACTTTTTAAGCAAATTAACTGCACATGAGATGTGAGGACAACATTAATTTTTACCTTTCTTTTGATAAATTTAGAAAAAATGATTGCTGGACTGATATTTCTCATAGTCTTTCGTTTTCTAAGATATTTCTTAACCCTTTCAAGCCTGAATTCACCATCTAAATCGTCATCCATTATTCAAGCCGCGAATGACTGTCAAAATCCTAAATTGCCAAATATTTTTAAAGCCAGCCAGCTAGCTGCCAGCCAGCCGCCATTCAGCCGTCAGCCAACCGTCAGCTAGCCAGCGAGCGGGAACAACGCTAGCTATTTATATAAGTGTATGACTTAACATATTTGTATCAGGGTAATTTAGTTCATAGTGCAACGTAATTTTCAGCAAATTAACAGCACATGAGATGTGAGGACAACATTAATTTTCACCTTTCTCTTGATAAGTATAGAAAAAATGATTGCCGGAGTGATATTTCTCATAGACTTTCGTTTTCTAAGATATTCCTAAAGCCTTTCAAGCCTGAATTTACCATCAAAATCGTCATCCATTAGTCAAGCCGCGAATGATTGTCAAAATTCTAAATTGTCAAATATTTTTAAAGCCAGCCAGCCAGCCGCCAGCCAGCCGCCATTCAGCCGTCAATCAGCCGTCAGCTAGCCAGCGAGCAGGAACAACGCTAGCTAATTATATCAGTGTATGACTTAAAATATTTGTAACAGGGTAATTTAGTTCATAGTGCAATATACTTTTTAAGCAAATTAACAGCACATGAGATGTGAGGACAACATTATTTTTTACCTTTCTTTTGATAAATTTAGAACAAATGATTCCTAGACTGATATTTCTCATAGTCTTTCGTTCTCTAAGATATTTTTTAACCCTTTCAAGTCTCAATTTACCATCAAAGTCGTCATCCATTATTCAAGCCACGGATGACTGTCAAACCCCAAATTGCCAAATATTTTGAAAGCCAGCCAGCTAGCCGCCAGCCAGCCGCCATTCAGTCGTCAGCCAGCCGTCAGCTAGCCAGCGAGCGGGAACAGCGTTAGCTATTTATATAAGTGTATGACTTAACATATTTGTAACAGGGTAATTTAGTTCATAGTGCGACATAATTTTCAGCAAATTAACAGCACATCAGATGTGAGGACAACATTCATTTTCACCTTTCTCTTGATAAGTTTAGAAAAAATGATTGCCGGAGTGATGTTTCTCATAGACTTTCGTTTTTTAAGATATTCCTAAGCCTTTCAAGCCTGAATTTACCATCAAAATCGTCATCCATTATTCAAGCCGCGAATGATTGTCAAAATTCTAAATTGCCAAATATTTTTCAAGCCAGCCAGCTAGCCGCAAGCCAGCCGCCATTCAGTCGTCATCCAGCCGTCAGCTAGCCAGCGAGCGGGAACAACGCTAGCTATTTATATAAGTGTATAACCTAACATATTTGTAACAGGGTAATTTAGTTCATAGTGCAATATACTTCTTAAGCAAATTAACAGCACATGAGATGTGAGGACAACAATAATTTTTACCTTTCTTTTGATAAATTTAGAAAAAATGATTGCTGGACTGATATTTCTCATGTTTTTACGTTTTCTAAGATATTTCTTACCCTCTCAAGCCTGAATTTACCATCAAAATCGTCATACATTATTCAAGCCACGAATGACTGTCAAACCCCAAATTGCCAAATATTTTGAAAGACAGCCAGCTAGCCGCCAGCTAGCCGCCAGCCAGCCGCCATTCAGCCATCAGCCAGCCGTCAGCTAGCTAGCGAGCGGGATCAACGCTAGCTATTTATATCAGTGTATGACTTAACATATTTGTAACAGGGTAATTTAGTTCATAGTGCAATATACTTTTTGTGATGTTTCTCATAGACTTTCGTTTTCTAAGATATTCCTAAAGCCTTTCAAGCCTGAATTTACCATCAAAATCGTCATCCATTATTCAAGCCGCGAATGATTGTCAAAATTCTCAATTGCCAAATAGTTTTAAAGCCAGCCAGCTAGCCGCCAGCAAGCCGCCATTCAGCCGTCAGCCAGCCGTCAGCTAGCCAGCGAGCGGGAACAACGCTAGCTATTTATATAAGTGTATGACCTAACATATTTGTAACATGGTAATTTAATTCATAGTGCAAAATAATTTTCAGCAAATTAACAGCACTTGAGATGTGAGGACAGCATTAATTTTCACCTTTCTCTTGATAAGTTTAGAAAAAAATGATTGCCGGAGTGATATTTCTCATATACTTTCATTTTCTAAGGTATTCCTAGAGCCTTTCAAGCCCGAATTTACCATCAAAATTGTCAACCATTATTCAAGCCGCGATTGATTGTCAAAATTCTAAATTGTCAAATATTTTTAAAGCCAGCCAGCTAGCCGCCAGCTAGCCGCCAGCCAGCCGCCATTCAGCCATCAGCCAGCCGTCAGCTAGCCAGCGAGCGGGAACAACGCTAGCTATTTATATAAGTGTATGACTTAACATATTTGTATCAGGGTAATTTAGTTCATAGTGCAATATACTTTTTGTGATGTTTCTCATAGACTTTCGTTTTCTAAGATATTCCTAAAGCCTTTCAAGCCTGAATTTACCATCAAAATCGTCATCCATTATTCAAGCCGCGAATTATTGTCAAAATCCTAAATTGCCAAATATTTTTAAAGCCAGCCAGCTAGCCGCCAGCCAGCCGCCATTCAGCCGTCAGCCAGCCGTCAGCTAGCTAGCGAGCGGGAACAACGCTAGCTATTTATATCAGTGTATGACTTAACATATTTGTAACAGGGTAGTTTAGTTCATAGTGCAATATACTTTTTAAGCAAATTAACAGCAAATTAGATGTGAGGACAACATTAATTTTTACCTTTATTTTGATAAATTTAGAAAAAATGAATGCTGGACTGATATTTCTCATAGTCTTTCGTTTTCTAAGATATTTCTTAACCCTTTCAAGCCTGATTTTACCATCAAAATCGTCATCCATTATTCAAGCCGCGAATGATTGTCAAAATTCTAAATTGCCAAATATTTTTAAAGCCAGCCAGCTAGCCGCCAGCCAGCCGCCATTCAGCCGTCAGTCAGCCGTCAGCTAGCCAGCGAGAGGGAACAACGCTAGCTATTTATATAAGTGTATGACTTAAAATATTTGTAACAGGGTAATTTAGTTAATAGTGCAACAAAATTTTAAGCAAAATAACAGCACATGAGATGTGAGGACAACATTAATTTTAACCTTTCTCTTTATAAGTTTAGAAAAAATGATTGCCGGAGTGATATTTCTCATAGACTTTCGTTTTCTAAGATATTCCTAAAGATTTTCAAGCCTGAATTTATCATCAAAATCGTCATCCATTATTCAAGGAGCGAATGATTGTCAAAATTCTAAATTGACAAATATTTTTACAGCCAGCCAGCTAGCCGCCAGCCAGCCGCCATTCAGCCGTCAGCCAGCCGTCAGCTAGCCAGCGAGCGGGAACAACGCTAGCTATTTATATAAGTGTATGACTTAACATATTTGTAACAGGGTGATTTAGTTCATAGTGCAATATACTTTTTAAGCAAATTAACAGCAAATGAGATATGATGACAAAATTAATTTTTACCTTTCTTTTGATAAATTTAGAAAAAAATGATTGCTGGACTGATATTTCTCATAGTCTTTCGTTTTTTAAGATATTTTTTAACCCTTTGAAGCCTGAATTTACCATCAAAATCGTCATCCATTATTCAAGCCACGAATGACTGTCAAAATTCTAAATTGCCAAATATTTTTAAAGCCAGCCAGCTAGCCGCCAGCCAGCCGCCATTCAGCCGTCAGCCAGCCGTCAGCTAGCTAGCGAGCTGGAACAACGCTAGCTATTTTTATAAGTGTATGACTTAACATATTTGTATCAGGGTGATTTAGTTCATAGGGCAACATAATTCAAAGCAAATTAACAGCACATGAGATGTGGGGACAACATTAATTTGAACCTTTCTCTTGATAAGTTTAGAAAAAATGATTGCCGGAGTGATATTTCTCATAGACTTTCGTTTTCTAAGATATTCCTAAAGCCTTTCAAGCCTGAATTTACCATCAAAATCGTCATCCATTATTCAAGGAGCGAATGATTGTCAAAATTCTAAATTGTCAAATATTTTTAAGGCCAGCCAGCTAGCCGCCAGCCAGCCGCCATTCAGCCGTCAGCCAGCCGTCAGCTAGCCAGCGTGCAGTAACAATGCTAGCTATTTATATCAGTGTATGACTTAACATATTTGTAACAGGGTAATTTAGTTCATAGTGCAATATAATTTTAAGCAAAATAACAGCACATGAGATGTGAAGACAACATTAATTTCAACCTTTCTCTTGATAAGTTTGGAAAAAAATGATTGCCGGAGTGATATTTCTCATAGACTTTCGTTTTCTAAGATATTCCTAAAGCCTTTCAAGCCTGAGTTTATCATCAAAATCGTCATCCATTATTCAAGGAGCGAATGATTGTCAAAATTCTAAATTGTCAAATATTTTTAAAGCCAGCCAGCTAGCTGCCAGCCAACCGCCATTCAGCCGTCAGCCAGCCGTCAGCTAGCTAGCGAGCGGGAACAACGCTAGCTATTTATATAAGTGTATGACTTAACATATTTGTAACAGGGTAAGTTAGTTCATAGTGCAATATACTTTTTTAGCAAATTAACAGCAAATGAGATGTGAGGACAACATTAATTTTTACCTTTCTTTTGATAAATTTAGAAAAAATGATATTTCTCATAGTCTTTCGTTTTCTAAGATATTCCTAAAGCCTTTCAAGCCTGAATTTACCATCAAAATCGTCATACATTATTCAAGCCGTTAATGATTGTCAAAATTCTAAATTGCCAAATATTTTTAAAGCCAGCCAGCTAGCCGCCAGCCAGCCACCATTCAGCCGTCAGCCAGCCGTCAGCTAGCTAGCGAGCGGGAACAACGGGGTAATTTAGTTCATAGTGCAACATAATTTAAAGCAAATTAACAGCACATGAGATATGAGGACAACATTAATTTGAACCTTTCTCTTGATAAGTCTAGAAAAAATGATTGCCGAAGTGATATTTGTCATAGACCTTCGTTTTCTAATATATTCCTAAAGCCTTTCAAGATTGAATTTACCATCAAAATCGTCATCCATTATTCAAGCAGCGAATGATTGTCAAAATTCTAAATTGCTGAAAATTTTTTGGGCCAGCCAGCTAGCCGCCAGCCAGCCGCCATTCAGCCGTCAGCCAGCCGTCAGCCAGCCAGCCAGAAAAACCCTAGCTATTTATATAAGTGTATGACTTAACATATTTGTAACAGGGTAATTTAGTTCATAGTGCAATATACTTTTTTAAGCAAATTAACAGCACATGAGATGTGAGGACAACAATAATTTTTAGATTGTCAAAATTACAAATTGCCAAATAGTTTTAAAGCCAGCCAGCTAGCCGCCAGCCAGCCGCCATTCAGCCGTCAGTCAGCCGTCAGCTAGCTAGTGAGCGGGAACAACGCTAGCTATTTATATAAGTGTATGACTTAACATATTTGTAACAGGGTAATTTAGTTCATAGTGCAATATACTTTTTAAGCAAATTAACAGCTAATGAGATGTGAGAACAACAATAACTTTTACCTTTCTTTTCATAAATTTATAAAAAATGATTGCTGGACTGATATTTTTCATAGTCTTTCGTTTTTTAAGATATTTTTTAACCCTTTCAAGCCTGATTTTACCATCAAAATCGTCATCCATTATTCAAGCCACGAATGACTGTCAAAATCCAAATTTCCAAATATTTTCAAAGCCAGCCAGCTAGCCGCCAGCCAGCCGCCATTCAGCCGTCAGCCAGCCGTCAGCTAGCCAGCGAGCGTGAACAACGCTAGCTATTTATATAAGTGTATGACTTAACATATTTGTATCAGGGTAATTCAGTTCATAGTGCAACATAATTTTAAGCAAATTAACAGCACATGAGATGTGAGGTTTTCTAAGATATTCCTAAAGCCTTTCGAGCCTGAATTTACCATCAAAATCGTCATCCATTATTCAAGCAGCGAATGATTGTCAAAATTCTTAATTTCCAAATATTTTTAAAGCCAGCCAGCTAGCCGCCAGCCATCTGCCATTCAGTCGTCAGCCAGCCGTCAACTAGCCAGCGAGCGGGAACAACGCTAGCTATTTATATAAGTGTATGACTTAACATATTTGTAAAAGGGTAATTTAGTTCATAGTGCAATATACTTTTTAAGCAAATTAACAGCACATGAGATGTGAGGACAACATTAATGTTTACCTTTCTTTTGATAAATTTAGAAAAAATGATTGCTGGACTGATATTTCTCATAGTCTTTCGTTTTTTTAAGATATTTTTTAACACTTTTAAGCCTGAATTTACCATCAAAATTGTCATCCATTATTCAAGCCACGAATGTCTGTCAAAATCCTAAATTGCCAAATATTTTTAAAGCCAGCCAGCTAGCCGCCAGCCAGCCGCCATTCAGCCGTCAGCCAGCCGTCAGCTAGCTAGCGAGCGGGAACAACGCTAGCTATTTATATAAGTGTATGACTTAACATATTTGTATCGGGATAATTTAGTTCATAGTGCAACAAAATTTTAAGCAAATTAACAGCACATGAGATGGGAGGACAACATTAATTTTCACCTTTCTTTTGATAAGATTAGAACAAATGATTGCCGGAGTGATATTTCTCATAGACTTTTGTTTTCTAGGATATTCCTAAAGCCTTTCAAGCCTGAATTTACCATCAAAATCGTCATCCATTATTCAAGCCGCGAATGATTGTCAAAATTTTAAATTGCCAAATATTTTTATAGCCAGCCAGCTGGCCGCCAGCCAGCCGCCATTCAGACGTCAGCCAGCCGTTAGCTAGCCAGCGAGCGGGAACAACGCTAGCTATTTATATAAGTGTATGACTTAACATATTTGTAACAGGGTAGTTTAGTTCATAGTGCAACATAATTTTAAGTAAATTAACAGCACATGAGATGTAAGGACAACATTAATTTGAACCTTTCTCTTGATCAGTTTAGAAAAAATGATTGCCGGAGTGATATTTCTCATAGACTTTCGTTTTCTAAGATATTCCTAAAGCCTTTCAAGCTAGAATTTATCATCAAAATCGTCATCTATTATTTAAGGTGCGAATGATTGTCAAAATTCTAAATTGCCAAATATTTTTAAAGTCAGCCAGCTAGCCACCAGCCAGCCGCCATTCAGCCGTCAGCCAGCCGTCAGCTAGCCAGCGAGCGGGAACAACGCTAGCTATTTATATAAGTGTATGACTTAATATATTTGTAACAGGGTAATTTAGTTCATAGTGCAATATACTTTTTAAGCAAATTAACAGCAAATGAGATGTGAGGACAACATTAATTTTTACCTTTCTTTTGATAAATTAAAAAAAATGATTGCTGGACTGATATTTCTCATAGTCTTTCGTTTTCTAAGATATTTCTTAACCCTTACAAGCCTGAATTTACCATCAAAATCGTCATCCATTATTCAAGCCGCGAATGACTGTCAAAATCCTAAATTGTCAAATATTTTTAAAGCCAGCCAGCTAGCCGCCGGCCAGCCGCCATTCAGCCGTCAGCCAGCCGTCAGCTAGCTAGCGAGCGGGAACAACGCTAGCTATTTTTATAAGTGTATGACTTAACATATTTGTATCAGGGTGATTTAGTTCATAGGGCAACATAATTTAAAGCAAATTAACAGCACATGAGATGTGAGGACAACATTAATTTGAACCTTTCTCTTGATAAGTTGAGAAAAAATGATTGCTGGACTGATATTTCTGATAGTCTTTCGTTTTCTAAGATATTCCTAAAGCCTTTCAAGCCTGAATTTACCATCAAAATCGTCATCCTTTATTCAAGCCGCGAATGATTTTCAAATTCTAAATGGCCAAATATTTTTAAAGCCAGCCAGCTAGCCGCCAGCCAGCCGCCATTCAGCCTTCAGCCAGCCGTCAGCTAGCTAGCGAGCGGGAACAAAGCTAGCTATTTTTATAAGTGTATGACTTAACATATTTGTATCAGGGTGATTTAGTTCATAGGGCAACATAACTTAAAGCAAATTAACAGCACATGAGATGTGAGGACAACATTAATTTGAACCATTCTCTTGATCAGTTTAGAAAAAATGATGCCGGAGTGATATTTCTCATAGACTTTCGTTTTCTAAGATATTCCTAAAGCCTTTCAAGCCTGAATTTACCATCAAAATCGTCATCCATTATTCAAGCAACGAATCATTGTCAAAATTATAAATTGCCAAATATTTTTAAAGCCAGCCAGATAGCCGCCAGCCAGCCGCCATTCAGCCGTCAGCCAGCCGTCAGCTAGCTAGCGAGCGGGAACAACGCTAGCTATTTATAAAAGTGTATGACTTAACATATTTGTATCAGGGTAATTTAGTTCATAGTGCAGCAAAATTTTAGGCAAATTAACAGCAAATGAGATGTGAGGACAACAATAATTTCTACCTTTCCACTGATAAATTTAGAAAAAATGATTGCTGGACTGATATTTCTGATAGTCTTTCGTTTTCTAAGATATTCCTAAAGCCTTTCAAGCCTGAATTTACCAGCAAAATCGTCATCCATTATTCAAGCAACGAATCATTGTCAAAATTATAAATTGCCAAATATTTTTAAAGCCAGCCAGATAGCCGCCAGCCAGCCGCCATTCAGCCGTCAGCCAGCCGTCAGCTAGCCAGCGAGCGGGAACAACGCTAGCTATTTATATAAGTGTATCACTTAACATATTTGTAACATGGTAATTCAGTTCATAGTGCAATATACTTTTTAAGCAAATTAACAGCAAATGAGATGTGAGGACAACATTAATTTTTACCTTTCTTTTTAAAAATTTAGAAAAAATGATTGCTGGATTGATATTTCTCATAGTCTTTCGTTTTCTAAGATATTTATTATCCCTTTCAAGCCTGAATTTACCATCAAAATCGTCATCCATTATTCAAGCCGCGAATGACTGTCAAAATCCAAAATTGCCAAATATTTTTAAAGCCAGCCAGCTAGCCGACAGCCAGCCGCCATTCAGCCATCAGCCAGCCGTCAGCTAGCCAGCGAGCGTGAACAACGCTAGCTATTTATATAAGTGTATGACTTAACGTATTTGTATCAGGGTAATTTAGTTCATAGTGCAACATATTTTTAAGCAAATTAACAGCACATGAGATGTGAGGTTTTCTAAGATATTCCTAAAGCCTTTCGAGCCTGAATTTACCATCAAAATCGTCATCCATTATTCAAGCAGCGAATGATTGTCAAAATTCTTAATTGCCAAATATTTTTAAAGCCAGCCAGCTAGCCGCCAGCCAGCCGCCATTCAGCCGTCAGCCAGCCGTCAGCTAGCTTGCGAGCGGGAACAACGTTAACTATTTATATAAGTGTATGACTTAACATATTTGTATCAGGGTAATTTAGTTCATAGTGCAACATAATTTTAAGCAAACTAACAGCACATGAGTTGTGAGGACAACATTAATTTGAACCTTTCTCTTGATAAGTTTAGAAAAAATGATTGTCGGAGTGATGTTTCTCATAGACCTTCGTTTTCTAAGATATTCCTAAAGCATTTCAAGCCTGAATTTATCATCAAAATCGTCATCTATTATTCAAGCAGCGAGTTATTGTCAAAATTTTTAATTGCCAAATATTTTTAAAGCCAGCCAGCTAGCCGCCAGCCAGCCGCCATTCAGCCGTCAGCCAGCCATCAGCTAGCTAGCGAGCGGGAACAACGCTAGCTATTTATATAAGTGTATGACTTAACATATTTGTAACAAGGTAATTTAGCTCATAGTGCAATATACTTTTTAAGCAAATTAACAGCAAATGAGATGTGAGGACAACATTAATTTTTACCTTTCTTTTGAAAAATTTAGAAAAAATGATTGCTGGACTGATATTTCTCATAGTCTTTCGTTTTTTTAAGATATTTTTTAACCCTTTCAAGCCAGAATTTACCATCAAAATTGTCATCCATTATTCAACCCACGAATGACTGTCAAAATCCTAAATTGCCAAATATTTTTAAAGCCAGCCAGCTAGCCGCCAGCCAGCCGCCATTCAGCCGTCAGCCAGCCGTCAGCTAGCTAGCGAGCGGGAACAACGCTAACTATTTATATAAGTGTATGACTTAACATATTTGTAACAAGGTAATTTAGCTCGTAGTGCAATATACTTTTTAAGCAAATTAACAGCCAATGAATAGTGAGGACAACATTAATTTTTACCTTTCTTTTGAAAAATTTAGAAAAAATGATTGCTGGACTAATATTTCTCATAGTCTTTCGTTTTTTTAAGATATTTTTTAACCCTTTCAAGCCTGAATTTACCATCAAAATTGTCATCCATTATTCAACCCACGAATGACTGTCAAAATCTTAAATTGCCAAATATTTTTAAAGCCAGCCAGCTAGCCGCCAGCCAGCCGCCATTCAGCCGTCATCCAGCCGTCAGCTAGCCAGCGAGCGGGAACAACGCTAGCTATTTATATAAGTGTATGACTTAACATATTTGTAAAAGGGTAATTTAGTTCATAGTGCAATATGCTTTTTAAGCAAATTAACAGCACATGAGATGTGAGGACAACATTAATGTTTACCTTTCTTTCGATTAATTTAAAAAAATGATTGCTGGACTGATATTTCTCATAGTCTTTCGTTTTCTAAGATATATTTTAACCCTTTCAAGCCTGAATTTACCATCAAAATCGTCATCCATTATTCAAGCCGCGAATGACTGTCAAAATCTAAAATTGCCAAATATTTTTAAAGCCAGCCAGCTAGCCGCCAGCCAGCCGCCATTCAGCTGTCAGCCAGCCGTTAGCTAGCCAGCGAGCGTGAACAACGCTAGCTATTTATATAAGTGTATGACTTAACGTATTTGTATCAGGGTAATTTAGTTCATTGTGCAACATAATTTTAAGCAAATTAACAGCACATGAGATGTGAGGACAACATTAATTTGAACCTTTTTCTTGATAAGTTTAGAAAAGATGATTGCCGGAGTGATATTTCTCATAGGCTTTTGTTTTTTAAGATATTCCTAAAGCCTTTCGAGCCTGAATTTACCATCAAAATCGTCATCCATTATTCAAGCAGCGAATGATTGTCAAAATTCTTAATTTCCAAATATTTTTAAAGCCAGCCAGCTAGCCGCCAGCCAGCCGCCATTCAGCCGTCAGCCAGCTGTCAGCTAGCCAGCGAGCGGGAACAACGCTAGCTATTTATATCAGTGTATGACTTAACATATTTGTAAAAGGGTAATTTAGTTCATAGTGCAATATACTTTTTAAACAAATTAACAGCAAATGAGATGTGAGGACAACATTATTTTTTACTTTTCTTTTGACAAATTTAGAAAAAATGATTGCTGGACTGATATTTCTCATAGTTTTTCGTTTTCTAAGATATTTTTAACCCTTTCAAGCCTGAATTTACCATCAAAATCGTCATCCATTATTCAAGCAGCGAATGATCATCAAAATTCTTAATTGCCAAATATTTTTAAAGCCAGCCAGCTAGCCGCCAGCCAACCGCCATTCAGCCGTCAGTCAGCCGTCAGCTAGCTAGCGAGCGGGAACCTCGCTAACTATTTATATAAGTGTATGACTTAACATATTTGTAACAGGGTAATTTAGTTCATAGTGCAATATACTTTTTAAGCAAATTAACAGCAAATGAGATGTGAGGACAACATTAATTTTTACCTTTCTTTTGATAAATTTAGAAAAAATGATTGCTGGACTGATATTTCTCATAGTCTTTCGTTTTCTAAGATATTTTTCAACCCTTTCAAGCCTGAATTTACCATCAAAATTGTCATCCATTATTAAAGCCACGAATGACTGTCAAAATCCTAAATTGCCAAATATTTTTAAAGCCAGCCAGCTAACCGCCAGCAAGCCGCAATTCAGCCGTCAAACTGCCTTCAGCTAGCTAGCGAGCGGGAACCTCGCTAACTATTTATATAAGTGTATGACTTAACATATTTGTAAAAGGGTAATTTAGTTCATAGTGCAATATACTTTTCAAGCAAATTAACAGCAAATGAGATGTGAGGACAACATTAATTTTTACCTTTCTTTTGATAAATTTAGAAAAAATGATTGCTGGACTGATATTTCTCATAGTTTTTCGTTTTCTAAGATATTTTTAACCCTTTCAAGCCTGAATTTACCATCAAAATCGTCATCCATTATTCAACCCACGAATGATTGTCAAAATTCTTAATTTCCAAATATTTTTAAAGCCAGCCAGCTAGCCGCCAGCCTTCTGCCATTCAGTCGTCAGCCAGCCATCAGCTAGCCAGCGAGCGGGAACCTCGCTAGCTATTTATATAAGTGTATGACTTAACATATTTGTAAAAGGGTAATTTAGTTCATAGTGCAATATGCTTTTTAAGCAAATTAACAGCACATGAGATGTGAGGACAACATTAATGTTTACATTTCTTTTGATAAATTTAGAAAAAATGATTGCTGGACTGATATTTCTCATAGTCTATCGTTTTTTTAAGATATTTTTTAACCCTTTCAAGCCTGAATTTACCATCAAAATCGTCATCCATTATTCAAGCCACGAATGACTGTCAAAATTCTAAATTGCCAAATATTTTTAAAGCCAGCCAGGTAGCCGCCAGCCAGCCGCCATTCAGCCGTCAGCCAGCCGTCAGCTAGCTAGCGAGCGGGAACAACGCTAGCTATTTATATAAGTGTATGACTTAGCATATTTGTAACATGGTAATTTAGTTCATAGTGCAATATACTTTTTAAGGAAATTAACAGCAAATTAGATGTGAGGACAACATTAATTTTTACCTTTCTTTTAAAAATTTAGAAAAAATGATTGCTGGACTGATATTTCTCAGTCTTTCGTTTTCTAAGATATTTCTTAACCCTTTCAAGACTGAATTTACCATCAAAATCGTCATCCATTATTCAAGCCGCGAATGACTGTCAAAATCCTAAATTGCCAAATATTTTTAAAGCCAGCCAGCTAGCCGCCAGTCAGCCGCCATTCAGCCGTCAGCGAGCCGTCAGCTAGCCAGGGAGCGGGAAAAAGGCTAGCTATTTATATAAGTGTATGACTTAACATATTTGTATCAGGGTAATTTAGTTCACAGTTCAACATAATTTTAAGAGAATTAACAGCACATGATATGTGAGGACAACATTAATTTTT
Source organism: Flabesymbios commensalis (assembly GCA_964017125.1). Taxonomy (NCBI): domain Eukaryota; kingdom Metazoa; phylum Annelida; class Polychaeta; order Terebellida; family Flabelligeridae; genus Flabesymbios; species Flabesymbios commensalis. The sequence goes on along the minus strand of OZ024912.1, from coordinate 72,829,005 downwards.
ACCTTTCTTTTTTTAAGTTTAGAAAAAATGATTGCTGGAGTGATATTTCTCATAGTCTTTCTTTTTCTAAGATATTCCCTAGCCCTTCAAGCCTGAATTTACCATTAAAATCGTCATCCATTACAATCCGCCAAATGTTTTTAAAGCTAGCCAGCCAGCCGCCAGCCAGCGTCCAGCTACAAGCCAGCAATCAGCCAGCCGCAATTCACCGTCAGCCAGCTGCCAGAAAGCCAGCCAACCAGCCAGAAAAACCCTAGCTATTTATATAAGTGTATCGCTTAACATATTTGTATCAGGGTAATTTAGTTCATAGTGCAACATAATTTTAAGCAAATTAACAGCACATGAGATGTGAGGACAACATTAATTTCACCTTTCTCTTGATAAATTTAGAAAAAATCATTGCCGGAGTGATATTTCTCATAGACTTTCGTTTTCTAAGAAATGCCTAAAGCCTTTCAAGCCTAAATTTACCATCAAAATTGTCATCCATTATTCAGGCCGCGAATGTTTGTCAAAATGCTAAATTGAAAATATTTTTAAAGCCAACCAGCTAGCCGCCAGCCAGCCACTATTCAGCCGTCAGCCAGCCGTCAGCTAGCCAGCGAGCCAGAACAACGTTAGCTATTTTTATAAGTGTATGACTTAAAATATTTGTATCAGGGTAATTTAGCTCATAGTCTGTACATAATTTTAAGCAAATTAACAGCACATGAGATGTGAGGACAACATTCATTTTCACCTTTCTTTTTTTAAGTTGAGAAAAAATTAATACTGGAGTGATATTTCTCATAATCTTTCGTTTTCTAAAATATTTCATAAACTTTTCAAGCCGGAATTTACCATTAAAATCGTCATCCATTACAAGCCGCCAAATATTTTTAAAGCCAGCCAGCCAGCCGCCAGCCAGCGTCCAGCTGCAAGCCAGCCGCCAGCCATCCGCCAGTCATCCGTCAGCCAGCCGCCAGCCAGCCGCCATTCAGCCGCCAGCCAGCTGCCAGGCAGCCAGCCAGAAAAATCCTAGCTATTTATATAAGTGTAGGACTTAACATATTTGCAACAGGGTAATTTAGTTCATAGTGCAATGTACTTTTTTAGCAAATTAACAGCACATGAAATTTGAGGACAACAATAAGTTTTACCTTTTTTTGATAAGTTTAGAAAAAATTATTGCTGGACTGATATTTCTCAAAGTCTTTCGTTTTCTAAGATATTTCTTAACCCTTTCAAGCCTGAATTTACCATAAAAATCGTCATCCATTATTCAAGCCGCGAATGACTGTCAAAATCCTAAATTGCCAAATATTTTTAAAGCCAGCCAGCTAGCCGTCAGCCAGCCGCCGTTCAGCCGTCAGCCAGCCGTCAGCTAGCCAGCGAGCAAGAACAACGCTAGCTATTTATATAAGTGTATGACTAAACATATTTGTATCGGGATAATTTAGTTCATAGTGCAACATAATTTCAAGCAAATTAACAGCACATGAGATGTGAGGACAACATTAATTTTCACCTTTCTCTTGAGAAGTTTAGAAAAAATGATTGCCGGAGTGATATTTCTCATAGACTTTCGTTTTCTAAGATATTCCATAAACTTTTCAAGCCGGAATTTACCATTAAAATCGTCATCCATTACAAGCCGCCAAATATTTTTAAAGCCAGCCAGCCAGCCGCAAGCCAGCGTCCAGCTACAAGCCAGCCGCCAGCCATCCGCCAGCCATCCGTCAGCCAGCCGCCAGCCAGAAGAACCCTAGCTATTTATATAAGTGTATGACTTAACATATTTGTAGCAGGGTAATTTAGTTCATAGTGCAATATACTTTTTAAGCAAATTAACAGCACATGGGATGTGAGGACAACATTAATTTTTACCTTTCTAGCCGCCAGCCAGCCGCCATTCAGCCGTCAGCTAGCCAGCGAGCCAGAACAACGTTAGCTATTTTCATAAGTGTATGACTTAACATATTTGTATCAGGGTAAATTAGCTCATAGTTTTTACATAATTTTAAGCAAATTAACAGCACATGAGATGTGAGAACAACATTAATTTTCACCTTTCTCTTGATAAGTTTAGAAAAAATGATTGATGGAGTGATATTTCTCATAGACGTTCGTTTTCTAAAATATTCCTAAAGCCTTTCAAGCCTGAATTTACCATCAAAATTGTCACCCATTATTCAAGACGCGAATGTTTGTCAAAATCCTAAATTGCCAAATATTTTTAAAGCCAGCCAGCTAGCCGCCAGCCAGCCACCATTTAGCCGTCAGCCAGCCGTCAGCTAGTCAGCGAGCCAGAACAACGCTAGCTATTAATATAAGTGTATGACTTAACATATTATTATCAGGGTAATTTAGCTCATAGTTTTTACATTATTTTAAGCAAATTAACAGCACATGAGATGTGAGGACAACATTAATTTTCATCTTTCTTTTTTTGAAGTGTAGAAAAAATAATAGCTGGAGTGATATTTCTCATAGTCTATCTTTTTCTAAGATATTCCCTTGCCCTTTCAAGCCTGAATTTACCTTTAAAATCGTCATCAACTATTCGAGCCGCGAATGACTTTCACAATCCTAAATTGCCAGATATTTATAAAGCGAGCCAGCTAGCTGCCAGCCAGCTACCATCCAGCCGTCAGCCAGCCAGCCAGCCAGCCAGAAAAACCCTAGCTATTTATATAAGTGTATGACTTAACATATTTTTATCAGGGTGATTTAGTTCATAGTGCAACATATTTTTTAACAAACTAACAGCACATGAGATGTGAGGACAACAATATTTTTTACCTTTCTTTTGATAAGTATAGAAAAAATGATTGCTGGACTGATATTTCTCAGAGTCTTTCGTTTTCTAAGATATTTCTTAACCCTTTCAAGCCTGAATTTACCATCAAAATCGTCATCCTTTATTCAAGCCGCGAATGACTGTCAAAATCCTAAATTGCCAAATATGTTTAAAGCCAGCCAGCTAGCCGCCAGCCAGCCGCCATTCAGCCGTCAGCCAGCCGTCAGCTAGCCAGCGAGACAGAACAACGTTAGCTATTTTCATAAGTGTATGACTTAATATATTTGTATCGAGGTAATTTAGCTCATAGTTTTTACATAATGTTAAGCAAATTAACAGCACATGAGATGTGAGGACAACATTAATTTTTACCTTTCTCTTGATAAGTTTAGAAAAAATGATTGCTGGAGTGATATTTCTCATAGCCGTTCGTTTTCTAAAATATTCCTAAAGCCTTTCAAGCCTGAATTGACCATCAAAATTGTCATCCATTATTCAAGACGCAAATGTTTGTCAAAATCCTAAATTGCCAAATATTTTTAAAGCCAGCCAGCTAGCCGCCAGCCAGCCACCATTCAGCCGTCAGCCAGCCGTCAGCTAGCCAGCGAGCCAGAACAACGTTAGCTATTTTTATAAGTGTATGACTTAACATATTTGTATAAGGGTAATTTAGCTCATAGTTTTTACATAATTTTAAGCAAATTAACAGCACATGAGATGTGAGGACAACATTAATTTTCACTTTTCTTTTTTTAAGTTTAGAAAAAATGAATGCTGGAGTGATATTTCTCATATTCTTTCGTTTTCTAAGATATTCCATAAACTTTTCAAGCCGGAATTTACCATTAAAATCGTCATCCATTACAAGCAGCCAAACATTTTTAAAGCCAGCCAGCCAGCCGCCAGCCAGCGTCCAGCTACAAGCCAGCCGCCAGCCATCCGCCAGCCATCCGTCAGCCAGTCGCCAGCCAGCTGCCATTCAGCCGCCAGCCAGCTGCCAGGCAGCCAGCCAGAAAAACCCTAGCTATTTATATAAGTGTATGACTTAACATATTTGTAACAGGGTAATTTAGTTCATAGTGCAATATACTTTTTAAGCAAATTAACAGCACATGAGATTTGAGGACAACATTAATTTTCACCTTTCTTTTTTTAAGTGTAGTAAAGATGATAGCTGGAGTGATATTTCTCATAGTCTTTCTTTTTCTAAGATATTCCGTAGCCCTTTCAAGCCTGAATTTACCTTTAAAATCGTCATCCACTATTCAAGCCGCGAATGACTTTCACAATCCTAAATTGCCAAATATTTATAAAGAGAGCCAGTCAGCTGCCAGCCAGCCACCATCCAGCCGTCAGCCAGCCAGCCAACCAGCCAGAAAAACCCTAGCTATTTATATAAGTGTATGACTTAACATATTTTTATCAGGGTGATTTAGTTCTTTAGTGATAGGGCTAGATAAGATATAAAACTGTTACGTTTATCTCTGAGCATTAGTTTTAATTTGTTTCGCAAACACTTAAATTTATTCCACGTCTGTGCATTATTTGTTCGTTTGGCTGCAGTCTAAGCAGTATGTTTTCAGTTATGTATGTGTCGCACTTTACCATCCATCCATGGATGTTTACAGCTATTTTTCACTGGAACTGGAACGTTAATTAATATGTTCAGTGAGTGTTGAGCTCCAGGTGGACCAAGCTTCGTTTATATGGGTAGAATGATTTAGTGAAGTATTCAGTGACCTATTACCAAGTGTAATCAGTGATCGCAGAGCAATAAAATCAGCCTGTTTAAAATTTTACACTACTCTGGGTATTTTTCGTTTGTTGCAGCCTGAAAGATTGAGTATAAAGGTAAGTATTGAATGGTCTGTATCAAACTCGATGGGACATTCGACGGGCTCGTCCACTAGATATGGCTCAGTAGTGAACACCAAATCAATAAAAAGACTGCCATGCTTATTTGAAATTGCGTTATTCATCTGAAAGCGGGAGATCTCTGTTATCATATTACAAAATGAATTACCAGATTCAGACTTTGACGAGTAACTATACCAGTCAATATTTCGCATGTTAAAATCACCCAGTAAGCAAACGTTTTTAAAGTTGGATGTAGCTGCTTTTAGTAAAGGAAAAACGTTACATATAAATTGTGACACATCTCCATTAGGTGGCTTATATGCGAGAATAAACAGAATTTTACTTTGCTTGTTCGGATTAACTTCACACACAACAATCTCTTCTTGAGGCTCTAAGTCATGACGTCGGCAGGATGATTTGTTGTTATTTACACATAAGGCTACACCGCCATTGATTTTATCACTCAAAATATCATGCCTGTCTCGTCTGTACACACTATAATTTGGGTGCATGAGCTCACTGTCATTCACCTAGCTGTCTAGCCAGGTGTCTGTAATGGCAACAATGTCAAATTTACCCAAAGTGTCAGCGTCCTTCAGTTGGTGAAGTTTATTTCTGTTCTTTGACACAAATTTGATGCTTCTCGCATTAAGGTAGATTACAGAAGTTCGATTATCAGTACTATTTTTACTTTTGTAACTATTTGTTCGGGCACCGATTTGCCTTATTTTTCTTTTCGCCACATAGGTAGCAAGTCACAACAGATCCGAAACGGCAAGCTTTAGACATGTGCCCTGTGACCCCGCAGAAATCACACAGAGGTTGTTCACTTAAGGTTTTAGGCTGGTCAGCAACCTGTTGTTGAAATTTTTTTTGTTTTGCATATGTTTTTTAGGTTGTTTTAGCTTGTCGTCATTAATCTGTTTTTGGGGCTTGCGTACTTTCACTTGATTGGGTTGAAAAGGGGGCGGACGGTTTACTTGGGTTGCATTGTTGTTAACCGCCTGTTTTGTCTTAGAATTGTCTTTTATGAACTGTGACGTTTTATGGTATTTCCGGCTTAATGGTGTGGCCAGGAATTACGTTAAACATTGCATTGTGGGTCAAGAAGCCAATATGGCCGCCATGTGTTCATGGTCAAGCGTTAATCTGATATAATTTTTGATAGAATATAATCAAGCTCATGATTTGTTTGTCTAGCATAGGGTTTTCTTATACGCCTGATCTAGTGCCATTTTTAGAAATAATTCCCGAGACTTTTTACATACCGAAAAAATAGACGCCAGTCATCATGGTAACAAAATGGCTGTAAGGGAACCATGGGAGGGCAATAAATGTACAGAACTTTGAGCTGAGATACATCGATGATTGTGGTATCTACTATAGACTTTTTAGTTGCTTCAAACATTGTGGCGTTGTTTTAAAACATTTTAGACGCTATGACTGATGGCTATAGAGAGACAGCTATGGCTATTAATGGGTCATGATGTCCACGATGATGGCTATAGAGAGACAGCTATCAATGGGTCATGAACAGGGCGGGGGCCCTGGTGCAGTGGTTATAGCTGGCTGCTTGGAAAATATATTCCTTGGAAAATCGGAGATCGCGGGTTCGTGGCATCGCTGGCATTCAAGTTTCAAAAAAACTAATTGTTACTTCCTTGCTCACTTGTAAAGATTTAATATTGTGGGGAGTCTCTGTGACCGAGAGCGTGCTCGGCCTCAGATCACCAGTGCTCGAATTTCGAATCCGGTGTCTAAAGGGACTAAGGTTATGTGCGTGACGAGAGCTCTATTTATTACCACATAGTTGTATTATTGTTTTTATATATACTCTTAATATAGTATAGTTTTATTGTATTATTATGATATTATATGGTATTTGGCCCTAGTGCATAATGAACAAAACTTGTGTGGTGGCTCAGGGCACCCTGGTCACCTTCTATTTGCACCGCTGTCAAGCAAATATCTACAACGTTGAAATTGTGAAGATTTTTTAAAACTAAAATGGTGATATTATTAAAAAGTTGCATTCCTTTAAAAATTGTTCCACTTATATTTGTCTTATAAGTTTCTACGCTTTCCAGAGGTTTGTTTGCTACTTTCATACTAATATGTAGTTATTTTATCTCTGTTTTTTGTGCGGGAAACAAAAAGTATGTATAATATATTTTTATTTACTTTTACTTTTAAGTGTAATTAACATGTATAAAGTTGCATGTTTTTAAAAAATTATCTACTTGTAGTTGTTTTATAAGTTTCTACGCTTTCCAGAGGGTTTTTTTGCTACTTTTATACTAATATATCGTTATTTTATCTCTGGTTTGAGCGCGGGAAACAAAAATTATGTATAATATATTTCTATTTCATTTTACATTCAAGTGTAATTTTAAATGCAACCACCACGTATATAAATTCTATCTTGGATGTCGAACTTAGTTAGGGTGCGTGCTGGTCATCTGTATTCGACATCCTGATGTACACATTTTTACTTACAGTTGCATATTTGTACGATTATTGTATATATTTGTGTATATAAGGCCTGATAAATAAAATAAAATACAAAATACAAACCAGATAACCATCCCCTCCCTCTATAACTACCCCGCTTCTGCTAGTTCTGTATACACTGCTCATTCTGATGTGATCTATATTGTAAACATAATCCTTTATAGGATTACTTACCTAATCCATTAGCTTGACGAGACAGATTTGGGGTCATAGCTAATGTGATATTGGGAATCCATATATAGCCATCATGATAGGCCTACTCTGAATCTGGCATTGCACACACGAATTCATATTATAATAATTAATATAAATATAGAGTCAGAAAATATTAAAACGTGCAGTTAGAGACGAACTGCACAGTTTAAGCCGAACAGATGATCAAACCAAGCAGCCGAGGATAAAAGTACGCCTGATTGTTGTTTGTCCACGATAAGACCCCGGTGAGCGGACGTAATCAAGTCGATGAGAACACATAGGCCAATTCTGCTCCAAGTGATAATTGCCAAATTTTGCTGGAGCTGTGACTGAAGCCATCATGACCGAAAGAGCACAGGTGCACAGGTAATACTACGAGCCAGAACCAAGCCAGGTAAACACCGGAGCCCCGCTCCTGCTCTCCAGCCTAAACCGGGCCTCAGGTAGGACGGAGGGGAACATCTGCCCTGCTCTCCGGCCTAAGCCAGGCCGAGATGTAGGGACGGAGAGGGGATACCCAGGCAAGAGGCTAGGGTTGGGGCAAGAATCACCATTGAACTATCCAAACAAAGAAAAGTTTCTTCATCTAATATAATAATTGATATAATAAAAAGGAGGATATGACTAGACGAGGGCAGAGTAGAAAGTAGTTTGTATTGTAAGCCGTGATCAGGAGAGTTGGTCTGTCACGTCATCCGAAATGAAGGACGTTTTTGTTGTTCATTCCATGCCAGAGTTACAGCTCTGGGGACCTGAATAAGAAAGCACAGTCAGGTATGTTGCCAGCCTCATGGATCAACCCCGATTTTACATACTGCTCTCCATGAGTCGTACCGTTTTGTTCAGGGAATGGGAATGATATTAGTGATGTTACTAGAAAAGAAGTTCAGGCGTGATATGGGTTTCGGCCATTTTCAAAACAGCTGCCATGAAAATCTAATTTGGACAATATATATCCAGTTCTACGTTGCTGTAAAAATGATGGTATTTAAATTTGTCACTTGTTGAAATCAAGTGTCACTAAAACTGAAATGAATAATCGTCACCCAATCTTCCAAATATTTTGTTCTATATTTCACTTGAACAAATATATAGTGTTAAGAATGTTGCGGTGATGTGAAAATCATGTGCTTTATTATTTTTTACTTATTGAGCTTAAAGTGTCACTAGATCTAAAAAAATATATTCCACGGGCTGTTCTGAGCATTGTCTGTAACAGTATTTATATTATATGACTATCTGATGTGCATGAAATAACATTATGTTACGTTGATATAAAACTGAAACTGAAAAAAAATTGACATGATTACGTGCCACCCGTTTTTCCCAAAAGCTTTTTGTATCTCACTTGAAAAACAGATACTATTAAGGCTCTTATGGTTGTATAAAGACGCCCGTGAAATTTTCAGCTCGGCACCATATCTTTAAAAAAATGTTTAGGCCTTTCAACAAATAGGAAGTTGTGAACATTCTTCATGTAATATCTCGTTTACTATTGGAGGTGAGCTGATTTCTAATTATTGACAACCATCTCAAAAATAAGAAATACTTGAATTTCGTCTCTATATCTAGCCTGGCTGGTTAGTGCGCAGCACAAAAATAAGAAAAAAACTTTTGCAGTTCTAGTCTATGGACATGTTTACATCACATGGTCATATTAAGAAGCCAAAATAAAATCACCGATTTTTTGCTGATTTTAGACCTTTAACATGCATTGTACTGTACAAAATTTATTTAGCTTACTACAAACTGTCGGTTCGTATATTATGTCTCACGGTGTAGTGGTTACTCCAAGTGCCTGTCACGTCAGAGCGGTGTAATCTCGTCCATCGCACTAGTGTTCGAGTTTCAATGAAAAAAATAAGTTTTTTTCTAGGCCAACTCAAGATTCAGTATTGTGGGAGCTTCCGTGACTGAGAAGTTCGCCCTCAGAATCCTGTGTATGGAGGTCAATGTCATCTGATTTATCTCAACCTTTCTGGGAGGTTACCTCCATTCATTCATTCATTCATTCATTCATTCATTCATTCATTCATTCATTCATTCATTCATTTTTTCAATAATTCATTCATTCATTCATTCATTCATTCTTTCATTCATTCATTCGTTCGTTCATTCGTTCATTCATTCAATCATTCATTCATTCATTCATTCATTAGTTAATCAATTCGTTATATCTAAAACGCTACACTATGTGATTTACTAGATAGCATGTCGCTCACCTATGTTCGCTCTTCTATGCCCGTTGTGGAGACGTGTATCTAAAACGTTACACTAGAGAGGATTTCGAGCCAGAATATCGTACACAGCGTAAGACAGTGTCCTCTGTGATTTACTAGATAGCATGTCGCTCATCTATGTTCGCTCTTCTAAGCCCGTTGTGGAGACGTGTATTCTTGTGGAGAAGATTTGTGGTCCCCCATCAGGGGAAATCAATTAGGTTAATTAAAATATAAATGCCCACTGGCCACCAGGCAAAGCCTATGCTCGCGCGATGTATGATGTTGGTTTACCAATGTTAAGATAAGTTTATGTTGGTCATATAAAAATGCATTACATCGTATTTGAATATTTTGTTATTTAATTAATTTAAATGAAAATGTGTTGTTTTGATAAAAATAAATTAAGACCATAATTGCAATGATGCACAATTTTATTTGGCTACACACGTACGCATCAGAAAGTAATAGACCATTGAATTGTTCAATGTTGGTATTATTTAGTGATAAACAATATCATTGTCTTGACTAAGCTATATGGTGATGATTGAATATGTTTCTGTGTGTGTGTGTCTAGAAAAGGTCACCGCTATTTGATTATATAATTTTCATAATGAGTGTACAGAACCAGACCCTTTTTCTGACCCTCATGACAGCTGTCAATTTTTCAGGCTATTTATCATTTGGATCTTCCGTAGTGGGGTGGTTGTTTGCATGTTTATATTACTAATCATGATAATCCGAACCCCAAAGTGACTTAGTAATAGAGTAGCAAAGGAACTGAGACAATGTATAATATCCTAACCTGTTTAGTTGATGTTAAACTGTCAGGATCAGCTCAAGTTTACACCGTGTCGACATACACACGATGTAACTTTCACTAAAACTTTATCCAAAATAGCCTTGACAATAAACATGTAATATACTAAGCAAAAAATCACGTCTATACAAGGTAAACATCAGTAACTCATTATGTTTTAGTTAGAATAGAATAGGATAGTTGACACATAATAATACACACATGACATGCATGACCAACATAAAATATCATTGTGCCAAAATGGATAAAGAATCATAGTATTATTGTGTCCTAGCAGTAATTACGCACAATTATTTGCTACAATCGAACTGAGTGCAAAATCGGTAATTGTGTGCAAATATATATATAAACGAGGAATAAGACATAACACAAATAGAGCTGATGTTAACTTAACCATACAGGAATACTCATGAAATATAACAACTGCTGTTTTAGCCAAAATAAATAAATAATCAATGTAGAAAATACTCAAATAGACGTTTTTTAAACAAAGAGATGTACTTGCAAGAACAGTTCTATATTTAGCGGGACGAGCTTTATCTGCTTGTCTAGTGCTAACCTGGTGAGCATCTCTGTTATAGACATACATAGGATTGAAGATTGATGGTAATAAAGATTGATGGTTATAAATTATGTTCGTACTTGTACATAAAAGCAGCTACCGTATAAAAATGGAGCTTTTTAAATTAAGGTATTTTTAAATGTATAAACAAAGGTTCGGGATGCGCTAGGGAATAATGCGCACAGCTCTCTTCTGTAACTTAACAATCGTGTCCCTGTAACAATTGTGGGCGTTGCCCCAAACTTCAATACAATAGTATAGATACGGATACAAAAATGAAAAGTACAATGTTCTTAGTGTTTCTTTGTTTACAATTTGCTTAATCATATTGATTATTCCTATCCCCTTACTGACTTTAGTCTTTACATAGTTTAAATAGTACTTTGCCCCCCCCCCATTCATTTATCCATTAGTTTTTATAGTAGGTACAGATTTATGTTTAGATCGAAATAAATTATAATGTGTCTTCTTCGCATTAAGGGATAGTTTACTTGCTTTTAGCCATTTAAATAATTTACATAATTCTTTATTCATCATTTCCGATAAAACATCTGGATCCTTACCACTTAAAAATACATTGGTATCATCAGCAAAAACAATAGAATTTAAACAGCTTGATACAAGGTAGATATCATTAACGGACCAAGAATGGATCCCTGTGGAGCCCCACATGTTACAGTTTTCATTTCTGATGTATCATTATTATTTTCCACATATTGCGATCTGTCAGATACATAATTCCTAATCCAATCTAGTGCGATCCCCCTGATCCCTTAAAAATCAAGTTTTTTACATAAAATGTATCAAACGCCTTTGATAAGTCGAGAAAAATACCTAGTATATACTTACATTCGTCCAATGCCTGAGATATTTTATCAATTAAAGTTATCATCGCAAAATTCGTTGAGTAACCTTTACGGAAACCAAATTGATATTTATACAATAATGAATGTTTGTTTAGAAAAGATAATAATCTATTAAACATTAACCGCTCTAGAATTTTTGAAAAAACATGGAAGAGCAGACACGGGTCTGTAGTTAGAAAGCTGGGAAGGATTTCCACCTTTGAATATTGTTATACCTTTGGCCTTTTTTAATACAGTTGCAATAGTAATGCATTAAATAGGTGTTTTTCACAACAGCGGAACTAATAGAGTCCCAACCAGGGCTAGAATTTGTTTACGCTTTGATAATTCTACTAACTTCATCTGTGTCTACAGGTTCAAGGAAAACAGTACTAGTGTTATTAATTGATTTAACATAATCAGTTGGGTCAATATCAGTGTTTCCAATTTTACTAGCTAGCGTTGGTCCAATATTTACATAGAAATCGTTAAAACCATTTGCTATGCTTTTTCCATTTGTAGTTTGTACACCATTAATTATGAATTTATTTATAATTCTTGAACATTTTTTTTTGTTTAGTATTCTCTTAATTATTTTCCAAGACTTTATAATATTACTTTTGCTATCATTGAATGATACATCATAGTGGTCCTTCTCAGCTTGTTTTAGTATGATGTGTAAATTATTTATGTACTTTTTATATAACTGTTCGTTTGCTGTAGTAGGGAGTCTCATATATGTTATGTATAATTCATTTTTACATTTTATACTTTTTTGCAATCCCACTGATAACCATTGCTTTCTATTATTGTAATTGTTTAATTTAATTCTTTTTAATGGGAATACTTTGTCATATATATATTTAAAGATGCCACGAAAAGTTGTAAATTGCCAGCGCTGTCATTTTGCTGCAGTATTGTTCTTCAATTTACTATATCAGTAAGCAGATTACCCCTTTGATATCATTTTGTTTTGTGAAGTTGTAATTTGTTAAAAATAGGTAGATGTTATATACAATTTAATCAAGGTGCACAATCCTTGCTTTATTAGATACTACGTTTTAAATCGTACCTTATTATTTTTGCTTATTTAATTATGCACCACTAGTGAAGCTGGCAATTGCGTTAGAAATGTGCCATCGTTTAAAAACAATGCATATTGTATTATTAGTATACATTGCATTGGTGGTATACATACATCAGTCGGATATATATATATATATATATATATATCCGACTGATGTGTCCTGATCACATTTTCAATTCCAACCGCAAGGCTAATGCATATGTTCTGATTTTGTACATCTGAGTATGTTTTCTAATTGCATAGAAAATGTTTTCGAAACAATGAGAGGCTATATTATAGTTATTCCCCAGTGTAGATTAGTTATTAAGGTCATTCCAGACATGATCAGTGATTTGGCACACCCACAATCTATCCAATGGTTGGTATACTTGGCCATTATATGTCTATCCTATGAGCTAACATCTGTAGCTGGTGGACTGGCAAAGCCTCTGAAAATAACTGCATCTACAACAACAAAAACACATAGTTAATGTGTGTGACTTTATAGCATTTAGATGGTAATGCTAGTAAAAAAACTTACAACGCTCCAAGTGTATGAAGAAGTGATTGGGTGCGACGTAAAACACTTTGATTCCTATACGACGATACACAAATATAACTATGCCGAGTAGTATGAAGAAATCTACTTTTGAATATTATTGTGGGATAAATATATTTATAATAATAAGTAAATGCTGCACTTTCTGACTACAATGCCGAAACGATTGATGCATTGTCTACTTTCATAAAATGTAAACATATCTGGTTGGTGCCAAGCTAGCAGTATTACATACATTAGCATGACGACATACCTATTATTTAGCATGGCGATATACCTATTTTTCCTGTGCATTTATATTATCGTCGATCTCTCTAAGAGAGAAACCAACAGTAAATCAACAATTAGCCACGTATTTCAAAATGCATGTGGGCTTAATCAGAAGAGAGGATACAAGCAATAATAAAAACAATGTATATTGTATTATTACTAGTGCAGTGGAGTGCATTATAAACTTTCCCTTCGAAAATTCGTGAAGAATTAAAAATAATTATTTTCTTTTTCGAAATAAAACGAAAATCATTTTTCTTTTCTTTCCTTTAAAACTAAAAAAAAGAATTATTTTGTTTTCGTTTTTAAGAAAAGAATTAGCGTTGTTGATAACGAAAATAAAATGAATTATTTAATATTCTTTTGTAAGGAAATAATTTTCGTTGTTGATAACGAAAAGAAAAATAATTCTTCACTATACATTTCTACGAAAATGATGTTCGTTGTTGATAGACGTCTAACAGGAAGAAAAATAAGTGAAGACAGATACAAATTGATGCAACAATCGCCGTCGTAGGCTATGGATCTATATGTGGACCTCCCCATTAAATCATGGACGGTGCTGTTTTTCTGTGTGGTGTAGATCCTACATATGAAATTGGGGATAGGCCTACTACGACTGGTCGTCGAGTGACTTAATTAAAATAACACAAGCCACACGGTAGTTTCCATTTTAAAAGGATGTTGAATTGTTTCATTTTATTATTATATTATATCTCAGACTATAGCTTGGCCACCCCTATCACTTTTTCATCAGTTCAGTTGTTCAAACTCTTAAAATGATGCAGGTCGGCATTTTGTATCACTATGTCAGTTATAATGGATATAATGAAGCGTACAATAAATTAATAGGCCCACGTGTGTACCGGTATATTTCATGTTTAGGCCTATCTGGAACTTGGTTTGTTAGTTTCGTTGATTACTTGGCAGTACCTTGTGCGTCCATCCTATTTTTTTTATGCTCTTTGTTCTGTGTACTCTCTACATTCAAACCAAAATGCTCAAATATCTCGTAACTGCTTTCCTGTCAGCACGCTGTTCTGCTCCAGTTGCTGGTCTATAAAATTGAAAGACCCGATAGGGAGCTTTCCATTGCTGTCACCTCCATGTTTCGCGCTCACATATCCAGTTGTAAGATAACATTTCCAAAATTTAAATATTTGTTTTGTAGAGCACACAATCCCGTCCTCATTCATCAAGAGTTTTCAAATCTGTATTAATGACAAACCCTTCTTCCTTTTCAAATTAATAACACGCCGTCGCAGAAACATTTTTGTAGAGTGAAAACTAGCAAAAAAAAAATTCGTGAAAACGAAAATTCTTGAAAACAAAAAAGAAAATTCGTCAAAAAGAAATTTCATTAAAAAGAAGATTCGTCAAAAACATAATTCGTCAAAAAGAAAATTCACAAAAAAAAACATTAAAAAGAAAAATCCCATAAAAAAATATTAAGCACTGTACTGTATATAATTATTTTATTGATATCTAGGAACCATTTCTGATTTCACATTTTCAATTCCAACATAGAAAAATGTCATTCCAGACATGAGCAGTTCTTAGGTGGAAGAGAAACAGGCATTTGTATATTAATACTAAAATATATTTGCATGGTATAAATTATTACCCACTTACCTCATCCATTTTGCCTTTGAAGCAGGTAGATTCTCTATCAAATACAGTGAAATCGGCACATCCTAAATACATAGCTCCTGTAGCCGGCTTAATACTTTCTGTATTTTAATCAAAGGCAAACATTATATGGCACATAATAGAAAGCATTGGACGGATATGAGAATGAAATATTATTAGATTTTCAGCCAATGTTGGTTAAGTTAAGATTTGAATTCGCATTGGTTGAATATATCGTGCTTTGTTCTGATGTAAACATTTCAGTACCTCTTTTGTAAATCAATTGTGTGTATTGCGACACTCACCATTTTTCAAAGTAGCGGAAGACTTTGGGGTCGTGAAGTCCCTGTGGATCTCCCCTCCTGAAGAGTGGACATAAAGCTCTAGATGGTTACTGGAACTGTTGCTAAGGGCGGATACCATGACAACCACTAGTGACCATGTTCCTAATGGGACCTGTCAAGAAAAAAATGTATGTTTACAATCACAATTGTGGGTAGAGTTCTGTATTATAGCAACTGGATATATACATAAAGCAACAAAATGGTTTAATTTATACAGTTCCAGAGTGTAAATTGCTGAGTAAATTTAATTATTGCTAGATAAGTTATCACCCAGCTATGTATTTGTCTTTTTACTCTTTTCACCCATCAATGTATCCGTATTTAAACCTGTTATCACCCATGTATGTATTCTTATATTAACCTTATCATTACCCATGAAATGGAATGCAAACTTCTATAGCGCCTAACTCCTCGGAGGGCCGAGCTCAGAGGAGCAATCCATCCTTAGCAAATTCCAAAGAAGAGTCGAGGGAAAGAAGCATGGTCGTCATCAGGAAGCCGGGACGCAGAGGAGCCAAGACGGAAAAGCCAGATCGAAGAAATGCGTTTTAAGCAGTTTTTTGAAAGAGGAAATATTTTTAGCTACACGAAGGTGTGCAGGCAGTAGATTCCAGAGAGTAGGAACAGAAACAGAAAAGGCACGAGCACCGAACTTAGTTCTGATACGTGAGTCTGCAGAAAAAAAGGCTAGATAAATAAGATGGCTGACCATCATTGACACAACGAAATACAAAAGTGCATAATTTGAATTGTATTCTAAACTCGATTGGAAGCCGATGTAATGATTTGAATAGAGGAATAGAGCGACTGAAATGAGGAGCCTTTGTCACAACCCTTGCTAAACAGTTCTGAACACGCTGTAATTTATGTAGATCTTTAGCTGGCATTTCGTGTCATAAGGAGTTACAGTAGTCCAGTTTGCTTGTCACCAGTGCCACTGCAATTTGTTTTGTTAAAGCTAGAGGTGGACTTTTTCTGATGCGTTTAAGATCTCTAAGTCTAATGTGATAAAAACAGGAACTGGACACCTGTGAAATGTGCTGACGAAAATTCAAACCACTGTCAAACAAGTCACCCAAATTCCTTGCGGAATCTGCTCAATTCATCTCATTGTCCAACACCACAAGGGGGAAAGGGGTAATAAACTTCTCTCTCTGCAATTTCGAGCCATTGAGAATAAACTCAGTCTTGCTAGGATTGAGTTTTAGTTTGGATTGAGCCATCCAAGCAGATACCCCGGTAATACAGCTCTGAAGCATTTTTAATGACTCGGTAGCTGTGTCACCTGTTAAGGAGAAATGTGTGTATCATCGGCGTACAAGTGATGACTCAATCCATAACTTGAAATAATGGTGCTTAGAGGAGTGTTGTACAAACTGAAAAGCAGAGGGCCAAGTACAGAACCCTGCGGCACTCCATGCTCAAGCTAACTAGAGTCAGAAAAATATTTGTCAATTTTAATTTTTTGATGCCTGCCACAAAGGTAGGATTTAAACCAAGCCAAAGCCATTCCAGAGACAACATACCACCCAGCTAGTCTATTTGTTAGAGTGTTGTGGTCGATAGTATCGAACGCCGCAGACAAATCAAGTAAAGTCAAAGCTGTCACATGGCCCTTGTCAAGAGAAACTGAGATGTCATTGTGAACTCTTAACAGGGCTGTCTCAGTGGGATGGAATTTCCGGTAGCAGCCTGCATTGGATTGTTCAATTTGTTGGAGTTTATGTGAGCTTGTAAACGGTTGGAAACAACTTTTTCAATAATTTTAGAAATTAAACTTAGATTGGAGACTGGTCTAAAATTTTTGAGGTTATTGACAGGAAGGCTTGATTTCTTTAGTAAAGGTGACATAAGCCTCTTTGAATGACAGCGGGAATGTTCCAGATTCTAGAGATAAATTAATTATAGTTGTTATGGGTTTGATTAAAATGTCCAACAAGGCTTTAAGGATGTTCGTGGAATCGGATCAAGGTCACATGATTTTGATGCAGACTTCACAATGATCTTCCTGATCTCGTCCTCTGATGCTGGTTCTAAATTGAAAAGTTTCTTTCTTATTTTAGGCTTCTGAACAGATGGTACATCATTCACCTGATTTGAAAAATTGGCATCTATGTATTCTAATTTTAAATCCAATATCACCTATCTATGTATTCCCATTTAAACCTATTATCACCCATGTATGTTTTTTTATATTAACTACACCATCACCCATCTATGTATTCTAATTTTAAATCCATGATCACCCATCTATGTATTCTTATTTTACCCTATTTTGGTCCGTCTATGTATTCTTATTTTAATCCTATATTATCACCCAGCTACATCTATGTTTTCTTATTTCAGCTCCATCACCCATCTATGTATTTTTATTTGAACCCTATTATTACCCGTCTACATCTATGTATTCTTATCATCACCCATCTACGTATTCTCATTTAACCCTATTATCACCCATCTTTGTATCATTCACCTGATTTGAAAAATTGGCATCTATGTATTCTAATTTTAAATCCATTATCACCTATCTATGTATTCCTATTTAAACCTATTATCACCCATGTATGTTTTCTTATTTTAACTCCATCATCACCCATCTATGTATTCTTATTATAATTCCATCATCACCATCTATGTATTCTTATTTTAAATCCATCATCACCTATCTATGTATTCTTATTATAATTTTAACTCCATCATCACCCATCTATGTAGTATTCTTATTTTAACCTTATGTCATCACCCATCTACATCTATGTATTCTTATGTTAACCCTATTATCACCCATCTAAATGTATGTATTCTTATATCAGCCCCATCATCACCCATCTATGTATAATTATGTAAATGTGTAATATACCAACACGAGAACTCAAAACATCCTGATATTGATGAGTTGTATCATTTTTTACAGAATTATTATTGTTGAAAAAATGCCTTAGGACGCACACATATGTGTGACCAGTACTGCCAAAGGTTACGGCCTACTTAAGAATGAATAGTTACTAGCGTTTGGCTTTGCATGGCAGAGCTGGTAAAGCGTTGAGGTCATTTACACATTTGGTAAATGCTGTACTAATGTTGGCCACCCGTCTTCGACGGCAGTTCAACATTAGCACAACGTAAGGCTGCAGGGAGAGTAATTTACCGTAGCATTCACTATGTAGATATACCCATCACCAAGCCGAAGTGACACGCTCAGTGATTGGTTGATAACACCGTCACTTTCCGAGGTCACCACCAGGGGGCCTTCTGGGCCCGTATGAATCACAATCATCAACCCATCTAAGGCGTCCCTTTTGATCCAGAAGCTCAGTGTAAACTCTGACCCGGACATGTGTGTCACCCTGCTGACCTGACCCAGATCTGTCCCCGCCAGTCTGTCCACTATGACGTAAGCAGCCCCATCAAAGATGGCGGCTTCACCCATTACACTGTGTGTGGTGTACGTCAGGCCCACGTTTTTCCCGTGACGATACAGCCCTGACGTGTCACGTGTGTCGCCATCAAACGTCAGGTGCATCTGTAAATCTAAAGGAAGTACAACCAATAATGAGCACATATCTTACAGCAAAATAACCGAACACTATATTTTAAAGTACGGGGAAATTGATTGCCCGGCTTGCTGGTTTTTTGCATTGGGCATTTGGCGGTGCAATGACTTGATTGGTATGTTTTATTTATTTATGTATTAATTCACCAAATTTATTACACCACCAATCGCGCAAATAAAGTGAACACTTTGGAGATACAATTTTAGCCCTGTTTATAATGCAGCAAATGTAAATAATAACATGAATTGCAATCATAACGTTTTAAATTTACAATAAATTAATAAGAATATAGGATAGAGATGTCAAGTGAACTAAAACGTCATTTTCTTGTAAATATATTTCATCTCATTTGAAGATAAAATCTTGTATATTAACCTTCAAGTTCTATCTGATTTAGCAGTATAATTTTTTCTGCACTTTCATTGAAACATCAAGAAACAAAATAGGGTTTGCGGTGTGGCTCGAACTAGCGAGACAAAACATCAAGTGTGTAGAAAATAATTGTTTATTCATGTTAAATGTAGCGCTTGATATGTAGTGAATAATTTTATTATCTAAATCGAGGCGTTTGATATGGGCTGATAAAGGCATATATATCTTATTTTTAGCATGTCTATATAACTGACCCAGCAGAGTGGATGGACTGACGTCATTACAAAGGCGTCCCTCACAGCGGCACCTGGTGGTGACGTAGCTGACTAGGGTGATTGGATCGGTTCGCATGATGACATCACAGCCCGGACCTGATCTAGGGGAGAATCCTGGATCCTGACCTGCACAGCTTCTCCTGACCTCCCACAACAGTAGCTCCAATCCTTGAACAGATATGCAATATAGTTTCTAGTAGACATAAAATAAACGTTTTTGCTGCAAGTTAGTTCTTATTTAGATTATGTAGCGTAGGCCTACAGTAGACTTATATTTGTCTGTTTATTCTCCATTAGTAATTGTGTTAAAAAAACGTCATTACTTTGCTTTTTTATTTAGTTTAAATGAAGCTATACTGATCACAACGGAAGCTCCGATATAATTATGATCTCAACAAACACGGTACGCTGAACCAGCATTAAGACAACATTGAGTCAATATTTTTTATTATTTCTACCTTCTGCTCTAATAACCAGAGACTCTTCCACTTGGCAGGTCAGCCCACATGGGGTCAGTTTGACAGATTGACTCACTACGTAGCGCTCGTCCTCCGAAACATTCATCAGAGCGGCGCCACCAGACAGGCCGTAGTAGGTCAGTACTGGATCTGGTTGATCTTGGAGTGAAACGGCGGCATGAATAAAACACAAGGTCACACCTGTATGTAAAATACAATTAAAACACAAAGTTACATCTATGTGTCAAATATAATAAATAAAACACAAGGTTACTCCTGTATGTAAAATACAATTAAACCGCAACGTTACACCTGTATGACAAATTTAATAAATAAAAAACAAGTTAATCCTGTATGTAAAAATATAAAAAAACACAAGGTTACTCCTGTATATAAATATATAAAAAAAACACAAGGTTACACCTGTATTTAAAATATAATACAGCACAATGTCACACCTGTATGTGAAATAAAAATAAAACACCAGGTTACTCCTGTATGTAAAATATATAAAAAAAACACAAGGTTACACCTGTATGTAAAATATAAATACAGCACAAGGTCACACCTGTATGTAAGACAAAACACAATGTTACACCTGGATGCAAAATATAAATACAACTCAAGATCACACTTGTATGCAAAATATAAATAAAACATAAGGGCACACCTGTATGTAAAATAAAAATAAAACACAAGGTTACACCTGTATGTAAAATATAAATAGAACTCAAGGTCACACTTGTATGTAAAATATAAATAAAACACAAGGTCACACATGTATGTAAAATATAAATAAAACACAAGGTCACATCTGTATGTACAAAGTAACTGTTTTTATATAGTAAAGTGGGTTATACTAGATTCACCATGTTTAATTATGTTTTGTAAGGCCGGAAAAATGTTATATTTATTCCAATCATTGAACACACTTGAAGATATTTGAAATTAATTCACATACATTTAAATATATATACGATTAACATATCGTTACATGCTGATGCGTACACAAACATTTTCCCGTTGTCCTGTTACTGCTGAATGGTAAATTATGGTATGTATTATTTTATGTAGACTGATGACATGGGTGACCATATATAGTACATTACTTATGTAACAGTGTTGAAACTGCCCAGCCCGGGGATCGAACCACCAACCCTGACATCGTGATGCCTGAGTGCTACGCATCTAGCCAAAGAGTCGACTCATTGGCCAGAGTAGTAATCACTCCAGTCCGTCATACACACACCCGGCTACATACTCCCCTCTCAAATATCTGCTCGTCCCCGAGCAGTATTCAACACACTCGTGGGTTGAATTCTTCAATTTTCCTGCATACCTCATGCATTTTTCACTGCAACCGTGTTGGCTACAAACCTAGAATATCCTACTAGGGCACTACAGGCCAGAAGAACCGACATTGGGCGCCATTGTAGCAGTGTTGAAACTGCCCAGTCCGGGGATCGAACCACCAACCCTCACATCAGTCCGTCATACACACATCCGGCTACATACTCCCCTCTCAAATATCTGCTCGTCCCCGAGCAGCCTTCAACACACTCGTGGGTTAACTTCTCCTGCCTGCCTTTTACCGCAACCCTATCCCCAGTGTTCTGTACTGAGGTCAGGCCTATTGGTACTGCATTACCGACAAGGAGAACCGTTATTGGGCGCCAATGTAACAGTGTTGAAACTGCCCAGCCCGGGGATCGAACCACCAACCCTGACATCGTGATGCCGGAGTGCTACGCATCTAGCCAAAGAGTCGACTCTTTGGCCAGAGTAGTAATCACTCCAGTCCGTCATACACACACCCGGCTACACTTAGAATTTTTATATATTCAGTTTTTCAAATTGATTTTTCAGTGTCGAAAAGCTGGAAAAAAAGTCGGGGAAAAAGCGAGTGATGAACTAAAATCATAAATTATGTTTACCAGGATCTAATGTTGTTTCATCTATTGGTGACAGCGTGGTATTATTCAGAGTGACAGTAATTGTTCCTTCAACAGTTTTGTTCTCAGTGCCTATTGAGGTAAACATTGTATGCAGTGTTTCTGTAGTTAACTCCTTTTCAGTTGATAGATCTGTTTCTGCTTCTGCAACCTTATGTTCTGTGGTGACATCCTTTTCTCTGGGGGTTGTATCATATGTGGTTGAAGCCCGTGTTGTCCTCATCGGAGATGTAGTTTGAGGTACTGCTGTGGAAGACTGTGACTTCTGTGTAGATATCGTCACAGATCCCGGTTTTACAACCAAGTTAGGATCAATCTTTGGATGAAACTGACCGGCTGCTCTCTTTCTCTGATCTTTGTCAAATAAATACAATTTATATCAATAAACATGATAAATCTGAGGATTTTTTTATAATAACTCCATGGAAATAAATCTACATATTCAAATTACCGCTACATACAATTTGATATATAAGGACATGCATATCTCAGTAGTATTTTTTCCGGCATCTTTTATATGATAACTGATGTGTGCACTTTTTTCCGAAAACTAATAAGTGCATCTTCAAATATAAGTGCTTGCACGTTAATGCGCGGGGATACAGTATTTGCTAGAAAATATTCATACTGATGATAATAAATCATTCTAATCTATGATGCATAAAAATATTTAATAGCTTACACATGTTAAATTACATTACACAAGCAAATAATTAAAATGTATTTCATTTGTTCTAATTAAAATGAGTAACGCTTATGATAAGATCAATATAATCTTATGGCCACGTAAAGATCAATCGTAACTTTTAAAAAGAAAATGTGATAAAATTAAGAAAAGATAAATCTTAAGATCTTCAATGGGATGAGAGACTGACCTCTATATTTAACAGCTTTGCGTTTCCCTCCTTTATCTCTGCCTTTGCCTCTATGATAGGTCGATTGTGGTAAACGTCGCCTGGGAATAGGTTGTGTTATCTGTGAGTGTAGCTGACGGCTTGGTGTTCTTCTTGGTGATGATGGCCTTGCGTACCTCCTGGAGGGGCGTCTTCTCCTGTAGGAGTCACTCCTCAACACCTCCATCTCACGAGCATCTCCTGGCCTCACCCTCCTAGAGATGGGAACCTGGTGAATACTGTCATCAGCTGAATAAAAATCAACTACACCTGAAACAGTTCAGTGATCTGTATAGCGATCCCAGCAAACACAAAACATTTGTATAATATTTGTACAACGTCGGCCCATTGCTTTGACGTTGGTCCAACATTGTACATATGTCATACAATGTGTTGTGTTTGCTGGGATATAGCCATTACAGTGACATCGACGATGCTAGTTTGATGTTTGTCCACCGTCTAGGATGCTGGCCCTGCATCAAATCAAATTTGCGTCAACTACTCCTGTTTGCTGGAACATCGTTTTCATTCACATGTTCAAATTATTATTAGCATATTTTTGAATATTCAGTTTATTTTATATGTATTTATTTACATACGTTCTAAAAATGGTTTGAAAACATGTTTCATAAAAAATAAAGCCTTCTGGAACTACAATTTACTAAGCAAAAATCAAGATCGTGATAACGAAGTCGTATTAATAAAAAACAATATTTATTGATATAAGTTTGAACATATTATGAAACATTATTCCCAACATCATTGAATTAAAATTTAATATCAGCTGACTATATTGGCTGTGACGAGAAGGACAATATAATAAGAACATGATAATTTCGGCTCACAATGTTTTGGTATTATCAGCTGGTATGCTTGGTAAATTTGAGCTTCAATGGCTAACATGATTCTCAGAATCAACTGGCAACAATACTTTAATTTACGAAAACATATCCACTGGATATGGTTATTTGAGCATCTACCGCCATCTATGTGATCAGTCATAGTGACATTATCTTTGGTTTGAGACTGGGGTAAAATGTAATGAGCAAATAATATTATGGTGCTTTCTGTAAATGCCACTAAGGAATGCCACACCACATGTCTGATATATTGCAACACTCATTTCATCTGAGCTCGGTCCTCTAGTGATTTAGACGCTATAGATATAGTTCAACGTTGGCCGATGAACTGTTTACCATCAAGTATGCAGCTACTGCTTTTCTCCGTTACGCAAGCTATATGAAAATAGCTGTAACTGATTACATTACACAAAAGCAGCTACTGCTGTTTGGCTTTGTAAGACTTTGTGTGAAAAGGGATAGTTTACTTCCGCTGTAAACTGTCAACCATGTGATTTTTGATTGTTTTTTTCATGGGTAAACATTGTGTTGATCACAATTTTAATCACAGTCAAATTAATTATTAACATCAATATCTTTCAAATCTTTCAATTATTAACATTAATATCTTTCAAATCTTTCAATTATCAAAAGTATTTAAATATTACAACAAGAATAAAACATCCAAGCCCATAAAGTATCCTTCTCCCGTGAAATTATGTGGACATACATCATAGTCGTATACATACCATGTCCAATGCACCTATAATTTGACGTCTATACATGTATTCAATTCAATATGAGTGTCCGAATTAAGGTCTACTGACATGCTGGCTGTAATGTAACTACAGTCAAGTTTGAAACAGCTTCACTTTGGCGTCTAATTTAAATTGTAAACCTCAATTGTCATTATTTTTAATGTATATATTTAGCATAAACATAAAAAAATACATTATTTTGAACAATTAGTTTGTTCAGTAAGTTAAATTATAGTAACAAAATAGCCCGATTAATCGCCTATCGAGCCGATCAAAAACATAAATAGACAGCATGAAACCTAGACCGGAAATCAGTTATCCCTTTTCCTAGCCGTGCATGCGCGCCGTAAGTTCACGACGATCCCGCGCCTGTTGGTTGTCCATATCTAGAGGTCTACAAGTACGATAGGTGATGCAAGGCATCACATGGTAATAGTCGCGCCCAAAATATTTTTCAACTGCTGAAGGATTATTTTAAGAGGCGATATTGTTTATTGAAGAAATATCTCAAGTGAAATTCAAGTTATAATGTCGAGTTCTGAGCAGTTAATATGAAAGGAAAAAATGATGATAGGTTTAGTCCGTTGATGTGTTGGAAGAAAAATTATCAAATTGATTGTACTGTTCAAAAAGTTCAGAACACAATTCCCAATCTAATTTTGTTAGTAAGCGACTACTGTTGAGACGAATACAAAAAAGGTGTAAAATAAAAATAGCTTGGAATGTGCACGAGTGGTCTCATATAATGTCGGGAACGGACATGAAAGGGTGGGAAACGAATGGGACAAGTCATAATTTGGGCTATCTGTCAGTAATTGTGTCAATACTTATTTATTCCATGTTTGTGTAATTATGATACGACTTGGAGAGCGGATGACGGTCAAATTGAGAAAAAATAATATGTTTCGTGGTTTACAAAGATGGGATGGATGTGACAGATTTACATAGGGGGTATACTTTTTGACCGAAAACACAATATTCCCGATCTTTTTTTTATCTGCTGTTAATATATAGATATATTGAGGTATCTAATTATGACAAATTATACATGATTATGCACTTGCTAATAATTTGAAGAAATAAAAATTATCGACAAAATTCAAAATGCTACAAATTTTGTGTTTTGTGCAGCTTTGTTACTTCTGGATCACATTTTTTCTACGGTCATTTCTTAAAATTCAAGTACTTTTTATCTAGAAAAATGAGAGATTACATATCACTACTGCATAGTTAGTATAGTTTTTCCATTAAGGTTGTGGTATGCCTCTCTGTTTCTACAAGATGCAATGAGGATCTTTTGTAGGTTTTCCATGCGCAAACGAACACCATACGTAGGCTCTATCCAATCACATAGCAGTGAATAAATGACATAAAATAATGGAAAATCAATAAATTGTTGAGGGCTTATTACAGGCTATTATGGGTAACTTAGGTCATTTTCTTTTGATAATCAAAATTTTTGTAAAAAAATCAGTTTAGCCCAAATTTGAACGGCAGATGATTTTGGATCAATTATACCTACTACAGGATTTTAATCTATTTTGAAGACTTTTTGGGCAAAAATTTAAGGGTGGAAAAGAAGAGGCGGGAGCGAAAATAATGTATGAAAAGAATGTTGTTGCATCGCATAGGTTGGCTGGAATGAATGGGAATATTGTCAGTATACAAATAATAACAGATTTTATATGGTAAAAAGTTTTATTCAATATAAAGTAGTGAAATAAAATATAAGTTACATATAAAAATATTTATTTCACCAACTACCTACTTTAAGGTTTAAAACAAAATGTATTTGTACAAATGACAAAAAAGAAATAAAATTTTCTTTGCAAAGCTGAAAAGCAGTATCTGCTTACTTGTAAAGTTATCAGATACTGCCTTTTGGCTTTGCATGGTAGAAATGTAATGTTTATGCAGGGGTGAGAACTAAGAGCGAAAGAAACAAAAGTTCAAGCATGGCTAATTTATTTAAAGGGACTGGCTCAGGCTAAAATCATAAAAAATCGGTGATGTTATTTTGTCTTATTAATATGACCATATGATGTAGAGATGTCCATAGACTAGAACTGCAAAAGTGTTTACTAGAACTACAAAAGTATTTTTTTTTATTTTTGTGCTGCGCATTTACCAGTTAGGCTAGATATAGAGACGAAATTCCCGTATTTCTTATTTTCGACGTGGTTGTCCAAAAGAAGAAATCAGGAATTTCGTCTCTTTATCTAGCCTAACTGGTAAATGCGCAGCACAAAAATTAAAAATAACTTTTGCAGTTCTAGTATATGGACATGTTTAAATCATATAGTCATATTATTAAGCCAAAATAAAATCACCGATTTTTTTATGATTTTAGTCTGAGCAAGTCCCTTTAATATAAAATAGTGAAAGAAAATGTAAGGTACATATAATTTATTTAACCAACTACCTAGGCCTAGTTTAAGGCTTAAAACAAAATGTATTTATAAAAATGACAAAATAAATCAAATCTGTTCTGCAAAGCTAAAAGGCAGTATCTGCTTACTTGTAAAGTAATCAGGTACTACCGTTTGGCTTTGCATGGCATAAATGTAATCTTTACTTAAGGGTGAGAACTAAAAATGAGAGAAACAAAAGTGCAAATATGGCAAATTATTTGGATTGTCTAAGTAATTAAGTGACGATATTGCATATGGCTGGCATATGGTGACAAAATTATGAAACTAGAAACAAACAACAAGTTTAAAAAAATGATGAGTTATATATCAATCTATCACAACAAAAAACATACTAACTATTTAACTAAATAACGCATTTGATGCTTGATACCAACAAAAAATTATAAAACTTAAAAAAATTAGGAGCTAAATGATGACAAGTTAGATACAAAACTACAATAACGAAAAATGACCATAATATGAGTGGAATGGAAAGGTTATAAATAATGACTATTCAAAGATGTTTCAGAGCAATCGACATTTATCGGAAGGCCTTAGCAGTCTGGGCCGCCTAAAGGCTAGACCATCTATAGACTATAGGTAGTCACATAGGGCCTAGCCCAAGACTTGGGCCTACAGGATTTTTTATATTTTCCAATTTTAGTCTCACATCAGGATTTTAAAATCCTATAGCTACAATCTTCTTAATACGAGGTTTTAAACAACTAATATAGCTACTAAAGAAATAATTCAGCAACTACTATGATTGTCAAGGCCCAACTGAATTTTAAGTGCATGCACCTGAAACGCAAACTATTTCAGCAAATAGGCCTATTATGATTGTTAAGGCCCAACTGCACCTAAAATTCCTTTAGTTTACTAGCCATTTTAAGTGCATGTACCCGAAACGCAAATTTCAAGGGCACTTAAAAATAAAAATGCACTTAAATGCACTCGATTTGAGTGCACTAATTTTTTTTAGTGCACTTAAGCACCTGAAACCAGCTTTGATAGCTGGTCTTGTAGATCGGTTTAATATCACTAATATTAAGGTCCGAGTTGGCTGAGGGGCGAGTTGACCCGGATCCCACACATTTACGTCTCAGGCTGTCAGAATCACTTTCGGAAATAGAACGGTGGTTTGTGACTGTCACTGTAGTCTACAAATCTAAACTGCGACTAACTACTACTTCTATTCTGAATTACCCACACGGTGTGAGCGTGCCCCAGTATTCGAACATGCCCTGTTCTCCCCTACTAGTAGGCCTACTCCTAGCCTTGCGGGATTTAATTACCAACGCTTACGAAATTCCCAAATAGTTTATAATAAGGTCTCACGCAATTTATTGGAGCAATCGACATTTGCCGGAAGGCCAGCCCGTCTACAGGGCTAGCTTTTTTTGTAAACTCTACCACAGTCTGGCCCAGAATGCACTGCGCACCACTTCCTGTCAACCTAATGGGCCACACAGAGATAGCGAATACAGTATCGTCTGGGGCGCGACAATGAGTAGAGAACGTTGACCAGTATACTGCTCTGCAAAGCAAGAAGGCAGTATCTGCTCACTTGTAAAGTAAGCAGATACTGCCTTTTGGCTTTACACGGCAGTAGACTGTGGTGAAAAGACAAACAACAGTAGCTGATTACTTATCAAGTGGACAGTTACTGCTTTTTGCCTTTTCACAATAGAATTGTTCACATGATTTAGTTTTAGTAGTGAATCGCTATGTAGAAGGTTTACAATTACATAGTAGTGCAAAAGACAACTTTTCAAGTGAACAGTTAATGCTGTTTGTCTTTTCTCACATCATAGCACTGTGTTAGCTAGCAGGCCGTGAGGGTGTGTTTTGAATGCCGAAAACTGTTCTAACACGCCCTGCTTATAGTAAAGGGGTTGCTACTAGAAACCTGCGTGGGCCTCTAATTCATGCCCGCACCCGCCACGTGGGCCCCCGCTTTTGACTGAACCCGCACATTAATTTATATTCTGTATCCGCACCCGCCCCACCCCCGCACAATTTGTACCCGCACCCGCCCAGCACCCGCACAAGCTGGACCCGCATCCGCCCCACACCCGCACAATTTTTTTCAGGCCCGCGGCGACCCGCAAAACTCACATCGTCACAAATTAACAAAATATCATATTCCTTCAGTTCTTTTTATTAATTATATGCATGTATATAATGTAAGCATATTTTATGTCATGCATGCGTATAAATGTACATATGTACATATTTATTGATAATGCATTTTTTTGATTGAATATATTAATAGTGAATTGTTTTCAGTTTTAATACCCTGTTGGTATGCTGAAATTGTTCAATGCTGGTAAAACGTTGGGCTAGCGTCGCAAACAGTGGCCCAACATTGTCCCAGGATAATTACGTGAACAACACCATGAGGAACTAAGATTGTTTGAACAATGTCTACGTGGGATCCACAATATTGGTGTGATATTGGCCCAAGGTTTTCGACACTTGGCTAAGTCAAGTTTTTGTTAACTTTTTCTCCCTTGATAATTGAGCGCCTATTGTCTTTATTACGTAACCACCGGTCGATATCGTGTACCATAGCTTACAAGTTTGTTTGAACAAAGTCTACATAGGAGCCACAATATTGATGTGATATTGGTGTGATATTGCTAGCAAGACACATTCATCGAATGCTGGTATAATGCTGGACCAGCGTCGGTTGAAAGAATATGTGCTCACCCATGCATGTGACTAACACTTTTTGGCCCGCTCACAAAAGTGCTAGGGCTACCCGCATGCGCCCGCGCTAGGGCTGCCCGCGGCCCGCATGCGCCCGCGCTAGGGCTGCTCGCAGCCCGCGTTATGTCGACCCGCACCGCCCCGCAAGGCTCAGAGAAAATTGGGCCCACGGGGCCCGCGGGCCACGGGTCCCGCAGACCCGCGCGGGACGGGCTGCCCGCGCAGGTCTCTAGTTGCTACACACCATGTTACACATGTGTGTCAGAGTTGTTCACCTGTTTGTGTTCTGGATCTAAGAGGACACATCTGAGCGTGGACACAGCAGGTATCAGGTACAGGAGCGGGGATGTCCACAGTACCCAATGTGGCAGGCAGAAGTACACACACTCCAGATCTCTTGTACCTGACAAAATAAACACTAATATTATCTGAGCATATAGTCACTGTCAAAATAAAACGTCGAGTTGGATACTTTCAGAACAAAACACACAAAACATGCGGGTATTACATGTAAATGGTCCATCATTTAAAAACATATTAGAAAACTTGTTAAAACCGCCAAATATGTCAAAAACAGTCAGCTATAAAAACGTTTTATCTGGTATAACATATTTCCACAGGTATGATTAGTGAATTTGAATCTAGCATGCTATTTTACTTGTCAGATATTATGTTATTATGTACTTATTCCGAATAATTCCAGTTATTCTAAACAACTCCTGTTTTTTGTTAATAACACAGTTTTGTAAGGCAAAATGTTGGTTATATTCTGATTTAATCCAAACTCCTTTGCAATGTGAATCAACCAATTATTAAAGGCACATTTCCAAGTGCCTTAAACTTAAAAAGTTTCATATTTAAAATTGTGTTATATAGGCTTATAGCATCGTTAATCTATATTATCTTTCTTCAACCTCCATTTGAAAGAGATATGTAACCGGTAAGTGTGTATTTTGGCATGTTCATACAATTTCTAACATCCATCTCTTATGTATATTGGGTTTGACCAAGCCGCTGAAGGTTTAGATGAATTTCTAGATAAAGGGTCCAATGTTGATATGTTTTTTCCTTGAAAGGATGAACACTGTGTACACGTTTTATTGTGTAAATTAAATAATTACACTATAAAGTATCCAGTTTATCCGCCCGTAAACTGCCGACAATGTTTTTTTTTAAAAGACACGCTGTTACGAATACAATGTAATGCATTCAGTGAGATTTCAACAAACATGAAACGTTCAAGCAAATCTGGGTTGATGTTAGCACAGAGTCTGCGATGTTGGGCTAACATTAAGATCACATTGGAAGAACATCTGGGTTATTTTGGAAAAAAATACAATATAGGCATATGTTACAAGGGCTGCTGAACGATATTGATCTAGCTGCATAAACGTGTTTTAATCTCATCCAAGTTGGCCAGTAAATTAAGCAGAAATAGATATACATACAAATAAAATATATACAAGCAAATAAAAAAACATAAATGTGACCAAAATGAGTCGTAAGTCAAACTTTGACAAACGATGCTAAGGACTTTAAAAAGCAAAATGACCCTTATTTGATATATTTCTATTGTGTATACAAGTTTATATTTTCATACAATTATCTTTATTCGACCTATTTCTTATTTGTATATAAGTTTATGTTTTCATATAAATACTTTAAATTGGTGTGGCACAGTAATACATTTATCTGGGGTTTTTTTTAATTTGTATTTATAATCAATCAGTGATATTTGTTCCTAATTACATGTTATCATAGTAACAGTCCCTAACAGTCTCTAATGCAATTGTAAAATCCTTACGATCAAAACCTGTTAAAGCTCACACATTTTTAGATCCATACGTTTATTATTAAAAAGTAGGGGCGAAATGAATATTTTTTTTACTTAGGTATCTTTAATTCAAGTGTGCGTTATCTTCAAAACATGTACAAATGGCTTTTAGGAACTTCAATAGCCATTTTAATAAAATCACGCTATTTCTGACTTTGTGGAAACATATTTTCGAAGCTAGTCACGGTACATCGTTGTGCGATATACCATTTTAAAGATAATTTTGTATAGTTTCCGGATCCGTTAATATCTCCAATATTAAAATCTGCGACTTACGACTGGTTTTGCCAGATCGGGTAAAAATGTGCACGACTAAAATATGGAAATTATACCATGTATGCTGTGAGATATTGGTGAAGTGTGGGCGACCAACTAACCAGTTCACAGCACGACATGGTGCCGTGGTAGCACATTTCCTGACACACGTGGTAAACGAGCATGGTGACGTGGTATACCCTCTCACACCACGTCTTACGTCTCTGTGGTTTGTAAACCTCGAGAAGATCCAACCTCCATCACAACTTATCACCGCGTTATCACCTGAAAATAACACATTACATCGTATACAGTACAACGAGCCCATGTTGAAACGTGGCACGAACGCTGGTAACCGAAGTTGTGTCTCGCTACCGCGACCACAACTTCAAGTGGCTGAAAATTACTTATATTATTTGAGCACAAATATTTGCAAATCTTGATTTTGAGACATTTCATTCCCAATAACTGTAATTTGTTCGCTTAATAAAACAGATTAAAAACGACAATAGTCGTGATCAGCAGGATAAGGATTGATGTTGGGCCACCGTCTGTGACGCTGACCAAAATTAAACCTGCATGTGATGTATGGTTAATCTGCTCTGCTACAATAAAACAACTCTTACATACTTTGAACAAAATATACTAGAACTAACAACTCCAGCAATAAACCTGTACCATCCATATTATTACGTGTGATGTGTGTACGACCCGATATATTCAGCCAATAACATTTCGATGTTTGGCCAACTGAGGTATTTGCCACTATGAAACCATCGCTTACCTTTTACCAAATACACAGAAATTAGCAAAACTAGCAATAAAGCGGCGCCTTCCATATTAAAGTCACAAACCAGTGAGTGAACCGCTGAGCTATCTGTTCAGATGAGCATTTAGTTAGAAGCTCTAGGTGTAGCTCAGGTGAAGGTAGACAATGTGTTGTCGTTGACTTGATTGAGGCCGAGGCATGCAGCAAAAACGTGAAATCGAACAAATGCTGTTTTAATGCTGGGCCACCGTCTACGACCCATTAAAACAACACTGGTTCCTCGTCTCTGCTACTGGAATATGCAGGTGTTATTCATGATGCCCGCCATCGTGTATGTATCTGGCTGGCCGCCACGTAACAAAGAAAAACAATGACCTGTCCATCTTCTTATCTTGGACAGCAATATTGTGAGAGGCAAATGAGGCCATGTGAAGCCGCAACAACCCTTTAGACACTAGGGGCCATATGCCCGAAGCTAGGTTAGTGCGAGTTTAGCTAAAACAGTGTTGTAACCTCCAGTTTAAGGCTAATCCGTACGCCAGAAGGTGGTTTAAGCTTAACACGAAGATAAACCAGTATGTTAAGTTGCCAAAAGTTAACCCTGCTCAGGGGGTAGTTTAAGCATCGGGTTAAGGAAGTTGATAGCAGTATACAACACATATATTAGTCATGATATTAGTTATATTTATCGAGAGTTCCTTATCGTATGTGTATTTATATGTATATAAATTAGGTCTTTTTTATGCGCATATAGGCTGAACTGGGCCGAGAGAACCCCTTGAGGACGCTTATTAGATGGTAAAAATGTTATTTACATGCATTGTACAATAATAATTTTGAATGTTGATTCCTCAAATTTCTTTAGCTTTGTACGAACTTTTGGTTCATATTATGCCTCATGGTGTAGTGGCCACGTCAAATGCCTGTCACGTCAGAGCTTGCAATCTCGTCAATCGCTCTGGTGTTCAGGTTCCAAAGAATCAAAAAGTTTCTTCTGATTCATGTCACCCTCTTCGGGAAGTTACCTCTATTCATTCATTCATTCATTCATTCATTCATTCATTCATTCATTCATTCATTCATTCATTCATTCATTCATTCATTCAGTCAGTCAGTCAGTCAGTCAGTCAGTCAGTCAGTCAGTCAGTCAGTCAGTCAGTCAGTCAGTCAGTCAGTCAGTCAGTCAGTCAGTCAGTCAGTCAGTCAGTCAGTCAGTCAGTCAGTCAGTCAGTCAGTCAGTCAGTCAGTCAGTCAGTCAGTCAGTCAGTCAGTCAGTCAGTCAGTCAGTCAGTCAGTCAGCCAGCCAGCCAGCCAGCCAGCCAGCCAGCCAGCCAGCCAGCCAGCCAGCCAGCCAGCCAGCCAGCCAGCCAGCCAGCCAGCCAGCCAGCCAGCCAGCCAGCCAGCCAGCCAGCCAGCCAGCCAGCCAGCCAGCCAGCCAGCCAGCCAGCCAGCCAGCCAGCCAGCCAGCCAGCCAGCCAGCCAGCCAGCCAGCCAGCCAGCCAGCCAGCCAGCCAGCCAGCCAGCCAGCCAGCCAGCCAGCCAGCCAGTCAGTCAGTCAGTCAGTCAGTCAGTCAGTCAGTCAGTCAGTCAGTCAGTCAGTCAGTCAGTCAGTCAGTCAGTCAGTCAGTCAGTCAGTCAGTCAGTCAGTCAGTCAGTCAGTCAGTCAGTCAGTCAGTCAGTCAGTCAGTCAGTCAGTCAGTCAGTCAGTCAGTCAGTCAGTCAGTCAGTCAGTCAGTCAGTCAGTCAGTCAGTCAGTCAGTCAGTCAGTCAGTCAGTCAGTCATTTATTTATTTATTTATTTATTTATTTATTTATTTATTTATTTATTTATTTATTTGTTTATTTATTTATTTATTTATTATTTATTATTTATTCATTCATTCATTCATTCATTCATTCATTCATTCATTCATTCATTCATTCGTTGATTCATACGTCATATCTAAAATGTTATACTAGACAGAATTTCGAGCCAGGAGGTCGTATGCAATTTGGATGAGAGTAAAACAGTGTCCTCTGTGATTTACTAGATAGCATGTCGCTCACCTATGTTCGCGTAATGTATGAAATTGATTTACTAATGTTAATAAAGTCTACATACATAAATGCTCCGTTCTTAGGGGAGTATAATAGATTTTTGTAGTCATAAAACTAAAGCGTTTCTGTGATATTTCTACTAAAACATCATAATTTATTCTATCTATTATCACGACCCTCTGAAACTCGATATTTTAATCATAATGGCCTTCTTATCGGTATTTTATTTTTATTTTTAGAAATGCTTACGACCTTCTGACTAAAAAAGCCTTCCATTTACGACATCGTGGATTATAAAAAATAATTCGAGTTTGCAGCGGTTACCAAGGAACACTAGCAGTATGATAATTTTTTACTTTATCAAGAATAGACTCTATTCAAGATAAATTATTTGTGCAATAAAACTAAACAAATTTTATTTTTACATGTCGACGAGATAACTGAAATACATTAATTTAGTCTAGTCATTTTGTGGCCATTTTTGGGATAACCTCAAAATAATTGCAATAATTTTTTCACTGCAAAACGTCTCATTAGTATCCCCAGAATGACATATCAAAACTTTACTCCGGTAGAGGAATGGGAAATATATTTTTTTGAGGTACAAAGAAAGGTGTTGTTTTTCGTATATTCTGGTGTTATTTTACATTTACCGCAAATTAATTAGTGGTCATTGAAGACACAATTTTGGTAACTAAGCCTATTTTTCGCCTCTTCATAGTAAGCACACCATACCAGATACATTGATGAGATATAAATAAGAACAAATGAGAAAATTGCTCTATATCATGTAAAATATCGTGTAAAACTACCTTATTTGAAAGGGATTTTCTCTGATATAAAAACTTAAAATTAAGCCTATGCACAGACCTTTTAGTCCTTTCATTTTCTGGCTATTTTCTGGAAAACCACAAACAAAATACAACATTTATTTTAACGGGATATATCTGGTTGAGGTCTGTAGTGTCGTAAATAATACTCCAATACGGAAAGAGGAACTTTGTTATCTGACTGTTTTTAAAATGGTCGTGTTTTATACGCAAAACAGATTTTCAACATTTGATGTGATTTGTATTTTTTCCACATGTTTTGAATAAATGAAATAACTTGTGACAAAACGTTTAGAATAATCATTGTTTTAAAATTGAGATCAATATTTTGTGAACAATACATGTGAACCTGCCAGTACTGTAACCGGCTTTGCTATTGCGCCTGATTATCTCCATTAATTTCATCGGTGGAGGTGGCAGAGAAGTCTGCTTGAAGTGACTGCTTGCACAGCCTTTCCCGTCTTGCGGCTGAACATTTATAGTCTGACAGCTTATTTTTTAACAAAATCGCATATGTAGCGAAGTGCACCAAGAGCTTCATTTGGCTTTCCATTATAAAAAGACACAAAAAGAAATCCCCTCTGGCCACTTTAATACTGTTGCTCCTGTTGGTAGCAGAATTATTGGCCCCTGCAATACTGTTGTTCCTGTTGCTAAAGTCCCTGGCTTCTCAAGCACTGTTCCTCCTTCTGTTACCAACCTCCCACACCCCTTCAGCACTGATTCTCATGGTACATTCTCCCTGGTACATCCAGCA
This sequence comes from Flabesymbios commensalis, assembly GCA_964017125.1. Taxonomy (NCBI): domain Eukaryota; kingdom Metazoa; phylum Annelida; class Polychaeta; order Terebellida; family Flabelligeridae; genus Flabesymbios; species Flabesymbios commensalis. The sequence continues at coordinate 72,792,640 of OZ024912.1, read as the reverse complement.
CTGTTGCGCCTGTTGTTAACAGCTTCTCTGGGCCCTCTAGCACTGTTTTCCTGTTGTTAACAGCCTCACTGGCCCCTCCAGGACTGTTTCTCTTGTCCTCCAATACTGTTTCTTTTGTTGTTAACAGCCTTCCTGTCCCATCCAATTATGTTGCTCCTGTTGTTAACAGCTTCTCTGGCCCCTCAATACTGTTGCTCCTGTTTTTAACAGCCTCTCCGAACCCAGCGCTGTTGCTCCTGTTGGTAACTGCCTCATTGGCCCCTGCAATACTATTGGTCCTGTTGTCAAAGTCCCTCGCCCCTCCAGCACTGATTCTCGTGTTGTAAACAACCTCCCTGGTCCCTCCAGCACTATTGCTCCTGTTGTTAACAGCCTTTCTGGCCTCTCCAGCACTGCTGCTCCTGTTGTTAGCAGTCTCTTTGGCACCTCCAGCATTGTTTTTTCTGTTGTTAACAGCCCCTCTGGCCCCTCCAGCATTGTTTTTGCTGTTGTTAGCACTGGTGTTTCTGTTGTTAACGGGCCTCACTGCCCCCCTCCAGGACGGTTTCTCTTGTCCTCCAATACTGTTTATTTTGTTGTTAACAGCCTCCCTGGCTCACCCAATTATGCTGCTCCTGTTGTTAACAGCTTTCTCTGGCACCTCTAGCCATGTTGCTTCCGTTGTTAGCAGCCTCCCTGGCTTCTCCAATACTGTTGCTCATGTTGTTAACAGCCTCTATGGCCCCTCCAGCACATTTTATCCTGTTGTGAACAGTCTCTCCGACCCCTCCAGCACCGTTGCTCCTGTTGTTAGCAGCCTTTATGGCCCCCTCTAATACTATTGCTCCTGTTGTTAACAGCTCTCTGGCCCCTCCAATGCTGTTCCTTATGTTGCTAAAAGCCTCCATGACTCCCCCCGATACTGTTGCTCCTGTTGTTAACAGCCTCTTTGGCCCCTTCAGCCCTGTTTCTCTTGTTGTTATCAGCCTTTCTGGTCCCTCCAATACTGTTGCTCCTGTTGTTAACAGCCTTCCTGGCCTCTCAAATGCTGTTGCTCCTGTTGTTAACAGCCTCTTTGGCCCCTCTAGCCCTGTTTCTCTTGTTGTTATCAGCCTTTTTGGCCCCTCTAATACTGTTGCTCCTGTTGTTGACAACCTCCCTGGCCCCTCAAATGCTGTTTCTCCTGTTGTTAACATACTCTGAGTCTCTGGCCCCTCCAGCCCTGTTTCTGCTGTTGTTAACTCTGACCCCAGCACTGTTGTTCCTGTTTTTTAACACCCTCCCTTGCCCCAAACGCACTGTTTCTCCTGTATTTAAGAGCCTCCCTGGCCCCTCACATACTGTTGCTCCTCCTGTCAACAGCTCTCTTGCCCATCCAATGCTTCTGCCCCTGTTTTTTAACAGCCTATCAGTCCCCTCTCACACTGCTACTCAATGTTGTTAACAACATCTCTGGTCTCTCCAACACTGTCAGACATGGGGTTTGTCGGAACAGTTAAAAATAATATATGAATCAAAATGTTTTTTATGTCTCTACTTTGTTTTCAATTGGATAATAATGTGTATGCTAAAAATATTTATATTTGTCCGATCTAACCTCGATCCCGGGTTGCAAATTCATCTGTAAGTTTCACTAGCCCAGAACGAAATTCAACTAGCCCTTACCATCATTTAGCATACACTTCTAAGCAAAAACCATTATCCCTTACAATATTGACGACGATCTCCAGTCCCCCATGGCAAAATGACGGCCCCATTTCCTTAGTTTCCGAATTACATATATATCGTCTCCTTGGATATTAATGTGGTATCTGCCACTTTATGAAGTGGCAGACACGCCCTTTCATATCCAAAGAGATGATTTGTCAAATTGTCTAAATATATCTGAATACTTAACCAGGCCTTGCTATCAAAAGTTCACAAAAAGCTGGCTAAGAATTGACTGAAAAATCGGCTAATGACCATTCACCACGGTTAATGTGAATCCGATTATTAGCCTACAGTAAAATTAAGAATTTCGACACATAAAACTGTGAAAATACATAACGACTTTCAGAAAAAATGTAATCATGGTCAAATAATAAATATTTATCTAAAAAAATGGACCCCCCTTTAAAAAACCCTCTTATAGCCCCCTTCGGTTTATCGAAAAAAATATGCCCAGGTAGATTCGTGTTGCCGGGTATTTAGATGATCCAAATCAAAAATTAATTTGGGCATCAAAATCCAACGGGTAACCTGACTATTTGGCGGACTACAGTATCTGCACATTTATTTGGATCGCTATGGGAGCCCATCTTGGATTTTACGTGACATTGATTGTTTTTCTTAAATAGTTAATACCTTATTCAGGGCGCGGAAATACCTAATTGAAAACCATCACGTGATCTGATTTTGTGGTTATCATTCTTTTTTCTCGGTTGCAATGGCCGTTATAATGGGTTTTGATTGCCATTTTGGAAAATGAACGTCACGCCTTTTTTGCCTGGGTTATGCAAATTCCACCTGGTCAAATAAAAAAAACCCTATAGGTATGTATTACTCAGATCAACAGTCAACCAATTCTTGTATACAGGGTTATATGGCAGGGCCAGGACTAACAGTAGCACCTAGCATTGATACTAGCAGCTTAGTAGATGCTACATTAACCTTTTCACTACCATACATGACGGAAATTTCCGTCGTCATTCGTCAATGAACGTAACCATAAAATGACACAAATTTTCGTCAAATATATACTACATTTATGTATTTTTCGTCATTTGAAGCTGGAAATTGCGTTAGCAATTCCAGCTTCAAATGACGAAAAATAGAACTCGTACACCAGTATATCTGGATCCTGGCATGCACCCCGGCCTGGAAGTCAAAGGGTTAAAATGATCTTTTAGGTGGCCTACAAGGCTGGTACTAACGTGCAGTTATTGTGTCACTAAACTAATATTATATAAGCATAGACTAACGGCATAGTCCATATTGTTATAGTCTAAATTAAATTATGATGATTTTGTCATATTAAATTGAAAATGTATACACGTAGGCGTACCTTCAAGTTTTTATATCAGAGGAAATCTCTTTCAAATAAGTTAGTATTACACCAAATTTTAAGTAAAATTACGAAATTTTTCTCATTTATATCTCTTAAATGTATCTGGTATGGTGCGATTAATATGAAAAGGCAAAAAATGGGCTTAGTTACAAAAATTGTGTTTTCAATGACAACTAGTTGATTTGCGGCAAATGTAAAATAACACCAGAAAATACGAGAAACGACACTTGTCTTTGTACCTCAAAAAAGTATATTTCCCATTCCTCCATCGGAGTAAAGTTTTGATATGTCATTCTAGCGATACTAATGAGACTTTTTGCAGTGAAAAACCTTCTGTTGCAATTATTTTGAGGTATGTTGATAAAATGACAGGACTAATTTAGCAGGATAAGGATCAAAGCATTATTCCATTGCCGTCATTACAGATGCATTAACATATCGATGTTTTAGTATGTGACTAGTTTGATGTGATACACATTAGTCTAAAATTAACTTTTACTTTGTATTTTTTTAATCATCATACGTGAATAATATGTATTTAGAAGTACATCATTATGTCTATTAATATTATGTACAATAATATTATGTACATAGCTAGCAGACTATAGCCTGTTCACATTTACTTCCTCTATTACATACCTACTGATCAATGTTGATAACTAATAATGTCCTATTTGAAATATATGTTTATTTGGAAAGTAAAATAAATAAATGCAATAAAAAGAAAAACACTGTGATTATCCAACCAATAGTTCGGTGTGGTGGTGTATTGTTGTCAAGCGAATCTGAACAATTTATTAAAGTGTAAAAGGGTTAAACCAAAGGCCACGGCAATGCAGCTCGTTTTTTAACATTCTTATCCCAATTATTCTCAGGGGAATAAGATTGCAATACAACATTAAATTATACAGTTGATTCAACTATCTCGTTATCACTAGAACAAAGATAAATCAGTATTTTTTAAATGAGAAGAGTCATTTGTTGGGCACAAAACGAGCGAGATGCATTAGTTCTGTGTTGGTTTAAAGTTGGTTCAACGTCCACGACATTGGCCCAACATTAAACCATCACATGTACCACATATCACGTGTGTTTTTCCAGGAAGGATATAATACAGTGCCAGTGAATGTGTTCATGATTATTGATATATTCAAGTATAAATCAACATAACTGTGCTGCCCGAGGCGAATTGGCACGGACAATATTATGACACATTCAACAGGAAGATTTTCTGTAACGCCCAGTAGATGCGATAAAAAGTGGTATAAAAAAACGATCAATTGTATTATTGTGCTAAATCTGAATAAGCCACTCATTGGTGTTTTTAAATTACCACATACTGCCATGCAAAGCCAAAAGAAGCATCTAATTACTTGTCCAGCAAGTAGGTACTGTATTTTGACTTTGTAGTGCAGCGCACGTGGCTTTGCAACCCAGCAAACACAACTTTGTGTAACGTTTATACAACGTCTTCGCCGTTGGACCAACAATGTATTTATAAGTTTTGTGTTTGCTGAGAAGGTGATAGCTAGTTCCCCGGTCTAAAGCCACGATAAACTATTATGTAACTACTTATTCTTGTCTACCGGAAGTGGTACTTGATATAAGACGGTTTAGTGAATATAAGGTGCGATAGCTGTCAACGAAGAGATTATTTTACCGCTAGTACTGTATATAAATCTCTAGCAGGGTTGCAACCGAATTACATAACAGGCCTGTTTATATACTCTATCTCGAGATAATGCAACCCGTATAACTAGATCATGCTGTACAAAAAAATGTAGTCAGAGCTGATAAGAGCTCTTTTAAATGTTCTTTACAATGTTCTAGCGCTTTCATGTGGACTAATATGCCAGACATTATAAGAAACACTGGTAAGTTTAATGTTTTTAAACAGACATTTAAACAGTTTCTAATTAATCCAGAATAATGTTTTTATATATTTTTTGCAATATTGTACTTTACCTTTTGCAATTCTACACTGCTTTGTATGTTACACAGATACCTATGCACATAATCTGGCAGATCTGAACATGAGCTAAAAAATGCCGAGTGCCAATATGGTACCCTTGATCATTTTTTTTATTGGAGTTAAGAAAAAAAAAAATTACATTTATTGACAAATAATAACATTTTCGTCAATTGCCCTCTTAAAACTCGAATATGAAACATTGCTCAAGGGCACCCGCCATTTTCTAAACCCATATCACCCCCAGAAGTGAGATCAGTTAAAAACAAACTCAATAAACAAAATCGAGGTCCAGTGAGAAAGTTGGAAACATCTGCCGGACTATATACACAAATATGCGACAACCAGGATATACTTTACATCTTACTAGACCACATCTAAAACTACCCAGTAGGTAAAACAACGTTGAGTTAACGTCGTTACAACGTCACTAGCTGACGTAGAGACAATTATTGGAAATAGCTTTCAACGTTTTTTAACTAATGTCACTTAATGTCTGATATCCACCCGTATTTTCAATGTCTTGTCAATGTAATTTCAAATTTCCTGCAACCACACTTCAACTTAACTCCGACGTTATTTTAACGACTCTGTGATTTTTTAAAGGAAATTTCAACAATATTTCAACGTCATCTCACTTGAAATAAATTAGAATTATTAGGGGCCTACTCCCATTACCAAATTTAGGGCGCTCGCGAAAGGGACCAGAATCAACCTGCCGCTGTTTTATTTATTTATTTGCCATACACAGTACATGTACATATGAATACATTAGAGTTCATAAACAAATAGTACAATATGGCAGGTTGTCTGAGAGCATGCAATATACCTATACAAGCTCAGAAATCATCGTTATAAAATTGAAATTATGTTAGAAAGTAATACAATTAATAATAACAGCGTTTTAACGTGAAGCACACACAGGAGTGCCACCTACATGCCCCTGACCAGGTACATACATTATCTGTATCGAAATCTGTAACAAGGTTGTTATAATACATTACAAGTTTACGTTTAAAAGAATATATAAAATCGGCGTCCCTCAATTGCCGCGGGAGGGCGTTCCACAGTGGAGCATCTCTGTTAAAGAAACTTCTTTTAAAACACTTTGTTTTAACAATTTTCATACGAAGAACAAGGCCCGCATTGCCAGATCTCAGAGATTTGACAGTACTTCAATATATTATTATACGTCATAGTATCCTTGAAAACATTTTAAAACATATAGGCCTAACAAATCTGTAATCTTGTGTTGGTAAGAAAATGAAGCATGTTGCATCGTTGGTCGTATTTAATTTCCGGATAATTAAGAATATAACGAGTAGCTGCTCTCTGTATTGACTCAATAGCTTTTGTATCTGAAACCGTACTGGGGGACCACACACTAGGACAATATTCTAAATAACTCCGTACCAATGTATGGTACAGAGATGTCGTGACGTTAACAAAAACTGAAATATGGCCAAAAATGTACATGACCTATGGGCAATTTTGGTTCGATTTTAAGAAATCGAGCGTATTACACATTACATACTGAGTAGTCAAATTTTGCGCTATATCCATATATTTAATATCTATGCAAAATTACTGACACAGGCATTCACATGGATGTACAATAATTTTCGTGTGTTTTTTTTCACAAATGCACAAGAGAGCTTTAAGTTGGTATTTTATCCCTTAATTTTTGTTTATTTCTCATACTTTTTCAGTAAATAGTAAAAATACTTTTCTCTTAGCTTATTTTTGTATAGTAGATGTTTAGTTTTGATTGAAACATGTTCTAGCACTATTGTTTCTTAAAATAGAACCCTTTGGAATAAAAAATAATCAGTTATGTGAACTTATTACATGCTTTTTGGTTAGACGTGACATTTGCTCGCTTTTCTTCAGGTTAGGGAAACCATATCTCACATTATTGCCACTGAGTAGTCACATTTTGAGCTATATCGATATATTTAATATCAATAGCCATTTACAGAGACAGGCTTTCACATGGATGTAAAATATGTTGTGTCCGATTATTGACAAATGCACAAAAGAGCTTTAAGTTGGTATCAATTTTACCTATTTTTCATACTTTTTCATTAATGGTCAAAATACTTTTCTCTCGGCTGATTTTTGTATGTAATAAATGTTTAGTTTTGATTCAAACATGTTCTGGAACTATTGTTGACCTAAAATAAACCCTTTTGAAATAAAAAAAAGGGTGAGTTATTTGAAAATATTACACACTTTTTTTGGCTGGAAATAAAATGTAGGCACTTTTCTTCCGGCTCAGTAAAATTGACCGTGTTTTACATGTATTTTATCCCTCAATTTGATCAATTTACAACGTTCTTTTAGTGTATATCACTAGACGTCGATCTCGCTCATGCTAACTTCATATGGTAGAAATGTTATTACTTTTACATTCTCCGGAGCTATTATTCAAAACTGATCTTGACCACTGAAGAAGTGATCACAGCCACTTTGAAAGTTACCTCAGCCACTACAAAGGTGATCTTGGCCACTAACAAGCTGGTGTCAGCCAATGCAAACATTATTTAGGCCACTAAAGAGTGATCTTGGCCACTAAAAAAAGTGATCACAGCCACAACAAAGGTGAACTTGACCAATAACAAACTGGTGTCAGCCACTGAAAAAGTTATCTAAGCCACTACAAAGTGAATTTTGCCACTGAAGAAGTGATCACAGCCACTTTAAAAGCTATATCAGCCGTTAGAAAAGTGATATTGGCCACTAATGATCTTATGTCACCCCCTCAAAAAGTTATCTCGGTCACCGAAAAAGTGATTTTGACAACGTAAGAAGCCATCACAATCACTTTAAAAATCATCTCAGCAACCACAAAAGACATTTTGGCTACAAACAAACTGATTTTGGTCACAGCGATTTTAAAAGTTATCTCAACCGCCACAAAAATGAGCTTTGCCACTAGCAATCTTATGCTAGCCCCTAAAAATGTGATCAAGGTCACTGCAAAAGTGCAAAAGATAACTTTTGAAGTGGCCGTCTGGTGTATGGAGAGCTCCAAATCGTTTAGTGTAAATAGGTTATAGTCCATAATATGTTCTCTCGTGTGTATAGCTTCTCTGATGGCTATACCGGCACACACAGCCCCTTGAGGAGGAGTTCGAATGCCAGCAAAGACGACGTGTTTTAATTTTCTTGTACATACATCATGTACATCTCTCCTTATCAGTCCATATTTGCTACAAATGTACGTTAAACTTTTCTCGGTGTCTGACATGCTGCCTTCCATGCGCAAACGTGCACATAGTTTTACAAGTCCATTATCAGTGCTCATATTGGATTTAATAGACTTGGGGAAACGTATGTGCAATTGATATTCCACAGCAGATCATCACAAATGATTGGTAATAGATTACAATGGGTTCTGTATGGAAGAGAGCATAACAATCTGATACTTTTGCGCCAGGCGACATAGAAAAACTCCGTATATTTGGACGAAAAATCCCACAACTCACAGTACATAGGCAAGCAAAATGTTCTAAAAAGTTTGATACTGCAAAACACAGAGCGAAATTGAGCATTAATGACATTCACACTATTGATAAAATGATTTGTGGCATTATTTATTTAATTTTTTGTGGCATTTTTACATGTGCCAATGACATTTCCAAGGTGTACTTCGTGGTTAGTACACATACATTATTCACCGTTTATTGTCATTTATTTTCATTTCATAGGTATCAAACAACATTAGTTTACTCATTTTAGCATCAAATAACATGCTATATTCACTAGCAAACTTACATGCAACTTTATACATCTCGCTCAATGCGTATTTAGTAGGTGCTAATAATAAAAGTGCCTGTGATCACTTCTTCAGTGGCCAAGATAACTTTTGAAGTGGCTGAGATACTTTTTAAAGTGGTTGTAGTCACTTCTTCAGTGGTCAAGATCACTTGTGTACTTTCTGAGATAACTTTTAAAGTAGTTGTGATCATTTCTTCAGTGGTCAAGATCACTTTAAAAGATGGCTCCGGAGAATGTAAAAGTAATAAAAAACATGTATACTATATAAAGTTAACATGAGCGAGAAGGCATGCTAGTATTCACTAGAAAAAAACATTGGATATTATTCAAATGAAGGGATGGACTACAAACTTTGTCCCCCATTTTGCATTTACCAGAAAGAAAATATTATTTTTCCACGTTAAAGCCCTTGAGCATTGGGCAAAATGTGAAACACGGCCGATTTTCCCGGGCTGGCAGAAAAGTGCATATATTTTAAATCCAACCAAAAAAGTGTGGAAAATGTTCAAATAGCTCATCATTGTTATTCCAAGTGGGTTATTTCAAGTCAACATGTTTTAATCCAAACCAAACATTTATTACATACACAAATCAGCTGAGAGAAAAGTTTTTTGAATTTTTACTGAAAAATTATTAAAAAAAAAGGTAAAATTATTGCCAATTTAAAATGTCTCTTGTGTATGTGTTAATGTCCATTGATATCAAATTTATTGATATAGCCTAAAATTTGACTACTCATTTGCCAAAAATGTGAGATAAAGTCAACTTTCCCGAGACTGAAGTAAAGCTCGCCAATTTTAAGGACCAACCAAAAAATGTATACCATTCAAAAACAGTTGAGAGAAAAGTATTTTGACTATGTGCTAAAAAAGTATGAAATATAGTGAAAATTAGGGGCTAAAATACCCACTTAAAGCTCTTTGGCGCATTTGCCAATGACAGGACATCAAATATTGTACAGCCATATCAACGCATGTGTAGCGTTCTATTGATAATAAATATGTTGATATAGGCCAAAAATATTCGGTGGGCGAAAATGTGTAATACGCTCGATTTCTCAAAGTCAGACTAAAATCGCACATATGTCATTTACTGTTTACAGTTTTGGCCATATTTCTGTAAAGCAGCGGCAGTTACCTGATCAACAGGTTGACTCAGGCCAGTGAGTAGTCTAGCTATGTGAAAAAAATAGTTGCTTAAATTCCCTTTCCGGGTGACACCTTACCCCCAGCCACATCTGGGCTATAACATACGTGTTTTCAAGCGAAAATAATCACCTAAGATTCATTTATGCTATTTCATATATTTAACATCAGAGTTGATCTGTAGCCAAAAATGTGCAAGCCAGTCAGCAAATAAGATATCGTACATAGAAACGTTTCTCTTTTAGGATAAAACACAAGTGATATCAATCCATATTGCATTGTAAAATACAATAAGTAAGCCCTCAATACTTTTTTGCATTAGTCATCAGATGCGGGATGAGTCGATTGATACCCAGCCTGGTCATCCTTATCAGCAAAATTACAAGACTCAACAAAGAGAGCCAGACCTGTCAAAATAAACAAAGTGTTCAGTATGTTGGAGATAAAAGACAGAACCGTCATCTGAATAGCTGCCTTACTATAATGGCGGATGGTATTCTGGCCAAAGACTGTACATGTTCGTTTGTGTGTTATATTTGAACACAACATAACTTGTGTGGTTATATTGTGACCACAACATGACTTATGTGTGTGTTTGTGTGTGTTTGTGTAGATTCTGAGTAAATCATGACGCGTGTGGTTGCTAGTGTGGTGGCACATTTCGAAGAAAGCATGACTTGTGTAGTGATTTGTGTGTAAGTTATTGATAAAACATGTTTTTTGTGGTTGCTTAAGCGCTACATTCGGAACAAATCACAACCTGTGTGGTATAATATGACCGTAAATCAAATCAAGTTAAAGTGAACGGATATTGTACTTATGATGGTCAACTGGCGAAGAATCAGTATTTGAAATCGTAGCTTCGTATGCTGGTCCTTCCGATCGTTGTGTGTACACAAGTGAGAAAATATATTCGATCAATGATTGGTCATATGCTGTATGTTCCATATCGCACGAAAAATATTAACGTTCGTATTTTCTCAAACTTAGCTGCTGAGTACAAATCGACGTAGTACATAGTCAGGTTGAATATTAGCCACACCTGGAAAAAAAGACCTAGTTGATAATATTACTTTTTTGAGTTCACATGGTCCCCTAGTTTCCGAAGGGTGTGCAAAAATTTAGCCGGTGTATTTGCCATACATTTCAAGGTCAAAAACATTTATTTTAAAGGTCAAATAAGATATTTTAACAAATAAAGCTAGGAGGAAGTGTAATGCCTATTTTTCGGGTAAATTTGACTGGCAAATCCAGTACTGGTATTATTTTGGCGATTCCATGTCATCTTCAAGGTCAAAGATCAGTTCCAAGGGCAAAATGCGAGGTATTATTTTTATCAAATACGAATAGCAGCAAGTTTTTTTGTGTGTGTGCTTGGATTAGAAGATCCATTTTTAGTAGTAATGTGATTATCCAAGGTCACATCCAAGGTCAAAACGAAAATTTCAAGGTCAAGTAAGCAAGGATTCAAGAGGAATGTAATAAGAGAAAATTTATTTTGCAAAGACTTCATTTTAACAGAAAAATCATTTTTGATACAATTTTGAAAGAATGATGCAAATGTAACACAAAACATTGTCATCTGTTAAAATCAATCAGTCGCTAATTTAAGTGTCTTTCAATCTTAAAAAATGGCCACCACCTCAAAACTATTTACGGCCTAGGTTTTATGAGGGAACAAATATCTAATACAATTGCTCAATGGCTTCAATGTGTGTTGTTCATATGAATAAGTCGATCTGTTCAAATATGTATCAGCAGTAGCCACAGAAAGTGAAGCTATAGGGTTGGAGGGATCCAATTACAGAGACAGACATCTTATGCAATACTGTTGTGACAACTTTGATTGTGAGATCTCTTCCCAGAACTTCAAGAGTATGTGTCATTCGTTGAGCATGATTCTTGCTCAAAATAAACAAGGGTCGTCTACCTCAGCCGACACTCACCGGGTAATAACATGTAGACAAATAGAAGATCGTAGCAAACTGAAAAACAATCAGCACAGCTACTTACAAGGGACCTAAGAATCCACCAAAGCCACCAAATGTCCAGAGCTGAGCGGATATAACAGGAGGATGCTCAGAGATGCTGGATTTAGCATTACACCTAAGGCAAAGATGGTTTATCTTCCTCTTATTGACAATGTTCCTTATGATCAAAATACTATGCTTACAGCTATTCAAAAGGGGTTATTCCTTGCTGATAAGGCTCAAGCAGTATTGGTCTTTACTGTGGATCAACAGTTATATAAAGTCATCATCGACATCATCTGTCATACCCCTTCCTACTTTAAAAAGGTATTTAGATGTTGGCCTTCATACAATTCGTTTGTATTTCCTAGCCTTATCACGACTTCGGGACATTCTAACCAGAGAATTTGGTAGTGTTGACAAAATTATGTCGGGGAAGTGCTCTTCGAATGATCGCAGAAGAAATGCTGCGTCCATTATTTAAGATCAGTGTTAATCGCCAGGTAGAGAACATGGAAGATCTAATTGTATGTCTCGACATGCGGGCTATACACAGTCATGTGTTTAGGTCAATAACCTCATTAAGCCTGTGACCATAATGATGTCCTTCTCTCGCGCCGCACATGAATCCGATGTGCCATGCTTCCTTACTTCTTTAGTGTTTGATGCCACAACTACTCTAGATATGGCACTTCCATCACATCAAGTCGTTGCCAACATCCATTTTAAAGTTTGAAACTCTCCCTACGATAAGCCAATCAGTACAGCCGATTCATAACCTTAATTTCATGTCCATATCCAAGCAGTTGTTGTCAGGGTGTCATCATAATAGTGCTGTGCTTAACATTCATTCAGTGCAGTGCGACCCAGGTCACGCTGTCACGCGAGAAACTGGTTGTCTCTCATAAGGGGAGACAACTAGTGGACCTCTAAAAATAATCTGTTAAACAGAAGCAATGAATATAAATTCCGCGAGGACAACTAATTCATCCAGACAAAAGTAACACCTCAACCAATTAATGAGGAAATAAGCAAACACACCAAACAAACAAGCTTTTAACAAACCCGGCTATTGAATTAATCAACACATTTAACAATAAATAAAACACATTATTAAAGCCAATAGTTAGATACACTGAACATGTTTAACAATAATTGTAGCAAATAATCAAACATGAGATAGTTAAACACAGTTTAAAATTAGACACCAGATCTAACAAATTTAAAGCAAAGGCGGGTAACATGTCTTCAACACGAGCCCGTGGGGCGATATAGGAGTGACAGGGTCTAAACTCTGGAGGTAGTAGTAGTAGTAAATCATTGCTTTACGTCACTTTTCGGCACAAAAGGTCTTTTAAGTGACATTATAATACGATAAAAACGTTGTAGTCAATTAATGAGATGAATGATGTACAGATGATGATGTGAAGGTGGGGTGAGAGGGCATGGTGGGTTATTGAGAGCGTTTTCCTTCGCTCGCCCGATAAGGGGTTCTGGGCATGTCTAGGGGATATACCCCCAGACATGCCCAGACGGCCGGAGACTTGAGTTTCGCTGTACAATTTAATGATGAAACTCTTTGGCATTTTGCGCAGCTCCGCTATCCTCGGGTCGGATAGTCCCCAGAGTAACAATAGAAAGGATCACTCCCTCTGGGTAACTCCATTCATCCCACGTGAGAGACCTATTGTCAAACACGCTATTGCCGGTTATGTAAGGCTACCACAGCCTACATCAGCGCCAGCACTGATGCGGGTGCTGCATTGGCTCCGCTGTTGAGCGGAGGAACCAGGGTACGCCACTGGCAATCCGCCTGAAGATTATAGCCAGATACGAGGAGGCTGCAGCTGCCCTTGGATGATTGCTGTAGACTAGTGCTTCCGTACAATGCCGTAACAGCATCCAACAGACGAAACAGATCCCTAATGACCCTCCCCGGATGGGGGCGAAAAGTACTACTACTAGCAATCATCCCAGTACCCCAAAACTCTGGAGGAGCTGTCACAACTTCTAACTGTAGGAGTCGCTGAATCGTCCGAGTATAAATTCCTTTCTTAGTTCTTATTCAACTGAACGCACATGTCCATCTTTATTTAGATCAACCCGTTCAACCACAACTAAAAGCCACAAAGCGTAAGAAGACCCTCACGAAGAAGGATCACAGATCCTACTGCGACCCCCCCCCCCTGTCCCGACCCCCCCCCCTACGACCAGCGCCCATAGGTAAACTTATTGGCGATCCAATCGGCGCACACCAACAATCCAAAATCTAGTTCGAAAGGCTGTAATCAGGTTGCTAACCCTGCATGCTTAAGGCGTACATATGCAATATATACATATTGACAAATGAACAACGCAACCACTCTTGACTGCGGTCAAACGATAGGATGCTTTTCATCGTAGTCTACCAAGGCCAAATGTAGATGTCCGCCTACTACGTAAGAGACCTCGAGGTCCTAGAAACGGGTTTAACTGACGGATGCTTGACTGACGGATTATGCGCCGTCCTTGTTACAGAAAAGTCAACTCATTACTATAGCACTGTTCTTGTGAATACAGGAAAAGTCAAAATTCCGCTTCCTATAACTCCACTGGCACTATGATATCTCTATGTAACAGTGTGTCGCGTGTATCATACTCACCTCACCCTTTGAGAATGCGGATAAAACGCAAAATACAGCAAAGTATTCTCAAAATGTTTCCGTATGTTAGCCATCTATCAGTTGGTAAGACGTCCACCACATCTGCCATAATTAAGGTTGTAGAACAGAATTCTAAATCAAGCTCTTTCACCGACCGACGTGATCTAGAGACGGACCGAACCGGAGAGGTCAATAATTCAGGTGGGCCGTTAAACCAAAGCGACACCTTTAATAATTTTTCAGCTGATATTTCCCTGCGTCACGTAGTCAGCTGGGTTCTCAGGACTCGGGCAATGAGCCCAAGTTGCACTCAGAAACAGCTCAAGCCAAGCTAAAGCAATTGTAGAATCCGAACAACAAAGAGTAGATACGTTGGGGGAGGGGGGGATTTAAATGCCGTCTTCACAAACTCTGCTAGACGAGCGCCCACAACACATGCAAGTAATTCAAAGCATGGGAGGCTTTCAAAAATAAGCGGTGCGACCCGTGCTTTAGACATCACAAGCGACGACTGGCGTAAACCCGATGATTGTTGGAGAATTATATATGTGCAGGCATGATGTAAGCCTCAGGTGACTCATCACAAAATACGTTAATTTCTTGACGAACAATACCCGACCACAACACGTCGGCATAGGTACGCGGTATTGACAAGTTATGCACCAAAGCAAGATCCCTAATCCAAGCTTCACATCTTTCTAATTCTGTTACAGATCCTATTCAAAACCCCGTCTCCATAAGTCTTAAAAAAAATCTGAGCAGTGATAGTGAAAGAAAAAATTAAGGCCTAAGGGGTCGAACAACCGCGCAATAAAGCCCAATACCACCCGTTTATTTAAACAAAGTCCAACGGCAAAATCCTTCCCGGCAACAAGAAACTCGTCAGTTGACGCATTCCAGGACAACCCCAGAACCTTCAAAACATCATAGCACGAAATGTTGTCATTAAATGATTGCAATCGAGCATTAGCAAACAATCCATTGCTGCACCACTTGGTTAATGGAAATCATGCGGTTTTCAATATGTCTCTGGCTTCAGCCACTCCCATAAAAACCTCAGGCTCAGAGCAGTGAGCCAATCGTTTACATAAAGATTGGACTAAAGTTCTGTGATAGTAGGAGAACCTGGGTGAGTTGACAAGTGATAACGTATAGTGGCATTTAACAAAAAGTGGTTACCAAAGGGAACTCTAAGAAACTTCATGACCCGAATGGTACCCCGGTCATCCCACAGAAACCGGTGGACATCTTGGTCTGATCCTGTCACGGCAATTTGCACGAAAGCCTTGGCAATATCAGCAGTAATGGCGAAACTCCAACGTCTAAGCCTAAGGAGAATATCAGCTGAATTTGGAATAAGGTTAGGTCCAGCTGCTCCATTATATCCATTATACAGATGCATCAAATACAGGGCGAATCCGCGTAGAGAGGCTACTCTCACGAATCACGTACAGTGGGGTCCATCGGAGGCAAAGGAGGTAACTTCAGTTATAATATTCAAATCTCGTAATGCAGTAATGTCAGAGTGGTATTGAACAGCAAGATAGGGCTTCATTGAAAGGCACCTATTTAAACTCAATTGACGTTTGTGTGCTTGTCTATAATTACAAAGTAGAATAACTTTCAGTCCATCCTCCTTCCAAGGTAGTGAAACCACATAACGGCCTTCGGAAAAAAGGATAGAATCATTAAGCTCGTTCAAAATCTTCTCATCAACATTAACCTCAGTTGAAGCCAAACCAACTGAGTCCAGATCCCATAGGGATTCAACCAAATCATCATTGATTATAAAATTAGGAGGACGCGAATGACACAGCAACTGATAGCCAACGGGAGGATGTTCCCCTTGGCCATCACAAGCAGAGCAACCACAACTTGTCCTATAGACTGGGAGCACAATAGACCAATGATAATCTAGACCTACTATAACAAATCGATTGTCAAATTGTTGTCAACAGTAGTGGTTACGAGAGGTACATGAGATAAATGTTCAATTAAACAAGATGGAATAGTTGTTGAGCACACAGGCGCACAAATTTGTTCAATTTCAATGACATTAACAGTGACACAGGGTGTTATATCAGAGAAAAGGTCCACATTAAAGATACCACAAATCTGTGAGGCGACCAGTCGCGAGCTGCCGAATGCCGTGAATGCCACAGATTCAACTCCAGTACAACACAGTGAAAGATGAATAATCATTTCTTGGCGCACATAAGAACAATCTCTTCCAGTATCTAATAGCATATTTCCACCACTATGTGTTGCGCCAGCCCGTCGTGTAGTCCGGGGGGGGGGGGGATGACGGCACCTGCGGAAAACTGGGAGCATTAACTTTAAGACAGTGTGCAGGAGCTTCCGGCGTCACAGCAGTGTGACATAGCAATCGATTATGCTGGCCACCTCAGTTTCCACATTTTTCCTGACTGGAAGACTAAAGATGTCCGGTAGTTAAGCAGGCATAACACAATCTATGACGATAACATTTGTCTCTTCGCCCGCGATATGACAATTGTAGAAATTGAGAGCATTGAGATATGGAATGAGATCCACTGCACAGCACACGATGAACAGGCGCAGTCGAAGCCGCACTAAGCAGTCAAGCAGCGGCCGGTCAATGTGACTGAAAAGGGGGGGGGGGAGTTGTGCGTGGCGTGTTGTAGATTCACTTTCTCTACTAGTATAACACGATGACGTCGTTTCAGTCAACTGCTTAAAAAAAGTCTAAGTTACCTTCCTTTTCAAGACTATTGCGTATCCACTCCAGCCGACATTCCATGGGCAGCTTCCCCAGCACCATGGGTGTAAGCAAAGCCTCATATTGGCTCCCTCAAACACCAAGCATCTGTAAACTTATAACGTGACTATGCAACGTGTTATACAGCTGCCACAAATCAGCTGTAACATTCGGTGAGGGGGGTGATAAATTGTATAACTCCTCCACATGACAGAAAATCAGCACTTGTGGATTGCCGAACCTTCAATATGGCGATAGCACTGTCATAATGATCAGCAGTAACAGAGAGCCCTTGCACAGCCGCTAAAGCTGAACCCAACGAGAGAGATATCAGGTATGAAAATTTGAAATTTTTCGAATGGTTGCTACTGTGTACGTGTGCCTCAAACGAACCCCAAAAGTGGGCCCAGGCTTTGAGGTCGCCCGTAAACTTAACCCTTTGACTTCCAGGCCGGGGTGCATGCCAGGATCCAGATATACTGGTGTACGAGTTCTATTTTTCGTCATTTGAAGCTGGAATTGCTAACGCAATTTCCAGCTTCAAATGACGAAAAATACATAAATGTAGTATATATTTGAAGAAAATTTGTGTCATTTTATGGTTACGTTCATTGACGAATGACGACGGAAATTTCCGTCATGTAGGCCTATGGTAGTGAAAAGGTTAAGCAACCCCAGCTTCGGTAGTCGCTCCGATAAAACATTCGACACATTCGACTCCAGAAGTATGTTTCCTTGACAAGACAAGTCAGCAGTAGGTTGTAGAGATGTCGTCTTAGCTTCCAGAAATTGGAGCGCCTGTACATACACCGGATTATATTTTTCCAGAAACTCAAAAGTAGTCTCCACTTCTTTAACAAGATTGGAACCCGCTGTCGTTTCAGCAATCTTTCCCTGACACACATCCAACTCCTCAGTAAACTTTACATAATCATCCGTGGCTACTTGAACATCAGTACACGAGGGAGGGTTCTCTGGGTTTGACCAGTAATGATTCAATCTTACCAGCACTGAGCGTAAGCCATGTCCGTAATGTTGTACTTCTCTTTAAGAGCGCTTTTGAAGACATGATGCCGGTAGTTTACAGTACTAACAACAATAACAATACGGTGACGCATACACTGTGTACAACACACACCGTTACAGCCTGTTAGTTATCACCTTAACGCTTAGTCCATTTCACCTGTCTACAGCTCGTAGGGAGAGGCTTCGAATAGATCTGGGCACCATTTAAAATTTGCAACTCGGCGGAACCTCTCCCCACAATAACACAACCAGTAGAGCCGATTCTTAACCTTTATTTCATGCCCATATCCAAGCAGTTGTTGTCAGGGTGTCATCATAATAGTGCTGTGCTTAACATTCATTCAGTGCAGTGCGACATTCATTAGGGTGCTTCGACTCTGCTAGCTGTCACTTAGCTGTTCCTTGCTCGAGTGTTGAGCTCAGAGCTGTCGGCCCGTTCTCGCACCACCAGCGGACCAAGAATCAGCGCTGTTCCAACGTTGATGATTAAATGGGTCCTGAGCGTTGCGATATGCGGTGAGCTCTCAGCTGATGTCCACAAGCTTAGGACTATGGGACCTTCTAAAGTACAAGAGTACCACAATGAAGAGGCTGAAGCAAGAATACAGTCTGACCATAAAGACCGGACCATCATTCAGCAAACTTTTGCATTAACAATTGACCCTTTCAACTCAGAATCTGACCGTGATGGTCGAATTCTAAAGATCGTCACGGGACAATTGACATCGCTTGATGTTAATTGCTAAGAGTATGTTATAATAGGAACAGAAATGATGCATAATTTCAAATCTGGCTGGCCATTCTCTTTTTATGGAAAAATCTCAAAGTGTACACACACAATGCAGACCCAAAAGAAGCATGTTACATTTGATGACCAAAAACTACATGACAAAGAACTGATATATGCACGTCTAACTGGCCTTCAAGCTAGTGGACATAACATTGCCATAGTTGCTGTGTTATTCACTAAGATTGATACATATCATCCGTCAATGTTTGATCAAAAAGTCATGTCAGAGAGAATTGCTGATGTCCCAGATACAATTGTGTTTGACGTGTCTGCACTGATGTGGGCTATCCAGTGGCCATCTGACACACTACGTACATCCATTGAAGCCTTCAAAGAGTTTGTGGTACATGCATTAGAGGCAACACAAATAACACAAATATTTTTAAGAAAGCACAAAACCTTACTTGCTCACATTAAGACTAATGAAAAAGGCAACGAGCCGCCTTTAGGTGCTTTCTGACGATATGCCAACAGAATCGGGGAATATTTTTAATACCATTTTGAGTATGACCTCGGCTTCGTGAAATTGGACATGACATATTGCTTCACTTTTAATGTTTTAGAGCAGAATTGGGGAATATTTTCACCAAAATAATAACAAAATGGATTTCCCAGTCAAAAACGCAACATAAAGAGTTGTCGGACTACATTTCTTGCTATTTGTTTTGCTAAAAATCCGTTCAGCATTTTTGACCTTATAATCGACATTTGATCTTGAAGATGACCTTGAATAATACAAATTGACCATGACATATTGCTCAACTTTTAATGTTACAGAGCAGAATTGGGGAATATTTTCACCAAAATGGTACAATAAATGGATTTTCAGCAGTTTTTACCTTAGAATCGACATTTAACCTTGAAGATGACCTTTAATAATAAAAAGTGTACCAGAAATAGATTGTTTAGTCAAAATCACGCTAAAAAGAGGTATTACACTTATCCCTAGTTAAAATATCATATTTGACCTTGAGATGTTGATCTTGAAATGTTAGCAGAAAACCACCTAGATGACCTTTTAGTGACAAAAAAACAACAATTATAAACTCAACGGCCTCAAATTACTATCAAAATGACTCTGGATCAGTCAAAACTTTGACCTTGAGTTTGACCTTGAATCACCAAAATAATACCAGAAATTGATAAGCCAGTCAAAATTACACAAAATAGAGGTATTGTGGGAGCGCGAGGTGGTCACCAGTGTGGGAGTAGTGTGTTGACTCGTTGAAGGGTGAACGGCAGAAGCCACCTAACACTCACCAACATATCGTAAACTTCATCTTTCCCCGTCGGATCGACGGTTCTGATTAACTCACAAAACTTCTCTTCAGATTATCATGTTTATTGGTCTAGACATCGAATAACAACAATGCACAACCCCGCGCACGACACGTCTTAGTCAAACTCCGAGCGGGCGACCGGCGGCACGTCCGCAGTCGCCAAGAGCTATATCATAAGTGCGGGAAAAATGCTACGACCGCATGGGATTCGGCCCCATGCACACGGCACTGAAGTACCAAAACGAGGCAGTCATCTCCTGTCTCACCGCGTCCGGGGAGAGCAGAGACGACTGTCACAGTAAACGAGCGAAGCAGGGATCCTACAGTATTACACTTTTCCCTCGCTTTATGATTAGCTCATCCGGTCTTTAGGCCTAAGATTAGCTTATGCCATCTTGTTGCGTCTCTCGTCTGTTGTCTGTCGTCTGTTGTCTGTCGTCTTTTGTCTGTCGTCTGTCCACAATTCACAAGAAATGCTTCTCCTCCCTGAATTCTTATCCGATTTCAATTCTGTTTGGTTTGTTTCATTGAGCTCGGGGCCTGTGCATTAAACTTCCTTACGGATTTCTGAAATTTAAGTTATTCATTAACTTATGACATAATTAATACCCAATTAGGGCACTTTGTCCGCAATTCACAAGAAATGCTTCTCCTCTCTCAATTCTTATCCGATTTCAATTATGTTTGGTTTGTTTGAAAGAGCACAGGACTGTGCATTAAATTTCCCGACGAATTTCTCAAATTTTAATTATTAATAGCTTATTACCTAATTAAGACCCAACTAGGACATTCTGTCCAGGGCGGGGGCCCTAGGGTAGTGGTTAGCACCGCTGCCTTTCACGCCAGAGTTCGGGGTTCGGTTCCCGGTCTCGGCGGTTTGAAAGAAACAAAAAATGTTTCTTCCCCATCCACGTGTGAAAGTCAGTATTGTGGGGAGCCTCCGTGACCGAGAGGTAGCGTGCTCGGCCTCAGACCGCCAGGGCTCGAATTTCGAATCCTGTGTCTGGAGGACAGTGTCATCTCAATCATCTCACCATCCTCAGGAGGTTCTCCTGGCCCAGTTTAGCCTATATGTGCACAAAGGTGGCCTAAAGCCCGATTCATTTCATTTCACTCTGTCCACAATTCACCAGAAATGTTTCTCCTCCATCAATTCTGATCCGATTTCAATTATGTTTGGTTTGTTTGAAAGAGCTCGGCACTGTGCATTAAACTCCCTCGTGGTTTTCAGAAATTTTATTTTGTAATCAACTTGCCCTAATTAAGGATGAGCTTCTGTGTCATTGACACTCTGGTTTGTTAAAATATCTCGATTCACCTTGGAATTAAGTGTTTGACCTTGAAATGTAAGGCAAAAATAGTATAGATGGCCTCTAGATGACAAAACACATAAAAATAATGACATCAGCGACCTCACATTGGCCGAAAATGAGGTATTACACGATTTTTTGTGATGAATAACAAAACAGTTTAAAAATCATCCAATTATTCTGCTAATTAGCATAAGTATGCTAATTAAAAAAAGCCACCGGCTGAACTTTTGCACACCCTCCGGAAATTTCAACTATTATAGGGGACCATGTGAACTCAAAAAAGTAATAATCTAAACTAGGTATTTTTTTGGTCAGCCTTAAATCACATATTTTTCAACCTGACTAATTGGTTTAAATCACCTTATAAAGTTATCATGGTTATAATATTAGTATGATATTATTTATTTGATATGTAGTAAACGACATCAATGTTTGTTTAATTTTCTTCTCATCTCAGATGTGGCTACGTCATAATGTTAGTATTTAAAACTAGCATGTAACACTAGCATATCAAAAAGAGAATTGTGCAGCACAAAACGTGGCGACCGCATGAGTAGATAAAAAAAAGTTAAGCTATGCTTAGAGCTTGTTTGTGTGTTGGAGTGTTTGCGTACATGTTAGCGTGTGTGTGTGCATGTGTATAATGATACGCAGTTACACATGTTACACTACACGTAGATCTGTTATAATTACGAAAACGATATGCAGATATATGTAAAAATAACAAAGATTCGTACTGACCTATAATACAGCAAAATAACACGAATACTATATAAGGAATGGTGAGACACTTGACACATTCATTATTTGGGTATTTTCCGTATGCTACACACAACAGGACTAGGATCAGTGTAAGGACTCCATGCACTATCAAGTAGATGGGAAGGAGGCGTCTGTATGAACACTCAGCAAAGTAAGCAGAAACTTCAATAGTAAAGTAGACAAAAATGATCGCATGGCATAGACATATAATCTGTACAACCACTTTAATTATAATTGATGCTATAATGATATATACATGTATTGATTTCAAACGCACTTTCAAAGTATGTTTCGAATAAAATAAAGTTTTATATTATATAATAGTTAAAATAGTTTGTGTAGATGCTTTGTTAATCAAATATTTCAGAGACATACGTTTTTTTCATATCACTGTACATGATAATATTATTCACCCAACAAAACAAGAATACAAGTCGAAAAAGGAAATTAATCCAATAAAACAGAATTGTCGCTAACCTGGAAGCCACCAAAGAATAGAACAAGCAAGAAACTCAGTAAATGTAATTTAGACGATTCTAGTAGCTGTTGAATAATTAGACAAGGAAATAAATGTATTATAAGGGATGCATTTTAACCAAAGGAGCACAATTAGATAACACGGATAAAGGGCCTAAAATGCCCAAATGTATACATATATAATAATAGAGAACATACCATATTGTACGATTTAATGAAAAGCAAAATACAGTAGTAAATATATACAGTATAACAATTCTTCAATCTTGTTGATTCTAATATATGTATAACAGAAACTGATATTGCCTCTTCTCAACTGGAACGTTAGGCATCTCGAGGTCGCAGGTCTACGATCTCGAGAAACTGTATAAGCTTTCATTATTTTTAGATTTATATTTGTTACTAAAATATATATGTTTTGTCATGTATTACATATTTTATGAATTAAAATGATAGAAACAAATAATTGGTTCAGGATTTTCCGTGAAAAAAACGTTCTCCATTCGCAATATTGGGACATTGAAATAAAATGTTCTCCACTCGCAATATTGGGACATTGGTTCGATGATGTGTCCATGCCTGTAGTGCGGTTTCAAATGGCAGCAGAATTGTAAAATCTCCGTGTATTTGAAATGGCATACAGAAAAACAGGTCCAGTAACGAAGGGGTAAAATATCGGCTGATGAGTATCAGACTATAAGCCTGCACTTTTACCTCCACAAGAGTTATTGTTTTCTATGTGTGCTAAATTATTTCAGTTTTCAATTGTTTTTAGACAATCTATGACTCACCCATGACCAGATGACAAATTGACGGGGATAGAATACAAATACTCCACATGGTCCCAATGCCTGTAAAAAATATCATACTACATTTATATAGAAATAAACTGTATTATTCAAATCAGTTCAAATTACATGACCTATTATTTCATAATCAGCACGGCTATCACAAAATGTGTTAACATATTGTTCAAACAAAGTATATATTCTTGACAGTAGTGACATTTCAAGAAAATCTAATTATTTTTATTGTATTTGATTTATTACTGTACCTGATATTTTATTGAAATAGCATTAACTAGTATATCATGTAATGTTCATAGTGTTTTTTTTATATTTTCCGAATTACCTTGGAAGGCCGAACCGATCAGTTGCTGTCTTAGCCTGCAGAGGCTTCTATAAGCCTGTTCTAGCGCAGCACGACCAATATTGTATACACTATTATAATGTTACGATGTGTATATTTCGGTATTTGTGATCAATATAATTATGTATTTGTCCAAAGCTAAATAAAATTTAAAACAAAATCACATGGAATAATCTACATAACTTAGACGACCTGTGTTTCCACTGCTATAAATAGGGCCAACCATATTAAAACTACTGTATCCCAGCGCATTAATGTGCATGCACTTATAACTAAAAATCGCATGTTTTAGGGGTGTTTTGAATTCATTATATGTTAAAATTTAAGTGTATGCACTTGTTTTCGAAAACTAAGTTCACCACTCTGGTCACTCGATCTGATATTTTGAATAACACCGTCACAATTTTATGGGCTTTATACATTTATCTGTGTGATACAAACATGAAACTGTACATGTCATAATCACATTGTGATTATATATCAATTAAATTCTAGCTGATTACAGAAGAAATCACCCTAACTCGTAAGTTACTGACACCCATCTAAGCATGCTCTTGCAGACTATTGCAGGCAGCGTGCATACTAATTATGTAAAAGGGAGACTTAATGATAAAATTAACTAGTATATCTTCTAATGTTTATATCCTGTTAATTCAAAAGTATTCTCTGTCATTTGGTTTTTGGTTTGAGACAGAGAGGATGTTTATCAAGTTCCATCCACGATGGGTAAATGTTTTCGCACATCAACCTAGTTTGGTAACGTAACATTTATTGTTTATCTAATATTAGTTAATGTTTATTTTATTGATAATTATGACTTAAAGATGAATTTAGTTTGCTAGTAAATATTGCAAATGTCGAAACTCACATGTGCAGTGAATGGTGTAGAAGTCATGTAAAGGGGCGGGGGCCCTAGGGTGGAGTTTAGCACCGCTGCCTTTCACGCCGGCGTTCGGTTCCCGGTTTCGGCGGTTCGAAAGAAACTAAAAATGTTTCTTCCCCATCCACGTGTGGAAGTCAGTATTGTGGGGAGCTTCCGTGACCGAGAGGTAACGTGCTCGGCCTCAGACCGCTAGGACAGTGTCATCTCAATCATCTCACCATCCTCAGGAGGTTCTTCTGGCCCAGTTTAGCCTATATGTGCACAAAGGTGACCTAAAGCCCGATTCATTTCATGTCATGTAAATTTAACCAAATGGTTTTGATAATGTCAACGAGTTGCTGATTTTATTATTGCATTTTTAAATACCAAAAATAATAATTACTTCTGATAATTGAATAATTATTGTGATAATATTATTATTAAATTATAATATTGATATTTTGTGATGCCTATCGTTTGATTTTCATTTGTAATGCAGAAGGGCTCATCCAGGTGGCTTATGTTGCTGTATATTCAATCAAGTGTTTATTGACGGGGTAAGGATTAATGATATTGCAATATGTTGATTTAGCTATAACTTATTTTATTATTTTATTATGTTGTTTTATGATACATTCCTTGACACTATTTGCTAAAATAGACATTTTATTATGATTCAGTTTAGTTTGTTATGCTACAAGTAATGTGAATGTCTTGTGTCGACTTGTATATTGTTACTTTGTAAACTATGGAAATATTATTATGAAATATGAATTATTACTATTTTGTAAAAATGCTATTATGAAGTATGAATTATTATTATTTTGTAAGAGATGGAAATATTGTTACGAATAATTATTAATTTATTTCTGTACACTTATTGTTTATGATGCAATATTATATATTTTATTTATTATGTTTTCAGGGCTTTTGGCAGTTTTTATTAATAAAATTAATAAAATGAATCATCCTTGACTCTACTTCTTTATGCGAACCCGTGAGCGAGTCCCGGTGCATATTTATGAGTACGAAAACAACAAATAGAATTCATGTTTCAGTTTGTGTGAGGTCCAAATCTCCTTTGTTACACAAGGGAGTAGGCCTATCTGTTATAACATGGTATGAACAGTATCCATCGTATAATACGATTACAAACCGCATTTATGCCACCAGCTCTTATTTTGACATTGCAAAAAATACACGAGCATTGGCTAGATCTTTTAATCACCTAACGCACTTGTAATTCTATCAGATGATTTTTTTCGGCAGCAGGTATTTCAGACCATCTCGCGATCATATCAGTAATTGACGTTTGTAAAACGAAATTAAACAAGGGAAAAATAACGTTCTGAAAAATAAACAAAATTTATTATGAATCACTTCATTCAGATATTCTAAATTTGGATCTAATAAAGAAACCAAAGAAATAACTCTCAGCACTCTGTCAACAGTATTATTCTGTCCTTGGCTCTATTTTAGACAAATACGCTCATGCAAGTACAAGGACTCTACCCAGAAAACCACCAACTCCATGGATGACTCAAAAAATAATGAAGGCTAAAACCCTTCGCCACAATCTCGAATGGACATGGCGCAGATCTCGCACACATGTAGATCGGTCTTGTTACAGACATCAGTGCCACCTGTGTAACAGAATGATGACAAAAGCTAGATCGAAATATTTAGCTGATGGTATTTCAGAAAATTCGTACAATCCCCGTCGTCTATGGAACTCAATAAATACCATTCTGCATAGAATTCCACCTCCGGCTCTGCCAGAATTCACATCAGTAATATCACTTTGTGACCAATTCTCTAAATATGTTGTATCCGTTCCAAATTTCCGGATAAAGTACACAATAGTCTATCAGTGCAAAAACCAGACAGAAATTAGATCCAAAATGAATGTTTTTGAACGTGCGACAGCTTGTCTTACTTGTGTAAGACCATTACTTAGAAAAAAATCTCTTCCTAAAAACAAACTGAAAAATTACAGGCCTGTATCCAACTTGAGTTTCATTTCCAAAATCTTAGAAAAGGTAGCAGCCCGGCTGCAAGCTCATATAAAAATAAGCATTTATCTAATCCATTACAATCAGCCTACAGGAAACATCATTCTGCAGAATCAGCGCTACTGAAAGTACTAACGATATAATTGGTAATATGGACCAAGATGAGGTTACAGCTTTGACCTTGCTTGACTTGTCGGCCGCTGTCGAAACACCATTGAACATGCTACATTAACAACTAATCTTTCAGTTTGGTATGGAATATCTGGGCGGGCGCAATTTTTTTTTCTTATTTGCAAAATAGGCACCAATCCGTAAAAATAAAAGACACGCTGTCAGATAAAGCTACACTCTCATCATGCTCATATGGAGTTAAACAGTGCTCTGTGCTGGGACCAGTGCTTTTTACCCTATACACTACACCACTCGGCGCTATATCTCCAGTTTCGACATAAGCCACCATCTTTATGCCGATGATACTCAAATTTACATGTCTCTATCCGTTTTCAACGCTAATGAATCTCTTGAGAAGTTGCAACATTGTGTAATGGCTGTGCTGGCCTGTATGACAGGGTCTAAGCCTAATCTCAATCCTAGTAAGACAGAATAAATGTATTCTCATTGGGAACAACCTTCCCATGGTTAATTCTAGGTCAAGACACAAATCCATCTGCATCAGCCAAAAATATTGGTGTAGTATTCGACAGTAGCTTGAATTTCCGAAAACACATATCCCAAACATGAACGGCATGCTTCTATCATATCTGTGATTTGCGTCGAATTCGAAAAAGTCTGTACTTAGATCTTGTCAAGCAAATCGCAGGGGCACTGGTCAGTAGCAAGTTAGATTATTGTAACTCACTTTTCTTACAATATAACAGAAAAGGATATCGCTAGATTACAGCGCGTTCAGAACTGCCTTGCAAGAGTAGTAACCAAGGCCCCACGTTTTAGCCGTTCCACTCCTATTCTAAAACGATTACATTGACTCCCTGTCAAGTTTTGCATTCATTTTAAAACAATATGCACAATAACCAACCTGCTTATCTCGGCGACTTACTTGTTCGTCCGAAATGCTCAAAATATCTACGCTCCACAAATTCAAATAGATTTGTTGCTCCTCATATAAAAACTAAGACTGGGTCAAGAGCTTTCTCTATATCTGTCCCGCGTAATGCCAAAACAATTTTAACATTCCGGAAATTACTTGAATCTCACCTATTTGATTTGGCCTTCCCACCCTAGCTCCTCAGCAGCCCGGCTCTCTGTTGACGGACCTGATTTGGCCTCGATTATGATATATGATCACGCTAAGAATTCGTGCGCCTCTGAGCTGGGTCCGCTGAAGATATAGGCGCTATAGAAGTTTTATTGATTGATTGATTGATTGATTGATTGAACGAATAAAACAATTAATCACTTAAAATATTGATATGTGGTCGATAGTAAGAAATATGTACATACGAATGGACAAAATAACGTGATAATTAAATTAAATTAATAATCAGTTACAGCTAGACTATAAATAAATGACGGCGGTGGCTAACTGATTTCGTCATGTGACTCTTCCTTTGCTCGGAATGGTAGAATACCCCTGAATATTTATCGTTTGATTTTAACATGTTTAAGTTAACTTAGCATGCATATTTTACCGAACTAATCCTGTTGTATATAGTCTTGTACATATGTTCATTTTAATGACGCATAAGTCTACATAGACTTACCGTCGTCAATAAATATCTATCTATCTTATCTTGGCGAAGATGATTCAGAATTAAACGTAGGGGTTTAAGCACAACATCATATAACTTACTCATTTTAAGTTGTGTCTCACATTTGCCACCCCATGTATTAATTATATTTTATGGTTGTTGTTTAAGCTAACAATGATTCGCATTGAAGTTAACAACGGAATGATTAAGGTAGATAAATAAATAAAGCATATTTTATAACGTCAATGTTAAAAATAAGTCTGACTACTTTCGTGAATATATTGAAAATAGCTTAATCTTTGGTAAAAACTGCATGCATCCACTAGTGATTCAAAGATGAATACGTGAGTTACAACGTTTTATTGTTTTAAGGATCAAGATGTACAATAATGAGATATTTTTAAAACAAACTACATTAAATATATACTTACCAATACTACCAATATATGTATTAGAAATATCCCGCGTCTGTAAATAAAACGTAAATAAAAAATAATTATATATTTTTCATATGTGGTTGCTCGTTACTTGGTGATATATATGACGCTCGAGGGTAAGAAAAATAATAAACTTGGCAGTCCCCTAATACTGATTGTTATGATAATTTTCAGTTTGAAAAATATCATAGATAAAACCATTTTATTGTTTTATTAGTGCGTACGCAGCTATGTACATTCCTACTAAATGAGCTTCCACCTGAGAAGAATAGTATCATGAGTATCAATTTTACAACCATTACATTGTTTGATCATGTAGTTGTGGAGTATATAACCCTATAAACAGCAAAGAATGTGTATCTTAAACTGAAACTTCCTTAAAACTATAATTACAAAATTAGTTTTTTATATGTGACCTGATCTGGCCAAATGAGTCGTAAGCGATGCTACTAGTACCCTTGAAAGCCAAAATAACCTGTATTTGACCTATTTCTAATTCGTACATATGTTCACGTTTTAATATGATTATTTCGAATACTAAAATGGGGTGGCACATCAATACATGTATATGTTATGAGAATATGTGCTCCTCTTCGCGAGAATAACAATGTGCTAAGTCGACTTGATCTGCAGTTTTAATCTGAATTTGGAATCAATTCAAACTTTATACATATTATAGGTGACTTAGCTGGTTATTATTCTAGAGACCAAAGATGTCACTTAGCACATTATTGTTTTAACACATCGAGAATAGCATGATATATTCATCCGAATATGAAGATTCAGAACATAGCCTGGCAGAAGGTGTAATCCAATACATATATTATATTTTCAGTGTACTTCTCTCCTCGCTTCACGCGGTGGAGGCCTATATACGACATACGTGCTGAATTTTATTTTACTATTTTATATTTTTTATTGTAATTTGTGATTGTTATTTACAGCTATGCATTCATCTATAGTAATATTAACTGTTGCATTCATACCACCTTGTAAGGAGATCACATTCTGTTTCGCTTAAAAAAATGATTTTCTATCCAAATTTGTCGGCCATCTTGGATTTTAAGGTCAAAAATGTGTTTTAATACCAAATTGACGTCAGAAATGGATTCATTGTGGTCGAATTAGCCAAAAAAGTGTATTTATTCATATTTGTAGCTTTTAGATGTCAAAAGTTATTTGTTCATAATGGCGCAGGCGGCCATTTTGGCTTTACGCCTCTAGAAAAAAATGTCGGTATTTTTGCTGGGGACACTGTGGCTAAATATTTTTTAAAAGATTGAAGGTAGTCAAATCAATCATCAAAACATCTTAGCCAGAAAGTGGTCATGAAAATTAGGTTTTTCACCCTACTACTAACAGGTAGGACATATTCATGCAATGTAAAAATCCTGACAATCAAAACCTCAGGTGCATAGGCCTATCGTTGAAGCCGAAAAAAATTGGAAACATACGTTTCTTATTTAAACAATGGGTTCGAAATGAATAATTATTTTATTTAGGTAATTTTTCTTATTTCCAAAAAGTGTGCAAATTGCCTTTTCTAACTGGGCATACGACGCTGTCATATTTTTGCAGCTAGCAAGGTGCAGGGTGGTGTGATATACTATTATCAAGGTAATTTTATGTAGATTCCATATTTGTTAATATCTCCAGTATTTAAATATGCGATGATTTAGGGCTCATTTTGCCAGATCGGGCCATTAATTACGAGCTGATAAATATAGCGCTATTTTCACCTCACGTGGAATACAAATCACACATTTTTCACAAAACGTAATGCAAGTGTAATGAAAATGTGTAATGATATATACAAAAGTAGAATCACATTTCGAAGGCTTTTATCTTTTTCTCCGAAGTGACTTCAATTTCAAATTTGTTATGGTGGATCCGAGGGTGAAATTTATGGAAAATACGGTGGTTTTGAAATTGAGTCTGAAGAGAGGGTCAGGACCTCCATTACGTTGTGCACCTTTCGGGAACTCCAAGGGAGCTAGTGGGCTACATTTCAGAGTTCAAATCTGAGGTCAATCTAGGGGTATATTTTAAAACATTGCCATCAAAACATATCAAATCTTTAATGGAAAAAAGGATAGTAACATTATTCCAATGATATCTAAATATACTTACATTGGTGTTCAAGCAAGAAATTGACTCCATTTGTCGATCAATGGTGGTGAAATATGTCTAGAAGAGAGTGGTCTGCAACAAACACGATAGATTAATTATCGTATGAATATAAATATAATTGCGCTATTTTTCTTTATTGTGTCGCATCATATATCTGAATAATAAATAATACGCTTGACTGATAGTCGTATTTTGTGCAATCAAGTATGTTTAGTCTATATGTGCACACAGGTGTTCCAAAACCCCATTCATTCATTCATTCATTCATTCATTCATTCATTCATTCATTCATTCATTCATTCATTCATTCATTCATTCATTCATTCATTCATTCATTCATTCATTCATTCAATCATTCATTCATTCATTCATTCATTCATTCATTCATTCATTCATTCATTCAATTATTCATTCATTCATTCATTCATTCATTCATTCATTCATTCATTCATTTAATTATTCATTCATTCATTCATTCATACATTCATTCATTCATCGATCCATGCATTAATATATTCATTCATCCATTCATCCCTTCATTCATTCGTTTGTTCGTTCATTCGTTCATTCATTCATTCATTCATTCATTCATACATTCATTCATTCATCCATTCATCCATTCATTCATCCCTTCATTTTTTCATCCATTCATTCATTCATTCATTCATTCGTTCATTCATTTATAATTCATTCATTTATTCATTTATTCATTCATTCATTTATTCATTCATTCATTCATCCATTCATTCATTTAATTATTCATTCATTCATTCATTCATCGATCCATGCATTCATTCATCCATTCATTCATTCGTTTGTACGTTCGTTCATTTATTCATTTATTCATGTATTCATTCATTCATTCATTCATTCATTCATTCATTCATTCATTCATTCATTCATTTATTCATTCATTCATTCAGTTATTCATTCATTCATTCATTCATTCATTCATTCGTTTGTTCGTTCATTCATTCATTCATTCATTCATTCATTCATTCATTCATTCATTCATTCATTCATTCATTCATTCATTCATACATTCATTCATTCATCCATTCATCCATTCATTCATCCCTTCATTTTTTCATCCATTCATTCATTCATTCATTCATTCGTTCATTCATTTATAATTCATTCATTTATTCATTTATTCATTCATTCATTTATTCATTCATTCATTCATCCATTCATTCATTTAATTATTCATTCATTCATTCATTCATCGATCCATGCATTCATTCATCCATTCATTCATTCGTTTGTACGTTCGTTCATTTATTCATTTATTCATGTATTCATTCATTCATTCATTCATTCATTCATTCATTCATTCATTCATTCATTCATTCATTCATTCATTCATTCATTCATTCATTCATTCATTCATTCATTCATTCATTCATTCATTTATTCATTCAGTTATTCATTCATTCATTCATTCATTCATTCGTTTGTTCGTTCATTCATTCATTCATTCATTCATTCATTCATCCATTAATTAATTAATTAATTCATTCATTCATTCATTCATTTATTCATTCATTCATTCATTCATTCATTCATTCATTCATTCTTTCATTTATTAGTAATATAATAATATTCGACATGTTCTAACATTGTGCTAAATGTACTTAAACGTTAACAATGTCAAGTTATTTTGAGCAGCATATCGACGTCCACTTATACAAATTGACTGGCACAGCTGCAGACACGTATTTTTAGAATTGATATTATCATAAAGGACCTTTTCGATTTGTACTTTATAATTTGCATATATATCAATGAGACCTACACCATCAATAACGTGTACAATGTGAATGAAATGTTGCATGTGAATGCACATGGTAAGATGTCAATGATAAGTAAAATGTCAATGTAAAATCATTTAAATCAAGGGATAAGACATCAATAAAATGTACAATGTCAATACGAGGTACAGAGCCAATAAGATGTACGATGTTATTGGAATGTGCAATGTCATAGGAATATAGGATATGAGATTGTGTTCTCCTCTGCAATAGGTTTTGAGATGAAGCGTTGGGCGGGAGAAGCTATGCAATAGCTTCTCTGTCAGGACTGAGGGCAAGCACCTATATATTTTGTATCTAGCACAATACCATATCCGTACCTAATTCCTATTATGAACGAGACAAATTTACTTCTAAATTCCAAATTCATTTGTAGTAATTTTGAGCATATAAATTGAGTGCGCAATTCTATTAACAATTGAAAATGTATTGTCGAAGCCCAGTTCTAATGATTTTAGCTTCAGAGTCCGTTATTTTGATCACAGGTAAGCATAAGCTTACTTTCAGTTTCATCCTGTCAGCAGTAGAGAATGATTTACTTTTGAACAAAATCATCCTGTCAGCAGTGAATATAGGCCTGCTACTTATTGACAGGATCACCCTGTCAGCAATGGATAATGTAATATTTATTGACAGAATCATCCTGTCAGCAGTGGATAATGTAATACTTATTGACAAAATCATCGTGTCAGCAGTGAACAATTTACTTCTTATTGACAAGATCATCCTGTCAACAGTAGACAATTTATTACTTATTGACAAGATCATCCTGTCAGCAGTGGACACTTTATTACTTATTGACAGTGGCATCTTGTCAGCAGTGGACACTTTATTACTTATTGACAAGATTATCCTGTCAGCAGTTGACATTTTATTACGTATTGACATGGCCATCTTGTCAGCAGTGGACACTTTATTACTTATTGACAGGGGCATCTTGTCAGCAGTGGACACTTTATTACTTATTGACAAGAGCATCCTGTCAGCAGTGGACACTTTATTACTTATTGACAAAATCATTCTGTCAGCAGTGGACACTTTATTACTTATTGACAATATCATCCTCTCAGCAGTGGTGGACACTTTATTGCTTATTGGCAGTGGCATCCTTTCAGCAGTGGGCACTGTATTACTTATTGACAGAGGCATCCTGTCAGCAGTGGATTATTTAAAATTTATTGATAAAGAGCATAGTTGACGCTTTACCAGCGGCCATTGAGAAATCTTAATATCTTCTTGACCTGGCTGATTATTTTCAATCCAGAAACATGACGATAATTGAGCGACGTCTGCAAGGTTGCCTGGACAAGCTGGTGACTTGGGCGGATGAAAATAGCTTTACATTTTCTCACAGAAAACCCATGTGTGTTTTTATAACAGAAATAGCTAATCTCAAACTATGTGGACAAATTTCATTGGCGTTTTCTTTGGCAGAAAGCTGAATTTTATTCCCCATATTCAATATGGTAAAGATAAGAGCAAAAAGGCATTACAGATTATGCTGACAATCCTACCGAGGCTATGCGGATCACACATCAGATCTAAACTGGATTATGGTTGTATTGTATATGTGTCGGTAAGACGATCATACTTGGCGGTACTAGATCCAATCGCCACCTAAAGTTTAATATTATCTTCAGGGGCTGTTAAAACAACTCCACAGTGGACTCCGACAGACTCTTTAAAGACTCGCCAGTTGAAGCTGAACCTGCAATACTATATGAAGCTAA